>JAPDOI010000387.1:0-683163 GCA_029168955.1 Aplectana chamaeleonis | reverse complement strand
TAATTCCTCTCTGCTGTTTATCTCGGGTGATAAACGCTTTTATCTCCAGGGCTCTCTAGAATTTTCCGCTCCACGGCGTTTTTCGACCGAGCGGTGGAAGTCATTGTAACTGTGAATGATGGAGCAGCCTCTCCGGAGCATGCTTATGTGTTCGGTGGCTTAGAGAAACTGCTAAGTGGATATGACGCCGGATTTCTAAGTGCCCTGCGGTGTTCATCCATCCGGTTTGCAGTGCAAGAGCCTTCATAGTTTCTCCGACGTACTTCTCCCCGCACTCTCGACATTCCACGTAAGATAAACTGTTCCCCTTCAGTGCTGACATATCTGACTGCTGGTGCAAATACTCACACCTGATCGGCTACATTTTTTTCCTCACTTGGGCTGGACGCTGTAAAAGCAGCTGCTTGAGATTTGGTGGTGGTCTGAATACCAAACTTGATCGGTAGCGATGAATTTTTCACAAACCGTATTCACTTCTCTAGCTTCATTTTCATTTTCAAATATGGCATTACTAAAAAGAAAGCAATGCCGTCCGGAGTAGTGTCTTATTCCACGTTTGCGGATGTATCGTTGTGTATCCATTATCGCTAAAGGATGTTTTCGACCGTCAAACTCAACGTTTTCTACATATCGCTGACTGCAAATCTTGTCCTTCGTTGTAATGAAGCTTGCGTACAACCCCAGCCTTGACATATATTGGATGATAACTATCAGAATGGAGAAGGATATCTCCGAAGCTGGCTTCTTGTTTTCCTGTATTTCTTTCCTTCCTGCATCGATCCTCACCTTGGTGTTCAAGAAGCTGCAAGAAATCCTTCCGCGTCTGGTTGTTCGGCATTGAATTTTATGTACGGATCTGCTGAATTAAGTGTACGGAACGTGTCTTCCAAGTCTGCCTGAGTGTCGCAACGATGTATAACGAGACATCAAATCAATGTAACGTCTGTAGAAAAGTATCAGCATTGCCAACGATCTCCGCTCAATGCGATCCCAGAAAGACTACCGCCAATAACGGAGCTAATCATTAATCCCGTTGCTAATCCACGGTGCTGTTTAAAGAAACGCGTTTGTTGAACTGAAATACATTGCATACGGAGAATGGCCTCATGGAGATCACATATCTGTTTCTTCGGATCCAATGGTACAAACTTCCCTCTCATGTTCTCTCAAAGAGCAATATAGGTGCATCCACAGCGTCATGCTAATATTGTAATGGTGTAAGAGGGACACCGCATCGAAATCTTGCGTAACTCTAACCCTTCACCGGAATTGACACTGATTACTGAGCGCTATCACGAAATCATCAGTATTTACGACATACGGGGAAACAACAGATATATTAGAAGGGGAGACAGTGCTTGACCAACAGCCAACTGATTTTGCATCAGAAGAGATGGCCCCTAACTAGAGAGATTATCGGCCTGGTTTAATGTATCTTGTTCCGTAAGTCGATCAAAGGCGATGTTTCCCAGTTTGTGTGTTTTTATCGAAGAGTAGTATGTCGGGACAGTTGGATGAAACGCGATGAATCTCCGCTGCTATTTCTTGCCCAAGCTTTTTGCACATCACAGTTCTTATTCTTGTTCTGCAGTTCTTTAGAAACCCTGTCGAATTCATTGTGTGAAGAATCAACGTAGATGCTGGTGTCTCGTAGACTACGATGGGTGACGGCTTTTGTCCAATGTCGGTTGCTCATTACCACAAAAATCCCCACTCTTGTCCCCAAATGCTGTAACACCAACTCCTGTCTTTAGCCATGAGTTTCCGAAAGCCACTCTGCTCGCAGTTTGTAAAGATTTTTCTCCAAATGTGTGACCGAACGAGCAGCCATATATACTTCTTTGAGTCTTACGAGCGTTGCTAAGTTAGCAAAATCGGCTCAAGTGCTGGAACAGGCTTTGGAGTACGAATGTTGCTTTTCGAAGGAGGCGAGAGTTGGGAAGTAGCATGGTTGATACTCTGTCCATTACCGACCGGTCCATTATTCTCCTCAAATGTAATCTCAAATGACAGGCAAACTTATTGAATCCAAACGTAAACAGAGTCCAGAATTCTTTGGTCGAACGGTGGTGTCACTGCAAACGAAGGGCCTAAGTTCAGCATGTAGCTTCCATATCGGTATCCACCAAATTGGTTACTATGACTGTACACCGCTTAGGTGGGTACCGACTTCCATTTAATGAATGACTGGTTTCGGAAGATGTTGACTTCTCGTAAGTGCTGAAACTTGTCATTCAAACGGGCAGCTTCGTGTTGGCGAAGGCGGCTGCGTATCATTTGGTTCATCCGTGAAATGGATTCCCATATCTCAGGAGTAATTCGTGACCTCAAGAAATTGCGAGACGAAAACAATGCCGTTGATGCAATAACGCCTGCGTCTACCACGTCGTCGTTCAGCAAACGCTGGCATCTATCAATGCAGCTCTGAGGAGCGGTAATAGTGGGATCGAACGCCATGTGATTATTTCCATAATTATTGTGCTAAGTGAATCTTCAAAGGAACCTAGGAGTGATATGCGAATGGGATTTGCAACGGAGCAGGAATCGAATAGATTCATCATATGAAGTTGCATTTTTGATGACATACCAGCATACTTTACAGAAGGACAGCAAAATTGTACCTGCTAATCTGGTGTTGGTCTTGCAGGCGCTTAAGATATATGAGGATTATTCTGTCCCGAAGTCTCATGATAGTTCTAAAAACGCGTTTATTACACACAAGTTCGAAAAATGAGGCTCCAAAAAGTTTTCAAACGACTTGCAAAAGCTCGTCGGCTAGCTTTCGGTGCGTAGCGCACCTTCTTCGAACCTGAAAGAAGCTTGTCAATATTGCGCTTCGCGATGTTGAATCTATTCGGCTAACCAGAGTCTCGCTTTGTGGTACAGCGGATCGAAGATGGGGCGAAACCACGCGCCGGTTGAGACACAATAAAGTACAAAACACCCAAAGCAAGTACATTAGCAGAAATAGCAGTTGCTTCCCGCGATTAGGAGAGATCTTACCGTAACTCAGAAGAGCTATCGCTATCTTGCACCTTCCTTATAATGAGCTGCAGTATATCACCCTAATTCCTCTCTGCTGTTTATCTCGGGTGATATAAACGCTTTATCTCCAGGGCCTCTAGAATTTTCCGGCACCCACAGCGTTTTCGGAGACCGAGCGGTGGAGAATCGTAACTGTGAATAGATGGAGCAGCCTCTCAGGTATGCTTATGTGTTCAGTGCTTAGAGAAACTGCTAAGTGGATATGACGCCGGATTTCTAGGGATGCCCTGCGGTGTTCATCCATCCGTTTGTGCAAGGGCCTCATAGTTTCTCCGACGTACTTCTCCCCGCACTCTCGACATTCCACAAGATAAACTGTTCTCTTCGGTTGACATATCTGACTGCTGGTGCAATACTTCACACCCTGATCAGCCGCATTTTTTCCTCATAAGGCCTGGACGCTGTAAGGCAGCTGCTTGAGATTTGGTGGTGGTCTGAATACAAGCTTGATCGGTAGCGATGAATTTTTCACAACCGTATTCACTTCTCTAGCTAAGAGCATTTTCTATTCCAAATATGGCATTACTAAAGCAATAAAGCCGTCCGGAGTAGTATGTGGCTTCCACGTTTGCGGATGTATCGTTGTGTATCATTATCGCTAAGGATAAGTTTCGACCGTCAAATCAACGTTTTCATATCGCTGACTGCAAATCTTGTCCTTCGTTGTAATGAAGTTGCGTACAACTACAGCCTTGACATATATTGGATGACAGCTTCTCGAATGGAGAAGGATATTCCGAGAAGCTGGCTTCTTGTACCACCTTATTTCTTTCGCTTCCTGCATCGAGTCCTCGCAGCGGTGTTCAAGAGGCAAGAAATCCTTCCGCGTCTGGTTGTTCGGCAGTGAATTTTATCGTACGGATCCTGTGAATTAAGTGTATCGGAGCGTGTCTTCCAAGTCTGCTCTGAGTGTCGCCGATAAATGCAAGACGTCGTCAATGTAACGTCTATACGAAAGTATCCCAGCTGCCAACGATCTCCGCTCAATACGATCCCGGAAGACTACGCGCCAATAACGGAGCTATCCTTAATCCTGCATTGCTAATCCACGATTGCTGTTTAAAGGAAACGTTTGTTGGAACTGGAAATACATTGCATCGGAGCATGGCCTCCAAGGAGATCCGCATATCTGTTTCTTCGAGTCCAGATGGTATGCAAGCTTCCCTCTCATGTTCTCTTAGAAACAGTGGAATTAGTGCATCCACAAGCACGTCATGTATAATATTAGTGTAGAGGGACACCGCATCGAAGCTTGCGTAACTAACCCTTCTACGGAATTGACACTGATTGGAGCGCTATCACGAAATCATCAGTATTTACGACATGGGAAACAACTGAATCGTAGAGAAGGAGACGATGTAAGCGACCAACAGCCAACTGATTTTTGTCAGATGGCCCCACAACAACTAGAGATTATCGGCCTGGTTTTAATATGCTTGTTCCGTAAGTCGATCAAAAGGGATGTTTCCCAGTTTGTGTGTTTTTATCGAAGAGTAGTATGTCGGGACAGTTGGATGAAACGCGATGAATCTCCTTTGCTATTTTCTTGCCTTTAAAAACTTTTTGCACATCACAGTTTTTTATTCTTTGTCATCCAGTTCTTTAGAAACCCTGTCGAATTCATTGTGTGAAGAATCAACGTAGATGCTGGTGTCTTGTAGACTACTGATGGGTGACGGCTTTGTCCAATGTTTTGCTCATTACCACAAAATCCCCACTCTTGTCCCCGATACTGTAACGCAACTCCTGTCTTTTAGCCATGAGTTTCCGAAGGCCACTCCGCTCGCAGTTTGTGTAAGATTTTCTCCAAATGTGACCGAACGAGCAGCCATATATACTTCTTTGAGTCTTACGAGCGTTGCTGTTAAAATCG
This sequence comes from Aplectana chamaeleonis, assembly GCA_029168955.1. Taxonomy (NCBI): domain Eukaryota; kingdom Metazoa; phylum Nematoda; class Chromadorea; order Rhabditida; family Cosmocercidae; genus Aplectana; species Aplectana chamaeleonis. The sequence goes on along the minus strand of JAPDOI010000387.1, from coordinate 678,245 downwards.
GCTCAAGTACTGGAACAGGCTTTGGAGTACGAATGTTGCTTCTTTTCGAGAAAGGCGAAGTTGAGAGTATGGTTGATACTCTGTCCATTACCGACGGTCCATTATTCTCTCGTAATCTCAAATGATAGGCAAACTTATTGAATCAACGTAAACAGAGTCAGAATTCTTTGGTCGAACGGTGGTGTCACTGCAAACGAAGGGCCTAAGTTCAACGTAAGCTTCCATACTCGGTATCCACCAAATTGGTTGCTATGACTGTATGCACACCGCTTAGGTGGTACCGACTTCCATTTAATGAATGACTGGTTTCGGAAGATGTTGACTTCTGCGTAAGTGCTGAAACTTGTCATTCAAACGGGCAGCTTCGTTGTTGGCGAAGGCGGCTGCATAATCATTTGGTTCATCCGTGAAATGGATTCCCATATCTCAGGAAGTAATTCGTGACCTCAAGAAATTGCGAGACGAAACAATGCCGTTGATGCAATAACCTCCACGTCTACGTCGTCGTTCAGCAACGCTGGCATCTATCAATGCAGCTCTGAAAGAGGCGGAAGTAATAGTGGATCGAACGCCATGATTATTTCCACTTAAGGTAATGTGCTAAGTGAATCTTCAAGGAACCCTAGGAGTGATATCGGTGGGATTTGCAACGGAGCAGGAATCGAATAGATTCATCATATGGAAGATTGCATTTTGATGACATGCCACATACTTTAGAAGGACAGCAACAAATTAGTACCTGCTAATCTGGTGTTGGTCTTGCAGGCGCTTAAGATATATGAGGATTGTTCTGTCCACGAGAGTCTCATGATAGTTCTAAAAACGTTTATTACACAAGTTCGAAAAATGAGGCTCCAAAGTTTTCAAACGACTGCAAAAGCTCGTCGGCTAGCTTTCGTTGCGTAGCACCTTCTTTGAACCTGAAGAAAACTTGTCAATATTGCAGCTTCGCGATGTTGAATCTATTTGGCTAACCAGAGTCTGCTTTGTGGTACGGATCAGAGATGGGCGGAACCACGCGCCGGTTAGAGACACAATAAAAATTACAAACACCCAAGCAAATTACGTGCTTAAATAGCAGTTGCCCGCGATTAGGAGAGATCTTACCGTAACCCAGAAGAGCTATCGCTATCTTGCCTTCATATAATGAGCTGCAGTATATCACCTAATTCCTCTCTGCTGTTTTTATCTCGGGTGATAAACGCTTTATCTCCAGGGCCTCTAGAAGATTTTCCGCTCCACGGCGTTTCGACCGAGCGGTGGAGAATCGTAACTATGAATACGATGGAGCAGCCTCTCCGGGTATGCTTATGTGTTCCTGATTGCTTAGAGAAACTGCTAAGTGGATATGACGCCGGATTTCTAAGTGCCCTGCGTGGTGTTCCATCCATCCGTTTGTGCAAGGGCCTCATAGTTTCTCTCGACGTTACTTCTCCCCCGCACTCTCGACATTCCCACAAGATAAACTGTTCCCTTCAGGTTGACATATCTGACTGCTGGTGCAATACTCACACCCTGATCGGCCACATTTTTCCCTCATAAGGCCTGGACGCTGTAAGCAGCTGCTTGAGATTTGGTGGTGAGATGCTGAATACAAGCTTGATCGGTAGCGATGAATTTTTCACAACCGTTTATTCACTTCTCTAGCTACATTTTCATTTTCAAATATGGCAAGCCACTAAAGCAATGTACCGTCCGGAGTAATATGTCGCCAAGCTTCCACGTTTGCCGGATGTATCGTTGTTGTATCCATTATCGCTAAGGATGTTTTCGACCGTCAAATCAACGTTTTCATATCAGCTGACTGCAAATCTTGTCCTTCGTTGTAATGAAGTTGCGTACCAACCCCAGCCTTGACATATATTGGATGACCAGCTTCTCGAATGGAGAAGGATATTCCGAGAAGCTGGCTTCTTGTACCACATATTTCTTTCCTTCACCGCATCGATCCTCACGCCTTGGTGTTCAAGAAGGCAAGAAATCGCTTCCGCGTCTGGTTGTTGTTCGGCAGTGAATTTTTATGTACGGATCCTGTGAATTAAGTGTACGGAGCGTGTCTTCCAAGTCTGCCTGAGTGTCGCCGATAACAAAGACGTCGTCAATGTAACGTCTATAGAAAAGTATCCCAGCTGCCAACGATCTCCGCTCAATGCGATCCAGAAAGACTACCGCCAATAACGGAGCTATCGCCTTAATCCATTGCTAATCCACGGTGCTGTTTAAAAAAGAAACGTTTGTTGAACTGAAATACATTGCATCGGAGAATGGCCTCAAGGAGATCCCGCATATCTGTTTCTTCGAGTCCAATGGTGCAAACTTCACCTCTCATGTTCTCTCCAAGAAGGCAATTAGTGCATCCCACACAGCGTCATGTATGTTAATATTGGAGTGTAGAGGACACCGCATCGAAACTTTGCGTAACTAACCCTTCTACGGAATTGACACTGATTGAAGCGCGCTATCACGAAATCATCAGTATTTACGACATGGGAAACAACTTGAATCGTAGAAGGGAGACAGTAGCTTGACCAACAGCCAACTGATTTTGTCAGATGGCCCCCACAACTAGAGATTATCGGCCTGGTTTTAATATCTTGTTTCCGTAAGTCGATCCAAAGCGGATGTTTCCCAGTTTGTGTGTTTTTATCGAAGAAGTAGTATGTCGGGACAGTTGGATGAAACGCGATGAATCTCGCTTGCTATTTCTTGCCCAAACTTTTTGCACATCACAGTTTTTATTCTTGTCTCCAGTTCTTTAGAAACCACACTGCATCGAATTCATTGTGTGAAGAATCAACGTAGATGCTGGTGTCTTGTAGACTACGATGGGTGACGGCTTTGTCCAATGTTTTGCTCATTACCACAAAATCCTAATTCTTGTCCCCGATACTGTAACGCAACTCTGTCTTTTAGCCATGAGTTTCCGAAAGCCACTCCGCTCGCCCAGTTTGCTTAAGATTTTCTCCAAATGCTGACCGAACGAGCAGCCATATATACTTCTTTGAGTCTTACGAGCGTTGCTGTTAAAATCGGCTCAGAGTACTGGAACAGGCTTTGGAGTACGAATGTTGCTTTTCGAGAAAGGCGAAGTTGAGAGTATGGTTGATACTCTGTCCATTACCGACGGTCCATTATTCTCTCGTAATCTCAAATGATAGAGCCAAACTTATTAGCGAATCCAACATGTAAACAGAGTCCAGAATTCTTTGGTCGAACGGTGGTGTCTCACTGCAAACGAAGGGCCTAAGTTCAACGTAGCTTCCATATCGGTATTCCACCAAATTGGTTGCTATGACTGTACACCGCTTAGGTGGTACCGACTTCCATTTAATGAATGACTGGTTTCGGAAGATGTTGACTTCTCGTAAGTGCTGAAACTTGTCATTCAAACGGGCAGCTTCTACCGTGTTGGCATGAAGGCGGCTGCATATCGCATTTGGTTTCATCCGTGAAATGGATTCTGCATATCTCAGGAGTAATTCGTGACCTCAAGAAATTGCAGAGACAGAGAGCAATGCCGTTGATGCAATAACCTCGTCTACGTCGTCGTTCAGCAACGCTGGCATCTATCAATGTGCAGCTCTGAGAGCGGTAATAGTGGATCGAACGCCATGATTATTTCCATAAGGTATTGTGCTAAGTGAATCTTCAAAGGAACCTAGAGGTGATATGGTGGGATTTGCAACGGAGCAGGAATCGAATAGATTCATCATATGAAGTTGCATTTTTGATGACATGCCACATACTTTAGAAGGACAGCAAAATTGTACCTGCTAATATCTGAATTGTTAGTCTTGCAGGCGCTTAAGATATATGAGGATTGTTCTGTCCCGAAAGAGAGTCTCATGAGTAGTTCTACAAAACGTTTATTACACAGAGTTCGAAAAATGAGGCTCCAAAAGTTTTCAAACGACTGCAAAAGCTCGTCGGCTAGCTTTCGGTGCGTAGCACCTTCTTCAAACCTGAAAGAAAACTTGTCAATATTGCGCTTCGCGATGTTGAATCTATTCGGCTAACCAGAGTCATGCTTTGTGGTACGGATCTCGAAGATGGGCGAAACCACGCGCCGGTGATTTACAGACACAATAAAGTGACAAACACCCAAGCAAATTACGTGCTTAAATACTTGCGGATTGCCCCGCGATTAGGAGAGATCTTACCGTAACCCAGAAGAGCTATCGCTATCTTGCCTTCATATAATGAGCTGCAGTATATCACCTAATTCCTCTCTGCTGTTTATCTCGGGTGATAAACGCTTTATCTCCACAGGGTTTCTAAAGAACTGGAGACAAGAATAAAAACTGTGATGTGCAAAAAGTTTGGGCAAGAAATAGCAAGGAGATTCATCGCGTTTCATCCAACTGTCCCGACATACTACTCTTCGATAAAAACACACAAACTGGGAAACATCCCTTTTGATCGACTTACGGAACAAGATAACCAGAAAAAGCAGGCCGATAATCTCTGGTTGTTGGGGCCATCTGACAAAATCCAGTTGGCTTTTGGTCAAAACTACTGTCTCCCCTTCTACGATTCGTTGTTTCCCGTAATCGTCGTAAATACTGATGATTTCGTGATAGCGCTCAATCAGTGATTCAATTCCGTAGAAGGGTTAGTTACGCAAGATTTCGTGCGGTGTCCCTCTACTAATATTAACATACATATGACGCTGTGGATGCACTGAGCCAATTGCTCTTTGGAGAGAACATGAGAGGAAGTTTGCACCATTGGACTCGAAGAAGCAGATATGTGCTACGCGAAGATCTCCTTGAGGCCATGAACCTCTCGATGCAATGTATTTCCAGTTCAACAAACGTTTCTTTAAACAGCACCGTGTAGGATTAGCTGGGTGACATGGGATACGAAAGGATAGCTCCGTTATTGGCGGTAGTCTTTCTACGGATCGCATTGAGCGGAAGTCGTTGGCAGCTGGGATCACTTTTCTATAGACGTTACATTGACGACGTCTTTGTTATCAGGGAGGACACTCCAGGCAGACTTGGAAGACACGCTCACGTACACTTAATTCCACAGGATCCGTACATAAAATTCACTTAGCCGAACAACCAGACGCGGAAGGATTTCTTGCCTTCTTAGAACGCACCAAGGGGTGAGGATCGATGCAGGAAGGAAAGAAATAAGGTGGTACAAGAAGCCAGCTTCTCTCGGAATATCCTTCTCCATTCGAGAAGCTTGTCATCCAATATATGTCAAGGCTGGGGTTGTACGCAACTTCGATTACAACGGACAGGATTAGTTGCAGTCAGCGATATGAAAACGTTGATTTGACGGTCTGAAAACCCATCCTTAGCGATAATGGATACACAACGATACATCCGCAAACGTGGAAGCCACATACTACTCCGGACGGCATTAGCGCTTTAGTAATGCCATATTTGAATGAAAATGTAGGCTAGAGAAGTGAATGCGGTTGTGAAAAATTCATCGCTACCGATCAAGCTTGTCAGAAGAATTCAGACCACCACCAAATCTCAAGCAGCTGCTTACAGCGTCCAGGCGCTTATGAGGGAAAAATGTGGCCGATCGGGGTGTGAGTATTGCACCAGCAGTCAGATATGTCAAAACCGGCTGAAGGGAGACAGTTTATCTTGTGGAATGTCGAGAGTGTCGGGGAGAAAGTGACGTCGGAGAAACTATGAGGCCCGCTTTGCACAAACGGATGGATGAACACCGCAGAACGCACTTAGAAATCCGGCGTCATATCCCTTAGCAGTTTCTCTGAAAGCACTTCGAACACATAAGCATACCCGAGAGGCTGCTCCATCATTCCACAGTTACGATTCTCCACCGCTTCGGTCAGAAAACAGCTGTGGAGCGGGAAAATTCTAAGAGGCCCTGGAGATAAAGCGTTTATCACCCGAGATAAACAGCAGAGAGGAATTAGGTGATATACCTGCAGCTCATTATATGAAGGCAGAGATAGCGATAGCTTTCTTCTGGGTTACGGTAAGATCTCTCCTAATCGCGGGGCAACTGCTATTTAAGCACGCTCAATTTAGCTTGGGTGTTTGTACTTTATTGTGTCTGTAACCGGCGCGTGGTTTCGCCCATCTTCGATCCGTACCACAAAGCAGACTCTGGTTAGCCGAATAGATTCAACATCGCGAGCAATATTGACAAGTTTTCTTTCAGGTCTGAAGAAGGTGCTACGCACCGAAAGCTAGCCGACGAGCTTTGCAGTCGTTTGAAAACTTTGGAGCCTCATTTTCGAACTTGTGTAATAAACGTTTTTAGAACTATCATGGACTTCGGGACAGAACAATCCTCATATATCTTAGCGCCTGCAGACCAACACCAGATTAGCAGGTACAATTTTGCTGTCCTTCTAAAGTATGTGGCATGTCATCAAAATGCAACTTCGTATGATGAATCTATTCGATTCCTGCTCCGCTGCAAATCCCACCATATCACTCCTAGGTTCCTTGAACATTCACTTAGCACATTACCTTATGGAAATAATCATGGCGTTCGATCCACATATTACCGCTCTCAGAGCTGCATTGATAGATGCCAGCGTTGCTGAACGACGACGTAGACGAGGTTATTGCATCAACGGCATTGTTTCGTCTCGCAATTTCTTGAGGTCACGAATTACTCCTGAGATATGCAGGAATCCATTTCACGGATGAACCAAATGATATGCAGCCGCCTTCGCCAACACGAAGCTGCCCGTTTGAATGACAAGTTTCAGCACTTACGAGAAGTCAACATCTTCCGAAACCAGTCATTCATTAAATGGAAGTCGGTACCACCTAAGCGGTGTACAGTCATAGCAACAATTTGGTGGATACCGATATGGAAGCTTACGTTGAACTTAGGCCCTTCGTTTGCAGTGACACCACCGTTCGACCAAAGAATTCTGGACTCTGTTTACGTTGGATTCAATAAGTTTGCCTATCATTTGAGATTACGAGAGAATAATGTACCGTCGGTAATGGACAGAGTATTAACCATACTCTCAACTTCGCCTTTCTCGAAAAGCAACATTCGTACTCAAAGCCTGTTCAGTACTTGAGCCGATTTTAACAGCAACGCTCGTAAGACTCAAAGAAGTATATATGGCTGCTCGTTCGGTCACATTTGGAGAAAATCTTACAAACTGCGAGCGGAGTGGCTTTCGGAAACTCATGGCTAAAGACAGGAGTTGCGTTACAGTATCGGGGACAAGAGTGGGGATTTTGTGGTAATGAGCAAAACATTGGACAAAGCCGTCACCCATCGTAGTCTACAAGACACCAGCATCTACGTTGATTCTTCACACAATGAATTCGACAGGGTTTCTAAAGAACTGGAGACAAGAATAAAAACTGTGATGTGCAAAAAGTTTGGGCAAGAAATAGCAAGGAGATTCATCGCGTTTCATCCAACTGTCCCGACATACTACTCTTCGATAAAAACACACAAACTGAAACATCCCTTTTGATCGACTTACGGAACAAGATATTAAAACCAGGCCGATAATCTCTAGTTGTGGGGGGCCATCTGACAAAATCAGTTGGCTGTTGGTCAAGCTACTGTCTCCCCTTCTACGATTCGTTGTTTCCCATGTCGTAAATACTGATGATTTCGTGATAGCGCTCAATCAGTGTCAATTCCGTAGAAGGGTTAGTTACGCAAGTTTCGATGCGGTGTCCCTCTACACTAATATTAACATACATGACGCTGTGGATGCACTAATTGCTCTTTGGAGAGAACATGAGAGGGAAGTTTGCACCATTGGACTCGAAGAAACAGATATGCGGGATCTCCTTGAGGCCATTCTCCGATGCAATGTATTTCAGTTCAACAAACGTTTCTTTAAACAGCACCGTGGATTAGCAATGGGATTAAGGATAGCTCCGTTATTGGCGGTAGTCTTTCTGGATCGCATTGAGCGGAGATCGTTGGCAGCTGGGATACTTTTCTATAGACGTTACATTGACGACGTCTTTGTTATCGGCGACACTCAGGCAGACTTGGAAGACACGCTCCATACACTTAATTCACAGGATCCGTACATAAAATTCACTGCCGAACAACCAGACGCGGAAGGATTTCTTGCCTTCTTGAACACCAAGGTGAGGATCGATGCAGGAAGGAAAGAAATAAGGTGGTACAAGAAGCCAGCTTCTCGGAATATCCTTCTCCATTCGAAGCTGTCATCAATATATGTCAAGGCTGGGGTTGTTCGCAACTTCATAACAACTAAAGACAAGATTTGTAGCCAGCGATATGAAAACATTGATTGGATGGTCTAAAACATCCTTAGCGAGAATGGATACGCAATGAGGCATCCGAAAACGTGGAAGCAACACGCTACTCTGGACGGCATTGCTTTAGTCACGCCATATTTGGATGAAAATGTATCTGTAGAAGTGAATACGGTTGTGGAAATTCATGGCTCCCGGTCAAGTTTGTATTCAGACCACCCCCAAATCTCGAGCAGCTGCTTACGGCGTCCAGGCCTTATGAGGAAGAAAATGTGGCCGATCAGGGTGTGGTATTGCACCAGCAGTCAGATATGTCAACTGAAGGGAACAGTTTATCTTGTGGAATGTCGAGTGCGGGGAGAAGTACGTCGGAGAAACTATGAGGCCCTTGCACAAACGGATGGATGAACACCGCAGGGCACTTAGAAATCCGGCGTCATATCCATAGCAGTTTCTCTAAGCACCGAACACATAAAGCATGCCCGAGAGGCTGCTCCATCATTCACAGTTACGATTCTCCACCGCTCGGTCGAAAACGCTGTGGAGCGGAAAATTCTAGAGGCCCTGGAGATAAAGCGTTTATCACCCGAGATAAACAGCAGAGAGGAATTAGGTGATATACTGCAGCTCATTATATGAAGGCAAGATAGCGAAAGCTCTTCTGGGCTACGGTAGATCTCTCCTAATCACGGGGCCACTGCTATTTAGGTACGTAAATTTCTTGGGTCCTTGTACTTTATTGTGCCTGTAACCAGCGTGGGGTTTCGCCCATCTTCGATCCATACCGCAAAGCAGACTCTGGTTAGCCAAGTAGATTCAACATCGCGAGGCGCAGTATTGACATGTTTTCTTTCAGGTCTGAAGAAGGTGCTACGCACCGAAAGCTAGCCGACGAGCTTTTGCAGTCGTTTGAAAACTTTTGGAGCCTCATTTTTCGAACTTGTGTAATAAACGTTTTTAGATTTATCTGAGTGTTGAGCGCGATTTCATATTACGCGCCCTGCACTTAGTCAAGTTCATTCCTTACTTGGTCAGTCGAGAGTGGTTTTCCTGTGTCACCGGTGGAACAAAGAGTGAGTGTCTCTCACAGATTGAGGGGTTTTTCCGGCGTGGCTCTGAGGGCACATCGAAAATGCCTCGGCGGTTTGAGCGCTTGATCGGGTAGTTCATGTTCTAATCTTGCGTCACGCTCAGGCCTCTGAAGACGACGGTAACGTCGAAACGTCAGGCCGCTCCATAAAGTTCCATCGTAAAAACCTCGCAAGGCAGAAGTATAACAAAACACATCATTTCAAATGCCGAGGTTTCAAGAACAGAGAAGTTGGGAGCTATTAAGACACGTACCGCCAAGCCTCTTCTCTCTCGTACGCGAAGCCATCTCGCTTCGTCAAAAAGTGGTGCATACTCGCCAATGTCTGAAATTCCTCCGACGATGCAAGGAGAATGACGTGCTGCCGGAGTTTGTCAGAAGGAAGAAGATTGGTGCAATCTGCAATCTCGCCGAAGATCACCCGCGGATTCGTAACATCTACCGCACGATTCTCAATGTTGTGATCAAAGAGAGACAGCGTGTGTTGTATTCGTCCTTGTTGAAATGTGTATCGAAAGAACAAGCATGCAAGCGTCTTCTACCTAGCCAGACTTGGAGGAGAATCGAAGGTGAGTCAAGATATGTATGTGACACTATTCGTTCTAGAGTTCGAGCTAACCTATGCGCAAAATACGATAGGCTTTTGGTTTCATCCCGGGAAAATTCTCATGACGAAGGCGGCACATCACAAATTGTCCACTCGTTGCCCAGGGAACCACTCACACTCAAAATGGGAAACACAGGCAAGAGTTACTGTTCTTGGTGATATCATTCTGTCGCCCAATGCCTTGAGCGCTTTGAATCTTGGACCATCGTTCTCGCCCTCACAGAAGATCACAGCGTTAACGTTTCGTAAGGTTGTGGGAGCCCTGCAGACCCTTAGAGATCAACTCCGTGCAAAAACAGTAACGAGTCTCGAAGGCAGCAAAATGCAGGGGTGATCGCCGCTCGCTACCACCGATTCCATTCCCGTACCATCTACAGTGAACCTAACCCAGTGCCAGAAGTCGACATCAAGATCAGAATTTTATCATCTGATATCATATCTGCTCTCGAAAACAATAGACGGCGTTTTCGGTCTAGCAACAACCGATCAATGGCATGGACTAAAGATTACGTTATTTAAGAGCGAATGGAACGTTGCGAATCTCTGTCAGCGATAAAGGCGGGGAATTCGTGATAATGCCACAATCCTAGACCGTGCAATAACGGAGCAACACCTACGGGATGGCTCAATCTATCGTCATTCAAGTCAAAGAGAGTATTTATCGCAATGCAAAAAGCTGAACCACGTTTGGATGTCGATTAGGAAATCTGCTGGTATTAGTGAGAGGATGCTCAGTAGACTCAAGCTGGATAATCCATCCTGTCCGGTTTTCTAGAGTCTTATAAAAACTCACAAGCTCTCTCACGACCACATGCGGTCCACGGATCCAGACAGATACAAAAATAAGACCAATAATCAGCGGCGTAGGAGGTCCAACTGACAGAATCGCATGGTTTTGAATTCCATTGTAAGTCAGTTGCTAACTAACGTGCCTTCTCACTTGACGAATACAAACGAACTTCTTGCACGATTGCACAGCACAATTTCGAAGAGAGTTGTGTCTCGGAGTCATTTGACGTGACATCTCTCTACACGAATGTGCAGAACGAGCAAGCCCTTCAGGCCTTGTCCGAAATGCTGGATCAGCATGCTGACAGTGTGAACACCTTTGGCCTCAGCAAAGCTCAGATTTTGACCCTGATCAAAGAATGTTTGCGCTGTAACATATTTGTGTGGTCAGGCGAATATTTCTCACAACTGAGAGGCCTAGCAATGGGTCAACGCTTAGCACCCGTGCTTGCGATATGTTTCATGAGCAAAGTAGAAGAGCCCGTGCTTGAACGTCGACCGCTGTTGTACTGTAGATATATAGACGACTGCTACATTGTGACATCGACGCAGTCCGAGATGGACGAATGCTTCCGCCTATTGAATGAACAATCACCGTTCATCACATTCACAAGGGAAACTCCGCACGACGGTTGGCTCCCTTTTTCGAATGCACAGATCAAACTGTCTGACGGAATAGTTCTTGTTAAATGGTATCGGAAGCCGAGCTCGAAAAACATCATCGTCCATTCTCAATCGGCTCATCCAATCGCAGTAAAACGGGCGGTGGTAGGAAATATGTTCCGAACGGTAAGGCGGATATGCACGGATGGAGATGAACTCCAAGAGTCACTACGGTTGGCATCAGAGGTTGCAGCCTTGAATGGCTATCCTGCTCTACAAAGGAATCGTCGACCCCACAGGAGTCGGGAACAACGATCGCGTCAAGGGAAGTTGTCTCTCTGTGTCCCATTTGTTTCTGATGAACTCAGCGCAGCGATTCAGCGAAGTATCGTGAGGGCACAGTTGCAAAATGACGTCATTCTTGTCAACATCCTAATGAAAACTTTAAACGACAACTCGTGCGGAATAGACTCTACGACAAACGTTGCTCATCAAATGACTGCATCATCTGCCCATATGGAAAGATCGGGGATTGTTCAACAACAGGTGTTATGTAACAACTAGAACGCCTTGCCTGCAATTTCACCTACATCGGTGCGGCTGGGAGGATGCGATCAATACGAGGTAGAGAAGAACGGGCAGGGGAGAGCAGAGTGAACCTCTCAACACCGCTAGGCGAGCACAGAAATGGCCCCCATCACGGAGCTGTTTATGAAGTGGAGTGCACGATCTTATCACTTGAGGCGAAAATATCAGCAAGAAGAGCCTTGGAGGCTTTCTGGATTTTCGAAAGAAATCCACGCATCAACAATCGCAACGAATGCCCATCAATAACCAGTGACTTTTTGCCTTATATTCCACTATGCGAGCTGTAGACCGACCATTTATCTGAGTGTTGAGCGCGATTTCATATTACGCGCCCTGCACTTAGTCAAGTTCATTCCTTACTTGGTCAGTCGAGAGTGGTTTTCCTGTGTCACCGGTGGAACAAAGAGTGAGTGTCTCTCACAGATTGAGGGGTTTTTCCGGCGTGGCTCTGAGGGCACATCGAAAATGCCTCGGCGGTTTGAGCGCTTGATCGGGTAGTTCATGTTCTAATCTTGCGTCACGCTCAGGCCTCTGAAGACGACGGTAACGTCGAAACGTCAGGCCGCTCCATAAAGTTCCATCGTAAAAACCTCGCAAGGCAGAAGTATAACAAAACACTACAATCTCTGTTTTCTAACTGTAGACACGGGCAGGAAACGTCTATAAATATTTATATTCATATCAATATTTGAGTCCTTGTCTCATTTTGTGCTTATAATCATGGCAATATTTCACTGGTGTGACTGTTCCCGCCTCGCACACCAGTGAAATGACGTGTTAACTAGTATGCGGGAGAAAGCATAACCGTCAGTGCTTCCGTGGCGCAATAGGCAGCGCGTTCGGCTGTTAACCAAAAGGTTGGTGGTTCGAGCCCACCAGGGAGCGAAACTTTTGCATGTGATTCCTCATAAAAGAACAGCACTACAATCTCTGTTTTCTAACTGTAGACACGGGCAGGAAACGTCTATAAATATTTATATTCATATCAATGTTTGAGTCCTTGTCTCATTTTGTGCTTATAATCATGGCAATATTTCACTGGTGTGACTGTTCCGGCCTCGCACACCAGTGAAATGACGTGTTCACTAGTATGCGGGAGAAAGCATCACCGTCAGTGCTTCCGTGGCGCAATAGGCAGCGCGTTCGGCTGTTAACCGAAAGGTTGGTGGTTCGAGCCCACCAGGGAGCGAAACTTTTGCATGTGATTCCTCATAAAAGAACAGCACTACAATCTCTGTTTTCTAACTGTAGACACGGGCAGGAAACGTCTATAAATATTTATATTCATATCAATATTTGAGTCCTTGTCTCATTTTGTGCTTATAATCATGGCAATATTTCACTGGTGTGACTGTTCCGGCCTCGCACACCAGTGAAATGACGTGTTCACTAGCTCAGGCAAACCATCGCTCCGAGCGGTACCGGAGAGCTACTCGAGCGGCACTGCCTCTCCGCTCCGAGCGAAAATTAGCCATCTACTCGGGCCACAGCAGCCGCTCTCCGGGCCACAGCAGTATCGCTCGGAGCGATCTTCGGTCCCAACTGGCACTGCGGTCTCTGTTCGGGCGATTTTCAAAAATTTCCTAATTGCTATTTTTTCTTTATTTCCGCCTCTTCTGGAGAGGATTAAGCCTGTTAAGAGGATGAGGTACCTGTTACAGCCTGTGGGTCAGGAGGTTAATCCTGCCACAGGCCGCAACAAGGATACCATCCCAGCATGGTCCGCAATGAGGAAGCCTTCCCCACCGCGGGCCATGGGGGATCCCCCGGCCGCCAAAATTGTCATCCTGAGTGATCCGAGGTCACCACTCAAGAGTGGCCTCGAAAGGCCAACTACCCCTCTACACGAGGCTAGCCGCCTTTTATACCCGCAGGATTGGTTGTTCTTTGAGTGATAACGTGGCTCGCACGTTATCACTCAAAGAACAACCAATCCCGCGTCTCTCTATCTCTGGCGATGGCACCGCTGTAGCCCCGAGAGCGACCGGAGAGCGACCGAGGGGCGAACTGGCACCGGACAGGGACCGCGGTGCCAGTTGGCCCCTCGGCCGCTGTCCGGGCGATGACGTCATAATTGGGAGGAGCCGGTCCCGCTCGGAGCGATGGTTTGCCTGAGAGTATGCGGGAGAAAGCATCACCGCCAGTGCTTCCGTGGCGCAATAGGCAGCGCGTTCGGCTGTTAACCGAAAGGTTGGTGGTTCGAGCCCACCCGGGAGCGAAACTTTTGCATTGAATTTCTTGTGAAAAAACAACACTACAATATCTGTTTTCTTATATTAGACACGGGCAGGAAACGTCTATAAATATTTATATTCATATCAATATTTGAGTCCTTGTCTCATTTTGTGCTTATAATCATGGCAATATTTCACTGGTGTGACTGTTCCGGCCTCGCACACCAGTGAAATGACGTGTTCACTAGTATGCGGGAGAAAGCATCACCGTCAGTGCTTCCGTGGCGCAATAGGCAGCGCGTTCGGCTGTTAACCGAAAGGTTGGTGGTTCGAGCCCACCAGGGAGCGAAACTTTTGCATGTGATTCCTCATAAAAGAACAGCACTACAATCTCTGTTTTCTAACTGTAGACACGGGCAGGAAACGTCTATAAATATTTATACTCATATCAATATTTGAGTCCTTGTCTCATTTTGTGCTTATAATCATGGCAATATTTCACTGGTGTGACTGTTCCGGCCTCGCACACCAGTGAAATGACGTGTTCACTAGTATGCGGGAGAAAGCATCACCGTCAGTGCTTCCGTGGCGCAATAGGCAGCGCGTTCGGCTGTTAACCAAAAGGTTGGTGGTTCGAGCCCACCAGGGAGCGAAACTTTTGCATGTGATTCCTCATAAAAGAACAGCACTACAATCTCTGTTTTCTAACTGTAGACACGGGCAGGAAACGTCTATAAATATTTATATTCATATCAATATTTGAGTCCTTGTCTCATTTTGTGCTTATAATCATGGCAATATTTCACTGGTGTGACTGTTCCGGCCTCGCACACCAGTGAAATGACGTGTTCACTAGTATGCGGGAAGAAAGCATAACCGTCCAGTGCTTCCGTGGCGCAATCGGTTAGCGCGTTCGGCTGTTAACCGAAAGGTTGGTGGTTCAAGCCCACGGGAGCGAAACTTTTGCATGTGATTCCTCATAAAGAACAGCACTACAATCTCTGTTTTCTAACTGTAGACACGGGCAGGAAACGACTATAGATATTTATATTCATATCAATGTTTGAGTCCTTGTCTCATTTGTGCTTATAATCATGGCAATATTTCACTGGTGTGACTGTTCCGGCCTCGCACACCAGTGAAATGACGTGTTCACTAGTATGCGGGAGAAAGCATCACCGTCAGTGCTTCCGTGGCGCAATAGGCAGCGCGTTCGGCTGTTAACCGAAAGGTTGGTGGTTCGAGCCCACCCGGGAGCGAAACTTTTGCATGTGATTCCTCATAAAAGAACAGCACTACAATCTCTGTTTTCTAACTGTAGACACGGGCAGGAAACGTCTATAGATATTTATATTCATATCAATGTTTAAGTCCTTGTCTCATTTTGTGCTTATAATCATGGCAATATTTCACTGGTGTGACTGTTCCGGCCTCGCACACCAGTGAAATGACGTGTTCACTAGTATGCGGGAGAAAGCATCACCGTCAGTGCTTCCGTGGCGCAATAGGCAGCGCGTTCGGCTGTTAACCGAAAGGTTGGTGGTTCGAGCCCACCCGGGAGCGAAACTTTTGCATGTGATTCCTCATAAAAGAACAGCACTACAATCTCTGTTTTCTAACTGTAGACACGGGCAGGAAACGTCTATAGATATTTATATTCATATCAATGTTTGAGTCCTTGTCTCATTTTGTGCTTATAATCATGGCAATATTTCACTGGTGTGACTGTTCCGGCCTCGCACACCAGTGAAATGACGTGTTCACTAGTATGCGGGAGAAAGCATCACCGTCAGTGCTTCCGTGGCGCAATAGGCAGCGCGTTCGGCTGTTAACCGAAAGGTTGGTGGTTCGAGCCCACCCGGGAGCGAAACTTTTGCATGTGATTCCTCATAAAAGAACAGCACTACAATCTCTGTTTTCTAACTGTAGACACGGGCAGGAAACGTCTATAAATATTTATATTCATATCAATATTTGAGTCCTTGTCTCATTTTGTGCTTATAATCATGGCAATATTTCACTGGTGTGACTGTTCCGGCCTCGCACACCAGTGAAATGACGTGTTCACTAGTATGCGGGAGAAAGCATCACCGTCAGTGCTTCCGTGGCGCAATATAGGCAGCGCGTTCGGCTGTTAACCGAAAGGTTGGTGTGGTTCGAGCCCACCCGGGAGCGAAACTTTGCATGTGATTCCTCATAAAGAACAGCACTACAATCTCTGTTTTCTGACTGTAGGCACGGGCAGGAAACGTCTATGAATATTTATATTCATATCAATGTTTGAGTCCTTGTACTCATTTTGTGCTTGCATAATCATGGCAATATTTCACTGGTGTGACTGTTTCCGGCCTCGCACACCAGTGAAATGACGTGTTCACTAGTATGCGGGAGAAAGCATCACCCGTCCAGTGCTTCCGTGGCGCAATAGGCAGCGCGTTCGGCTGTTAACCGAAAGGTTGGTGGTTCAAGCCCACCCAGGGGCGAAAACTTTTGCATGTGATTCCTCATAAAGAACAGCACTACAATCTCTGTTTTCTAACTGTAGACACGGGCAGGAAACGTCTATAAATATTTATATTCATATCAATGTTTGAGTCCTTGTCTCATTTTGTGCTTATAATCATGGCAATATTTCACTGGTGTGACTGTTCCGGCCTCGCACACCAGTGAAATGACGTGTTCACTAGTATGCGGGAGAAAGCATCACCGTCAGTGCTTCCGTGGCGCAATAGGCAGCGCGTTCGGCTGTTAACCGAAAGGTTGGTGGTTCGAGCCCACCCGGGAGCGAAACTTTTGCATGTGATTCCTCATAAAAGAACAGCACTACAATCTCTGTTTTCTAACTGTAGACACGGGCAGGAAACGTCTATAGATATTTATATTCATATCAATGTTTGAGTCCTTGTCTCATTTTGTGCTTATAATCATGGCAATATTTCACTGATGTGACTGTTCCGGCCTCGCACACCAGTGAAATGACGTGTTCACTAGTATGCGGGAGAAAGCATCACCGTCAGTGCTTCCGTGGCGCAATAGGCAGCGCGTTCGGCTGTTAACCGAAAGGTTGGTGGTTCGAGCCCACCCGGGAGCGAAACTTTTGCATGTGATTCCTCATAAAAGAACAGCACTACAATCTCTGTTTTCTAACTGTAGACACGGGCAGGAAACGTCTATAAATATTTATATTCATATCAATATTTGAGTCCTTGTCTCATTTTGTGCTTATAATCATGGCAATATTTCACTGGTGTGACTGTTCCGGCCTCGCACACCAGTGAAATGACGTGTTCACTAGTATGCGGGAGAAAGCATCACCGTCAGTGCTTCCGTGGCGCAATAGGCAGCGCGTTCGGCTGTTAACCGAAAGGTTGGTGGTTCGAGCCCACCCGGGAGCGAAACTTTGCATGTGATTCCTCATAAAGAACAGCACTACAATCTCTGTTTTCTAACTGTAGACACGGGCAGGAAACGTCTATAGATATTTATATTCATATCAATGTTTGAGTCCTTGTCTCATTTTGTGCTTATAATCATGGCAATATTTCACTGCTGGGGCTGTTCCGGATTCGCACACCAGTGAAATGACGTGTTCACTAGTATGCGGGAGAAAGCATCACCGTCAGTGCTTCCGTGGCGCAATAGGCAGCGCGTTCGGCTGTTAACCGAAAGGTTGGTGGTTCGAGCCCACCCGGGAGCGAAACTTTGCATGTGATTCCTCATAAAAGAACAACACTACAATCTCTGTTTTCTAACTGTAGACACGGGCAGGAAACGTCTATAGATATTTATATTCATATCAATATTTGAGTCCTTGTCTCATTTTGTGCTTATAATCATGGCAATATTTCACTGATGTGACTGTTCCGGCCTCGCACACCAGTGAAATGACGTGTTCACTAGTATGCGGAGAAAGCATCCCCGTCAGTGCTTCCGTGGCGCAATAGGCAGCGCGTTCGGCTGTTAACCGAAAGGTTGGTGGTTCGAGCCCACCCGGGAGCGAAACTTTTGCATGTGATTCCTCATAAAAGAACAGCACTACAATCTCTGTTTTCTAACTGTAGACACGGGCAGGAAACGTCTATAAATATTTATATCAATATTTGAGTCCTTGTCTCATTTTGTGCTTATAATCATGGCAATATGGCACTGATGGGACTGTTCCGGCCTCGCACACCAGTGAAATGACGTGTTCACTAGTATGCGGAGAAAGCATCCCCGTCAGTGCTTCCGTGGCGCAATCGGTTAGCGCGTTCGGCTGTTAACCGAAAGGTTGGTGGTTCAAGCCCACCCGGGAGCGAAACTTTTGCATGTGATTCCTCATAAAGAACAGCACTACAATCTCTGTTTTCTAATTGTAGACACAGGCAGGAAACGTCTATAAATATTTATATTCATATCAATATTTGAGTCCTTGTCTCATTTTGTGCTTATAATCATGGCAATATGGCGCTGATGGGGCTGTTCCGGCCTCGCACACCAGTGAAATGACGTGTTCACTAGTATGCGGGAGAAAGCATCCCCGTCAGTGCTTCCGTGGCGCAATAGGCAGCGCGTTCGGCTGTTAACCGAAAGGTTGGTGGTTCGAGCCCACCCGGGAGCGAAACTTTTTGCATGTGATTCCTCATAAAAGAACAGCACTACAATCTCTGTTTTCTAACTGTAGACACGGGCAGGAAACGTCTATAAATATTTATATTCATATCAATATTTGAGTCCTTGTCTCATTTTGTGCTTATAATCATGGCAATATGGCGCTGATGGGGCTGTTCCGGCCTCGCACACCAGTGAAATGACGTGTTCACTAGTATGCGGGAGAAAGCATCCCCGTCAGTGCTTCCGTGGCGCAATAGGCAGCGCGTTCGGCTGTTAACCGAAAGGTTGGTGGTTCGAGCCCACCCGGGAGCGAAACTTTTGCATGTGATTCCTCATAAAAGAACAGCACTACAATCTCTGTTTTCTAACTGTAGACACGGGCAGGAAACGTCTATAAATATTTATATTCATATCAATATTTGAGTCCTTGTCTCATTTTGTGCTTATAATCATGGCAATATGGCGCTGATGGGGCTGTTCCGGCCTCGCACACCAGTGAAATGACGTGTTCACTAGTATGCGGGAGAAAGCATCCCCGTCAGTGCTTCCGTGGCGCAATAGGCAGCGCGTTCGGCTGTTAACCGAAAGGTTGGTGGTTCGAGCCCACCCGGGAGCGAAACTTTTGCATGTGATTCCTCATAAAAGAACAGCACTACAATCTCTGTTTTCTAACTGTAGACACGGGCAGGAAACGTCTATAAATATTTATATTCATATCAATATTTGAGTCCTTGTCTCATTTTGTGCTTATAATCATGGCAATATTTCACTGGTGTGACTGTTCCGGCCTCGCACACCAGTGAAATGACGTGTTCACTAGTATGCGGGAGAAAGCATCCCCGTCAGTGCTTCCGTGGCGCAATAGGCAGCGCGTTCGGCTGTTAACCGAAAGGTTGGTGGTTCGAGCCCACCCGGGAGCAGAAACTTTTGCATGTGATTCCTCATAAAAGAACAGCACTACAATCTCTGTTTTCTAACTGTAGACACGGGCAGGAAACGTCTATAAATATTTATATTCATATCAATATTTGAGTCCTTGTCTCATTTTGTGCTTATAATCATGGCAATATGGCGCTGATGGGGCTGTTCCGGCCTCGCACACCAGTGAAATGACGTGTTCACTAGTATGCGGGAGAAAGCATCCCCGTCAGTGCTTCCGTGGCGCAATAGGCAGCGCGTTCGGCTGTTAACCGAAAGGTTGGTGGTTCGAGCCCACCCGGGAGCGAAACTTTTGCATGTGATTCCTCATAAAAGAACAGCACTACAATCTCTGTTTTCTTACTTTAGACACAGGCAGGAAACGTCTATAAATATTTATATTCATATCAATATTTGAGTCCTTGTCTCATTTTGTGCTTATAATCATGGCAATATGGCGCTGTTCCGGCCTCGCACACCAGTGAAATGACGTGTTCACTAGTATGCGGGAGAAAGCATCACCGTCAGTGCTTCCGTGGCGCAATAGGCAGCGCGTTCGGCTGTTAACCGAAAGGTTGGTGGTTCGAGCCCACCCGGGAGCGAAACTTTTGCATGTGATTCCTCATAAAAGAACAGCACTACAATCTCTGTTTTCTAACTGTAGACACGGGCAGGAAACGTCTATAAATATTTATATCAATATTTGAGTCCTTGTCTCATTTTGTGCTTATAATCATGGCAATATGGCGCTGATGGGGCTGTTCCGGCCTCGCACACCAGTGAAATGACGTGTTCACTAGTATGCGGGAGAAAGCATCCCCGTCAGTGCTTCCGTGGCGCAATAGGCAGCGCGTTCGGCTGTTAACCGAAAGGTTGGTGGTTCGAGCCCACCCGGGAGCGAAACTTTTGCATGTGATTCCTCATAAAAGAACAACACTACAATCTCTGTTTTCTAACTGTAGACACGGGCAGGAAACGTCTATAAATATTTATATTCATATCAATATTTGAGTCCTTGTCTCATTTTGTGCTTATAATCATGGCAATATGGCGCTGATGGGGCTGTTCCGGCCTCGCACACCAGCGAAATGACGTGTTCACTAGTATGCGGGAGAAAGCATCACCGTCAGTGCTTCCGTGGCGCAATAGGCAGCGCGTTCGGCTGTTAACCGAAAGGTTGGTGGTTCGAGCCCACCCGGGAGCGAAACCTTTGCATGTGATTCCTCATAAAAGAACAACACTACAATCTCTGTTTTCTAACTGTAGACACGGGCAGGAAACGTCTATAAATATTTATATCAATATTTGAGTCCTTGTCTCATTTTGTGCTTATAATCATGGCAATATGGCGCTGATGGGGCTGTTCCGGCCTCGCACACCAGTGAAATGACGTGTTCACTAGTATGCGGGAGAAAGCATCCCCGTCAGTGCTTCCGTGGCGCAATAGGCAGCGCGTTCGGCTGTTAACCGAAAGGTTGGTGGTTCGAGCCCACCCGGGAGCGAAACTTTTGCATGTGATTCCTCATAAAAGAACAGCACTACAATCTCTGTTTTCTAACTGTAGACACGGGCAGGAAACGTCTATAAATATTTATATCAATATTTGAGTCCTTGTCTCATTTTGTGCTTATAATCATGGCAATATGGCGCTGATGTGACTGTTCCGGCCTCGCACACCAGTGAAATGACGTGTTCACTAGTATGCGGGAGAAAGCATCCCCGTCAGTGCTTCCGTGGCGCAATAGGCAGCGCGTTCGGCTGTTAACCGAAAGGTTGGTGGTTCGAGCCCACCCGGGAGCGAAACTTTTGCATGTGATTCCTCATAAAAGAACAGCACTACAATCTCTGTTTTCTAACTGTAGACACGGGCAGGAAACGTCTATAAATATTTATATTCATATCAATATTTGAGTCCTTGTCTCATTTTGTGCTTATAATCATGGCAATATGGCGCTGATGGGGCTGTTCCGGCCTCGCACACCAGTGAAATGACGTGTTCACTAGTATGCGGGAGAAAGGATCCCGTCAGTGCTTCCGTGGCGCAATAGGCAGCGCGTTCGGCTGTTAACCGAAAGGTTGGTGGTTCGAGCCCACCCGGGAGCGAAACTTTTGCATGTGATTCCTCATAAAAGAACAGCACTACAATCTCTGTTTTCTAACTGTAGACACGGGCAGGAAACGTCTATAAATATTTATATTCATATCAATATTTGAGTCCTTGTCTCATTTTGTGCTTATAATCATGGCAATATTTCACTGGTGTGACTGTTCCGGCCTCGCACACCAGTGAAATGACGTGTTCACTAGTATGCGGGAGAAAGCATCCCCGTCAGTGCTTCCGTGGCGCAATAGGCAGCGCGTTCGGCTGTTAACCGAAAGGTTGGTGGTTCGAGCCCACCCGGGAGCGAAACTTTTGCATGTGATTCCTCATAAAAGAACAGCACTACAATCTCTGTTTTCTAACTGTAGACACGGGCAGGAAACGTCTATAAATATTTATATTCATATCAATATTTGAGTCCTTGTCTCATTTTGTGCTTATAATCATGGCAATATGGCGCTGATGGGGCTGTTCCGGCCTCGCACACCAGTGAAATGACGTGTTCACTAGTATGCGGGAGAAAGCATCACCGTCAGTGCTTCCGTGGCGCAATAGGCAGCGCGTTCGGCTGTTAACCGAAAGGTTGGTGGTTCGAGCCCACCCGGGAGCGAAACTTTTGCATGTGATTCCTCATAAAAGAACAGCACTACAATCTCTGTTTTCTAACTGTAGACACGGGCAGGAAACGTCTATTTGTATTTATATTTATATCAATATTTGAGTCCTTGTCTCATTTCGTGCTTATAATCATGGCAATATGGCGCTGATGGAGCACACCAGTGAAATGACGTGTTCACTAGTATGCGGGAGAAAGCATCCCCGTCAGTGCTTCCGTGGCGCAATAGGCAGCGCGTTCGGCTGTTAACCGAAAGGTTGGTGGTTCGAGCCCACCCGGGAGCGAAACTTTTGCATGTGATTCCTCATAAAAGAACAGCACTACAATCTCTGTTTTCTAACTGTAGACACGGGCAGGAAACGTCTATAAATATTTATATCAATATTTGAGTCCTTGTCTCATTTTGTGCTTATAATCATGGCAATATGGCGCTGATGGGGCTGTTCCGGCCTCGCACACCAGTGAAATGACGTGTTCACTAGTATGCGGGAGAAAGCATCCCCGTCAGTGCTTCCGTGGCGCAATAGGCAGCGCGTTCGGCTGTTAACCGAAAGGTTGGTGGTTCGAGCCCACCCGGGAGCGAAACTTTTGCATGTGATTCCTCATAAAAGAACAGCACTACAATCTCTGTTTTCTAACTGTAGACACGGGCAGGAAACGTCTATAAATATTTATATTCATATCAATATTTGAGTCCTTGTCTCATTTTGTGCTTATAATCATGGCAATATGGCGCTGATGGGGCTGTTCCGGCCTCGCACACCAGTGAAATGACGTGTTCACTAGTATGCGGGAGAAAGCATCACCGTCAGTGCTTCCGTGGCGCAATAGGCAGCGCGTTCGGCTGTTAACCGAAAGGTTGGTGGTTCGAGCCCACCCGGGAGCGAAACTTTTGCATGTGATTCCTCATAAAAGAACAGCACTACAATCTCTGTTTTCTAACTGTAGACACGGGCAGGAAACGTCTATAAATATTTATATTCATATCAATATTTGAGTCCTTGTCTCATTTTGTGCTTATAATCATGGCAATATTTCACTGGTGTGACTGTTCCGGCCTCGCACACCAGTGAAATGACGTGTTCACTAGTATGCGGGAGAAAGCATCCCCGTCAGTGCTTCCGTGGCGCAATAGGCAGCGCGTTCGGCTGTTAACCGAAAGGTTGGTGGTTCGAGCCCACCCGGGAGCGAAACTTTTGCATGTGATTCCTCATAAAAGAACAGCACTACAATCTCTGTTTTCTAACTGTAGACACGGGCAGGAAACGTCTATAAATATTTATATTCATATCAATATTTGAGTCCTTGTCTCATTTTGTGCTTATAATCATGGCAATATTTCACTGGTGTGACTGTTCCGGCCTCGCACACCAGTGAAATGACGTGTTCACTAGTATGCGGGAGAAAGCATCCCCGTCAGTGCTTCCGTGGCGCAATAGGCAGCGCGTTCGGCTGTTAACCGAAAGGTTGGTGGTTCGAGCCCACCCGGGAGCGAAACTTTTGCATGTGATTCCTCATAAAAGAACAGCACTACAATCTCTGTTTTCTAACTGTAGACACGGGCAGGAAACGTCTATAAATATTTATATTCATATCAATATTTGAGTCCTTGTCTCATTTTGTGCTTATAATCATGGCAATATTTCACTGGTGTGACTGTTCCGGCCTCGCACACCAGTGAAATGACGTGTTCACTAGTATGCGGGAGAAAGCATCCCCGTCAGTGCTTCCGTGGCGCAATAGGCAGCGCGTTCGGCTGTTAACCGAAAGGTTGGTGGTTCGAGCCCACCCGGGAGCGAAACTTTTGCATGTGATTCCTCATAAAAGAACAGCACTACAATCTCTGTTTTCTAACTGTAGACACGGGCAGGAAACGTCTATAAATATTTATATCAATATTTGAGTCCTTGTCTCATTTTGTGCTTATAATCATGGCAATATGGCGCTGATGGGGCTGTTCCGGCCTCGCACACCAGTGAAATGACGTGTTCACTAGTATGCGGGAGAAAGCATCCCCGTCAGTGCTTCCGTGGCGCAATAGGCAGCGCGTTCGGCTGTTAACCGAAAGGTTGGTGGTTCGAGCCCACCCGGGAGCGAAACTTTTGCATGTGATTCCTCATAAAAGAACAGCACTACAATCTCTGTTTTCTAACTGTAGACACGGGCAGGAAACGTCTATAAATATTTATATTTATATCAATATTTGAGTCCTTGTCTCATTTTGTGCTTATAATCATGGCAATATGGCGCTGATGGGGCTGTTCCGGCCTCGCACACCAGTGAAATGACGTGTTCACTAGTATGCGGGAGAAAGCATCCCCGTCAGTGCTTCCGTGGCGCAATAGGCAGCGCGTTCGGCTGTTAACCGAAAGGTTGGTGGTTCGAGCCCACCCGGGAGCGAAACTTTTGCATGTGATTCCTCATAAAAGAACAGCACTACAATCTCTGTTTTCTAACTGTAGACACGGGCAGGAAACGTCTATAAATATTTATATTCATATCAATATTTGAGTCCTTGTCTCATTTTGTGCTTATAATCATGGCAATATGGCGCTGATGGGGCTGTTCCGGCCTCGCACACCAGTGAAATGACGTGTTCACTAGTATGCGGGAGAAAGCATCCCCGTCAGTGCTTCCGTGGCGCAATAGGCAGCGCGTTCGGCTGTTAACCGAAAGGTTGGTGGTTCGAGCCCACCCGGGAGCGAAACTTTTGCATGTGATTCCTCATAAAAGAACAGCACTACAATCTCTGTTTTCTAACTGTAGACACGGGCAGGAAACGTCTATAAATATTTATATTCATATCAATATTTGAGTCCTTGTCTCATTTTGTGCTTATAATCATGGCAATATGGCGCTGATGGGGCTGTTCCGGCCTCGCACACCAGTGAAATGACGTGTTCACTAGTATGCGGGAGAAAGCATCCCCGTCAGTGCTTCCGTGGCGCAATAGGCAGCGCGTTCGGCTGTTAACCGAAAGGTTGGTGGTTCGAGCCCACCCGGGAGCGAAACTTTTGCATGTGATTCCTCATAAAAGAACAGCACTACAATCTCTGTTTTCTAACTGTAGACACGGGCAGGAAACGTCTATAAATATTTATATTTATATCAATATTTAGGTCCTTGTCTCATTTTGTGTTTATAATCATGGTAATATGGCGCTGATGGGGGGCTGTTCCGGCCTCGCACACCAGTGAAATGACGTGTTCACTAGTATGCGGGAGAAAGCATCCCCGTCAGTTCTTCCGTGGCGCAATAGGCAGCGCGTTCGGCTGTTAACCGAAAGGTTGGTGGTTCGAGCCCACCCGGGAGCGAAACTTTTGCATGTGATTCCTCATAAAAGAACAGCACTACAATCTCTGTTTTCTAACTGTAGACACGGGCAGGAAACGTCTATAAATATTTATATTCATATCAATATTTGAGTCCTTGTCTCATTTTGTGCTTATAATCATGGCAATATGGCGCTGATGGGGCTGTTCCGGCCTCGCACACCAGTGAAATGACGTGTTCACTAGTATGCGGGAGAAAGCATCCCCGTCAGTGCTTCCGTGGCGCAATAGGCAGCGCGTTCGGCTGTTAACCGAAAGGTTGGTGGTTCGAGCCCACCCGGGAGCGAAACTTTTGCATGTGATTCCTCATAAAAGAACAGCACTACAATCTCTGTTTTCTAACTGTAGACACGGGCAGGAAACGTCTATAAATATTTATATTCATATCAATATTTGAGTCCTTGTCTCATTTTGTGCTTATAATCATGGCAATATGGCGCTGATGGGGCTGTTCCGGCCTCGCACACCAGTGAAATGACGTGTTCACTAGTATGCGGGAGAAAGCATCCCCGTCAGTGCTTCCGTGGCGCAATAGGCAGCGCGTTCGGCTGTTAACCGAAAGGTTGGTGGTTCGAGCCCACCCGGGAGCGAAACTTTTGCATGTGATTCCTCATAAAAGAACAGCACTACAATCTCTGTTTTCTAACTGTAGACACGGGCAGGAAACGTCTATAAATATTTATATCAATATTTGAGTCCTTGTCTCATTTTGTGCTTATAATCATGGCAATATGGCGCTGATGGGGCTGTTCCGGCCTCGCACACCAGTGAAATGACGTGTTCACTAGTATGCGGGAGAAAGCATCCCCGTCAGTGCTTCCGTGGCGCAATAGGCAGCGCGTTCGGCTGTTAACCGAAAGGTTGGTGGTTCGAGCCCACCCGGGAGCGAAACTTTTGCATGTGATTCCTCATAAAAGAACAGCACTACAATCTCTGTTTTCTAACTGTAGACACGGGCAGGAAACGTCTATAAATATTTATATTCATATCAATATTTGAGTCCTTGTCTCATTTTGTGCTTATAATCATGGCAATATGGCGCTGATGGGGCTGTTCCGGCCTCGCACACCAGTGAAATGACGTGTTCACTAGTATGCGGGAGAAAGCATCCCCGTCAGTGCTTCCGTGGCGCAATAGGCAGCGCGTTCGGCTGTTAACCGAAAGGTTGGTGGTTCGAGCCCACCCGGGAGCGAAACTTTTGCATGTGATTCCTCATAAAAGAACAGCACTACAATCTCTGTTTTCTAACTGTAGACACGGGCAGGAAACGTCTATAAATATTTATATCAATATTTGAGTCCTTGTCTCATTTTGTGCTTATAATCATGGCAATATGGCGCTGATGGGGCTGTTCCGGCCTCGCACACCAGTGAAATGACGTGTTCACTAGTATGCGGGAGAAAGCATCCCCGTCAGTGCTTCCGTGGCGCAATAGGCAGCGCGTTCGGCTGTTAACCGAAAGGTTGGTGGTTCGAGCCCACCCGGGAGCGAAACTTTTGCATGTGATTCCTCATAAAAGAACAGCACTACAATCTCTGTTTTCTAACTGTAGACACGGGCAGGAAACGTCTATAAATATTTATATTCATATCAATATTTGAGTCCTTGTCTCATTTTGTGCTTATAATCATGGCAATATGGCGCTGATGGGGCTGTTCCGGCCTCGCACACCAGTGAAATGACGTGTTCACTAGTATGCGGGAGAAAGCATCCCCGTCAGTGCTTCCGTGGCGCAATAGGCAGCGCGTTCGGCTGTTAACCGAAAGGTTGGTGGTTCGAGCCCACCCGGGAGCGAAACTTTTGCATGTGATTCCTCATAAAAGAACAGCACTACAATCTCTGTTTTCTAACTGTAGACACGGGCAGGAAACGTCTATAAATATTTATATTCATATCAATATTTGAGTCCTTGTCTCATTTTGTGCTTATAATCATGGCAATATGGCGCTGATGGGGCTGTTCCGGCCTCGCACACCAGTGAAATGACGTGTTCACTAGTATGCGGGAGAAAGCATCCCCGTCAGTGCTTCCGTGGCGCAATAGGCAGCGCGTTCGGCTGTTAACCGAAAGGTTGGTGGTTCGAGCCCACCCGGGAGCGAAACTTTTGCATGTGATTCCTCATAAAGAACAGCACTACAATCTCTGTTTTCTAACTGTAGACACGGGCAGGAAACGTCTATAAATATTTATATCAATATTTGAGTCCTTGTCTCATTTTGTGCTTATAATCATGGCAATATGGCGCTGATGGGGCTGTTCCGGCCTCGCACACCAGTGAAATGACGTGTTCACTAGTATGCGGGAGAAAGCATCCCCGTCAGTGCTTCCGTGGCGCAATAGGCAGCGCGTTCGGCTGTTAACCGAAAGGTTGGTGGTTCGAGCCCACCCGGGAGCGAAACTTTTGGATGTGATTCCTCATAAAAGAACAGCACTACAATCTCTGTTTTCTAACTGTAGACACGGGCAGGAAACGTCTATAAATATTTATATTCATATCAATATTTGAGTCCTTGTCTCATTTTGTGCTTATAATCATGGCAATATGGCGCTGATGGGGCTGTTCCGGCCTCGCACACCAGTGAAATGACGTGTTCACTAGTATGCGGGAGAAAGCATCCCCGTC
This sequence comes from Aplectana chamaeleonis, assembly GCA_029168955.1. Lineage (NCBI taxonomy): Eukaryota > Metazoa > Nematoda > Chromadorea > Rhabditida > Cosmocercidae > Aplectana > Aplectana chamaeleonis. The sequence goes on along the minus strand of JAPDOI010000387.1, from coordinate 650,001 downwards.
AGTGCTTCCGTGGCGCAATAGGCAGCGCGTTCGGCTGTTAACCGAAAGGTTGGTGGTTCGAGCCCACCCGGGAGCGAAACTTTTGCATGTGATTCCTCATAAAAGAACAGCACTACAATCTCTGTTTTCTAACTGTAGACACGGGCAGGAAACGTCTATAAATATTTATATCAATATTTGAGTCCTTGTCTCATTTTGTGCTTATAATCATGGCAATATGGCGCTGATGGGGCTGTTCCGGCCTCGCACACCAGTGAAATGACGTGTTCACTAGTATGCGGGAGAAAGCATCCCCGTCAGTGCTTCCGTGGCGCAATAGGCAGCGCGTTCGGCTGTTAACCGAAAGGTTGGTGGTTCGAGCCCACCCGGGAGCGAAACTTTTGGATGTGATTCCTCATAAAAGAACAGCACTACAATCTCTGTTTTCTAACTGTAGACACGGGCAGGAAACGTCTATAAATATTTATATTCATATCAATATTTGAGTCCTTGTCTCATTTTGTGCTTATAATCATGGCAATATGGCGCTGGTGTGACTGTTCCGGCCTCGCACACCAGTGAAATGACGTGTTCACTAGTATGCGGGAGAAAGCATCCCCGTCAGTGCTTCCGTGGCGCAATAGGCAGCGCGTTCGGCTGTTAACCGAAAGGTTGGTGGTTCGAGCCCACCCGGGAGCGAAACTTTTGCATGTGATTCCTCATAAAAGAACAGCACTACAATCTCTGTTTTCTAACTGTAGACACGGGCAGGAAACGTCTATAAATATTTATATTCATATCAATATTTGAGTCCTTGTCTCATTTTGTGCTTATAATCATGGCAATATGGCGCTGATGGGGCTGTTCCGGCCTCGCACACCAGTGAAATGACGTGTTCACTAGTATGCGGGAGAAAGCATCCCCGTCAGTGCTTCCGTGGCGCAATAGGCAGCGCGTTCGGCTGTTAACCGAAAGGTTGGTGGTTCGAGCCCACCCGGGAGCGAAACTTTTGCATGTGATTCCTCATAAAAGAACAGCACTACAATCTCTGTTTTCTAACTGTAGACACGGGCAGGAAACGTCTATAAATATTTATATTCATATCAATATTTGAGTCCTTGTCTCATTTTGTGCTTATAATCATGGCAATATGGCGCTGATGTGACTGTTCCGGCCTCGCACACCAGTGAAATGACGTGTTCACTAGTATGCGGGAGAAAGCATCCCCGTCAGTGCTTCCGTGGCGCAATAGGCAGCGCGTTCGGCTGTTAACCGAAAGGTTGGTGGTTCGAGCCCACCCGGGAGCGAAACTTTTGCATGTGATTCCTCATAAAAGAACAGCACTACAATCTCTGTTTTCTAACTGTAGACACGGGCAGGAAACGTCTATAAATATTTATATTCATATCAATATTTGAGTCCTTGTCTCATTTTGTGCTTATAATCATGGCAATATGGCGCTGATGGGGCTGTTCCGGCCTCGCACACCAGTGAAAGGACGTGTTCACAAGTATGCGGGAGAAAGCATCCCCGTCAGTGCTTCCGTGGCGCAATAGGCAGCGCGTTCGGCTGTTAACCGAAAGGTTGGTGGTTCGAGCCCACCCGGGAGCGAAACTTTTGCATGTGATTCCTCATAAAAGAACAGCACTACAATCTCTGTTTTCTAACTGTAGACACGGGCAGGAAACGTCTATAAATATTTATATTCATATCAATATTTGAGTCCTTGTCTCATTTTGTGCTTATAATCATGGCAATATGGCGCTGATGGGGCTGTTCCGGCCTCGCACACCAGTGAAATGACGTGTTCACTAGTATGCGGGAGAAAGCATCCCCGTCAGTGCTTCCGTGGCGCAATAGGCAGCGCGTTCGGCTGTTAACCGAAAGGTTGGTGGTTCGAGCCCACCCGGGAGCGAAACTTTTGCATGTGATTCCTCATAAAAGAACAGCACTACAATCTCTGTTTTCTAACTGTAGACACGGGCAGGAAACGTCTATAAATATTTATATCAATATTTGAGTCCTTGTCTCATTTTGTGCTTATAATCATGGCAATATTTCACTGGTGTGACTGTTCCGGCCTCGCACACCAGTGAAATGACGTGTTCACTAGTATGCGGGAGAAAGCATCCCCGTCAGTGCTTCCGTGGCGCAATAGGCAGCGCGTTCGGCTGTTAACCGAAAGGTTGGTGGTTCGAGCCCACCCGGGAGCGAAACTTTTGCATGTGATTCCTCATAAAAGAACAGCACTACAATCTCTGTTTTCTAACTGTAGACACGGGCAGGAAACGTCTATAAATATTTATATTCATATCAATATTTGAGTCCTTGTCTCATTTTGTGCTTATAATCATGGCAATATGGCGCTGATGGGGCTGTTCCGGCCTCGCACACCAGTGAAATGACGTGTTCACTAGTATGCGGGAGAAAGCATCCCCGTCAGTGCTTCCGTGGCGCAATAGGCAGCGCGTTCGGCTGTTAACCGAAAGGTTGGTGGTTCGAGCCCACCCGGGAGCGAAACTTTTGCATGTGATTCCTCATAAAAGAACAGCACTACAATCTCTGTTTTCTAACTGTAGACACGGGCAGGAAACGTCTATAAATATTTATATTCATATCAATATTTGAGTCCTTGTCTCATTTTGTGCTTATAATCATGGCAATATGGCGCTGATGGTGTGACTGTTCCGGCCTCGCACACCAGTGAAATGACGTGTTCACAAGTATGCGGGAGAAAGCATCCCCGTCAGTGCTTCCGTGGCGCAATAAGCAGCGCGTTCGGCTGTTAACGGAAAGGTTGGTGGTTCGAGCCCACCCGGGAGCGAAACTTTTGCATGTGATTCCTCATAAAAGAACAGCACTACAATCTCTGTTTTCTAACTGTAGACACGGGCAGGAAACGTCTATAAATATTTATATTCATATCCATATTAGAATCCTTGTCTCATTTTGTGCTTATAATCATGGCAATATGGCGCTGATGGGGCTGTTCCGGCCTCGCACACCAGTGAAATGACGTGTTCACTAGTATGCGGGAGAAAGCATCCCCGTCAGTGCTTCCGTGGCGCAATAGGCAGCGCGTTCGGCTGTTAACCGAAAGGTTGGTGGTTCGAGCCCACCCGGGAGCGAAACTTTCGCATGTGATTCCTCATAAAAGAACAGCACTACAATCTCTGTTTTCTAACTGTAGACACGGGCAGGAAACGTCTATAAATATTTATATTCATATCAATATTTGAGTCCTTGTCTCATTTTGTGCTTATAATCATGGCAATATTTCACTGGTGTGACTGTTCCGGCCTCGCACACCAGCGAAATGACGTGTTCACTAGTATGCGGGAGAAAGCATCCCCGTCAGTGCTTCCGTGGCGCAATAGGCAGCGCGTTCGGCTGTTAACCGAAAGGTTGGTGGTTCGAGCCCACCCGGGAGCGAAACTTTTGCATGTGATTCCTCATAAAAGAACAGCACTACAATCTCTGTTTTCTAACTGTAGACACGGGCAGGAAACGTCTATAAATATTTATATTCATATCAATATTTGAGTCCTTGTCTCATTTTGTGCTTATAATCATGGCAATATTTCACTGTTGTGGCTGTTCCGGCCTCGCACACCAGTGAAATGACGTGTTCACTAGTATGCGGGAGAAAGCATCCCCGTCAGTGCTTCCGTGGCGCAATAGGCAGCGCGTTCGGCTGTTAACCGAAAGGTTGGTGGTTCGAGCCCACCCGGGAGCGAAACTTTTGCATGTGATTCCTCATAAAAGAACAGCACTACAATCTCTGTTTTCTAACTGTAGACACGGGCAGGAAACGTCTATAAATATTTATATTCATATCAATATTTGAGTCCTTGTCTCATTTTGTGCTTATAATCATGGCAATATGGCGCTGATGGGGCTGTTCCGGCCTCGCACACCAGTGAAATGACGTGTTCACTAGTATGCGGGAGAAAGCATCCCCGTCAGTGCTTCCGTGGCGCAATAGGCAGCGCGTTCGGCTGTTAACCGAAAGGTTGGTGGTTCGAGCCCACCCGGGAGCGAAACTTTTGCATGTGATTCCTCATAAAAGAACAGCACTACAATCTCTGTTTTCTAACTGTAGACACGGGCAGGAAACGTCTATAAATATTTATATTCATATCAATATTTGAGTCCTTGTCTCATTTGTGCTTATAATCATGGCAATATTTCACTGGTGTGACTGTTCCGGCCTCGCACACCAGTGAAATGACGTGTTCACTAGTATGCGGGAGAAAGCATCACCGTCAGTGCTTCCGTGGCGCAATAGGCAGCGCGTTCGGCTGTTAACCGAAAGGTTGGTGGTTCGAGCCCACCCGGGAGCGAAACTTTTGCATGTGATTCCTCATAAAAGAACAGCACTACAATCTCTGTTTTCTAACTGTAGACACGGGCAGGAAACGTCTATAAATATTTATATTCATATCAATATTTGAGTCCTTGTCTCATTTTGTGCTTATAATCATGGCAATATTTCACTGATGTGACTGTTCCGGCCTCGCACACCAGTGAAATGACGTGTTCACTAGTATGCGGGAGAAAGCATCCCCGTCAGTGCTTCCGTGGCGCAATAGGCAGCGCGTTCGGCTGTTAACCGAAAGGTTGGTGGTTCGAGCCCACCCGGGAGCGAAACTTTTGCATGTGATTCCTCATAAAAGAACAGCACTACAATCTCTGTTTTCTAACTGTAGACACGGGCAGGAAACGTCTATAAATATTTATATTCATATCAATATTTGAGTCCTTGTCTCATTTTGTGCTTATAATCATGGCAATATTTCACTGGTGTGACTGTTCCGGCCTCGCACACCAGTGAAATGACGTGTTCACTAGTATGCGGGAGAAAGCATCCCCGTCAGTGCTTCCGTGGCGCAATAGGCAGCGCGTTCGGCTGTTAACCGAAAGGTTGGTGGTTCGAGCCCACCCGGGAGCGAAACTTTTGCATGTGATTCCTCATAAAAGAACAACACTACAATCTCTGTTTTCTAACTGTAGACACGGGCAGGAAACGTCTATAAATATTTATATTCATATCAATATTTGAGTCCTTGTCTCATTTTGTGCTTATAATCATGGCAATATTTCACTGGTGTGACTGTTCCGGCCTCGCACACCAGTGAAATGACGTGTTCACAAGTATGCGGGAGAAAGCATCCCCGTCAGTGCTTCCGTGGCGCAATAGGCAGCGCGTTCGGCTGTTAACCGAAAGGTTGGTGGTTCAAGCCCACCCGGGAGCGAAACTTTCGCATGTGATTCCTCATAAAAGAACAGCACTACAATCTCTGTTTTATAACTGTAGACACGGGCAGGAAACGTCTATAAATATTTATATTCATATCAATGTTTGAGTCCTTGTCTCATTTTGTGCTTATAATCATGGCAATATTTCACTGGTGTGACTGTTCCGGCCTCGCACACCAGTGAAATGACGTGTTCACTAGTATGCGGGAGAAAGCATCCCCGTCAGTGCTTCCGTGGCGCAATAGGCAGCGCGTTCGGCTGTTAACCGAAAGGTTGGTGGTTCGAGCCCACCCGGGAGCGAAACTTTTGCATGTGATTCCTCATAAAAGAACAGCACTACAATCTCTGTTTTCTAACTGTAGACACGGGCAGGAAACGTCTATAAATATTTATATTCATATCAATATTTGAGTCCTTGTCTCATTTTGTGCTTATAATCATGGCAATATTTCACTGGTGTGACTGTTCCGGCCTCGCACACCAGTGAAATGACGTGTTCACTAGTATGCGGGAGAAAGCATCCCCGTCAGTGCTTCCGTGGCGCAATAGGCAGCGCGTTCGGCTGTTAACCGAAAGGTTGGTGGTTCGAGCCCACCCGGGAGCGAAACTTTTGCATGTGATTCCTCATAAAGAACAGCACTACAATCTCTGTTTTCTAACTGTAGACACGGGCAGGAAACGTCTATAAATATTTATATTCATATCAATATTTGAGTCCTTGTCTCATTTTGTGCTTATAATCATGGCAATATTTCACTGGTGTGACTGTTCCGGCCTCGCACACCAGTGAAATGACGTGTTCACTAGTATGCGGGAGAAAGCATCCCCGTCAGTGCTTCCGTGGCGCAATAGGCAGCGCGTTCGGCTGTTAACCGAAAGGTTGGTGGTTCGAGCCCACCCGGGAGCGAAACTTTTGCATGTGATTCCTCATAAAAGAACAGCACTACAATCTCTGTTTTCTAACTGTAGACACGGGCAGGAAACGTCTATAAATATTTATATTCATATCAATATTTGAGTCCTTGTCTCATTTTGTGCTTATAATCATGGCAATATTTCACTGGTGTGACTGTTCCGGCCTCGCACACCAGTGAAATGACGTGTTCACTAGTATGCGGGAGAAAGCATCCCCGTCAGTGCTTCCGTGGCGCAATAGGCAGCGCGTTCGGCTGTTAACCGAAAGGTTGGTGGTTCGAGCCCACCCGGGAGCGAAACTTTTGCATGTGATTCCTCATAAAGAACAGCACTACAATCTCTGTTTTCTAACTGTAGACACGGGCAGGAAACGTCTATAAATATTTATATTCATATCAATATTTGAGTCCTTGTCTCATTTTGTGCTTATAATCATGGCAATATTTCACTGGTGTGACTGTTCCGGCCTCGCACACCAGTGAAATGACGTGTTCACTAGTATGCGGGAGAAAGCATCCCCGTCAGTGCTTCCGTGGCGCAATAGGCAGCGCGTTCGGCTGTTAACCGAAAGGTTGGTGGTTCGAGCCCACCCGGGAGCGAAACTTTTGCATGTGATTCCTCATAAAAGAACAGCACTACAATCTCTGTTTTCTAACTGTAGACACGGGCAGGAAACGTCTATAAATATTTATACTCATATCAATATTTGAGTCCTTGTCTCATTTTGTGCTTATAATCATGGCAATATTTCACTGGTGTGACTGTTCCGGCCTCGCACACCAGTGAAATGACGTGTTCACTAGTATGCGGGAGAAAGCATCCCCGTCAGTGCTTCCGTGGCGCAATAGGCAGCGCGTTCGGCTGTTAACCGAAAGGTTGGTGGTTCGAGCCCACCCGGGAGCGAAACTTTTGCATGTGATTCCTCATAAAAGAACAGCACTACAATCTCTGTTTTCTAACTGTAGACACGGGCAGGAAACGTCTATAAATATTTATATTCATATCAATATTTGAGTCCTTGTCTCATTTTGTGCTTATAATCATGGCAATATTTCACTGGTGTGACTGTTCCGGCCTCGCACACCAGCGAAATGACGTGTTCACTAGTATGCGGGAGAAAGCATCACCGTCAGTGCTTCCGTGGCGCAATAGGCAGCGCGTTCGGCTGTTAACCGAAAGGTTGGTGGTTCGAGCCCACCCGGGAGCGAAACTTTTGCATGTGATTCCTCATAAAAGAACAACACTACAATCTCTGTTTTCTTACTTTAGACACAGGCAGGAAACGTCTATAAATATTTATATTCATATCAATATTTGAGTCCTTGTCTCATTTTGTGCTTATAATCATGGCAATATTTCACTGGTGTGACTGTTCCGGCCTCGCACACCAGCGAAATGACGTGTTCACTAGTATGCGGGAGAAAGCATCCCCGTCAGTGCTTCCGTGGCGCAATAGGCAGCGCGTTCGGCTGTTAACCGAAAGGTTGGTGGTTCGAGCCCACCCGGGAGCGAAACTTTTGCATGTGATTCCTCATAAAAGAACAGCACTACAATCTCTGTTTTCTAACTGTAGACACGGGCAGGAAACGTCTATAAATATTTATATTCATATCAATATTTGAGTCCTTGTCTCATTTTGTGCTTATAATCATGGCAATATTTCACTGGTGTGACTGTTCCGGCCTCGCACACCAGTGAAATGACGTGTTCACTAGTATGCGGGAGAAAGCATCACCGTCAGTGCTTCCGTGGCGCAATAGGCAGCGCGTTCGGCTGTTAACCGAAAGGTTGGTGGTTCGAGCCCACCCGGGAGCGAAACTTTTGCATGTGATTCCTCATAAAAGAACAGCACTACAATCTCTGTTTTCTAACTGTAGACACGGGCAGGAAACGTCTATAAATATTTATATTCATATCAATATTTGAGTCCTTGTCTCATTTTGTGCTTATAATCATGGCAATATTTCACTGGTGTGGCTGTTCCGGCCTCGCACACCAGTGAAAATGACGTGTTCACTAGTATGCGGGAGAAAGCATCCCGTCAGTGCTTCCGTGGCGCAATAGGCAGCGCGTTCGGCTGTTAACCGAAAGGTTGGTGGTTCGAGCCCACCCGGGAGCGAAACTTTTGCATGTGATTCCTCATAAAAGAACAGCACTACAATCTCTGTTTTCTAACTGTAGACACGGGCAGGAAACGTCTATAAATATTTATATTCATATCAATATTTGAGTCCTTGTCTCATTTTGTGCTTATAATCATGGCAATATTTCACTGGTGTGACTGTTCCGGCCTCGCACACCAGTGAAATGACGTGTTCACTAGTATGCGGGAGAAAGCATCCCCGTCAGTGCTTCCGTGGCGCAATAGGCAGCGCGTTCGGCTGTTAACCGAAAGGTTGGTGGTTCGAGCCCATTCGGGAGCGAAACTTTTGCATGTGATTCCTCATAAAAGAACAGCACTACAATCTCTGTTTTCTAACTGTAGACACGGGCAGGAAACGTCTATAAATATTTATATTCATATCAATATTTGAGTCCTTGTCTCATTTTGTGCTTATAATCATGGCAATATTTCACTGGTGTGACTGTTCCGGCCTCGCACACCAGTGAAATGACGTGTTCACTAGTATGCGGGAGAAAGCATCACCGTCAGTGCTTCCGTGGCGCAATAGGCAGCGCGTTCGGCTGTTAACCGAAAGGTTGGTGGTTCGAGCTCACCCGGGAGCGAACTTTTGCATGTGATTCCTCATAAAAAACAGCACTACAATATCTGTTTTCTTACTTTAGACACGGGCAGGAAACGTCTATAAATATTTATATTCATATCAATATTTGAGTCCTTGTCTCATTTTGTGCTTATAATCATGGCAATATTTCACTGGTGTGACTGTTCCGGCCTCGCACACCAGTGAAATGACGTGTCCACTAGTATGCGGGAGAAAGCATCACCGTCAGTGCTTCCGTGGCGCAATAAGCAGCGCGTTCGGCTGTTAACGGAAAGGTTGGTGGTTCAAGCCCACCCGGGAGCGAAACTTTCGCATGTGATTCCTCATAAAAGAACAGCACTACAATCTCTGTTTTATAACTGTAGACACGGGCAGGAAACGTCTATAAATATTTATATTCATATCAATATTTGAGTCCTTGTCTCATTTTGTGCTTATAATCATGGCAATATGGCGCTGATGGGGCTGTTCCGGATTCGCACACCAGTGAAATGACGTGTTCACTAGTATGCGGGAGAAAGCATCACCGTCAGTGCTTCCGTGGCGCAATAGGCAGCGCGTTCGGCTGTTAACCGAAAGGTTGGTGGTTCGAGCCCACCCGGGAGCGAAACTTTTGCATGTGATTCCTCATAAAAGAACAACACTACAATCTCTGTTTTCTAACTGTAGACACGGGCAGGAAACGTCTATAAATATTTATATTCATATCAATATTTGAGTCCTTGTCTCATTTTGTGCTTACTAGTGACCCTTCGGGTCCCTAGCCCGGGGCAGCCAGTTGACTTGAAGGCTGCAAACCCTCTGCTTTAGCGTCAGAATCTACTAGAGGTGTATCAGCGCGCGTGCGCGTATGCTGCTACTCAACTATCCCACACTCACACTGTCTGTATCCTGCTACACATACGCACGCTGAAGGAACAAATAAATTCTCACTTCCTAATGTAGGGTACAAAGTTCTAAATGCCCATGCTTGTGAAAGCAACGTGAATTGACCAGTAAGTTCACAACCATGGGGCCAGCGCCGTTCCAAAGACCAAATACCACGATGGCAGTAGTATAGTTGTCCTTTTTGAAAAACGGTCAACAAGCAAATAAACATGACGTCAAAAAGCCCTTTTAACTGCTCAATGTTTTCACCTCTCCAATCATGCTGCGCTCATAGGTGGCGACAATGAAAATCGGTACGTATCATTTGCATCCTCGCAGCGAGCAGGCTTCGTCGGCCACCTCTTATCTAATATTCGTTTGGCACCTTTCATAAACGATGGGTCGGCTATACCGGCCACACTCCCATTCACCTCTGCGTAGTATTCACCTGGCTTAGTTTATCGATTTTGGCGCCGCTTCGCCGACCCACCTCCTCCATTCAACACGCTTAGTATCTGCTTGGCTCTGCCAAGCGTGGTCATGGGCCTTGCCGGCTTCGCCGGACCCACCTCCTTCATTCAACACACGTAGTATAGCCTGCTCGGCTTAGTTAAACGATGCGCAAGCGGCTTCGCCGTGAACCCAAGCTTCCATTCACCAAGCGTGTAGTATCTCGTTCGGCTTCGCCGAACGATGGCTGGCCCGCCGGCCTCACCTCCAATCACCACGTAGTATCTGTCGTTCGGCTTGGCGTCTGAACGATGGGCCCGCTTCGCCGACCCACCTCCAATCAACACCAAACGTAGTATCCATTCGGCTCCGCCAAAACGATGCAATGACTTCGCCAGACCCAATCTCCAATCACCACGCGTAGTCCATCTGTTCGGCTTCGTTGAACGATGGGCCAAGTGGCTTTCGCCGACCCGCACCTCGAATCATCACGCGTAGTATCTGCTTCGGCTTCGCTGACCCACTCCATTCACCACGCGTAGTATTCATTCGGCTCTGTTAATCGGCTGCCGGCTTCGCCGGCCACCCGTATAGTATTTCCTCCGTTCGGCCCGCGGAACGACACGGCTTCGCCGGCCACCGTATTCGTTTCGACTGATCACTAAGCCGGCTTCGCCGTGGACCCACCCTCCAATCATCAAGCGTAGTATCCATTCTGCTCCTGTTAAACGATGGGGGCCGACTGGCTCTCGCCGACCCACCTCCAATCTCACCACGCGTAGTATCTGTTGCGGCTTCCGCCGACCCACCTCCATTCATCACGCGTAGTGTTCGTTCGGCTCGAACGATGGGCCCGCTTCGTCGACCGCCACACTCCAATCACCAAGCGTAGTATCTCATTAGGCTCCGAAGAACGATATAAGCGGCTACGCCGACCCACCTCCAATCAACACGCGTAGTATTCGTTTCGGTCTACGCTGAACGATGGAAGCCCGCTTCTGCCGACCCGCCACACTCCATTCACCACGCGTAGTATTCATTCGGCCCTGCCGAACAAATGGAAGCGGCTTCGCTCGGCCACCCCTCCATGTAGTATTATCTGTTCGGCTTCGTCGGAATGACATTTACCCGGCTTTGCCGACCAACCTCCATTCACCACGCGTAGTATCTGTTCGGCTTCGCCGAACGATAGGCCGGCTCCGCCAGCCCACCTCCATTCACCACGCGTAGTATTCTGTTCGGTTCGCCGAACGATTTGCCGGCTTCGCCGACCCACCTCCAATCATCACGCGTAAAAATCCTGCTCGGCTTCACCGACCCACCTCCATTCACCACGCGTAGTATCTGCTTGGCTCAGCCAAACGTGATGACGGCCGACTTCGCTCAAGCACCCTCCGTATAGTATCTGCTCTGGCTCCTATTCGTTCGGCTTCGATCGGCCCTCCCTGTAGTATGGAGCTCGGCTTCGCCGACCCACCTCCTCCAATCACCAAGCGTAGTATCCATTCGGCTCCGCCAAACGATGAGCTGGCTTCGCCGACCCACCTCAATCATCACCACGCGTAGTATTCGTTTCCGGCTTCGCTGACCCACCTCCATTCACCACGCGTAGTATCTGTTCCGCCAAAGCTTTGCCTGAACGACTGGCTTCGCCGGCCACCCTTTGTAGTATCTGTTCGGCTCTGCCGCAACGATGCAGCCCTTCGCTGACCCGCCTCATCGGCAACACCCTCCCTGTAGAATCGTTTGTTCCGGCAAACAATGAGCCGGCTTTCGCCAGACTCACCTCCAATCACCACACGTAGTATTCATTTCGGCTCCGTTGAACTGATGGCGCCGGCTTCGCCGTACCTTGTGTAAATGTTATTCGGCGGCCGGGCGCGGGCCGACCGACCACCTCCAATCACCACGCGTAGTATTCCAAGCCTTCCGCCGAACGATGAGGCTTTCGCCGGACCCATCTCCATTCACCACGCGTAGTACTCATTCGGCTTGCCGAATATGCAGCCGGTTTCGCCGGCCACCCAATCACCGGGTGTAGTATTCCGTTCGGCTTCGCCGACCACGACGGGCTATTTCGCCGACCCACCCAATCACCACGCGTAGGTATCTGTTTGGCTCCGCCAAACGATGGGCCCGACTTCTCGCCCGCTACCCTCCCGTATAGTATTCGTTCGGCTTAAAGCCGGACGTATCTGCAAGCGGGCTTCGCCGACCCACACTCCAATCACCGCAAGCGTAGTATCCATCTCGGCTTCGCCAATGAATGATGGCTGGCTCGCCGGCCACCTCCGTGGTATCTCACGGCTTCGCCGACCCACCTCCAATCACCACGCGCGTAGTATTCTCGTTTCGGCCCACTGAACGATTTACGGCTTCGCCGACTCCACTTCCATTCACCACGCGTAGTATCTGTTCGGCTTTGCCGAACGATGAGCCCGGCTTCGCCGGACCCACCCTCCAATCACTCGGCGTAGTATTCATTAGGCTCCGCCACTAACGATGGGCCGGGCTACAGCCGACCTACACTCCAATCACCACGCGTAGTATCTGTTTCGGCTTCGCCGACCCACCTAGACCATTCACCACGCGGGTGGTATCTCCATTCGGCTCTGCTGAACACCGGCCGGCTTTGCCGGCCACTCATGGTATCTGTTCGGCGTTCAACGAACGCAAGCGGCTTCGCCGACCCACCTCCAATCACCACGCGTAGTATATCGTACGGCTTCGCCAAACGATGGGCCCGCTTCGCCGACCCACCTCCAATCACCAAGCTGCGGTATCCCATTCGGCCTGCCACCGAACGATTTGCCATGGCTTCGCCGACCCAATCTCCGTAAATTCGTTTGGCCTGCTGAACGATAGCGCTCTACACCACGCTCCCTGTAGTATCTGTTTCGGCTTCGCCGACCCACTTCCATTCACCACGCGTAAGTATTCATTCGGCTCTGCCGAACGTTGAACCGGCTTCGCCGACCACCCTCCGTGTAGTATCTGTTCGGCTCGAACGATGAAGCCGGCTTCGCCGACCCACCTCCAATCACCACGCGTAGTATCTGCTCTGGCTCTGCCAAAACAGATGGGGCTTCGCCGAACCACCACTTCACCTGCGTAGTACCTTATCTGGCTCCACTGTATAGTATTCGTTTCGGCTTCGCTGGCCAATTCGCTGGTATCAGCGGCCGGCTTCGCTGACTCCACCTCCATTCACCACGCGTAGTACTCCGTTCGGCTTCAGCTGAACGATGGGCCGGCTTCTCGCCGACCCACCTCCATTCACCACGCGTAGTTCATTCATTTCGGCTTCGCCGAACCACACTCCAATCACTAATAGTATTCGTTTGGCCTGCTGAACGCCGGCTTCGCCGGCCACCCTCCAATCACCACGCGTAGTATCTCGTTCGGCTTACGTCACGAGACGGAACGGCTTCGCCGACTCACCACCAATCACCACGCGTAGTAATCGTCAGCCCGCCAACGATAAGCCGGCTTTGCCGCGACCGAACCACTCACCACCACCGTGTAGTATTCATTCGCCCGCCACTCAACGATGGGCCGGCTTCGCCGACTCCACCTCCAATCACCACGCGTAGTATTCATAATTGGCTTTGCCGAACACGGCATGGCCTTCGCCTGCCACCCTCCCTGTATCTGCTCGGCTTTCGCCGACCCACCTCCAATCACACCACAATGGCGTAGTATCCATTCGGCTCCTAAACGATGGGCATGGCTCTCGCCGACCCACCTCCGAATCACTCACGCGTAGTGTATCTGTTTCGGCTTCGCCGACCCACCTCCATTCGCTCCACGCGTAGTATTCATTCACCGCTGGCCCATCAACGGGCTAAGCGGCTTCGCCGGCCAATCTCCGTCGTAGTATTCGTTCGGCTTCTTCAGGAACGATTTAAGCTCCGGCCACCCTCCCGTAGTATTTGTTCGGCTTCGCCGACCCACCTCCAATCACCACGCGTGCATTCGTTTCGCCCGCCAAACGATGGGCCGACTTCACCTGACCCACCCTCCAATCACCACGCATAGCATTCTTTCGGTCTGGTCGAACGTATCACGGGCTGGCTTCGCCGGACCCATCTCCATTCACCACGCGTAGTATTCGTTCCTGGCTCAGCACGAACGATGGGCCGGGCTTCGCCGCCACCTCCGTGTAAATCTGCTCGCTTCGCCGACCCACCTCCATTCACCACGCGCGTAGTATTCATTCGGCTTCTGCCGAACGGCATGGGTTGGCCGCACGACCCACCCTCCGTGGGTATCTGCTCGGCTTCGCCGAATTCGATGGAACGGGCTTCGCCGACTCACCACCAATCACCACGCGTAGTATTCATTCGGCTCCGCCAGGCTCGAATTGGGTCGGCTTCGCCGGCCACCCTTCGTGTAGTACTCTGTTCGGCTTCGACGTATCAAACGGCTGCCGGCTTCGCCGACCCACCTCCAATCACCACGCGTGTAGTATTCATTCGGCTTCCGCCAAATGCGATGGGCCGGCTTCGCCGACCCACCCTCCAATCACCACGCGTAGTATCTGCATTCGGCTTCGCCAAACGATGGGCCGGCTTCATGGCTCCATAATCACCACAGCGTAGTATTCATTTCGCTCCACTGAATTTACGAATGGGCCTGGCTTCGCCGACACACCCAATCACCACGCTGTGTAGTACTCGTTCGGCTTCGAAGGGCCGGCTCTCGCCGACCCACGCCCCAATCACCACGTGTAGTATTCGTTCGGCTTCGTTGAACGCATTTGCCGGCTTCGCCGACCCACCTCCAATCACTACGCGTAGTATTCGTTCGGCTTCGCCGAACGATGAGCCGGCTTCGCCGACCCACCTCCAATCACCACGCGTAGTATTCGTTTCAACTCCGCCGAACGATGGCTGCCGGCTTCGCCGACCCACCTCCAATCACCACGCGTAGTATTCGTTTGGCTTCGCCAAACGATGGAGCCAGCTTCTGCCGACTACCACTCCATTCACCGCAGCGATGTATAGTATTCGTTCTGGCTTCGCCGGCGACGTATCGATCGGCGGCTTCGCCGACTCCACCTCAATTCACCACGCGTGTAGTATTCGTTCTGGCTTCGCCGGTGGTTGAACGATGGGCCGGCTTCGCCGACTCCACTCCTCCAATCACCACGCGTAGTATTCGTTCGGCTTCCGGCTTCGCCGACCCACACTCCATTCACCACGCGTAAGTATTCATATTCGGCTCCGCCAAACGATGGACCGACTTCGCCTGCTACCCTCCGTATAGTATTAGTCGTTCGGCTTCGACGTATCAGGCGTAAGGCCTTCGCCGACCCACCTCCATTCACCACGCGTGTAGTATTCGTTCGGCTTCGCCGCTGAAACGATGGATGGCCAACTTCGCCGACCCACCTCCAATCACCACGCGTATTATTCGTTCGGCTTCGCCGAACGTATTTCGGGCGCTGGCTTCGCCGACCCACCTCCAATCACCACGCGTAGTATTCGTTCACTCGGCGCTTCGCCGGAAACGATGGGCCCGCTTCGCCGACCCACCTCCAATCACCACGCGTAGTATTCATTCACCTCCGCCAAACGACGCAGCGGCTTCTGCCGACCCACCCTCCAATCACCACGCGTAGTATCTGCTCGGCTTCGCCGACCCAACCTCCATTCAATTCACGCCGCGTAGTATTCATTCGGCTCTGCTGAACGATGCAGCCGGCTTCGCTGGCCACCCTCCGTGTAGTAGTCTGTTCGGCTGAACGATTTGCCGGGCTTCATTAACCCACCTCCAATCACCACGCGTAAAGTGATCTTGCTTCATTCCGTTCTACCAACGATGGGCCGACTTCACCTGCTACCCTCCGTAAGTATTCTTTCGGTCGTCAGCGGCCGGCTTCGCCGACCCACTCTCCATTCACCACGCGTAGTATTCATTCGGCTCTGCCGAACGATAAGAGAGCCAAGGGCTTTCCGCCGACCCACCTCCATCTCACCACGCGTAGTATTCATTCGGTTCTGTTGGATCGGGGTTGCCGGCCTTCGCCGGCCACCCTCCGTGTAGTATCTGGAACAACTTCGGCTTCGCCGACTCACCTCCAATCACCACGCGTAGTATTCGTTTGGCTCCGCCAGAACGATGAGCCGGCTTTGCCGGCCACGCCTTTGTGTAATATTCGTTCGGCTTCGCCAAACGATGGGCGCGGCTTCGCCGACCAACTCGGCTCAGCTCCAATCACCACGCGTAGTATTCATTCGGCTCCCGCCAAACGATGGGTTGGCTTCGCCGCCGACCCACCTCCAATCACCACGCGTAGTATGACTGCTCGCTGGCTTCCGCCGACCCTCCTCCATTCACCACGCGTAGTATTCATTCGGCTTTTGCCGGAACAATGGGCCGGCTTCGCCAGCCACCCTCCGTGTAGTGCTCTCGTTCGGCTTCGCCGAATCGATGGGTCGGCTTCGCCCGACTCCACCTCCAATCACCACGCGTAGGCCAGTATTCGTTCGGCTTCGCCGAACTGATGCAAGCTGGCATTCGCCGACCCACCTCCAATCACCACGCCGCGTAGTAATATCTGTTCGCTTCGCCGAACGATGGGCTCGGCTTCGCCAATCCACCTCTCAATCACCACGCGTAGTATCTCATTCATCCCACCAAACGATGAGCTCGGCTTCGCCGACTCCCACCTCCATTCACCACGCGTAGTATTCATTCGGCTTTGCCGAACAATGGGCCGGCATTCTGCCAGCCACCCTCCGTGTAGTACCTGTTCGGCGGCTTCGCCGAACGATGGGCCGGCTTCGCCGACCCACCTCCAATCACCACGCGTAGTATTCATTCGGCTCTGCGCCGAACGATGGGCCGGCTTCGCCGACCCACCTCCAATCACCACGCGTAGTATTCATTCGGCTTCGCCGAACTTGATGGGCCGGCTTCGCCTACCCACCCCAATCACCACGAGTAGTATCTCGTTCGGCTTCGCCGAACGCGATGAGCCCTTCTGCCGACCCCGCACCTCCCAATCACCACGCGTGTAGTATTCGTTTGGCTTCGCCAAACGATGAACCGACTCTCGCCTGCTCACCTCAATCACCACGCGTAGTATTCATTCGGCTCCGCCAGAAGCGTGATGGAGCGGCCGGCTTCGCCGACCCACCTCCAATCACCACGCGTAGTATTCCGTTCGGCTTCGCTGAACGACGGGCCGGCTCGTCGACCCACCAACACCACGTAGTATCTGCCCGGCTTCGCCGACCCACCTCCATTCACCCACGCGTAATGCATTCATTCGGCTCCGCCAAACGATGGAACCGGCTTCGCCTGCTACCCTCGCGTATATAGTAGTCGTTCGGCTTCGATTTACCGCTATCATGGGCCGGCTTCGCCGACCCAATTCGCATTCACCACGCGTGTAGTATCTCGTTCGGCTTCGCCGAACGATGGGCCGGCTTCAGTCGACCCACCTCCAATCACGCCATCGCGTAATATTCATTCAGCTTCGCCGAAACGATGAGCCGGCTTCGCCGACCCACCTCCAATCACCACGCGTAGTATCTCGTTCGGCTTCGCCGAAACGATGGAGCCCGCTTCGCCGACCCACCTCCAATCACCAAGCGTAGTATCTCCATTCGGCTCCGCCGAACGTTGGGCCGGCTTCGCCGACCCACCTCCAATCACCACGCGTAGTATCTGCCTGGCTTCAGCCGACCCACCTCCATCCACCACGCGTAGTATTCATTCGGCTCTGCTGAACGGGCGAAGCGGCTTCGCCAGGGCCACCCTCCGTGTAGTATTCGTTCGGCTTCGCCGAACGATGGACCGGCTTCGCCGACCCACTCCAATCACCACGCGTAGTATTCATTCGGCTCCGCCAAACGATGGAGCCGGCTTCGTTCCTACCCCACCTCCCAATCACCACGCATAGTATTCGTTCCGGCTTCGCCGGGCGCAGTGGACCGGCTTCGCCGACCCACCTCCATTCACCACGCGTACATAGTATTCGTTCGGCTTCGCCGAGCTGCGCAATGGGCCAACGTCGACCCACCTCCAATTCACCACGCGTGGTATTCATTCGGCTTCGCCGAACGATGATGCCGGCTTCGCCGGCTCACCTCAATCACCACGTGTAGTATTCTGTTCGGCTTCGCCGAACGATGGAGCCGGCTTCGCCGACGCACCTCCCAATCACCACGCGTAGTATTCGTTTGGCTCCGCCAACGACCATTACGCTCTTGCCGGCCACCCACCCTGTGTAGTAATGTTCGTTCGGCTTCGCCGGAAACGATGAGCCGGTTTCGCTGACTCACCTCCCAATCACCACGCATAGTATTCGTTCGGCTTCCTGCCGAACGTGATGAGCTGGCTTCGCCGACCCACCTCCAATCACCACGTGTAGTATTCGTTCGGCTATATTCGCCAGCGTTTTGATACGGGCTTCGTCGACGACCAACCCCAATCACCACTGTAATATTCATTCGGCTCCGCCGAACGATCGGAGCCGGCTTCGCCGGCCACCCTCCAATCACCACGCGTAGTATTTGTTCGGTTTCGCCGAACGCGATGGAGCCGGCTTCGCCGACCCACCTCCAATCTACCACGCGTAGTATTCGTTCGGCTCTGCCGAACGTAATACCGGCTTCGCCGGCCACCTCCATTCACCACGCGTGTAGTATTCGTTCGGCTTCGCCAAACTGATGGGCCGGCTTCGCCGACCCACCTCAATCACCACGCGTAGTATTCATTCGGCTTCGCCGAACGATGGGCCGGCTTCGCCAGCCACCCTCCGTGTAGTACTCGTTCGGTTTCACGAACGATGGCCGGCTTCGCCGACCCACCTCCAATCACCACGCGTAGTATCCATTTCGGCTTCTGCTGAACGATGGGCTGGAAGCTTCGCCGACTCACCTCCAATCACCACGCGTAAGTATTCGTTCGGCTTCGCCGAACGATGGGCTGGCTTCGCCGACCCACCTCCATTCACCACGCGTAGTATTCATTCGGCTCTGCCAAAACGCTGGAGCCGGCTTCGCCAGCCACCCTCCGTAGTATTCGTTCGGCTTCGCCGAACTGATGGGCCGGCTTCGCCTACTCCACCTCCAATACACCACGCATAACCAGTATTCGTTCGGTTTCGCCGAACGATTTAAGCGCCTGGCTGACCCACCTCCAATCACCACGCGTGTAGTATTCGTTCGGCTTCGCCGAACGATGGAGCTTGGCTTCGCCGACCCACCTCCAATCACCACGCGTAGTATTCATTCGGCTCCGGCCAAACGATGGACCGGCTTCGCCTGAACTACACTCCGTATAGTATCACCACTCGGCTTCGACGTATTCGTTCCGCGGCCGGCTCTCTGCCGGCCCACCTCCATTCACCACGCGTGTAGTATTCCGTTCGGCTTCGCCGAAACGATTGACCGTGGTTATTTCCGCCGACTCCACCTCCAATCACCACGCGTAGTATTCATTCGGCTTCGCCCAGAAGCGATGGAGCTGGCTTCGCCTGACCTCATCTCCAGTATTCTTTCGGCCACGGCGTAGTATGCTCCGTTCGGCTTCGCCGACCACCTCCATTCACCACGCGTAGTATTCATTCGGCTCTGCCGAACGATGGGCCGGCTTCGCAGGCCACCCTCCGTGTAGTAATGTTCGTTCGGCTTTCGAATGATAAGCGCCGGGCTGTTAGGTGCTTTCGCCGACCCACCTCCAATCAATTAATGCGTAGTATTTGTTTGGCTCCGCCAACGATACGGCTTTGCCGGCCACGCTTTGTGTAGTATTCGTTCGCTCCGCCAGCATTAGACCCTTTGCCGGCCACCCTTTATGTAGTATTCGATTTCAGCTTCGCTAAACGATGTGGCTGGCTTCGCCGACTCACACTCCAATCACCACGCGTAGTATTCATTCTGGCTCCGCCGACCTCTCCATTCTGCGTAGTATTCATTCGGCTTTGCCGAACGATGGAGCCGGCTTCGCCGGCCACCCTCCGTGTAGTACTCGCGTTCTGGCTTCGACGTATCCGATGGGCCGGCTTCGCCTACCCACCCTCCATTCACCACGCGTGTAGTATTCGTTCGGCTTCGCTTGAACGATGAGCCACCCTTTACTTCGCCGACCACCTCCAATCACCACGCGTAGTATTCGTTCGGCTTCGCTGAACAGTGCGATGAGCTTGCTTCGCCGACCCACCTCCATTCACCACGCGTGTAGTATTCATTCGGCTTTGCCGGGCGACGATGGGCCAGATATTTCGCCAGCCCACCCTCCAATCACCACATATGGCATATTCGTTCGGCTTCGCCGAACACGATGGGCCGGCTTCGCCTACCCACCTCCAATCACCACGCGTAATGTTCATTCGGCTCCGCCAACGATGGGCGGCTTAGTATTCGTTCGGCTCAATCGCCACGCGTATGGGTTCGGCTTCGCCGTACCCACCTCCAATCACCACGCGCGTGCTTAGTATTCTGTTCGGCTTCGCCGAACGATGGGCTTGCTTCGCCGACCCACTCCTCCATTCACCACGCGTAGTATTCATTCGGCTTCGCGGAGAAACGATGGGCCAACTTCGCCGAGCCACTCCATTCACCACGCGTATAGTATTCGTTCGGCTTCGCCAGGCGCAGTAGACCGGCTTCGCCGACCCACCTCCAATCACCACGCGTGTAGTGATTCGTTCGGCTTCGCCAAACGATGGGCCGGCTTCAGCCGACTCACCTCCAATCACCACCACGCGTAGTATGTTCATATTCGGCGCCGCCAAACGATGGGCCGGCTTCGCCGACCCACCTCCAATCACCACGCGTAGTATCTGCGTTCGGCTTCGCCGACCCACCTCCATTCACCACGCGTAGTATTCGTTCGGCTTCGCCAAACGATGGAGCCAGCATACGACTTCGCCTGCTACTGCCAATCACCACGTATAGTATTCGTTCGGCTTCGCCGTATTGCGATAAGCCGGCTTTCGCCGACCCACCTCCATTCACCAAGCGTGTAGTATTCGTTCGGCTTCGCCGAACGATGGTAGGCCGGCTTCGCCGACCCACATCCCAATCACCACGCGTAGTATTCATTCGGCTCCGCCAAACGATGAGCCGCTTCGCCGGCCCACCTCCATTCAATACCTACGCGTAGTATTCGTTCGGCTCGAACGGGGCGGGAAGCCGACCTCGCCATTCACCACGCGTGTAGTATTCGTTCGGCTTCGCCGAACGATGAGCCGGCTTCGCCGACCCACCTCCAATCACCACGCGTAGTATTCGTTTGGCTCCGCCAAAACGATGGAGGCCGACTTCACCTGCCACCCCTCCGTATAGTATTTCCTTTCGGCTTCGATCGTATCATGCGGGCCGGTGGCTTCGCCGACCCACCTCCATTCACCACGCGCGTAGTATTCCGTTCGGCTTCGCCGAACGCATGGAGCCGGCTTCGCCGACCCACACTGCCTCCATTCACCACGCGTGAAAGTATTCATTCGGCTCTGCCGAACAGATAGAACCGGCTTCGCCGGCCACCCTCATCTCCGTGTAGTATTCTGTTCGGCTTCGCCGAAACGATGGGTCGGCTTCGCCGACCCACACTCCAATCACCACGCGTAGTATTCGTTTGGCTCCGCCAAACGATGGGCTACGCTTTGCCGGCCACCCTTTGTGTATTCGTTCGGCTTCGCTGACCCACTCCAGAATCACCACGCGTAGTATCTGTTCGGTCAGAGAACGATGGAGCTCCGCTTCGCCGACTCACCTCCAATCACCACGCTGTAGTATTCATTCGGCTCCGCCAAACGATGGAGCCGGCTTCGACGACTCACCTCCAATCACCACGCGTAGTATTCGTTCGGCTTCGCCGACCAACCTCCATTCACCACGCGTAGTATTCATTCGGCTTTGCCGAACGATGAGCCGGCTTCGCAGGCCACCCTCCGTGTAGTACTCGTTCGGCTTCGCCGAACGGATCATGGGCCGGCTTCGCCGACCCACCTCCATTCACCACGCGTGTAGTATTCGTTCGGCTCCGCCAAACGATGGGCCGATTCCTCGCCTGACCCACGCCTCAATCACCACGCGTAGTATTCGTTCGGCTTCGCCGTAACGATGGTAGCCGGCTTCGCCGAAACTCACCTCAATCACCACGTAGTATTCATTCGCATCACGCCAAACGATGGAGCGCGAAGCTTCCCGCCGACCCACCTCCAATCACCGCGTAGTATTCGTTTGGCTTCACGGCCAAACGATGGGCCGACTTGCCGCCCGCTACACTCAGTATAGCATTCGTTCGGCTTGTCGACGCGTAGTATTCGTTCGCTTCGCCGAACGATGGAACGGCTTCGTTGACCCACCTCCATTCACCACGCGTAGTATTCATTCGGCTTCGCTGAAGCGATAAGGCCAGCTTCGCCGACCCACCTCCAATCACCACGCGTAGTATTCGTTTGGCTCCGCCAGGCTGATGGATGGGCCCAGGCTTCATGCCTACCGGCCAATCCCTTTGTGTAGTATTCGTTCGGCTTCGCCGAAACGATGGGCCGGCTTCGCCGACCCACCTCCAATCACCACGCGTAGTATTCGTTCGGCTTCCGCCAACGATGGGCCGGCTTCGCCGACCCACACTCCAATCACCACGCGTAGTATTCATTCGGCTTCGCCAAACGATAGGCCGGCTTCGCCTACCCATTCACCCACGCGTAGCTCATTCATTCGGCTTCGCCGGAAACGATGGAGCCGGCTTCGCCGACCCACCTCCATTCACCACGCGTGTAGTATTCCGTTCGGCTTCGCTGAAACGATGGGCCGGCTTCGCCGACCCACCTCCAATCACCACGCGTAGTAATTCTGTTCGGCTTCCGCCAGGCTCGATATGGAGCCGGCTTCGCCGACCCACCTCCAATCACCACGCGTAGTATTCGTTCGGCTTCGCCGAACGATGGGCTTGCTTCGCCGACCCACCTCCAATCACCACGCGTAGTATTCGTTTGGCTCCGCCAAACGATGGACCTGACTTCGCCTGCTACCCACTCCGTATAGTAGTCGTTCGGCTTCGACGTATCATGGGCCGGCTTCGCCGACCCACCTCCATTCACCACGCGTGTAGTATTCGTTCGGCTTCGCCAAACTGATGAGCCGGCTTCGTCGACCCACCTCCAATCACCACGCGTAGTATTCGCGTTCGGCTCTGCCAAACGATGAGGCCGGCTTCGCCGACCCACCTCCAATCACCACGCGTAGTATTCGTTCCTTCGCCGGGCTGATGAGCGCTTCGCCGACCCACCTCCATTCACCACGCGTAGTATTCATTCGGCTTCGCCAAACGATGGGCCAGCCTTCTCTGACTCACCTCAATCACAATCGATTTCGCCCGCTACCCTCCGTATACACGCAGTAGTATTTCGTTCCGGCTCCCGCCGAACTGTTAGGCGCGGCTTCGCCTGACCCACACTCCAATCACCACGCGTAGTATTCAGTTTCGGCTTCGCTCGAACGATGGGCCGGCTTCGCCGACCCACCTCCATTCACCACGCGTGTATTATTCATTCGGCTCCGCCGAACGATTAAGCTGGCTATCGCCGACCCACCTCCAATCACCACGCGTAGTATTCGTTCGGCTTCGCCGACGAAGCTGATGGGCCGGTTTCGCGCGACTCACCTCAATCACCGCGCGTAGTATTCGTTCGGCTTCGCTGAATCAGCCTCGATGGGCCAGGGCTTCGCCGAAACACCTCAATCACAGCTCCAATCAATTACGCGGTATCTGTTCGGCTTCGCCGAACGATGGGCTTGCTTCGGGCCGACCCACCAATCAACACGCGTAGTATTCGTTCGGCTGGCTCCGCCAAACTGATGGACCGACTTCGCCTGCTACCCTCCGTATTAGTATTCGTTCGGCTTCGAGGGGATGCCGCTAAGGGCTTCGCCGACCCACCTCCATCTCACCACGCGTGTAGTATTCGTTCGGCTTCGCCGAACTGATGGAAACCGGCTTCGCCGACCCACCTCCAATCACCACGCGTAGTATTCGTTCGGTTCGCCAAACGATGGGCCGGCTTCAGCTGACCCACTTCCAATCACCACGCGTAGTATCTGTTTCGGCTTCGCCGACCCATCTCCATTCACCACGCGTGTAGTATTCGTTCGGCTTCGCCGGAACGATGGGCCGGCTAATCGCCGACCCACCTCCAATCACCACGCGTAATATTCATTCGGCTTCGCCAGAACGATGGAGCCGGCTTCGCCGAACCACCTCCAATCACCACGCGTAGTATCTCATTCGGCACCACGCCGAACGATGGGCCGGCTTCGCCGACGCTACGCAATCCACGCGTAGTATTCGTTCGGCTTCGACGAATGCTGGCGGCTTCGCCGACCCACCTCCCATTCACCACGCGAAGTATTCGTTCGGCTTCGCCGAACGATGGGCCGACTTTCGCAACCTGCTACCCTCAGTATAGTATTCGTTCGGCTGATCGTATCGCAATGGCTTGCCGACCCACCTCCAATCACCACGCATAGTATTCGTTCGGCTTTCGCCGAAACGATGAGCCGGCTTCGCCGACCCACCTCCAATCACCACGCGCGTATTCGTTTGGCTCCGCCAAACGATGGGCCGGTTTCAGCCGACCACCCTCCAATCACCACGCGTAGTATTCGTTCGGCTTCGCCAACCCCACACTCATTCACGATGTATTCATTCGGCTCTGCCGGAACGAAAGACCTTCGCCGACTCACCTCCAATCACCACGCGTAGTATTCATTCGGCTCCGCCAAACGGGATGGGCCGGCTTCGCCGACTCCACCTCCAATCACCACGCGTAGTATTCCGTTCTGGCTTCGCTGACCCACCTCCATTCACCACGCGTGTAGTATTCATTCGGCTTCGCCGAACAATGGGCCGGCTTCGCCAGCCACCCTCCGTGTAGTACTTCGTTCGGCTTCGCGCCGAACGATGGGCCGGCTTCGCCGACCCACCTCCAATCACCACGCGTAGTATTCGTTCGGCTTCGCCGAACGATGGGCCGGACTTCTGCCGACCCACCGTCCAATCACTACGCGTATCTGCTCGGCTTCGCCGAACGATGGCCTGCTTCAGGCACGTATCATGGGCCTTGCCCATCCTCCATTCACCAATTACGCGTAGTATTCGTTCGGCTCCGCCAAACGATGGACCGACTTCGCCTGCTACCACGCGTATAGTATTCGTTCGGCTTCGCCGGGACGATGAGCCGGGGTGGCTTCGCCGACCCACCTCCATTCACCACGCGTGTAGTATTCGTTCGGCTTCGCCGAGGCGATGAGCCAGCTTCTGCCGGACTCACCTCCAATCACCACGCGTAGTATTCCATTCGGCTTCTGCCAAACGATGGGCCGGCTTCGTTGCCGACCCACCTCCAATCACCACGCGTAGTATCTGTTTCGGCTTCGCCGACCCACCTCCATTCACCACGCGTAGTATTCATTCGGCTCTGCCGAACGAAGAACCGGCTTCGCCAAAGCCACCCTCCATGTAATATTCGACCGACTTCGCACAAGACGTTGAACGCAGGGAAAAATTTTCGTCCCCGCGAGTACCGTAGCTAGCAGGAGAACAAATCCAGTACATTCACCAGACTTCGCCTACCCACACCTCGCACGCAATCATGCCACGCATAGTATTCGGCGCTGGCTTCGCTTTGCCACCCACCTCCGGCAATCATCACCACATGATGTAGTATTCCGGCAAGCATCGAAGGGGCAACGGAGTTCGCCGGAAGGGGTAAGGATCCATTCACATGTCACGCGTGTAGTATTCGTTCTGGCTTCGCCAGGCTAACGATGAGCCAATCCGGGCACTCCAAATACCACGCGTAGTATCCTCGAAGAATTTGGCTCTAATCACCTAATTTTCTCTAATTTTGATCTAAAGTTTAAATTCTAACTTTCTCATTTTCCGGCCATATTTATCGTCCTTCCGTTCGAAGTTTGCTTTCACCGCAGTTTTTAAGTTTTTTTTCTGAATTTTTACATTACATGAATGAACATCCGCTTAATCAATACGATGGAGCCAGCTTCACCTGCTTACCCTCCGTATAGGCGATTCTTTCGGCTTCGACGTATCATGGGCCGGAAAAAGTTCGCAAAGCGCAATCCAGCCCTCTGTCATTCACCACGCGGCGTGTGTTCGTTCGAGGCGGTTCTCGCCAGGCGCGATGAGCCAACTTCATGAGCTGTTACCTACGGTAATTCACCACGCGTAGTATTCATTCTCTGGCTCTGCCGGGCGATTCAGCTAACGACTTCGCCTGAACCACCCTCCTGTATAGCAGTCGTTCGGCTTCGGCACGTAGGCTGATGGAAATTCGGCTTCGGCCGACCCACCTCCAATCACCACGCGTATTCGTTTGGCTCCGCCAAACGATGAGCCAACTTTGCCGGCCACCCTTTGTAGTATTCTGTTCGGCTTCGCCGAACGATGGGCCGGCTTCGCCGACCCACCTCCAATCACCACGCGTAGTATTCATTCGGCTCCGCCGAATGATGGGCTGGCTTCGCCGACCCACCTCCAATCACCACGCGTAATGTTCAGCCGACCCTCCTCCATTCACCACGCGTATTCGCCATTCGGCTTCGCCGAACGATTTAATGACCGGCTTCGCCAGCCACCCTCACGTCGTGGTATTCTTTCGGCCTCGCCGAACGATGGGCCGGCTTCGCAGTAAGGCCACCTCCAATCACCACGCTGTAGTATTCGTTCAGCTTCATAAACGATGAGCCGGCTTCGCCGGCACCCACCTCCAATCACCACGCGTAGTATTCGTTCCGGCTTCGCAGAACGATGGGCGCTACGCCAACACCTCATCACCACGCGTAATATTCGTTCGGCTTCGCCGACCCACCTCCAATCACCAAGCGTATGATATTCGTTTGGCTTCGCCAAACGATTTGCCGGCTTCGCCGACCACACTCTCCCAATCACCACGCATAATGTTCTTGTTCACGTAGTATCTGTTCTGGCTTCAAAGCTGACACACCTCACATTCACCACTCGTAGTATTCAGATTACGGACTTCGCCGAACGATGGGCCGGCATTCGCAGGCCACCCTTTGTGTAGTATTCGTTCGGCTTCGCCGAACGATGGCCGGCTTCGCCGAACCATTACCTCCAATCACCACGCGTGTATCTCAGTTTCGGCTCCGCCAAACGATGGGCCGACTTCGCCCGCTACCCTCAGCGTAGCTAGTATCTCCGTTCGGCTTCCGACGTATCGCGCAGCGCGGCTTCAGCCGACCCACCTCCATTCACGCGTAGTATTCGTTTGGCTCCGCCAAACGATGGGCCGCTTTTCGCCTGACCCACACTCCATTCTGCGTATAGCATTCGTTCGGCTTCGCCGTATCGGAACAGTCGGCTTCGCCGACCCACCCTCCATTCACTCACGCGTAGTATTCGTTCGACTGCTTCGCTGAACGATAGGCATTTGGCTTCGCCGACCGTCCCTCCACAATCACCACGCGTAGTATTCCTCCGTTTGGCTCCGCCAACGAAACAGTGGGTACGGCTTTGCCGGCCACCCTTTGTGTCAGTATTCCGTTCGAAGCTTCGCTACAAACGATGGGCCGGCTTCGAGCTCTGACGCACCTCCAATCACCACGCGTCGTATTCATTCGGCTCCGCCGAACGATGGGCCGGCTTCGCCGACCCACTTCCAATCACCACGCGTAGTATTCTGCTGGTCACCGGCTTCGCCGACCCTCCTCCATTCACCACGCGTAGTATTCATTCGGCTTTGCCGAGTTTCAATGAGCCGGCTTCGCCAGCCACCCTCCGTCGCCGCACTCGTTCGACTTCCGCCGAACGATGGGCCGGCCGCCGTTACGCAGCGTGTAGTATTCGTTCGGCCTTGGTGATAGAGCCATTCGCCGACCCACCTCCAATCACCACGCGTAGTATTCGTTCGGCTATGAACGATGGGCCGGCTTCGCCGACTCCACACCTCCAATCACTACGCGTAGTATTCGTTCGGCTTCGCCGAACGATGGGCCAGCTTCGCCGACCCACCTCCAATCACCACGCGTAGTATTCGTTTCCTTCGCCGACCACCTCATTCACCACGCGTGTTCGTTCTGGCTCCGCCAAACGATGGACCGACTTCGCCTGACCTACCTCCAATCACCACGTATAGTATTCTCATTCGGCTTTCGACGGCTGTTGGGCCGGCTTCAGCCGACCCACCCATCTCACCACGCGTGTAGTATTCGTTCGGCTTCGCCAAACGATGGGCCGGCTTCGCCGACTCGTCACACGCATAGTATTCGTTTCGACCGCCGAGCTGCATTGATTTCTCCAATCCACCACCGCGTAGTGTATTCATTCGGCTCTGCCAAACGATGGGCCGGCTTCGCCGACCCACCTCCAGAGATCAATACCACGCGTAGTATCTGCGTTCGGCTTCAGCCGACCCCACACTCCATTCAACACCACGCGTAGTATTCATTCGGCTCCGCCAAACGATGGACCGACTTCGCCTGCTACCCTCCGTATAGTAGTCGTTTCGGCTTCGACGTATCATGGGCCGGCTTCGCCGACCCACCTCCATTCACCACGCGTGTAGTATATCTGTTCGGCTTCGCCGAACGATGGAGCCGGCTTCGTCGACCCACCTCCAATCACCACGCGTAATATTCATTCGGCTCCGCCGAACGATGGGCCGGCTTCGCCGACCCACACTCCAATCACCACGCGTAGTATTCGTTCGGCTTCGCCGAACGATGGTGCCGGCTTCGCCGGCCACCCTCCGCGTATGTATTCGTTCGGCTTCGCCGAACGAGGATGGAGCCGGCTTCGCCTACCCACCCTCCAATCACCACGCATAGTATTTCGTTCGGCTTCGCTGACCCACCTTAAATCACCACGCGTAGTATTCGTTCGGCTTCATAGCCGAACTGATTTAGGCCTTTTTCGCTCCTCGCCGACCCACCTCCAATCACCAAGCGTAGTATTCCGGTTTGGCTCCGCCAAACGATGCGCCAGCTTCGCCGACCCACCCTCCAATCATCACGCGTAGTATTCGTTTCGCGGCTTCGGCGACCAACCTCCATTCACCACTCGTAGTATTAATTCGGCTCCGCCGAACACGATGGAGCCGGCTTCGCAGGGCCACCGCCTTTGTGTAGTATTTGTTCGGCTTCGCCGAACGATGGGCTGGCTTCGCCGAACCACCTCCAATCACCACGCGTAGTATTTCGTTTGGCTCCGCCAAACGATGGGCCGACTTTCGCCCTGCTACCCTCCGTATAGTATTCGTTCGGCTTCGACGTATCGCTAAGGGCCGGCTTCGCCGACCCACCTCCATTGCGTAATATTCGTTTGGCTCCGCCAAACGATGGGCCAGCACTTCGCCTGCTACCCTCAGTATAGTATTCGTTCGGCTTCGACGCATGTCGCAAGTGGGCCGGCTTCGCCGACCCACCTCCATTCACCACGCGTAGTATTCGTTCGGCTTCGCTGAACGATAGGCCGGCTCTCGCCGGCCCACCCCTCCAATCACCACGCGTTTTCTCTTAGGGTTCGAAATCCTGCCTCGATTTGGTTTCTGATTTGGGATTGTTCGATAGCACTCCCCATCTCCAGGTACCAGGTTTGATGGGGGTTTATGAAACGTTTCATTGAAAATGCTCTCCGAAATTACCCTTTTGACGCCTGAGGGGAACCTTTGATTCGGAAAATTTCTCCCAGGATTCGAAACATGCCTCGATTTGGTTTCTGATTTGGGATTAAAACTACATAGCACTCCCATCTCTAGGTACCAGGTTTGATGGAGGTTTGAAAAGGGCTTTCACTGAAAAACGCTCTCGAAAATTCACTTTTTCGACGCCTGGAGGGGGGGGTCTTTTGATCCGGGAAGTTTCTCTCAGAATTCGAGATCATTGCTCAATTCTGGTTTCTGCCTTGGGATTGTTCATAGCACTCCCATCTCTAGGTACCAGATTTGATGGGGGTTTATAAAGGGAGTTTCATTGAAAAATGCTCTCCGAAATTACCCTTTTTGACGCCCCGAGGGGGGCCTTTTGATTCGAAAATTTATCCTAGGATTCGACAGCATTCACCACTAAAATGCACTTAAATACAAAATGAAAATGCACTTAAACACAAAAATCGAAAAAAAAAGAAAGCAATAAGCAAAAAAAGCAGGACGAAGCAGTGGTGAAGGCGCTGAATAACGCGCCCCAATCGGCTCCTCTTCGAAGCTGCCTCCCACCACCATGCAGGCGCTGTGCTGAACGCTCGTAGCCCCATATAGCCCCATAGTCAACATTATTTTTGCTTGCCCTTGCGATTCTTTATATCCATAGGATAATCATGGCAATATTTCACTGGTGTGACTGTTCCGGCCTCGCACACCAGTGAAATGACGTGTTCACTAGTATGCGGGAGAAAGCATCACCGTCAGTGCTTCCGTGGCGCAATAGGCAGCGCGTTCGGCTGTTAACCGAAAGGTTGGTGGTTCGAGCCCACCCGGGAGCGAAACTTTTGCATGTGATTCCTCATAAAAGAACAGCACTACAATCTCTGTTTTCTAACTGTAGACACGGGCAGGAAACGTCTATAAATATTTATATTCATATCAATATTTGAGTCCTTGTCTCATTTTGTGCTTATAATCATGGCAATATTTCACTGGTGTGACTGTTCCGGCCTCGCACACCAGTGAAATGACGTGTTCACTAGTATGCGGGAGAAAGCATCACCGTCAGTGCTTCCGTGGCGCAATAGGCAGCGCGTTCGGCTGTTAACCGAAAGGTTGGTGGTTCGAGCCCACCCGGGAGCGAAACTTTTGCATGTGATTCCTCATAAAAGAACAACACTACAATCTCTGTTTTCTTACTTTAGACACAGGCAGGAAACGTCTATAAATATTTATATTCATATCAATATTTGAGTCCTTGTCTCATTTTGTGCTTATAATCATGGCAATATTTCACTGGTGTGACTGTTCCGGCCTCGCACACCAGTGAAATGACGTGTTCACTAGTATGCGGGAGAAAGCATCACCGTCAGTGCTTCCGTGGCGCAATAGGCAGCGCGTTCGGCTGTTAACCGAAAGGTTGGTGGTTCGAGCCCACCCGGGAGCGAAACTTTTGCATGTGTCTCTGTTTTCTAACTGTAGACACGGGCAGGAAACGTCTATAAATATTTATATTCATATCAATATTTGAGTCCTTGTCTCATTTTGTGCTTATAATCATGGCAATATTTCACTGGTGTGACTGTTCCGGCCTCGCACACCAGTGAAATGACGTGTTCACTAGTATGCGGGAGAAAGCATCACCGTCAGTGCTTCCGTGGCGCAATAGGCAGCGCGTTCGGCTGTTAACCGAAAGGTTGGTGGTTCGAGCCCACCCGGGAGCGAAACTTTTGCATGTGATTCCTCATAAAAGAACAACACTACAATCTCTGTTTTCTAACTGTAGACACGGGCAGGAAACGTCTATAAATATTTATATTCATATCAATATTTGAGTCCTTGTCTCATTTTGTGCTTATAATCATGGCAATATTTCACTGGTGTGACTGTTCCGGCCTCGCACACCAGTGAAATGACGTGTTCACTAGTATGCGGGAGAAAGCATCACCGTCAGTGCTTCCGTGGCGCAATAGGCAGCGCGTTCGGCTGTTAACCGAAAGGTTGGTGGTTCGAGCCCACCCGGGAGCGAAACTTTTGCATGTGATTCCTCATAAAAGAACAACACTACAATCTCTGTTTTCTAACTGTAGACACGGGCAGGAAACGTCTATAAATATTTATATTCATATCAATATTTGAGTCCTTGTCTCATTTTGTGCTTATAATCATGGCAATATTTCACTGGTGTGACTGTTCCGGCCTCGCACACCAGTGAAATGACGTGTTCACTAGTATGCGGGAGAAAGCATCACCGTCAGTGCTTCCGTGGCGCAATAGGCAGCGCGTTCGGCTGTTAACCGAAAGGTTGGTGGTTCGAGCCCACCCGGGAGCGAAACTTTTGCATGTGATTCCTCATAAAAGAACAACACTACAATCTCTGTTTTCTTACTTTAGACACAGGCAGGAAACGTCTATAAATATTTATATTCATATCAATATTTGAGTCCTTGTCTCATTTTGTGCTTATAATCATGGCAATATTTCACTGGTGTGACTGTTCCGGCCTCGCACACCAGTGAAATGACGTGTTCACTAGTATGCGGGAGAAAGCATCACCGTCAGTGCTTCCGTGGCGCAATAGGCAGCGCGTTCGGCTGTTAACCGAAAGGTTGGTGGTTCGAGCCCACCCGGGAGCGAAACTTTTGCATGTGATTCCTCATAAAAGAACAACACTACAATCTCTGTTTTCTAACTGTAGACACGGGCAGGAAACGTCTATAAATATTTATATTCATATCAATATTTGAGTCCTTGTCTCATTTTGTGCTTATAATCATGGCAATATTTCACTGGTGTGACTGTTCCGGCCTCGCACACCAGTGAAATGACGTGTTCACTAGTATGCGGGAGAAAGCATCACCGTCAGTGCTTCCGTGGCGCAATAGGCAGCGCGTTCGGCTGTTAACCGAAAGGTTGGTGGTTCGAGCCCACCCGGGAGCGAAACTTTTGCATGTGATTCCTCATAAAAGAACAACACTACAATCTCTGTTTTCTAACTGTAGACACGGGCAGGAAACGTCTATAAATATTTATATTCATATCAATATTTGAGTCCTTGTCTCATTTTGTGCTTATAATCATGGCAATATTTCACTGGTGTGACTGTTCCGGCCTCGCACACCAGTGAAATGACGTGTTCACTAGTATGCGGGAGAAAGCATCACCGTCAGTGCTTCCGTGGCGCAATAGGCAGCGCGTTCGGCTGTTAACCGAAAGGTTGGTGGTTCGAGCCCACCCGGGAGCGAAACTTTTGCATGTGATTCCTCATAAAAGAACAACACTACAATCTCTGTTTTCTTACTTTAGACACAGGCAGGAAACGTCTATAAATATTTATATTCATATCAATATTTGAGTCCTTGTCTCATTTTGTGCTTATAATCATGGCAATATTTCACTGGTGTGACTGTTCCGGCCTCGCACACCAGTGAAATGACGTGTTCACTAGTATGCGGGAGAAAGCATCACCGTCAGTGCTTCCGTGGCGCAATAGGCAGCGCGTTCGGCTGTTAACCGAAAGGTTGGTGGTTCGAGCCCACCCGGGAGCGAAACTTTTGCATGTGATTCCTCATAAAAGAACAACACTACAATCTCTGTTTTCTAACTGTAGACACGGGCAGGAAACGTCTATAAATATTTATATTCATATCAATATTTGAGTCCTTGTCTCATTTTGTGCTTATAATCATGGCAATATTTCACTGGTGTGACTGTTCCGGCCTCGCACACCAGTGAAATGACGTGTTCACTAGTATGCGGGAGAAAGCATCACCGTCAGTGCTTCCGTGGCGCAATAGGCAGCGCGTTCGGCTGTTAACCGAAAGGTTGGTGGTTCGAGCCCACCCGGGAGCGAAACTTTTGCATGTGATTCCTCATAAAAGAACAGCACTACAATCTCTGTTTTCTAACTGTAGACACGGGCAGGAAACGTCTATAAATATTTATATTCATATCAATATTTGAGTCCTTGTCTCATTTTGTGCTTATAATCATGGCAATATTTCACTGGTGTGACTGTTCCGGCCTCGCACACCAGTGAAATGACGTGTTCACTAGTATGCGGGAGAAAGCATCACCGTCAGTGCTTCCGTGGCGCAATAGGCAGCGCGTTCGGCTGTTAACCGAAAGGTTGGTGGTTCGAGCCCACCCGGGAGCGAAACTTTTGCATGTGATTCCTCATAAAAGAACAGCACTACAATCTCTGTTTTCTAACTGTAGACACGGGCAGGAAACGTCTATAAATATTTATATTCATATCAATATTTGAGTCCTTGTCTCATTTTGTGCTTATAATCATGGCAATATTTCACTGGTGTGACTGTTCCGGCCTCGCACACCAGTGAAATGACGTGTTCACTAGTATGCGGGAGAAAGCATCACCGTCAGTGCTTCCGTGGCGCAATAGGCAGCGCGTTCGGCTGTTAACCGAAAGGTTGGTGGTTCGAGCCCACCCGGGAGCGAAACTTTTGCATGTGATTCCTCATAAAAGAACAACACTACAATCTCTGTTTTCTAACTGTAGACACGGGCAGGAAACGTCTATAAATATTTATATTCATATCAATATTTGAGTCCTTGTCTCATTTTGTGCTTATAATCATGGCAATATTTCACTGGTGTGACTGTTCCGGCCTCGCACACCAGTGAAATGACGTGTTCACTAGTATGCGGGAGAAAGCATCACCGTCAGTGCTTCCGTGGCGCAATAGGCAGCGCGTTCGGCTGTTAACCGAAAGGTTGGTGGTTCGAGCCCACCCGGGAGCGAAACTTTTGCATGTGATTCCTCATAAAAGAACAACACTACAATCTCTGTTTTCTAACTGTAGACACGGGCAGGAAACGTCTATAAATATTTATATTCATATCAATATTTGAGTCCTTGTCTCATTTTGTGCTTATAATCATGGCAATATTTCACTGGTGTGACTGTTCCGGCCTCGCACACCAGTGAAATGACGTGTTCACTAGTATGCGGGAGAAAGCATCACCGTCAGTGCTTCCGTGGCGCAATAGGCAGCGCGTTCGGCTGTTAACCGAAAGGTTGGTGGTTCGAGCCCACCCGGGAGCGAAACTTTTGCATGTGATTCCTCATAAAAGAACAGCACTACAATCTCTGTTTTCTAACTGTAGACACGGGCAGGAAACGTCTATAAATATTTATATTCATATCAATATTTGAGTCCTTGTCTCATTTTGTGCTTATAATCATGGCAATATTTCACTGGTGTGACTGTTCCGGCCTCGCACACCAGTGAAATGACGTGTTCACTAGTATGCGGGAGAAAGCATCACCGTCAGTGCTTCCGTGGCGCAATAGGCAGCGCGTTCGGCTGTTAACCGAAAGGTTGGTGGTTCGAGCCCACCCGGGAGCGAAACTTTTGCATGTGATTCCTCATAAAAGAACAACACTACAATCTCTGTTTTCTAACTGTAGACACGGGCAGGAAACGTCTATAAATATTTATATTCATATCAATATTTGAGTCCTTGTCTCATTTTGTGCTTATAATCATGGCAATATTTCACTGGTGTGACTGTTCCGGCCTCGCACACCAGTGAAATGACGTGTTCACTAGTATGCGGGAGAAAGCATCACCGTCAGTGCTTCCGTGGCGCAATAGGCAGCGCGTTCGGCTGTTAACCGAAAGGTTGGTGGTTCGAGCCCACCCGGGAGCGAAACTTT
Organism: Aplectana chamaeleonis; assembly: GCA_029168955.1. Lineage (NCBI taxonomy): Eukaryota > Metazoa > Nematoda > Chromadorea > Rhabditida > Cosmocercidae > Aplectana > Aplectana chamaeleonis. The sequence continues at coordinate 614,480 of JAPDOI010000387.1, read as the reverse complement.
TGCATGTGATTCCTCATAAAAGAACAACACTACAATCTCTGTTTTCTAACTGTAGACACGGGCAGGAAACGTCTATAAATATTTATATTCATATCAATATTTGAGTCCTTGTCTCATTTTGTGCTTATAATCATGGCAATATTTCACTGGTGTGACTGTTCCGGCCTCGCACACCAGTGAAATGACGTGTTCACTAGTATGCGGGAGAAAGCATCACCGTCAGTGCTTCCGTGGCGCAATAGGCAGCGCGTTCGGCTGTTAACCGAAAGGTTGGTGGTTCGAGCCCACCCGGGAGCGAAACTTTTGCATGTGATTCCTCATAAAAGAACAACACTACAATCTCTGTTTTCTAACTGTAGACACGGGCAGGAAACGTCTATAAATATTTATATTCATATCAATATTTGAGTCCTTGTCTCATTTTGTGCTTATAATCATGGCAATATTTCACTGGTGTGACTGTTCCGGCCTCGCACACCAGTGAAATGACGTGTTCACTAGTATGCGGGAGAAAGCATCACCGTCAGTGCTTCCGTGGCGCAATAGGCAGCGCGTTCGGCTGTTAACCGAAAGGTTGGTGGTTCGAGCCCACCCGGGAGCGAAACTTTTGCATGTGATTCCTCATAAAAGAACAGCACTACAATCTCTGTTTTCTAACTGTAGACACGGGCAGGAAACGTCTATAAATATTTATATTCATATCAATATTTGAGTCCTTGTCTCATTTTGTGCTTATAATCATGGCAATATTTCACTGGTGTGACTGTTCCGGCCTCGCACACCAGTGAAATGACGTGTTCACTAGTATGCGGGAGAAAGCATCACCGTCAGTGCTTCCGTGGCGCAATAGGCAGCGCGTTCGGCTGTTAACCGAAAGGTTGGTGGTTCGAGCCCACCCGGGAGCGAAACTTTTGCATGTGATTCCTCATAAAAGAACAACACTACAATCTCTGTTTTCTAACTGTAGACACGGGCAGGAAACGTCTATAAATATTTATATTCATATCAATATTTGAGTCCTTGTCTCATTTTGTGCTTATAATCATGGCAATATTTCACTGGTGTGACTGTTCCGGCCTCGCACACCAGTGAAATGACGTGTTCACTAGTATGCGGGAGAAAGCATCACCGTCAGTGCTTCCGTGGCGCAATAGGCAGCGCGTTCGGCTGTTAACCGAAAGGTTGGTGGTTCGAGCCCACCCGGGAGCGAAACTTTTGCATGTGATTCCTCATAAAAGAACAACACTACAATCTCTGTTTTCTAACTGTAGACACGGGCAGGAAACGTCTATAAATATTTATATTCATATCAATATTTGAGTCCTTGTCTCATTTTGTGCTTATAATCATGGCAATATTTCACTGGTGTGACTGTTCCGGCCTCGCACACCAGTGAAATGACGTGTTCACTAGTATGCGGGAGAAAGCATCACCGTCAGTGCTTCCGTGGCGCAATAGGCAGCGCGTTCGGCTGTTAACCGAAAGGTTGGTGGTTCGAGCCCACCCGGGAGCGAAACTTTTGCATGTGATTCCTCATAAAAGAACAGCACTACAATCTCTGTTTTCTAACTGTAGACACGGGCAGGAAACGTCTATAAATATTTATATTCATATCAATATTTGAGTCCTTGTCTCATTTTGTGCTTATAATCATGGCAATATTTCACTGGTGTGACTGTTCCGGCCTCGCACACCAGTGAAATGACGTGTTCACTAGTATGCGGGAGAAAGCATCACCGTCAGTGCTTCCGTGGCGCAATAGGCAGCGCGTTCGGCTGTTAACCGAAAGGTTGGTGGTTCGAGCCCACCCGGGAGCGAAACTTTTGCATGTGATTCCTCATAAAAGAACAACACTACAATCTCTGTTTTCTAACTGTAGACACGGGCAGGAAACGTCTATAAATATTTATATTCATATCAATATTTGAGTCCTTGTCTCATTTTGTGCTTATAATCATGGCAATATTTCACTGGTGTGACTGTTCCGGCCTCGCACACCAGTGAAATGACGTGTTCACTAGTATGCGGGAGAAAGCATCACCGTCAGTGCTTCCGTGGCGCAATAGGCAGCGCGTTCGGCTGTTAACCGAAAGGTTGGTGGTTCGAGCCCACCCGGGAGCGAAACTTTTGCATGTGATTCCTCATAAAAGAACAACACTACAATCTCTGTTTTCTAACTGTAGACACGGGCAGGAAACGTCTATAAATATTTATATTCATATCAATATTTGAGTCCTTGTCTCATTTTGTGCTTATAATCATGGCAATATTTCACTGGTGTGACTGTTCCGGCCTCGCACACCAGTGAAATGACGTGTTCACTAGTATGCGGGAGAAAGCATCACCGTCAGTGCTTCCGTGGCGCAATAGGCAGCGCGTTCGGCTGTTAACCGAAAGGTTGGTGGTTCGAGCCCACCCGGGAGCGAAACTTTTGCATGTGATTCCTCATAAAAGAACAACACTACAATCTCTGTTTTCTAACTGTAGACACGGGCAGGAAACGTCTATAAATATTTATATTCATATCAATATTTGAGTCCTTGTCTCATTTTGTGCTTATAATCATGGCAATATTTCACTGGTGTGACTGTTCCGGCCTCGCACACCAGTGAAATGACGTGTTCACTAGTATGCGGGAGAAAGCATCACCGTCAGTGCTTCCGTGGCGCAATAGGCAGCGCGTTCGGCTGTTAACCGAAAGGTTGGTGGTTCGAGCCCACCCGGGAGCGAAACTTTTGCATGTGATTCCTCATAAAAGAACAACACTACAATCTCTGTTTTCTAACTGTAGACACGGGCAGGAAACGTCTATAAATATTTATATTCATATCAATATTTGAGTCCTTGTCTCATTTTGTGCTTATAATCATGGCAATATTTCACTGGTGTGACTGTTCCGGCCTCGCACACCAGTGAAATGACGTGTTCACTAGTATGCGGGAGAAAGCATCACCGTCAGTGCTTCCGTGGCGCAATAGGCAGCGCGTTCGGCTGTTAACCGAAAGGTTGGTGGTTCGAGCCCACCCGGGAGCGAAACTTTTGCATGTGATTCCTCATAAAAGAACAACACTACAATCTCTGTTTTCTAACTGTAGACACGGGCAGGAAACGTCTATAAATATTTATATTCATATCAATATTTGAGTCCTTGTCTCATTTTGTGCTTATAATCATGGCAATATTTCACTGGTGTGACTGTTCCGGCCTCGCACACCAGTGAAATGACGTGTTCACTAGTATGCGGGAGAAAGCATCACCGTCAGTGCTTCCGTGGCGCAATAGGCAGCGCGTTCGGCTGTTAACCGAAAGGTTGGTGGTTCGAGCCCACCCGGGAGCGAAACTTTTGCATGTGATTCCTCATAAAAGAACAGCACTACAATCTCTGTTTTCTAACTGTAGACACGGGCAGGAAACGTCTATAAATATTTATATTCATATCAATATTTGAGTCCTTGTCTCATTTTGTGCTTATAATCATGGCAATATTTCACTGGTGTGACTGTTCCGGCCTCGCACACCAGTGAAATGACGTGTTCACTAGTATGCGGGAGAAAGCATCACCGTCAGTGCTTCCGTGGCGCAATAGGCAGCGCGTTCGGCTGTTAACCGAAAGGTTGGTGGTTCGAGCCCACCCGGGAGCGAAACTTTTGCATGTGATTCCTCATAAAAGAACAGCACTACAATCTCTGTTTTCTAACTGTAGACACGGGCAGGAAACGTCTATAAATATTTATATTCATATCAATATTTGAGTCCTTGTCTCATTTTGTGCTTATAATCATGGCAATATTTCACTGGTGTGACTGTTCCGGCCTCGCACACCAGTGAAATGACGTGTTCACTAGTATGCGGGAGAAAGCATCACCGTCAGTGCTTCCGTGGCGCAATAGGCAGCGCGTTCGGCTGTTAACCGAAAGGTTGGTGGTTCGAGCCCACCCGGGAGCGAAACTTTTGCATGTGATTCCTCATAAAAGAACAGCACTACAATCTCTGTTTTCTAACTGTAGACACGGGCAGGAAACGTCTATAAATATTTATATTCATATCAATATTTGAGTCCTTGTCTCATTTTGTGCTTATAATCATGGCAATATTTCACTGGTGTGACTGTTCCGGCCTCGCACACCAGTGAAATGACGTGTTCACTAGTATGCGGGAGAAAGCATCACCGTCAGTGCTTCCGTGGCGCAATAGGCAGCGCGTTCGGCTGTTAACCGAAAGGTTGGTGGTTCGAGCCCACCCGGGAGCGAAACTTTTGCATGTGATTCCTCATAAAAGAACAGCACTACAATCTCTGTTTTCTAACTGTAGACACGGGCAGGAAACGTCTATAAATATTTATATTCATATCAATATTTGAGTCCTTGTCTCATTTTGTGCTTATAATCATGGCAATATTTCACTGGTGTGACTGTTCCGGCCTCGCACACCAGTGAAATGACGTGTTCACTAGTATGCGGGAGAAAGCATCACCGTCAGTGCTTCCGTGGCGCAATAGGCAGCGCGTTCGGCTGTTAACCGAAAGGTTGGTGGTTCGAGCCCACCCGGGAGCGAAACTTTTGCATGTGATTCCTCATAAAAGAACAGCACTACAATCTCTGTTTTCTAACTGTAGACACGGGCAGGAAACGTCTATAAATATTTATATTCATATCAATATTTGAGTCCTTGTCTCATTTTGTGCTTATAATCATGGCAATATTTCACTGGTGTGACTGTTCCGGCCTCGCACACCAGTGAAATGACGTGTTCACTAGTATGCGGGAGAAAGCATCACCGTCAGTGCTTCCGTGGCGCAATAGGCAGCGCGTTCGGCTGTTAACCGAAAGGTTGGTGGTTCGAGCCCACCCGGGAGCGAAACTTTTGCATGTGATTCCTCATAAAAGAACAGCACTACAATCTCTGTTTTCTAACTGTAGACACGGGCAGGAAACGTCTATAAATATTTATATTCATATCAATATTTGAGTCCTTGTCTCATTTTGTGCTTATAATCATGGCAATATTTCACTGGTGTGACTGTTCCGGCCTCGCACACCAGTGAAATGACGTGTTCACTAGTATGCGGGAGAAAGCATCACCGTCAGTGCTTCCGTGGCGCAATAGGCAGCGCGTTCGGCTGTTAACCGAAAGGTTGGTGGTTCGAGCCCACCCGGGAGCGAAACTTTTGCATGTGATTCCTCATAAAAGAACAACACTACAATCTCTGTTTTCTTACTTTAGACACAGGCAGGAAACGTCTATAAATATTTATATTCATATCAATATTTGAGTCCTTGTCTCATTTTGTGCTTATAATCATGGCAATATTTCACTGGTGTGACTGTTCCGGCCTCGCACACCAGTGAAATGACGTGTTCACTAGTATGCGGGAGAAAGCATCACCGTCAGTGCTTCCGTGGCGCAATAGGCAGCGCGTTCGGCTGTTAACCGAAAGGTTGGTGGTTCGAGCCCACCCGGGAGCGAAACTTTTGCATGTGATTCCTCATAAAAGAACAGCACTACAATCTCTGTTTTCTAACTGTAGACACGGGCAGGAAACGTCTATAAATATTTATATTCATATCAATATTTGAGTCCTTGTCTCATTTTGTGCTTATAATCATGGCAATATTTCACTGGTGTGACTGTTCCGGCCTCGCACACCAGTGAAATGACGTGTTCACTAGTATGCGGGAGAAAGCATCACCGTCAGTGCTTCCGTGGCGCAATAGGCAGCGCGTTCGGCTGTTAACCGAAAGGTTGGTGGTTCGAGCCCACCCGGGAGCGAAACTTTTGCATGTGATTCCTCATAAAAGAACAACACTACAATCTCTGTTTTCTAACTGTAGACACGGGCAGGAAACGTCTATAAATATTTATATTCATATCAATATTTGAGTCCTTGTCTCATTTTGTGCTTATAATCATGGCAATATTTCACTGGTGTGACTGTTCCGGCCTCGCACACCAGTGAAATGACGTGTTCACTAGTATGCGGGAGAAAGCATCACCGTCAGTGCTTCCGTGGCGCAATAGGCAGCGCGTTCGGCTGTTAACCGAAAGGTTGGTGGTTCGAGCCCACCCGGGAGCGAAACTTTTGCATGTGATTCCTCATAAAAGAACAGCACTACAATCTCTGTTTTCTAACTGTAGACACGGGCAGGAAACGTCTATAAATATTTATATTCATATCAATATTTGAGTCCTTGTCTCATTTTGTGCTTATAATCATGGCAATATTTCACTGGTGTGACTGTTCCGGCCTCGCACACCAGTGAAATGACGTGTTCACTAGTATGCGGGAGAAAGCATCACCGTCAGTGCTTCCGTGGCGCAATAGGCAGCGCGTTCGGCTGTTAACCGAAAGGTTGGTGGTTCGAGCCCACCCGGGAGCGAAACTTTTGCATGTGATTCCTCATAAAAGAACAGCACTACAATCTCTGTTTTCTAACTGTAGACACGGGCAGGAAACGTCTATAAATATTTATATTCATATCAATATTTGAGTCCTTGTCTCATTTTGTGCTTATAATCATGGCAATATTTCACTGGTGTGACTGTTCCGGCCTCGCACACCAGTGAAATGACGTGTTCACTAGTATGCGGGAGAAAGCATCACCGTCAGTGCTTCCGTGGCGCAATAGGCAGCGCGTTCGGCTGTTAACCGAAAGGTTGGTGGTTCGAGCCCACCCGGGAGCGAAACTTTTGCATGTGATTCCTCATAAAAGAACAACACTACAATCTCTGTTTTCTAACTGTAGACACGGGCAGGAAACGTCTATAAATATTTATATTCATATCAATATTTGAGTCCTTGTCTCATTTTGTGCTTATAATCATGGCAATATTTCACTGGTGTGACTGTTCCGGCCTCGCACACCAGTGAAATGACGTGTTCACTAGTATGCGGGAGAAAGCATCACCGTCAGTGCTTCCGTGGCGCAATAGGCAGCGCGTTCGGCTGTTAACCGAAAGGTTGGTGGTTCGAGCCCACCCGGGAGCGAAACTTTTGCATGTGATTCCTCATAAAAGAACAGCACTACAATCTCTGTTTTCTAACTGTAGACACGGGCAGGAAACGTCTATAAATATTTATATTCATATCAATATTTGAGTCCTTGTCTCATTTTGTGCTTATAATCATGGCAATATTTCACTGGTGTGACTGTTCCGGCCTCGCACACCAGTGAAATGACGTGTTCACTAGTATGCGGGAGAAAGCATCACCGTCAGTGCTTCCGTGGCGCAATAGGCAGCGCGTTCGGCTGTTAACCGAAAGGTTGGTGGTTCGAGCCCACCCGGGAGCGAAACTTTTGCATGTGATTCCTCATAAAAGAACAACACTACAATCTCTGTTTTCTAACTGTAGACACGGGCAGGAAACGTCTATAAATATTTATATTCATATCAATATTTGAGTCCTTGTCTCATTTTGTGCTTATAATCATGGCAATATTTCACTGGTGTGACTGTTCCGGCCTCGCACACCAGTGAAATGACGTGTTCACTAGTATGCGGGAGAAAGCATCACCGTCAGTGCTTCCGTGGCGCAATAGGCAGCGCGTTCGGCTGTTAACCGAAAGGTTGGTGGTTCGAGCCCACCCGGGAGCGAAACTTTGCATGTGATTCCTCATAAAAGAACAGCACTACAATCTCTGTTTTCTAACTGTAGACACGGGCAGGAAACGTCTATAAATATTTATATTCATATCAATATTTGAGTCCTTGTCTCATTTTGTGCTTATAATCATGGCAATATTTCACTGGTGTGACTGTTCCGGCCTCGCACACCAGTGAAATGACGTGTTCACTAGTATGCGGGAGAAAGCATCACCGTCAGTGCTTCCGTGGCGCAATAGGCAGCGCGTTCGGCTGTTAACCGAAAGGTTGGTGGTTCGAGCCCACCCGGGAGCGAAACTTTTGCATGTGATTCCTCATAAAAGAACAGCACTACAATCTCTGTTTTCTAACTGTAGACACGGGCAGGAAACGTCTATAAATATTTATATTCATATCAATATTTGAGTCCTTGTCTCATTTTGTGCTTATAATCATGGCAATATTTCACTGGTGTGACTGTTCCGGCCTCGCACACCAGTGAAATGACGTGTTCACTAGTATGCGGGAGAAAGCATCACCGTCAGTGCTTCCGTGGCGCAATAGGCAGCGCGTTCGGCTGTTAACCGAAAGGTTGGTGGTTCGAGCCCACCCGGGAGCGAAACTTTTGCATGTGATTCCTCATAAAAGAACAACACTACAATCTCTGTTTTCTAACTGTAGACACGGGCAGGAAACGTCTATAAATATTTATATTCATATCAATATTTGAGTCCTTGTCTCATTTTGTGCTTATAATCATGGCAATATTTCACTGGTGTGACTGTTCCGGCCTCGCACACCAGTGAAATGACGTGTTCACTAGTATGCGGGAGAAAGCATCACCGTCAGTGCTTCCGTGGCGCAATAGGCAGCGCGTTCGGCTGTTAACCGAAAGGTTGGTGGTTCGAGCCCACCCGGGAGCGAAATTTTGCATGTGATTCCTCATAAAAGAACAACACTACAATCTCTGTTTTCTAACTGTAGACACGGGCAGGAAACGTCTATAAATATTTATATTCATATCAATATTTGAGTCCTTGTCTCATTTTGTGCTTATAATCATGGCAATATTTCACTGGTGTGACTGTTCCGGCCTCGCACACCAGTGAAATGACGTGTTCACTAGTATGCGGGAGAAAGCATCACCGTCAGTGCTTCCGTGGCGCAATAGGCAGCGCGTTCGGCTGTTAACCGAAAGGTTGGTGGTTCGAGCCCACCCGGGAGCGAAACTTTTGCATGTGATTCCTCATAAAAGAACAGCACTACAATCTCTGTTTTCTAACTGTAGACACGGGCAGGAAACGTCTATAAATATTTATATTCATATCAATATTTGAGTCCTTGTCTCATTTTGTGCTTATAATCATGGCAATATTTCACTGGTGTGACTGTTCCGGCCTCGCACACCAGTGAAATGACGTGTTCACTAGTATGCGGGAGAAAGCATCACCGTCAGTGCTTCCGTGGCGCAATAGGCAGCGCGTTCGGCTGTTAACCGAAAGGTTGGTGGTTCGAGCCCACCCGGGAGCGAAACTTTTGCATGTGATTCCTCATAAAAGAACAACACTACAATCTCTGTTTTCTAACTGTAGACACGGGCAGGAAACGTCTATAAATATTTATATTCATATCAATATTTGAGTCCTTGTCTCATTTTGTGCTTATAATCATGGCAATATTTCACTGGTGTGACTGTTCCGGCCTCGCACACCAGTGAAATGACGTGTTCACTAGTATGCGGGAGAAAGCATCACCGTCAGTGCTTCCGTGGCGCAATAGGCAGCGCGTTCGGCTGTTAACCGAAAGGTTGGTGGTTCGAGCCCACCCGGGAGCGAAACTTTTGCATGTGATTCCTCATAAAAGAACAACACTACAATCTCTGTTTTCTAACTGTAGACACGGGCAGGAAACGTCTATAAATATTTATATTCATATCAATATTTGAGTCCTTGTCTCATTTTGTGCTTATAATCATGGCAATATTTCACTGGTGTGACTGTTCCGGCCTCGCACACCAGTGAAATGACGTGTTCACTAGTATGCGGGAGAAAGCATCACCGTCAGTGCTTCCGTGGCGCAATAGGCAGCGCGTTCGGCTGTTAACCGAAAGGTTGGTGGTTCGAGCCCACCCGGGAGCGAAACTTTTGCATGTGATTCCTCATAAAAGAACAGCACTACAATCTCTGTTTTCTAACTGTAGACACGGGCAGGAAACGTCTATAAATATTTATATTCATATCAATATTTGAGTCCTTGTCTCATTTTGTGCTTATAATCATGGCAATATTTCACTGGTGTGACTGTTCCGGCCTCGCACACCAGTGAAATGACGTGTTCACTAGTATGCGGGAGAAAGCATCACCGTCAGTGCTTCCGTGGCGCAATAGGCAGCGCGTTCGGCTGTTAACCGAAAGGTTGGTGGTTCGAGCCCACCCGGGAGCGAAACTTTTGCATGTGATTCCTCATAAAAGAACAGCACTACAATCTCTGTTTTCTAACTGTAGACACGGGCAGGAAACGTCTATAAATATTTATATTCATATCAATATTTGAGTCCTTGTCTCATTTTGTGCTTATAATCATGGCAATATTTCACTGGTGTGACTGTTCCGGCCTCGCACACCAGTGAAATGACGTGTTCACTAGTATGCGGGAGAAAGCATCACCGTCAGTGCTTCCGTGGCGCAATAGGCAGCGCGTTCGGCTGTTAACCGAAAGGTTGGTGGTTCGAGCCCACCCGGGAGCGAAACTTTTGCATGTGATTCCTCATAAAAGAACAACACTACAATCTCTGTTTTCTAACTGTAGACACGGGCAGGAAACGTCTATAAATATTTATATTCATATCAATATTTGAGTCCTTGTCTCATTTTGTGCTTATAATCATGGCAATATTTCACTGGTGTGACTGTTCCGGCCTCGCACACCAGTGAAATGACGTGTTCACTAGTATGCGGGAGAAAGCATCACCGTCAGTGCTTCCGTGGCGCAATAGGCAGCGCGTTCGGCTGTTAACCGAAAGGTTGGTGGTTCGAGCCCACCCGGGAGCGAAACTTTTGCATGTGATTCCTCATAAAAGAACAACACTACAATCTCTGTTTTCTAACTGTAGACACGGGCAGGAAACGTCTATAAATATTTATATTCATATCAATATTTGAGTCCTTGTCTCATTTTGTGCTTATAATCATGGCAATATTTCACTGGTGTGACTGTTCCGGCCTCGCACACCAGTGAAATGACGTGTTCACTAGTATGCGGGAGAAAGCATCACCGTCAGTGCTTCCGTGGCGCAATAGGCAGCGCGTTCGGCTGTTAACCGAAAGGTTGGTGGTTCGAGCCCACCCGGGAGCGAAACTTTTGCATGTGATTCCTCATAAAAGAACAACACTACAATCTCTGTTTTCTAACTGTAGACACGGGCAGGAAACGTCTATAAATATTTATATTCATATCAATATTTGAGTCCTTGTCTCATTTTGTGCTTATAATCATGGCAATATTTCACTGGTGTGACTGTTCCGGCCTCGCACACCAGTGAAATGACGTGTTCACTAGTATGCGGGAGAAAGCATCACCGTCAGTGCTTCCGTGGCGCAATAGGCAGCGCGTTCGGCTGTTAACCGAAAGGTTGGTGGTTCGAGCCCACCCGGGAGCGAAACTTTTGCATGTGATTCCTCATAAAAGAACAACACTACAATCTCTGTTTTCTAACTGTAGACACGGGCAGGAAACGTCTATAAATATTTATATTCATATCAATATTTGAGTCCTTGTCTCATTTTGTGCTTATAATCATGGCAATATTTCACTGGTGTGACTGTTCCGGCCTCGCACACCAGTGAAATGACGTGTTCACTAGTATGCGGGAGAAAGCATCACCGTCAGTGCTTCCGTGGCGCAATAGGCAGCGCGTTCGGCTGTTAACCGAAAGGTTGGTGGTTCGAGCCCACCCGGGAGCGAAACTTTTGCATGTGATTCCTCATAAAAGAACAGCACTACAATCTCTGTTTTCTAACTGTAGACACGGGCAGGAAACGTCTATAAATATTTATATTCATATCAATATTTGAGTCCTTGTCTCATTTTGTGCTTATAATCATGGCAATATTTCACTGGTGTGACTGTTCCGGCCTCGCACACCAGTGAAATGACGTGTTCACTAGTATGCGGGAGAAAGCATCACCGTCAGTGCTTCCGTGGCGCAATAGGCAGCGCGTTCGGCTGTTAACCGAAAGGTTGGTGGTTCGAGCCCACCCGGGAGCGAAACTTTTGCATGTGATTCCTCATAAAAGAACAACACTACAATCTCTGTTTTCTAACTGTAGACACGGGCAGGAAACGTCTATAAATATTTATATTCATATCAATATTTGAGTCCTTGTCTCATTTTGTGCTTATAATCATGGCAATATTTCACTGGTGTGACTGTTCCGGCCTCGCACACCAGTGAAATGACGTGTTCACTAGTATGCGGGAGAAAGCATCACCGTCAGTGCTTCCGTGGCGCAATAGGCAGCGCGTTCGGCTGTTAACCGAAAGGTTGGTGGTTCGAGCCCACCCGGGAGCGAAACTTTTGCATGTGATTCCTCATAAAAGAACAACACTACAATCTCTGTTTTCTAACTGTAGACACGGGCAGGAAACGTCTATAAATATTTATATTCATATCAATATTTGAGTCCTTGTCTCATTTTGTGCTTATAATCATGGCAATATTTCACTGGTGTGACTGTTCCGGCCTCGCACACCAGTGAAATGACGTGTTCACTAGTATGCGGGAGAAAGCATCACCGTCAGTGCTTCCGTGGCGCAATAGGCAGCGCGTTCGGCTGTTAACCGAAAGGTTGGTGGTTCGAGCCCACCCGGGAGCGAAACTTTTGCATGTGATTCCTCATAAAAGAACAACACTACAATCTCTGTTTTCTAACTGTAGACACGGGCAGGAAACGTCTATAAATATTTATATTCATATCAATATTTGAGTCCTTGTCTCATTTTGTGCTTATAATCATGGCAATATTTCACTGGTGTGACTGTTCCGGCCTCGCACACCAGTGAAATGACGTGTTCACTAGTATGCGGGAGAAAGCATCACCGTCAGTGCTTCCGTGGCGCAATAGGCAGCGCGTTCGGCTGTTAACCGAAAGGTTGGTGGTTCGAGCCCACCCGGGAGCGAAACTTTTGCATGTGATTCCTCATAAAAGAACAACACTACAATCTCTGTTTTCTAACTGTAGACACGGGCAGGAAACGTCTATAAATATTTATATTCATATCAATATTTGAGTCCTTGTCTCATTTTGTGCTTATAATCATGGCAATATTTCACTGGTGTGACTGTTCCGGCCTCGCACACCAGTGAAATGACGTGTTCACTAGTATGCGGGAGAAAGCATCACCGTCAGTGCTTCCGTGGCGCAATAGGCAGCGCGTTCGGCTGTTAACCGAAAGGTTGGTGGTTCGAGCCCACCCGGGAGCGAAACTTTTGCATGTGATTCCTCATAAAAGAACAACACTACAATCTCTGTTTTCTAACTGTAGACACGGGCAGGAAACGTCTATAAATATTTATATTCATATCAATATTTGAGTCCTTGTCTCATTTTGTGCTTATAATCATGGCAATATTTCACTGGTGTGACTGTTCCGGCCTCGCACACCAGTGAAATGACGTGTTCACTAGTATGCGGGAGAAAGCATCACCGTCAGTGCTTCCGTGGCGCAATAGGCAGCGCGTTCGGCTGTTAACCGAAAGGTTGGTGGTTCGAGCCCACCCGGGAGCGAAACTTTTGCATGTGATTCCTCATAAAAGAACAACACTACAATCTCTGTTTTCTAACTGTAGACACGGGCAGGAAACGTCTATAAATATTTATATTCATATCAATATTTGAGTCCTTGTCTCATTTTGTGCTTATAATCATGGCAATATTTCACTGGTGTGACTGTTCCGGCCTCGCACACCAGTGAAATGACGTGTTCACTAGTATGCGGGAGAAAGCATCACCGTCAGTGCTTCCGTGGCGCAATAGGCAGCGCGTTCGGCTGTTAACCGAAAGGTTGGTGGTTCGAGCCCACCCGGGAGCGAAACTTTTGCATGTGATTCCTCATAAAAGAACAACACTACAATCTCTGTTTTCTAACTGTAGACACGGGCAGGAAACGTCTATAAATATTTATATTCATATCAATATTTGAGTCCTTGTCTCATTTTGTGCTTATAATCATGGCAATATTTCACTGGTGTGACTGTTCCGGCCTCGCACACCAGTGAAATGACGTGTTCACTAGTATGCGGGAGAAAGCATCACCGTCAGTGCTTCCGTGGCGCAATAGGCAGCGCGTTCGGCTGTTAACCGAAAGGTTGGTGGTTCGAGCCCACCCGGGAGCGAAACTTTTGCATGTGATTCCTCATAAAAGAACAACACTACAATCTCTGTTTTCTAACTGTAGACACGGGCAGGAAACGTCTATAAATATTTATATTCATATCAATATTTGAGTCCTTGTCTCATTTTGTGCTTATAATCATGGCAATATTTCACTGGTGTGACTGTTCCGGCCTCGCACACCAGTGAAATGACGTGTTCACTAGTATGCGGGAGAAAGCATCACCGTCAGTGCTTCCGTGGCGCAATAGGCAGCGCGTTCGGCTGTTAACCGAAAGGTTGGTGGTTCGAGCCCACCCGGGAGCGAAACTTTTGCATGTGATTCCTCATAAAAGAACAACACTACAATCTCTGTTTTCTTACTTTAGACACAGGCAGGAAACGTCTATAAATATTTATATTCATATCAATATTTGAGTCCTTGTCTCATTTTGTGCTTATAATCATGGCAATATTTCACTGGTGTGACTGTTCCGGCCTCGCACACCAGTGAAATGACGTGTTCACTAGTATGCGGGAGAAAGCATCACCGTCAGTGCTTCCGTGGCGCAATAGGCAGCGCGTTCGGCTGTTAACCGAAAGGTTGGTGGTTCGAGCCCACCCGGGAGCGAAACTTTTGCATGTGATTCCTCATAAAAGAACAACACTACAATCTCTGTTTTCTTACTTTAGACACAGGCAGGAAACGTCTATAAATATTTATATTCATATCAATATTTGAGTCCTTGTCTCATTTTGTGCTTATAATCATGGCAATATTTCACTGGTGTGACTGTTCCGGCCTCGCACACCAGTGAAATGACGTGTTCACTAGTATGCGGGAGAAAGCATCACCGTCAGTGCTTCCGTGGCGCAATAGGCAGCGCGTTCGGCTGTTAACCGAAAGGTTGGTGGTTCGAGCCCACCCGGGAGCGAAACTTTTGCATGTGATTCCTCATAAAAGAACAACACTACAATCTCTGTTTTCTTACTTTAGACACAGGCAGGAAACGTCTATAAATATTTATATTCATATCAATATTTGAGTCCTTGTCTCATTTTGTGCTTATAATCATGGCAATATTTCACTGGTGTGACTGTTCCGGCCTCGCACACCAGTGAAATGACGTGTTCACTAGTATGCGGGAGAAAGCATCACCGTCAGTGCTTCCGTGGCGCAATAGGCAGCGCGTTCGGCTGTTAACCGAAAGGTTGGTGGTTCGAGCCCACCCGGGAGCGAAACTTTTGCATGTGATTCCTCATAAAAGAACAACACTACAATCTCTGTTTTCTTACTTTAGACACAGGCAGGAAACGTCTATAAATATTTATATTCATATCAATATTTGAGTCCTTGTCTCATTTTGTGCTTATAATCATGGCAATATTTCACTGGTGTGACTGTTCCGGCCTCGCACACCAGTGAAATGACGTGTTCACTAGTATGCGGGAGAAAGCATCACCGTCAGTGCTTCCGTGGCGCAATAGGCAGCGCGTTCGGCTGTTAACCGAAAGGTTGGTGGTTCGAGCCCACCCGGGAGCGAAACTTTTGCATGTGATTCCTCATAAAAGAACAACACTACAATCTCTGTTTTCTTACTTTAGACACAGGCAGGAAACGTCTATAAATATTTATATTCATATCAATATTTGAGTCCTTGTCTCATTTTGTGCTTATAATCATGGCAATATTTCACTGGTGTGACTGTTCCGGCCTCGCACACCAGTGAAATGACGTGTTCACTAGTATGCGGGAGAAAGCATCACCGTCAGTGCTTCCGTGGCGCAATAGGCAGCGCGTTCGGCTGTTAACCGAAAGGTTGGTGGTTCGAGCCCACCCGGGAGCGAAACTTTTGCATGTGATTCCTCATAAAAGAACAACACTACAATCTCTGTTTTCTTACTTTAGACACAGGCAGGAAACGTCTATAAATATTTATATTCATATCAATATTTGAGTCCTTGTCTCATTTTGTGCTTATAATCATGGCAATATTTCACTGGTGTGACTGTTCCGGCCTCGCACACCAGTGAAATGACGTGTTCACTAGTATGCGGGAGAAAGCATCACCGTCAGTGCTTCCGTGGCGCAATAGGCAGCGCGTTCGGCTGTTAACCGAAAGGTTGGTGGTTCGAGCCCACCCGGGAGCGAAACTTTTGCATGTGATTCCTCATAAAAGAACAACACTACAATCTCTGTTTTCTTACTTTAGACACAGGCAGGAAACGTCTATAAATATTTATATTCATATCAATATTTGAGTCCTTGTCTCATTTTGTGCTTATAATCATGGCAATATTTCACTGGTGTGACTGTTCCGGCCTCGCACACCAGTGAAATGACGTGTTCACTAGTATGCGGGAGAAAGCATCACCGTCAGTGCTTCCGTGGCGCAATAGGCAGCGCGTTCGGCTGTTAACCGAAAGGTTGGTGGTTCGAGCCCACCCGGGAGCGAAACTTTTGCATGTGATTCCTCATAAAAGAACAACACTACAATCTCTGTTTTCTTACTTTAGACACAGGCAGGAAACGTCTATAAATATTTATATTCATATCAATATTTGAGTCCTTGTCTCATTTTGTGCTTATAATCATGGCAATATTTCACTGGTGTGACTGTTCCGGCCTCGCACACCAGTGAAATGACGTGTTCACTAGTATGCGGGAGAAAGCATCACCGTCAGTGCTTCCGTGGCGCAATAGGCAGCGCGTTCGGCTGTTAACCGAAAGGTTGGTGGTTCGAGCCCACCCGGGAGCGAAACTTTTGCATGTGATTCCTCATAAAAGAACAACACTACAATCTCTGTTTTCTTACTTTAGACACAGGCAGGAAACGTCTATAAATATTTATATTCATATCAATATTTGAGTCCTTGTCTCATTTTGTGCTTATAATCATGGCAATATTTCACTGGTGTGACTGTTCCGGCCTCGCACACCAGTGAAATGACGTGTTCACTAGTATGCGGGAGAAAGCATCACCGTCAGTGCTTCCGTGGCGCAATAGGCAGCGCGTTCGGCTGTTAACCGAAAGGTTGGTGGTTCGAGCCCACCCGGGAGCGAAACTTTTGCATGTGATTCCTCATAAAAGAACAACACTACAATCTCTGTTTTCTTACTTTAGACACAGGCAGGAAACGTCTATAAATATTTATATTCATATCAATATTTGAGTCCTTGTCTCATTTTGTGCTTATAATCATGGCAATATTTCACTGGTGTGACTGTTCCGGCCTCGCACACCAGTGAAATGACGTGTTCACTAGTATGCGGGAGAAAGCATCACCGTCAGTGCTTCCGTGGCGCAATAGGCAGCGCGTTCGGCTGTTAACCGAAAGGTTGGTGGTTCGAGCCCACCCGGGAGCGAAACTTTTGCATGTGATTCCTCATAAAAGAACAACACTACAATCTCTGTTTTCTTACTTTAGACACAGGCAGGAAACGTCTATAAATATTTATATTCATATCAATATTTGAGTCCTTGTCTCATTTTGTGCTTATAATCATGGCAATATTTCACTGGTGTGACTGTTCCGGCCTCGCACACCAGTGAAATGACGTGTTCACTAGTATGCGGGAGAAAGCATCACCGTCAGTGCTTCCGTGGCGCAATAGGCAGCGCGTTCGGCTGTTAACCGAAAGGTTGGTGGTTCGAGCCCACCCGGGAGCGAAACTTTTGCATGTGATTCCTCATAAAAGAACAACACTACAATCTCTGTTTTCTTACTTTAGACACAGGCAGGAAACGTCTATAAATATTTATATTCATATCAATATTTGAGTCCTTGTCTCATTTTGTGCTTATAATCATGGCAATATTTCACTGGTGTGACTGTTCCGGCCTCGCACACCAGTGAAATGACGTGTTCACTAGTATGCGGGAGAAAGCATCACCGTCAGTGCTTCCGTGGCGCAATAGGCAGCGCGTTCGGCTGTTAACCGAAAGGTTGGTGGTTCGAGCCCACCCGGGAGCGAAACTTTTGCATGTGATTCCTCATAAAAGAACAACACTACAATCTCTGTTTTCTTACTTTAGACACAGGCAGGAAACGTCTATAAATATTTATATTCATATCAATATTTGAGTCCTTGTCTCATTTTGTGCTTATAATCATGGCAATATTTCACTGGTGTGACTGTTCCGGCCTCGCACACCAGTGAAATGACGTGTTCACTAGTATGCGGGAGAAAGCATCACCGTCAGTGCTTCCGTGGCGCAATAGGCAGCGCGTTCGGCTGTTAACCGAAAGGTTGGTGGTTCGAGCCCACCCGGGAGCGAAACTTTTGCATGTGATTCCTCATAAAAGAACAACACTACAATCTCTGTTTTCTTACTTTAGACACAGGCAGGAAACGTCTATAAATATTTATATTCATATCAATATTTGAGTCCTTGTCTCATTTTGTGCTTATAATCATGGCAATATTTCACTGGTGTGACTGTTCCGGCCTCGCACACCAGTGAAATGACGTGTTCACTAGTATGCGGGAGAAAGCATCACCGTCAGTGCTTCCGTGGCGCAATAGGCAGCGCGTTCGGCTGTTAACCGAAAGGTTGGTGGTTCGAGCCCACCCGGGAGCGAAACTTTTGCATGTGATTCCTCATAAAAGAACAACACTACAATCTCTGTTTTCTTACTTTAGACACAGGCAGGAAACGTCTATAAATATTTATATTCATATCAATATTTGAGTCCTTGTCTCATTTTGTGCTTATAATCATGGCAATATTTCACTGGTGTGACTGTTCCGGCCTCGCACACCAGTGAAATGACGTGTTCACTAGTATGCGGGAGAAAGCATCACCGTCAGTGCTTCCGTGGCGCAATAGGCAGCGCGTTCGGCTGTTAACCGAAAGGTTGGTGGTTCGAGCCCACCCGGGAGCGAAACTTTTGCATGTGATTCCTCATAAAAGAACAACACTACAATCTCTGTTTTCTTACTTTAGACACAGGCAGGAAACGTCTATAAATATTTATATTCATATCAATATTTGAGTCCTTGTCTCATTTTGTGCTTATAATCATGGCAATATTTCACTGGTGTGACTGTTCCGGCCTCGCACACCAGTGAAATGACGTGTTCACTAGTATGCGGGAGAAAGCATCACCGTCAGTGCTTCCGTGGCGCAATAGGCAGCGCGTTCGGCTGTTAACCGAAAGGTTGGTGGTTCGAGCCCACCCGGGAGCGAAACTTTTGCATGTGATTCCTCATAAAAGAACAACACTACAATCTCTGTTTTCTTACTTTAGACACAGGCAGGAAACGTCTATAAATATTTATATTCATATCAATATTTGAGTCCTTGTCTCATTTTGTGCTTATAATCATGGCAATATTTCACTGGTGTGACTGTTCCGGCCTCGCACACCAGTGAAATGACGTGTTCACTAGTATGCGGGAGAAAGCATCACCGTCAGTGCTTCCGTGGCGCAATAGGCAGCGCGTTCGGCTGTTAACCGAAAGGTTGGTGGTTCGAGCCCACCCGGGAGCGAAACTTTTGCATGTGATTCCTCATAAAAGAACAACACTACAATCTCTGTTTTCTTACTTTAGACACAGGCAGGAAACGTCTATAAATATTTATATTCATATCAATATTTGAGTCCTTGTCTCATTTTGTGCTTATAATCATGGCAATATTTCACTGGTGTGACTGTTCCGGCCTCGCACACCAGTGAAATGACGTGTTCACTAGTATGCGGGAGAAAGCATCACCGTCAGTGCTTCCGTGGCGCAATAGGCAGCGCGTTCGGCTGTTAACCGAAAGGTTGGTGGTTCGAGCCCACCCGGGAGCGAAACTTTTGCATGTGATTCCTCATAAAAGAACAACACTACAATCTCTGTTTTCTTACTTTAGACACAGGCAGGAAACGTCTATAAATATTTATATTCATATCAATATTTGAGTCCTTGTCTCATTTTGTGCTTATAATCATGGCAATATTTCACTGGTGTGACTGTTCCGGCCTCGCACACCAGTGAAATGACGTGTTCACTAGTATGCGGGAGAAAGCATCACCGTCAGTGCTTCCGTGGCGCAATAGGCAGCGCGTTCGGCTGTTAACCGAAAGGTTGGTGGTTCGAGCCCACCCGGGAGCGAAACTTTTGCATGTGATTCCTCATAAAAGAACAACACTACAATCTCTGTTTTCTTACTTTAGACACAGGCAGGAAACGTCTATAAATATTTATATTCATATCAATATTTGAGTCCTTGTCTCATTTTGTGCTTATAATCATGGCAATATTTCACTGGTGTGACTGTTCCGGCCTCGCACACCAGTGAAATGACGTGTTCACTAGTATGCGGGAGAAAGCATCACCGTCAGTGCTTCCGTGGCGCAATAGGCAGCGCGTTCGGCTGTTAACCGAAAGGTTGGTGGTTCGAGCCCACCCGGGAGCGAAACTTTTGCATGTGATTCCTCATAAAAGAACAACACTACAATCTCTGTTTTCTTACTTTAGACACAGGCAGGAAACGTCTATAAATATTTATATTCATATCAATATTTGAGTCCTTGTCTCATTTTGTGCTTATAATCATGGCAATATTTCACTGGTGTGACTGTTCCGGCCTCGCACACCAGTGAAATGACGTGTTCACTAGTATGCGGGAGAAAGCATCACCGTCAGTGCTTCCGTGGCGCAATAGGCAGCGCGTTCGGCTGTTAACCGAAAGGTTGGTGGTTCGAGCCCACCCGGGAGCGAAACTTTTGCATGTGATTCCTCATAAAAGAACAACACTACAATCTCTGTTTTCTTACTTTAGACACAGGCAGGAAACGTCTATAAATATTTATATTCATATCAATATTTGAGTCCTTGTCTCATTTTGTGCTTATAATCATGGCAATATTTCACTGGTGTGACTGTTCCGGCCTCGCACACCAGTGAAATGACGTGTTCACTAGTATGCGGGAGAAAGCATCACCGTCAGTGCTTCCGTGGCGCAATAGGCAGCGCGTTCGGCTGTTAACCGAAAGGTTGGTGGTTCGAGCCCACCCGGGAGCGAAACTTTTGCATGTGATTCCTCATAAAAGAACAACACTACAATCTCTGTTTTCTTACTTTAGACACAGGCAGGAAACGTCTATAAATATTTATATTCATATCAATATTTGAGTCCTTGTCTCATTTTGTGCTTATAATCATGGCAATATTTCACTGGTGTGACTGTTCCGGCCTCGCACACCAGTGAAATGACGTGTTCACTAGTATGCGGGAGAAAGCATCACCGTCAGTGCTTCCGTGGCGCAATAGGCAGCGCGTTCGGCTGTTAACCGAAAGGTTGGTGGTTCGAGCCCACCCGGGAGCGAAACTTTTGCATGTGATTCCTCATAAAAGAACAACACTACAATCTCTGTTTTCTTACTTTAGACACAGGCAGGAAACGTCTATAAATATTTATATTCATATCAATATTTGAGTCCTTGTCTCATTTTGTGCTTATAATCATGGCAATATTTCACTGGTGTGACTGTTCCGGCCTCGCACACCAGTGAAATGACGTGTTCACTAGTATGCGGGAGAAAGCATCACCGTCAGTGCTTCCGTGGCGCAATAGGCAGCGCGTTCGGCTGTTAACCGAAAGGTTGGTGGTTCGAGCCCACCCGGGAGCGAAACTTTTGCATGTGATTCCTCATAAAAGAACAACACTACAATATCTGTTTTCTTACTTTAGACACGGGCAGGAAACGTCTATAAATATTTATATTTATATCAATATTTGAGTCCTTGTCTCATTTTGTGCTTATAATCATGGCAATATTTCACTGGTGTGACTGTTCCGGCCTCGCACACCAGTGAAATGACGTGTTCACTAGTATGCGGGAGAAAGCATCACCGTCAGTGCTTCCGTGGCGCAATAGGCAGCGCGTTCGGCTGTTAACCGAAAGGTTGGTGGTTCGAGCCCACCCGGGAGCGAAACTTTTGCATGTGATTCCTCATAAAAGAACAACACTACAATCTCTGTTTTCTTACTTTAGACACAGGCAGGAAACGTCTATAAATATTTATATTCATATCAATATTTGAGTCCTTGTCTCATTTTGTGCTTATAATCATGGCAATATTTCACTGGTGTGACTGTTCCGGCCTCGCACACCAGTGAAATGACGTGTTCACTAGTATGCGGGAGAAAGCATCACCGTCAGTGCTTCCGTGGCGCAATAGGCAGCGCGTTCGGCTGTTAACCGAAAGGTTGGTGGTTCGAGCCCACCCGGGAGCGAAACTTTTGCATGTGATTCCTCATAAAAGAACAACACTACAATCTCTGTTTTCTTACTTTAGACACAGGCAGGAAACGTCTATAAATATTTATATTCATATCAATATTTGAGTCCTTGTCTCATTTTGTGCTTATAATCATGGCAATATTTCACTGGTGTGACTGTTCCGGCCTCGCACACCAGTGAAATGACGTGTTCACTAGTATGCGGGAGAAAGCATCACCGTCAGTGCTTCCGTGGCGCAATAGGCAGCGCGTTCGGCTGTTAACCGAAAGGTTGGTGGTTCGAGCCCACCCGGGAGCGAAACTTTTGCATGTGATTCCTCATAAAAGAACAACACTACAATCTCTGTTTTCTTACTTTAGACACAGGCAGGAAACGTCTATAAATATTTATATTCATATCAATATTTGAGTCCTTGTCTCATTTTGTGCTTATAATCATGGCAATATTTCACTGGTGTGACTGTTCCGGCCTCGCACACCAGTGAAATGACGTGTTCACTAGTATGCGGGAGAAAGCATCACCGTCAGTGCTTCCGTGGCGCAATAGGCAGCGCGTTCGGCTGTTAACCGAAAGGTTGGTGGTTCGAGCCCACCCGGGAGCGAAACTTTTGCATGTGATTCCTCATAAAAGAACAACACTACAATCTCTGTTTTCTTACTTTAGACACAGGCAGGAAACGTCTATAAATATTTATATTCATATCAATATTTGAGTCCTTGTCTCATTTTGTGCTTATAATCATGGCAATATTTCACTGGTGTGACTGTTCCGGCCTCGCACACCAGTGAAATGACGTGTTCACTAGTATGCGGGAGAAAGCATCACCGTCAGTGCTTCCGTGGCGCAATAGGCAGCGCGTTCGGCTGTTAACCGAAAGGTTGGTGGTTCGAGCCCACCCGGGAGCGAAACTTTTGCATGTGATTCCTCATAAAAGAACAACACTACAATCTCTGTTTTCTTACTTTAGACACAGGCAGGAAACGTCTATAAATATTTATATTCATATCAATATTTGAGTCCTTGTCTCATTTTGTGCTTATAATCATGGCAATATTTCACTGGTGTGACTGTTCCGGCCTCGCACACCAGTGAAATGACGTGTTCACTAGTATGCGGGAGAAAGCATCACCGTCAGTGCTTCCGTGGCGCAATAGGCAGCGCGTTCGGCTGTTAACCGAAAGGTTGGTGGTTCGAGCCCACCCGGGAGCGAAACTTTTGCATGTGATTCCTCATAAAAGAACAACACTACAATCTCTGTTTTCTTACTTTAGACACAGGCAGGAAACGTCTATAAATATTTATATTCATATCAATATTTGAGTCCTTGTCTCATTTTGTGCTTATAATCATGGCAATATTTCACTGGTGTGACTGTTCCGGCCTCGCACACCAGTGAAATGACGTGTTCACTAGTATGCGGGAGAAAGCATCACCGTCAGTGCTTCCGTGGCGCAATAGGCAGCGCGTTCGGCTGTTAACCGAAAGGTTGGTGGTTCGAGCCCACCCGGGAGCGAAACTTTTGCATGTGATTCCTCATAAAAGAACAACACTACAATCTCTGTTTTCTTACTTTAGACACAGGCAGGAAACGTCTATAAATATTTATATTCATATCAATATTTGAGTCCTTGTCTCATTTTGTGCTTATAATCATGGCAATATTTCACTGGTGTGACTGTTCCGGCCTCGCACACCAGTGAAATGACGTGTTCACTAGTATGCGGGAGAAAGCATCACCGTCAGTGCTTCCGTGGCGCAATAGGCAGCGCGTTCGGCTGTTAACCGAAAGGTTGGTGGTTCGAGCCCACCCGGGAGCGAAACTTTTGCATGTGATTCCTCATAAAAGAACAACACTACAATCTCTGTTTTCTTACTTTAGACACAGGCAGGAAACGTCTATAAATATTTATATTCATATCAATATTTGAGTCCTTGTCTCATTTTGTGCTTATAATCATGGCAATATTTCACTGGTGTGACTGTTCCGGCCTCGCACACCAGTGAAATGACGTGTTCACTAGTATGCGGGAGAAAGCATCACCGTCAGTGCTTCCGTGGCGCAATAGGCAGCGCGTTCGGCTGTTAACCGAAAGGTTGGTGGTTCGAGCCCACCCGGGAGCGAAACTTTTGCATGTGATTCCTCATAAAAGAACAACACTACAATCTCTGTTTTCTTACTTTAGACACAGGCAGGAAACGTCTATAAATATTTATATTCATATCAATATTTGAGTCCTTGTCTCATTTTGTGCTTATAATCATGGCAATATTTCACTGGTGTGACTGTTCCGGCCTCGCACACCAGTGAAATGACGTGTTCACTAGTATGCGGGAGAAAGCATCACCGTCAGTGCTTCCGTGGCGCAATAGGCAGCGCGTTCGGCTGTTAACCGAAAGGTTGGTGGTTCGAGCCCACCCGGGAGCGAAACTTTTGCATGTGATTCCTCATAAAAGAACAACACTACAATCTCTGTTTTCTTACTTTAGACACAGGCAGGAAACGTCTATAAATATTTATATTCATATCAATATTTGAGTCCTTGTCTCATTTTGTGCTTATAATCATGGCAATATTTCACTGGTGTGACTGTTCCGGCCTCGCACACCAGTGAAATGACGTGTTCACTAGTATGCGGGAGAAAGCATCACCGTCAGTGCTTCCGTGGCGCAATAGGCAGCGCGTTCGGCTGTTAACCGAAAGGTTGGTGGTTCGAGCCCACCCGGGAGCGAAACTTTTGCATGTGATTCCTCATAAAAGAACAACACTACAATCTCTGTTTTCTTACTTTAGACACAGGCAGGAAACGTCTATAAATATTTATATTCATATCAATATTTGAGTCCTTGTCTCATTTTGTGCTTATAATCATGGCAATATTTCACTGGTGTGACTGTTCCGGCCTCGCACACCAGTGAAATGACGTGTTCACTAGTATGCGGGAGAAAGCATCACCGTCAGTGCTTCCGTGGCGCAATAGGCAGCGCGTTCGGCTGTTAACCGAAAGGTTGGTGGTTCGAGCCCACCCGGGAGCGAAACTTTTGCATGTGATTCCTCATAAAAGAACAACACTACAATATCTGTTTTCTTACTTTAGACACGGGCAGGAAACGTCTATAAATATTTATATTTATATCAATATTTGAGTCCTTGTCTCATTTTGTGCTTATAATCATGGCAATATTTCACTGGTGTGACTGTTCCGGCCTCGCACACCAGTGAAATGACGTGTTCACTAGTATGCGGGAGAAAGCATCACCGTCAGTGCTTCCGTGGCGCAATAGGCAGCGCGTTCGGCTGTTAACCGAAAGGTTGGTGGTTCGAGCCCACCCGGGAGCGAAACTTTTGCATGTGATTCCTCATAAAAGAACAACACTACAATCTCTGTTTTCTTACTTTAGACACAGGCAGGAAACGTCTATAAATATTTATATTCATATCAATATTTGAGTCCTTGTCTCATTTTGTGCTTATAATCATGGCAATATTTCACTGATGTGACTGTTCCGGCCTCGCACACCAGTGAAATGACGTGTTCACTAGTATGCGGGAGAAAGCATCACCGTCAGTGCTTCCGTGGCGCAATAGGCAGCGCGTTCGGCTGTTAACCGAAAGGTTGGTGGTTCGAGCCCACCCGGGAGCGAAACCTTTGAATGCGATTCCTCATAAAAGAACAACACAACAATCTCTGTTTTCTTACTTTAGACACAGGCAGGAAACGTCTATAAATATTTATATTCATATCAATATTTGAGTCCTTGTCTCATTTTGTGCTTATAATCATGGCAATATGGCGCTGATGGGGCTGTTCCGGCCTCGCACACCAGTGAAATGACGTGTTCACTAGTATGCGGGAGAAAGCATCCCCGTCAGTGCTTCCGTGGCGCAATAGGCAGCGCGTTCGGCTGTTAACCGAAAGGTTGGTGGTTCGAGCCCACCCGGGAGCGAAACTTTTGCATGTGATTCCTCATAAAAGAACAACACTACAATCTCTGTTTTCTTACTTTAGACACAGGCAGGAAACGTCTATAAATATTTATATTCATATCAATATTTGAGTCCTTGTCTCATTTTGTGCTTATAATCATGGCAATATGGCGCTGATGGGGCTGTTCCGGCCTCGCACACCAGTGAAATGACGTGTTCACTAGTATGCGGGAGAAAGCATCACCGTCAGTGCTTCCGTGGCGCAATAGGCAGCGCGTTCGGCTGTTAACCGAAAGGTTGGTGGTTCGAGCCCACCCGGGAGCGAAACTTTTGCATGTGATTCCTCATAAAAGAACAACACTACAATCTCTGTTTTCTTACTTTAGACACAGGCAGGAAACGTCTATAAATATTTATATTCATATCAATATTTGAGTCCTTGTCTCATTTTGTGCTTATAATCATGGCAATATGGCGCTGATGGGGCTGTTCCGGCCTCGCACACCAGTGAAATGACGTGTTCACTAGTATGCGGGAGAAAGCATCCCCGTCAGTGCTTCCGTGGCGCAATAGGCAGCGCGTTCGGCTGTTAACCGAAAGGTTGGTGGTTCGAGCCCACCCGGGAGCGAAACTTTTGCATGTGATTCCTCATAAAAGAACAACACTACAATCTCTGTTTTCTTACTTTAGACACAGGCAGGAAACGTCTATAAATATTTATATTCATATCAATATTTGAGTCCTTGTCTCATTTTGTGCTTATAATCATGGCAATATGGCGCTGATGGGGCTGTTCCGGCCTCGCACACCAGTGAAATGACGTGTTCACTAGTATGCGGGAGAAAGCATCCCCGTCAGTGCTTCCGTGGCGCAATAGGCAGCGCGTTCGGCTGTTAACCGAAAGGTTGGTGGTTCGAGCCCACCCGGGAGCGAAACTTTTGCATGTGATTCCTCATAAAAGAACAACACTACAATCTCTGTTTTCTTACTTTAGACACAGGCAGGAAACGTCTATAAATATTTATATTTATATCAATATTTGAGTCCTTGTCTCATTTTGTGCTTATAATCATGGCAATATGGCGCTGATGGGGCTGTTCCGGCCTCGCACACCAGTGAAATGACGTGTTCACAAGTATGCGGGAGAAAGCATCCCCGTCAGTGCTTCCGTGGCGCAATAGGCAGCGCGTTCGGCTGTTAACCGAAAGGTTGGTGGTTCGAGCCCACCCGGGAGCGAAACTTTTGCATGTGATTCCTCATAAAAGAACAGCACTACAATATCTGTTTTCTTACTTTAGACACGGGCAGGAAACGTCTATAAATATTTATATTTATATCAATATTTAGGTCCTTGTCTCATTTTGTGTTTATAATCATGGTAATATGGCGCTGATGGAACTATTCCGGCCTCGCACACCAGTGAAATGACGTGTTCACTAGTATGCGGGAGAAAGCATCACCGTCAGTGCTTCCGTGGCGCAATAGGCAGCGCGTTCGGCTGTTAACCGAAAGGTTGGTGGTTCGAGCCCACCCGGGAGCGAAACTTTTGCATTGAATTCCTTGTGAAAGAACAACACTACAATCTCTGTTTTCTTACTTTAGACACGGGCAGGAAACGTCTATAAATATTTATATTTATATCAATATTTGAGTCCTTGTCTCATTTTGTGCTTATAATCATGGCAATATGGCGCTGATGGGGCTGTTCCGGCCTCGCACACCAGTGAAATGACGTGTTCACTAGTATGCGGGAGAAAGCATCACCGTCAGTGCTTCCGTGGCGCAATAGGCAGCGCGTTCGGCTGTTAACCGAAAGGTTGGTGGTTCGAGCCCACCCGGGAGCGAAACTTTTGCATGTGATTCCTCATAAAAGAACAACACTACAATCTCTGTTTTCTTACTTTAGACACAGGCAGGAAACGTCTATAAATATTTATATTCATATCAATATTTGAGTCCTTGTCTCATTTTGTGCTTATAATCATGGCAATATGGCGCTGATGGGGCTGTTCCGGCCTCGCACACCAGTGAAATGACGTGTTCACTAGTATGCGGGAGAAAGCATCCCCGTCAGTGCTTCCGTGGCGCAATAGGCAGCGCGTTCGGCTGTTAACCGAAAGGTTGGTGGTTCGAGCCCACCCGGGAGCGAAACTTTTGCATGTGATTCCTCATAAAAGAACAACACTACAATCTCTGTTTTCTTACTTTAGACACAGGCAGGAAACGTCTATAAATATTTATATTCATATCAATATTTGAGTCCTTGTCTCATTTTGTGCTTATAATCATGGCAATATGGCGCTGATGGGGCTGTTCCGGCCTCGCACACCAGTGAAATGACGTGTTCACTAGTATGCGGGAGAAAGCATCCCCGTCAGTGCTTCCGTGGCGCAATAGGCAGCGCGTTCGGCTGTTAACCGAAAGGTTGGTGGTTCGAGCCCACCCGGGAGCGAAACTTTTGCATGTGATTCCTCATAAAAGAACAACACTACAATCTCTGTTTTCTTACTTTAGACACAGGCAGGAAACGTCTATAAATATTTATATTCATATCAATATTTGAGTCCTTGTCTCATTTTGTGCTTATAATCATGGCAATATGGCGCTGATGGGGCTGTTCCGGCCTCGCACACCAGTGAAATGACGTGTTCACTAGTATGCGGGAGAAAGCATCCCCGTCAGTGCTTCCGTGGCGCAATAGGCAGCGCGTTCGGCTGTTAACCGAAAGGTTGGTGGTTCGAGCCCACCCGGGAGCGAAACTTTTGCATGTGATTCCTCATAAAAGAACAACACTACAATCTCTGTTTTCTTACTTTAGACACAGGCAGGAAACGTCTATAAATATTTATATTCATATCAATATTTGAGTCCTTGTCTCATTTTGTGCTTATAATCATGGCAATATGGCGCTGATGGGGCTGTTCCGGCCTCGCACACCAGTGAAATGACGTGTTCACTAGTATGCGGGAGAAAGCATCCCCGTCAGTGCTTCCGTGGCGCAATAGGCAGCGCGTTCGGCTGTTAACCGAAAGGTTGGTGGTTCGAGCCCACCCGGGAGCGAAACTTTTGCATGTGATTCCTCATAAAAGAACAACACTACAATCTCTGTTTTCTTACTTTAGACACAGGCAGGAAACGTCTATAAATATTTATATTCATATCAATATTTGAGTCCTTGTCTCATTTTGTGCTTATAATCATGGCAATATGGCGCTGATGGGGCTGTTCCGGCCTCGCACACCAGTGAAATGACGTGTTCACTAGTATGCGGGAGAAAGCATCCCCGTCAGTGCTTCCGTGGCGCAATAGGCAGCGCGTTCGGCTGTTAACCGAAAGGTTGGTGGTTCGAGCCCACCCGGGAGCGAAACTTTTGCATGTGATTCCTCATAAAGAACAACACTACAATCTCTGTTTTCTTACTTTAGACACAGGCAGGAAACGTCTATAAATATTTATATTCATATCAATATTTGAGTCCTTGTCTCATTTTGTGCTTATAATCATGGCAATATGGCGCTGATGGGGCTGTTCCGGCCTCGCACACCAGTGAAATGACGTGTTCACTAGTATGCGGGAGAAAGCATCCCCGTCAGTGCTTCCGTGGCGCAATAGGCAGCGCGTTCGGCTGTTAACCGAAAGGTTGGTGGTTCGAGCCCACCCGGGAGCGAAACTTTTGCATGTGATTCCTCATAAAAGAACAACACTACAATCTCTGTTTTCTTACTTTAGACACAGGCAGGAAACGTCTATAAATATTTATATTTATATCAATATTTGAGTCCTTGTCTCATTTTGTGCTTATAATCATGGCAATATGGCGCTGATGGGGCTGTTCCGGCCTCGCACACCAGTGAAATGACGTGTTCACAAGTATGCGGGAGAAAGCATCCCCGTCAGTGCTTCCGTGGCGCAATAGGCAGCGCGTTCGGCTGTTAACCGAAAGGTTGGTGGTTCGAGCCCACCCGGGAGCGAAACTTTTGCATGTGATTCCTCATAAAAGAACAACACTACAATCTCTGTTTTCTTACTTTAGACACGGGCAGGAAACGTCTATAAATATTTATATTTATATCAATATTTGAGTCCTTGTCTCATTTTGTGCTTATAATCATGGCAATATGGCGCTGATGGGGCTGTTCCGGCCTCGCACACCAGTGAAATGACGTGTTCACAAGTATACGGGAGAAAGCATCCCCGTCAGTGCTTCCGTGGCGCAATAGGCAGCGCGTTCGGCTGTTAACCGAAAGGTTGGTGGTTCGAGCCCACCCGGGAGCGAAACTTTTGCATGTGATTCCTCATAAAAGAACAACACTACAATCTCTGTTTTCTTACTTTAGACACGGGCAGGAAACGTCTATAGATATTTATATTTATATCAATATTTGAGTCCTTGTCTCATTTTGTGCTTATAATCATGGCAATATGGCGCTGATGGGGCTGTTCCGGCCTCGCACACCAGTGAAATGACGTGTTCACAAGTATACGGGAGAAAGCATCCCCGTCAGTGCTTCCGTGGCGCAATAGGCAGCGCGTTCGGCTGTTAACCGAAAGGTTGGTGGTTCGAGCCCACCCGGGAGCGAAACTTTTGCATGTGATTCCTCATAAAAGAACAACATTACAATCTCTGTTTTCTTACTTTAGACACGGGCAGGAAACGTCTATAGATATTTATATTTATATCAATATTTGAGTCCTTGTCTCATTTTGTGCTTATAATCATGGCAATATGGCGCTGATGGGGCTGTTCCGGCCTCGCACACCAGTGAAATGACGTGTTCACAAGTATACGGGAGAAAGCATCCCCGTCAGTGCTTCCGTGGCGCAATAGGCAGCGCGTTCGGCTGTTAACCGAAAGGTTGGTGGTTCGAGCCCACCCGGGAGCGAAACTTTTGCATGTGATTCCTCATAAAAGAACAACACTACAATCTCTGTTTTCTTACTGTAGACACGGGCAGGAAACGTCTATAAATATTTATATTTATATCAATATTTGAGTCCTTGTCTCATTTTGTGCTTATAATCATGGCAATATGGCGCTGATGGGGCTGTTCCGGCCTCGCACACCAGTGAAATGACGTGTTCACAAGTATACGGGAGAAAGCATCCCCGTCAGTGCTTCCGTGGCGCAATAGGCAGCGCGTTCGGCTGTTAACCGAAAGGTTGGTGGTTCGAGCCCACCCGGGAGCGAAACTTTTGCATGTGATTCCTCATAAAAGAACAACACTACAATCTCTGTTTTCTTACTTTAGACACGGGCAGGAAACGTCTATAGATATTTATATTTATATCAATATTTGAGTCCTTGTCTCATTTTGTGCTTATAATCATGGCAATATGGCGCTGATGGGGCTGTTCCGGCCTCGCACACCAGTGAAATGACGTGTTCACAAGTATGCGGGAGAAAGCATCCCCGTCAGTGCTTCCGTGGCGCAATAGGCAGCGCGTTCGGCTGTTAACCGAAAGGTTGGTGGTTCGAGCCCACCCGGGAGCGAAACTTTTGCATGTGATTCCTCATAAAAGAACAACACTACAATCTCTGTTTTCTTACTGTAGACACGGGCAGGAAACGTCTATAAATATTTATATTTATATCAATATTTGAGTCCTTGTCTCATTTTGTGCTTATAATCATGGCAATATGGCGCTGATGGGGCTGTTCCGGCCTCGCACACCAGTGAAATGACGTGTTCACTAGTATGCGGGAGAAAGCATCCCCGTCAGTGCTTCCGTGGCGCAATAGGCAGCGCGTTCGGCTGTTAACCGAAAGGTTGGTGGTTCAAGCCCACCCGGGAGCGAAACTTTGCATGTGATTCCTTGTGAAAGAACAACACTACAATATCTGTTTTCTTACTGTAGACACGGGCAGGAAACGTCTATAAATATTTATATTTATATCAATATTTGAGTCCTTGTCTCATTTTGTGCTTATAATCATGGCAATATGGCGCTGATGGGGCTGTTCCGGCCTCGCACACCAGTGAAATGACGTGTTCACAAGTATACGGGAGAAAGCATCCCCGTCAGTGCTTCCGTGGCGCAATAGGTAGCGCGTTCGGCTGTTAACCGAAAGGTTGGTGGTTCGAGCCCACCCGGGAGCGAAACTTTTGCATGTGATTCCTCATAAAAGAACAACATTACAATCTCTGTTTTCTTACTTTAGACACAGCAGGAAACTTCTATAAATATTTATATTTATATCAATATTTAAGTCCTTGTCTCATTTTGTGCTTATAATCATGGCAATATGGCGCTGATGGGGCTGTTCCGGCCTCGCACACCAGTGAAATGACGTGTTCACAAGTATACGGGAGAAAGCATCCCCGTCAGTGCTTCCGTGGCGCAATAGGTAGCGCGTTCGGCTGTTAACCGAAAGGTTGGTGGTTCGAGCCCACCCGGGAGCGAAACTTTTGCATGTGATTCCTCATAAAAGAACAACATTACAATCTCTGTTTTCTTACTTTAGACACGGGCAGGAAACGTCTATAGATATTTATATTTATATCAATATTTGAGTCCTTGTCTCATTTTGTGCTTATAATCATGGCAATATGGCGCTGATGGGGCTGTTCCGGCCTCGCACACCAGTGAAATGACGTGTTCACAAGTATGCGGGAGAAAGCATCCCCGTCAGTGCTTCCGTGGCGCAATAGGCAGCGCGTTCGGCTGTTAACCGAAAGGTTGGTGGTTCGAGCCCACCCGGGAGCGAAACTTTTGCATTGAATTCCTTGTGAAAGAACAACACTACAATCTCTGTTTTCTTACTGTAGACACGGGCAGGAAACGTCTATAAATATTTATATTTATATCAATATTTAAGTCCTTGTCTCATTTTGTGCTTATAATCATGGCAATATGGCGCTGATGGGGCTGTTCCGGCCTCGCACACCAGTGAAATGACGTGTTCACAAGTATGCGGGAGAAAGCATCCCCGTCAGTGCTTCCGTGGCGCAATAGGCAGCGCGTTCGGCTGTTAACCGAAAGGTTGGTGGTTCGAGCCCACCCGGGAGCGAAACTTTTGCATGTGATTCCTCATAAAAGAACAACACTACAATCTCTGTTTTCTTACTTTAGACACGGGCAGGAAACGTCTATAAATATTTATATTCATATCAATATTTGAGTCCTTGTCTCATTTTGTGCTTATAATCATGGCAATATGGCGCTGATGGGGCTGTTCCGGCCTCGCACACCAGTGAAATGACGTGTTCACTAGTATGCGGGAGAAAGCATCCCCGTCAGTGCTTCCGTGGCGCAATAGGCAGCGCGTTCGGCTGTTAACCGAAAGGTTGGTGGTTCGAGCCCACCCGGGAGCGAAACTTTTGCATGTGATTCCTCATAAAAGAACAACACTACAATCTCTGTTTTCTTACTTTAGACACAGGCAGGAAACGTCTATAAATATTTATATTTATATCAATATTTGAGTCCTTGTCTCATTTTGTGCTTATAATCATGGCAATATGGCGCTGATGGGGCTGTTCCGGCCTCGCACACCAGTGAAATGACGTGTTCACAAGTA
This sequence comes from Aplectana chamaeleonis, assembly GCA_029168955.1. Classification (NCBI taxonomy): domain Eukaryota; kingdom Metazoa; phylum Nematoda; class Chromadorea; order Rhabditida; family Cosmocercidae; genus Aplectana; species Aplectana chamaeleonis. The sequence goes on along the minus strand of JAPDOI010000387.1, from coordinate 580,846 downwards.
TACGGGAGAAAGCATCCCCGTCAGTGCTTCCGTGGCGCAATAGGCAGCGCGTTCGGCTGTTAACCGAAAGGTTGGTGGTTCGAGCCCACCCGGGAGCGAAACTTTTGCATGTGATTCCTCATAAAAGAACAACACTACAATCTCTGTTTTCTTACTTTAGACACAGGCAGGAAACGTCTATAAATATTTATATTTATATCAATATTTGAGTCCTTGTCTCATTTTGTGCTTATAATCATGGCAATATGGCGCTGATGGGGCTGTTCCGGCCTCGCACACCAGTGAAATGACGTGTTCACTAGTATGCGGGAGAAAGCATCACCGTCAGTGCTTCCGTGGCGCAATAGGCAGCGCGTTCGGCTGTTAACCGAAAGGTTGGTGGTTCGAGCCCACCCGGGAGCGAAACTTTTGAATGTGATTCCTCATGAAAGAACAACACTACAATCTCTGTTTTCTTACTTTAGACACGGGCAGGAAACGTCTATAAATATTTATATTTATATCAATATTTGAGTCCTTGTCTCATTTTGTGCTTATAATCATGGCAATATGGCGCTGATGGGGCTGTTCCGGCCTCGCACACCAGTGAAATGACGTGTTCACAAGTATACGGGAGAAAGCATCCCCGTCAGTGCTTCCGTGGCGCAATAGGCAGCGCGTTCGGCTGTTAACCGAAAGGTTGGTGGTTCGAGCCCACCCGGGAGCGAAACTTTTGCATTGAATTCCTTGTGAAAGAACAACACTACAATCTCTGTTTTCTTACTTTAGACACGGGCAGGAAACGTCTATAAATATTTATATTTATATCAATATTTGAGTCCTTGTCTCATTTTGTGCTTATAATCATGGCAATATGGCGCTGATGGGGCTGTTCCGGCCTCGCACACCAGTGAAATGACGTGTTCACTAGTATGCGGGAGAAAGCATCACCGTCAGTGCTTCCGTGGCGCAATAGGCAGCGCGTTCGGCTGTTAACCGAAAGGTTGGTGGTTCGAGCCCACCCGGGAGCGAAACTTTTGCATGTGATTCCTTGTGAAAAAACAACACTGCAATATCTGTTTTCTTACTTTAGACACGGGCAGGAATCGTCTATAAATATTTATATTTATATCAATATTTGAGTCCTTGTCTCATTTTGTGCTTATAATCATGGCAATATGGCGCTGATGGGGCTGTTCGCACACCAGTGAAATGACGTGTTCACTAGTATGCGGGAGAAAGCATCCCCGTCAGTGCTTCCGTGGCGCAATAGGCAGCGCGTTCGGCTGTTAACCGAAAGGTTGGTGGTTCGAGCCCACCCGGGAGCGAAACTTTTGCATGTGATTCCTCATAAAAGAACAACATTACAATCTCTGTTTTCTTACTTTAGACACAGCAGGAAACTTCTATAAATATTTATATTTATATCAATATTTAAGTCCTTGTCTCATTTTGTGCTTATAATCATGGCAATATGGCGCTGATGGGGCTGTTCCGGCCTCGCACACCAGTGAAATGACGTGTTCACAAGTATGCGGGAGAAAGCATCCCCGTCAGTGCTTCCGTGGCGCAATAGGTAGCGCGTTCGGCTGTTAACCGAAAGGTTGGTGGTTCGAGCCCACCCGGGAGCGAAACTTTTGCATGTGATTCCTCATAAAAGAACAACACTACAATATCTGTTTTCTTACTGTAGACACGGGCAGGAAACGTCTATAAATATTTATATTTATATCAATATTTAAGTCCTTGTCTCATTTTGTGCTTATAATCATGGCAATATGGCGCTGATGGGGCTGTTCCGGCCTCGCACACCAGTGAAATGACGTGTTCACAAGTATGCGGGAGAAAGCATCCCCGTCAGTGCTTCCGTGGCGCAATAGGCAGCGCGTTCGGCTGTTAACCGAAAGGTTGGTGGTTCGAGCCCACCCGGGAGCGAAACTTTTGCATGTGATTCCTCATAAAAGAACAACACTACAATCTCTGTTTTCTTACTTTAGACACGGGCAGGAAACGTCTATAAATATTTATATTTATATCAATATTTGAGTCCTTGTCTCATTTTGTGCTTATAATCATGGCAATATGGCGCTGATGGGGCTGTTCCGGCCTCGCACACCAGTGAAATGACGTGTTCACAAGTATACGGGAGAAAGCATCCCCGTCAGTGCTTCCGTGGCGCAATAGGCAGCGCGTTCGGCTGTTAACCGAAAGGTTGGTGGTTCGAGCCCACCCGGGAGCGAAACTTTTGCATTGAATTCCTTGTGAAAGAACAACACTACAATATCTGTTTTCTTACTTTAGACACAGGCAGGAAACTTCTATAAATATTTATATTTATATCAATATTTAAGTCCTTGTCTCATTTTGTGCTTATAATCATGGCAATATGGCGCTGATGGGGCTGTTCCGGCCTCGCACACCAGTGAAATGACGTGTTCACAAGTATACGGGAGAAAGCATCCCCGTCAGTGCTTCCGTGGCGCAATAGGCAGCGCGTTCGGCTGTTAACCGAAAGGTTGGTGGTTCGAGCCCACCCGGGAGCGAAACTTTTGCATGTGATTCCTCATAAAAGAACAACATTACAATCTCTGTTTTCTTACTTTAGACACGGGCAGGAAACGTCTATAGATATTTATATTTATATCAATATTTGAGTCCTTGTCTCATTTTGTGCTTATAATCATGGCAATATGGCGCTGATGGGGCTGTTCCGGCCTCGCACACCAGTGAAATGACGTGTTCACAAGTATGCGGGAGAAAGCATCCCCGTCAGTGCTTCCGTGGCGCAATAGGCAGCGCGTTCGGCTGTTAACCGAAAGGTTGGTGGTTCGAGCCCACCCGGGAGCGAAACTTTTGCATGTGATTCCTCATAAAAGAACAACACTACAATATCTGTTTTCTTACTTTAGACACAGGCAGGAAACTTCTATAAATATTTATATTTATATCAATATTTAAGTCCTTGTCTCATTTTGTGCTTATAATCATGGCAATATGGCGCTGATGGGGCTGTTCCGGCCTCGCACACCAGTGAAATGACGTGTTCACAAGTATGCGGGAGAAAGCATCCCCGTCAGTGCTTCCGTGGCGCAATAGGCAGCGCGTTCGGCTGTTAACCGAAAGGTTGGTGGTTCGAGCCCACCCGGGAGCGAAACTTTTGCATGTGATTCCTCATAAAAGAACAACACTACAATCTCTGTTTTCTTACTTTAGACACGGGCAGGAAACGTCTATAAATATTTATATTTATATCAATATTTGAGTCCTTGTCTCATTTTGTGCTTATAATCATGGCAATATGGCGCTGATGGGGCTGTTCCGGCCTCGCACACCAGTGAAATGACGTGTTCACAAGTATGCGGGAGAAAGCATCCCCGTCAGTGCTTCCGTGGCGCAATAGGCAGCGCGTTCGGCTGTTAACCGAAAGGTTGGTGGTTCGAGCCCACCCGGGAGCGAAACTTTTGCATTGAATTCCTTGTGAAAGAACAACACTACAATATCTGTTTTCTTACTTTAGACACGGGCAGGAAACGTCTATAAATATTTATATTTATATCAATATTTGAGTCCTTGTCTCATTTTGTGCTTATAATCATGGCAATATGGCGCTGATGGGGCTGTTCCGGCCTCGCACACCAGTGAAATGACGTGTTCACAAGTATGCGGGAGAAAGCATCCCCGTCAGTGCTTCCGTGGCGCAATAGGCAGCGCGTTCGGCTGTTAACCGAAAGGTTGGTGGTTCGAGCCCACCCGGGAGCGAAACTTTTGCATGTGATTCCTCATAAAAGAACAACACTACAATCTCTGTTTTCTTACTTTAGACACGGGCAGGAAACGTCTATAAATATTTATATTTATATCAATATTTGAGTCCTTGTCTCATTTTGTGCTTATAATCATGGCAATATGGCGCTGATGGGGCTGTTCCGGCCTCGCACACCAGTGAAATGACGTGTTCACAAGTATACGGGAGAAAGCATCCCCGTCAGTGCTTCCGTGGCGCAATAGGCAGCGCGTTCGGCTGTTAACCGAAAGGTTGGTGGTTCGAGCCCACCCGGGAGCGAAACTTTTGCATGTGATTCCTCATAAAAGAACAACATTACAATCTCTGTTTTCTTACTTTAGACACGGGCAGGAAACGTCTATAGATATTTATATTTATATCAATATTTGAGTCCTTGTCTCATTTTGTGCTTATAATCATGGCAATATGGCGCTGATGGGGCTGTTCCGGCCTCGCACACCAGTGAAATGACGTGTTCACAAGTATGCGGGAGAAAGCATCCCCGTCAGTGCTTCCGTGGCGCAATAGGTAGCGCGTTCGGCTGTTAACCGAAAGGTTGGTGGTTCGAGCCCACCCGGGAGCGAAACTTTTGCATGTGATTCCTCATAAAAGAACAACACTACAATATCTGTTTTCTTACTTTAGACACGGGCAGGAAACGTCTATAAATATTTATATCAATATTTGAGTCCTTGTCTCATTTTGTGCTTATAATCATGGCAATATGGCGCTGATGGGGCTGTTCCGGCCTCGCACACCAGTGAAATGACGTGTTCACTAGTATGCGGGAGAAAGCATCCCCGTCAGTGCTTCCGTGGCGCAATAGGCAGCGCGTTCGGCTGTTAACCGAAAGGTTGGTGGTTCGAGCCCACCCGGGAGCGAAACTTTTGCATGTGATTCCTCATAAAAGAACAACACTACAATATCTGTTTTCTTACTTTAGACACGGGCAGGAAACGTCTATAAATATTTATATTTATATCAATATTTAGGTCCTTGTCTCATTTTGTGCGTATAATCATGGCAATATGGCGCTGATGGGGCTGTTCCGGCCTCGCACACCAGTGAAGTGGCGTGTTCGGGAGAATGCGGGAGAAAGCATCCCCGTCAGTTCTTCCGTGGCGCAACAGGCAGCGCGTTCGGCTGTTAACCGAAAGGTTGGTGATTCGAGCCCACCCGGGAGCGAAACTTTTGCATTGGATTCCTTGTGAAAGAACAGCACTACAATATCTGTTTTCTTACTTTAGACACGGGCAGGAACCGTCTATAAATATTTATATTTATATCAATATTTAGGTCCTTGTCTCATTTTGTGCGTATAATCATGGCAATATGGCGCTGATGGGGCTGTTCCGGCCTCGCACACCAGTGAAGTGACGTGTTCACTAGTATGCGGGAGAAAGCATCCCCGTCAGTTCTTCCGTGGCGCAATAGGCAGCGCGTTCGGCTGTTAACCGAAAGGTTGGTGGTTCGAGCCCACGCGGGAGCGAAACTTTTGCATGTGATTCCTCATAAAAGAACAGCACTACAATATCTGTTCTCTTACTTTAGACACGGGCAGGAAACGTCTATAAATACTTGTATTTACGTCAACATTTGAATCCCTGTCACGACTTACGATTAACGGCTGACGAGGATTTTGGCCGGTTGAATGACTAACGACTAACGAATCAAAAAGTAAGCACGTCCCTGGTATGCATAGTATGAATGTAGAATTTTGTTTTTGTGTACAGCAGCTATTTTGGAGAGGTATGAATGTTTTGTGATGTCAGATTCGATGAGTGTTTCGAAGGAAAGCACTTTTATAGCTTTAAGTTCTGCGACGCTTCACTGTTCTGGTAGTATGCAATACCGCTCAAAGGATTTGGTCAGAAATCGAGCGAGGTGGGGTTTTCGCGTCTTTTTCGTCTTTTTTGTATAACTCGCTTCAAAGTCGAATTTGAGCGAAACTAGGGAGATATTCATAATCCAGGCATGGAGGGCTACTCAATGGTGAAGCTATTGTAAGGATTTCGTTGAGAACCATGGAAATTTCGCAATCAACCAGCTCTCTATATACGGTAGACACAGGGAAACGCAGGCGGAGACGTTAGCGCACCATCCATCACGGTACCGTATGTAATCACAAACCTGGCTGACTGCGAAACTTTTGTAGTTCTCAACGTAATCACCACAAAGGCTGCACCATTGGGTAGCCCTCAACGCGAGGATCACGAATATCTCCCTAGTTTCGCTCAAAGTAGACCTTGAAGTGAGTTATACAAAAAAGGCGAGGAAGACGCGAAAACCCGACCTCGCTCGATTTCTGACCAAATCCCACGAGCGGTATTGTACAATCCGTTTTTAATACCTGCGACAAACTGGCAGCAGGTTAAAGCCCTTGATGTAAACTCGGATCGCACTAAAACTTCCCTAATGCGCGTTATTGCAAACTCGCTGAGCATATATCATAACATAAGTGCACTGAGTTTGCACCAGCGTACAATCAGCAACGCAAGATATCAGTGTCATCCCTGCGGACTTTGTTTTCCCCTAACCGAATGGATGTGTTCCTGCAGATGTCCAGGGGAACATATACTATTGGTATCGAACTTTGAATGGAGAGTGTCTGCAGTCATCATCCGTCAACCAATACGATATGTTCCCGCAGGTGCCCGGCTGAGCACAACCTATTGGTATCGAACTCATGGTCGGGAGTGTCTGAGAACACGAAATCAAAGAAAAACCTCTAAGAGACTCTGATCAAGAAGATACGCAGACAGGAAAGGACTTCGACGACCGTGCTCGACTATAGTTATAGCAGATGTTGACATGAACAAGAACACACTGCTGAACTGGATCGCAATGATGCCAGACCGCACTCGCGAGGTGATTTCGTATTGAGGCAAGCACACAATGTGCCGATCACTTTGATTCGTCAGTGAATAACATTGTTATCGACAAACTATTCTGGTTATAATAACAAACCCATCTACTTTCGACGCGGTGCATTATAGCACTCTTTCTTCGGAAAATGTCGTGAAAATTTGGTTTTTTGGTAAAACCTTCTAGTTTTCTGTTTGGTGGGGTTATTTGAGACGCTGAATCTGAATTCGGCATTCATTTCAAACTTCAAGGTCGATATTGATGTGAAGCCTCGGAACTGATGTCTTTCCTATACTTTTGACGCGCACTGTACACCGACGGAAGAGAAACAACTCAGAGAAGTCCAAGGACGATCCGCGGCGCTTTTGCAGGATCGTCCGCGGCCGACCACCTGACGATCCTTCACCGAAGCCGGGGAAGCGCCGGCAATGCGCCGCGGACCATCCTGCCAGGGCCGCGGATCGTCCTGCAGGCGCCGCGGAGCGTCCTGGCAGCCGCCGCGGATCGTTCTGACAGCCGCCGCAGACCGTCCTTTTGAATCATGTTATCCAGCCCACCCCCGATCGACTCAATGGTCGTGGGACAGATTTCGGCATTGGAGTACGCTTTTCGTGCTAGCATTCCATACTCCTCAGAAAGCCTCAATATCACAATTTTGCAGGACTTCACGATCGTACGAGTTAATTTCAAGAGTAGAACAGCTCGATTAACATGCATAACTGGTTCCGATATAGTTTAGCTGTACAACTGTGACATGTATCGCTGAAGAAGTATTGTGAAAATATTATATTTTATTGCAATCTTTTAGACATCAGCGATGTATAATTATGATTATGAACAAATGATTATGTAACAAATGATTAATGTATGATCATGAGCTGCAAATTCTCGGATTCGAGAGCTCATATTTTATGACTTTTAAGCAACAACTTTGTAATATTAGGTTAGACTGAAGACCTGTAACACTTAGTTATTGCACAATCAGTTATTTATGTTACCATGGGCATACATTGCAATATACTGTAAACTGAACAAGTCTTCGAATGCACATCGAAACCAGTTCTGCATGTAAATTGAGCTGTTCTACCTCTGGAAATAAGTCTTACGGTAGAGCAATCCTGCGAAATTGTGATACTGATGCTTTCTGAGGAGATAAGAAAGCTAGTGCGAAAAGCGTGCAGCAATGCCGAAATCTGTCTCACGGCCAATGAGTCGATTGGGGGTGGGCGAACTGACTCTGTTCCCATCTAATTGGCCATCCTAGAGATCAGAGAACCCATACACCAGTCAGCGGCAAGAGAGGCAGTTGCGGCGGCGACCGATTTGAATTTCTGGTTACTAAAAGCGGCACTGCGTGCATTTTAATTGCGTAAGCAAAACACACTGAGCAAGAATATAAGGACTGCGCTCTACTAGAATATCCCACTCGATGGAAACAGAGTTCATGTACTGTGCTTCTCTGCGTCAAATTCCACTCCTCTGCGTCAAATTCCCCTCCGCAATTGCGTATTGAGACGCTTCGCGGCCGCACGCGCTCGAGCCGGACGAGATTCCTGCGCCGTAGCCGATTCATGCTGCTTGGTGTTTTTGTTCATTTTCTTCAATTTTCTTGGCTTATGTGACCAAACCCGTCCTTCTGTGTTTTTTCATATATTAAAGTGTTATATCTACATGCACACCATTTTTTTTTCCTTCCAGATGCCTCCGCAACAAGTTCTAGGGTGGAAAAAATTCACAGCGATATCTAATTTTTTATTTCACATTTTTGTAATTCTCTCTTTTTGTTTTTCTTCCTTATATTCCAGTGATTCATATGATTGTTTGGTTTCCTAGGGTAGATGGTTTCACGCCGAAATCGATCGAACTCTGGAGCAAACCGGAACTATTCTTGGAAAAAACACAGGAGAACCTACAAGTTGTTGCGACGGCATCTGAAAAGAAAATTTAGCGAGCATGTAGATATAACGGTTTGGCGAAGTTATAAATACGAGGAAGTCGAGGTCAGCGGCTGAGAAATTGTCTTGAGACCTTGGGGGGTAAGGTAGTGGAGTCGTTCAATTCAAAAAATATATGTGGCTGCTTTTGGGCGATCGGTAGCGAGATGATGGACTGTTGGTGCGCTGCGCCCCGAAACCACCCTATCTAGAACACACAGCGCCGCGGATCGGCCGTTTGACCATCCCACTATCAATTGTGCCGCGGATCAGCCGTCAAGCGCCGCGGACCTTCCGGAAAGCTCATCTGCCGCCGCGGACAGGCCGTGAGTTTCTCTGAGAAGCCCCCACGACGGCCTTCTCAGGCCAAAAAAGTTGTCGAGAATCCGGCGAGAAGTTGTCCAGAATTCGTACGAATTCAGGACAACTTCTCGCCTAATTCTCGACAACTCCTCGACTCATTCTCGACAAATTCTCGCCGGATTCTCGACAACTCCTCGTTTTATTCTAGACAAATTTTCGTTTTATTCTCCACAGCAGCTTTTCGCCGGATTTCTCCTCTCGACAGCCGGTCACATTTTCGCAAGCAAATAATTTAAAATAAAATAAATAAATAAGAAAAAGAATATATATGAACACATGTATATCTAAAGAAACGGTATGATTACGAAAGGAAATATCTCACTACATCTGTAGGACTTAAATGAATCAAAAGCGTCAGTTTTTCAAAATAAATTTGTAAGCACTAATTTAAGCAGCAGTAATTATTCTCTTATTTTTAGACCTTGAAATTTTGTCGAACGATTTTTTTTTCAAATTTGTTCGTTCGAAATTTCGTCACAAGAATTTCTTTCTCGATTTTCATTCGTTTGTATACATTGGATCCGAATCAAAAAAAATCGGATACTCGGATTTCGGATAACTCAAAAATCAAAGGTCGCGGATATCCGACTCAAACGGATAGATTCGAAATAGTAAGATCGGATAATCCGAGTCATTCGGATAGGGAGGTGAAACGGATAGTCGGATCTCGGATCAATCCGAAAATAACGTTTTTTCGGTGATTCGGAATTTGGATCACTCGGATTTTGACGTTTTTTCGGTGAGTCGGAATCCAAATATCCGAGTCGGATATCCGGTCGGATACAAGTTGGTATTATGCGAAAAGTCTATCGAAAATCGATAGTCTGGTGAAAATCCTCAAAAAAAGAGATTTTTCTACCTTACTATGATAAACGAATTCGATAATCATCTTTATCTCGGAATATTTGCAAACCAAACAGATGTGATCACCTTTCACAATCTCTTCAAAGTGAGAGTAATGTTAAAGCATTAGTCTAAAAGAGTATCAATCCTTCACATCGAATTCATAAATACCCGTGAGTTTCTGTCTAATCCACTTAAAAAAGAATTGCCCATTCGATCAATACACATGGTTTTTGGTAGGCAATCGAACTCTCAATGCGCCATAAGAGGTATGGTATATTTTTGCGACACACTGTCGCTCTGCACAGCGACACCTAGCGCCTGTCGCGGAGCTTCCACCCTTTAAACCTGTCGCTGTCGCAGTGTTTTACAAGCTTCGGCCGCGACAGGGACAGCGGCAGCGACAGGCTTCAGCTCATTCGCAGCATGTCGGCCCTACGCGTCACGTCGCTGCGACAGACGCGCGATAATCGTGCCTACGACGACCGATACCGTTGGTACGATGCAGGTCCCGCAGTGCTAGATTGCATGCCTGTCGGTCATGACAGCGGCAAAGTATGCCATACCTCTAAGAGCCTTTCAGAGTGGCGTCGCAGCATAACTCGCTTTCGCGGTGACGGTGTGAGTGCAGCGGCGGCAGCAACGTCGCGCGGTGGAAATGATTTGGACCATTTTTGTCTCTGCCGTCCCGCCGTAGTTTCTTTCTATTTGTTGATGTTACTTTGTTACTACCTGTCCATAAACCATAAACTCTCTATAAAAATAATTATTTCCCCTATTTCACTGTTTTCTTCAATCGAACAAACGGCGGCGAAGAAGTAAGAGACGCAGAGACAGAAATATGATTCGGCGACAAGTCATGGTCCCGCCCACTTTCTGTCGCTCTGGAGAGCGACGTCATGAATTTCGCAGCTCCGCCACTCTGAAAGGCCCTATAGTCGCACAGACAACTCAAACCAAGAGAATCAATGCCAATTATGATGATGCGCAGAAAATGCGGTGTAAAGTTTACGATGCACGCCAATTGGATGTCTGCAGTGTGCAGGCTTTGAAACGGCGAAATCCACTTGGTTCCTACGCGTGCTGATGTGGAGCGGAGGTTAGAGACAGTGCGAGAGCGTAGGGCAGACTGAGGCCGAGGCGTCTCGCGCGCCGCTCGCGCCTCGAATGATGTGAATTACGACGTTTTATAGAGGGTAACTACGCACCTGTATGGCTACTGTAGATTAGAACAGGACATGCCTACCAATATCCGACTCATTATCCGATCCGAATCATGACATTTTTCGGATATTCGGTATCCGAATCATTATCCGACTCATGGCACATTTCGGTGATTCAGATTTTGAATCAAACGGATTTTGGCGTTTTTTCGGTGAATCGGATTTTGGATCATTCGGATTTTGACGTTTTTTCGGTGAATCGGATTCTGGATCATTCGGATTTTGACACTTTTTCGGTGATTCGGATTTTGGATCATTCGGATTTTGACGTTTTTTCGGTGAATCGGATTTTGAATCATAAAAATTTCGGTTCATTCGGATGGATATCCGAAAATGAGTGAGTCGGATCCAATGTATGTATATTCGTTTGAGATCTGATTTTTCGATTGTTGTTTTTTGAAAAACCGTTCCACTTTGAAAACGCTTCTCGAACCCTAGGTTGCGCTGTTTCTTTATTCCTCGGGCCGAGTTGTCGTGAGCGTGAGCGAACGCGACTTGAGTAGAAATCGATTAATTGTGGAACCAAGTATTCGACATTCTCTGACCAAGCGTTGTAAATAAAGCGTTGAGACCGGTTTCGAAAAAAAAGATCCGAAACTTCTTAGGAGTATCGAAAAAAATCCTAAACTTCGAACGAAATTCGAAAAGATCCAAAATTTCTATTAGATTCGAAATTTGTTCGTTCGACCTACGAAATTTCGAAAAATTTTCGAGATTTGTTCGTTTCGAATTTTTTCGAACAAATTACGGATTTTTTCGTTCGTTCCAACTTCGAAATTTCGAAAGGTTTTTGAAATTCGTTCGTTCGATTTTTTATAAGTATAAGCAAGAATGCGTTTTGGAAATTCCCGAATGGGTAAATTTTTCGAATGAAGCCCTTCTCAAATTTCCGAATGAATGACTAAATCCTAGTAAGAATCTACATTTTTTTTCTCGAATGAATAAATAAATTTGTATACCCGTTATGAATTCGATTGCAATGAAGATTCGGAAAATCCATCTAACACATCATAAACATTTTGAACTTTTTTCAGGCTGAATAATCAAGTGTAGTGACTCGAAAATATTTTAAAATTCGAAAAATCAAATCTTTCGGTTCTCCTGTTGAACATAGTACTCAAAAAAGAAAAGCAAAAAAATGAATACGATTGATTTAGTCTCTCGAATGAATGGAATATGTTAGAAAACGAATAATTAAATTGCTCGAAAACTCAGATTGAATTTCTTAAATGGTGGTGCCTATTAACACTCTAGGACGTGGAGACTGGCCTCGCTCATGTGCCAACGCAAGGCTCGGGTCACACCTATCTAGGCAGTGAAGGAGCAACCCAACTGGGATAGGACACTGTACACCACTTGATTGCCAAAGAATTATTTTAAGGTTAAGAGGTTCATATTTACGCCACAACTGAATCACTTAAGATTTTTCGAATTAATATTCTTAATTCTCAACGTCATTTTGATGATTCTAGAACAACGTTTTGCATAATGATATTTAAAATCTCATTTTTACAGTTACAAACCATGAAAAGAAAGTTCAGTACTTGGAATCGCAAAAACTCTGAAATTTAGTTGCTTCAATTTGCAATCTTCCGGTAAAACCGGTATTTCAAAACTCGAAAAACATGGAAATTCCCATAGAAATGCGATGTTCAAGAGTTCTGTGGAATAAATTATAAACGATAACCAGCTTGCTCAAGTTCGATGTGTCCTGAATTCTGGACAACTTTTCGACACATTCTCGTTTCGGGTAAAAGTTGTACAGAATTCTCACGGAGTTCTCAACAACTGTGTCTTTCTCCTGAATTCTCGACAACTTTTCCAGAATTCTGGACAACTTCTCCGATATTCTCGACAACTTCCCCTTCTGCCAGAATTCTCGATAACTTCTCTCCACTTTCTGAACAACTTCTCGATTCTCGACCGATTCTCGACAACTTCTCGATATATTCTGGACAACTAGTTTTACCTGAGTTGTCGCAGCTTGCTGTGAAGGATAGGAACTTACGCAGTCTTGCGCACGATGACGCAAAACTGCACACCAGAGATTTTAGGGCCTTTCAATAGTATTCTGCAGACACCGTATTTCCTCTATTAGAAGTACACCACTATTTGAAGTTCACATATATTAATAGTTCATTTCCAAATAAGAAAAGGAATAAAAATTTAGACTCTAAAACAGTGCTGCGACTTAGAAGAGGGCGATAATATTAACGAGTGTGCCAGTGATGACTCACTCAGACTTGAATAGCTGACTTTTTATCGTTGTTGATGGCAAAAATTATGGTTTTGTTATTCAAGTTTTTACTATAAGTCCAGAAAACAAGGCTGAAAAATTGAAGTGCACCTCTATTAGAAGTACACCTAAGAAAGAAGCCTGAGAAATAGAAGTACATGTTCTTCTAACAGAGAAAATACTGTATTTTGCTCTTGCATCGCGGAATTTATTGCATGAAAATTCCAGTATGCTAGTCTTTTTCTCATTTCAGGGCTGTTCATGCCATTTTTGTGATGTTTTAAGAAGTTTAACCTAGGGCAATACTCAGCCGGTGGACTTGGAAAATTTCCGACCGGGCAGGTCCCCAAACAACGCACTGAGCAATGCCGCGGTGTGTGTACCTGATGGGTTGGGATTTCGGTGGTGTTTTTTTTTCTGTGACAACTGTTTCTTTTAGAAAGAGGGACTCCGTTGGTCACAGTTGTCGTGTCACATTTGCGGAGTCTCCCGGTGTATACAGGCTTTCAAACCGCGAAATTCACATGGTTCCTACGCGTACTGATGCGGAGCGGAGGTTAGAGATAGTGAGAGAGCGGAGTGCAGACCGAGGCTGAGGCGTCGCACGAGCCGCTTGCGCCTCGAATGATGTGAATTACGACGTTTTATAGAGGGTACGTATGGCTTCAATTAGGAGGGGTCTACTACACAATAACACCAAAATCTCAAAAATTTATATCTGAGTGTTTTGCGACTTCAACGACGAACTGATAGTAACCGCCGAATCGCGAAATCTCTATTACGCACATTGCATGGAGGAGAGTTTATTAAAACAACACTTCAAAGACAGTGTTCACAATATTCTTCCATTCTGAGATTAATCGCTAAATCGATTGTTTGGCCCCAGGGTAAAACTGAAAACGAAGAAACCTAGAAAAACGCACCAGAAGCACACGAAATCCTTTAATCTCGCCCCGCCTCTTTACTATCACAGGAACTGTTCGTTGTGACAATGAAGTATTTTATGGACCCATCCTCCGCAATTATCTGCTTTCTGTTGCTCCGTTCTTTGCTTCGGACCAAGGATAAGCGAAGCTTTCAGCATTCGGAAAACCGCAGAAAGCGCTGCGGAATGCGAAAATATCGGGCCATCTGGGACGGGAGGGAACATTGGTTGATTTCTGAATTTCTCCGCGTTTCGCGTTCCGAATACCGCATTTCCGCACATTTTCAGCCGTTTCGCGCTTGATTTCCGAAACCCGAGAGAATCTTTTTGTTCTGAAACCCGAAAACCAATTTTCGAAATTTCATATTTTTATTCCGCTGTTCCCGGCTTCGGACCCTAACTAGTACTGTTTTGCATAAATATTTTTCCAATTTCGATTGACCCCAATTTTCACCGGTTACAAAAATCGTGAACATGCTCATCTAACCGGACAACTAGTCCTGGCCACAGAATAATGTAACTGAAATTAAGAGGTTTGAAGGCACAGGACACCCAAGAAATTAATTTTCAGATTTGATGCTTGTCTTGGAGAAAGTCACACGCTGATCACAGTGGTATCTTTGGAATCTTCCAAGACCCCCTATGAACAGAGTTATGGCTCCTTAAAGATGCCTATATTTTCAGGGTGAAAAATTGGTGGACGAGTTGTCTCAGGCCTGTATTTCTCTTCAATCGCAATCGTTACGCGAAAGCAAGCCAGAATAAGGAGATAGCCCGGCAATGGACTGAAGAACAAAGACTTGTGGGATTTCACCCATCCATATAGCCGCTATCGAATTCGAAAATCAGGAAGGGGGTTGGACCTGTGGTGGTGAGCGAAGGGGGTCGGGCCTGTGGTGGTCGCTTATATCTCGCTTATTTGGAGGAATTGAGACCTCGCATTTGGCACGTGTTATACAGGAGGGGTCTTTTACACAATTACACGAAAATCTCAAAATTCATATCTGAGGGTGTACTGTGCCTTTAAGTGTGTTTCTCGTCGTTTCTTCGTAATTTCGATAACACTTGGTCGCCAACGCAATGTTTTGAGTGAAAAACTTGGGAACGAAAATCATCGTGGACACTACTGCCTTCCATTGTGAACACAGCAAAAAATAGCAATGAAGGCGGACACAATAGCTATGGTGATACAAGAGATTAGAGGAGAAATCCCTCCTTCATCTGAGTAGTAATTCTTCTATTCACCACAAGCTCACCAAATAACGGACAGGATTTCTTTGGCATTATGTGGTCATTTCAGGAAAGCTCTGGAATGGTAGCGTCTCGAGAGATCAGACCCACTTTGGTCTTCCTGTAGTTCTGGTAGCATCTGATCCGATGGCCTTCGCTACCGTCCTCCTCAAAGGTCGCGGTTTTTCGACAGCGTCCATTTTGGGCAGATTCTTCGACTGTGGAATGCTGCCAGTCTTGATGAGGCTAGGTCGTGAGCTAGTGGAAACCTGTGGCTTCATTGTGACATCGCGGCGTTCCGTGGCACTAGTGGCTCGCTTCATAACGGTATGAATTGTCCGTCGTGGAGTCGTCACAACTAGTTCGCGTGATGTCGGCTGAGGAGTGCTCATTCGGCGACTTAGTGATGTCGTGGAAGACGTGGCTAGGGCAGTTCGCACAACGCTGCTCTTGGCAGCTCCTGGTTGGGCCCCGATAGATTTCTTTTGTACTGCTCTCGAACTTTCAGTAGGTGGCCGTGAGGGAGCCGCAGGTTTGCTAGTGGAAGTTGTGCCAGCTTTGGCCGAATGGACTGGTACATGTATAGCTTTGCCAGCCGATGATCCAGACCCGGTTGTTCGATTCGAGGTAGGCGGCCACTGAAAATTGATTGTCATACCTTGCGGAAGTAAAAGAGCCATGTGCACTCCACACATGTTGAACATTACACTCCATGGCAACTGAAAAAGGCTGTGGGGCAAAAAAGGTTGCATATTTTGATTCAGCACACTGCGGCCAAGGCTGGCTCGGTTCCGAGAATCGATGATGAACAGACCATAATGATTTGCTGGGTTATGGTTTTTTTTTTACGTTACACTCATTTTTACGTGTTATTCTTGTGCGTATCTGTGATAAGTATTTTTAATACATTGCTATTGTGGGTTTGAGGAGAAAACGTGGCATCTTTAAACGTTTCCGGTGCTTTTTTTCTCCAAAACCACGGTAAAAAATTAAAGTTTGCCGTCGCTCATGGAGTGACGTCCACAGAGGCACAAAGCACCCTAGTCGACGGCAAAATTTCATTTCATTACTCAACTTTAAAGGAAAAAACGCCGGAAACTTCAAAAATCGGTAGGTTCTCACTTCTCCCCCCCCCCCCCCAAATACACGTAATATCAACACACCTAAATTCGTTACCATAGATGGATACACGCAAGAATGAGACAAAAAATGAGAGAAACAGGAAAAACCATTTCATAGAAAATTTAGAAATCGATTCTTGGAACTCTAGCCCACATATGCTCAGTGAGAATACGCAACCGCACCAACGCCTCTTTTCCGCTGCCGTACATTGTAGCTGCAAACTTGTGTGACTGATGATATTGGCAGATTCTGAGCCAGACGTAACGTTGAAATGTTCAGTAAGTTTTGTTTTGGTCTGCCCTACAACAGATGGTTTTGCGCTCACTGTTTATGCGATGTGAGTTTTATTCGTGCTTTTGAAAGGGGGAAGAAAAAATGGAAAAGGTTGTGTATACCGTTCCGTTCTGAGCTGAGCCCCTACCTGAACTGTCGATTTGGGTCGAGCGATCTGCCGAGAAGGTAGAATAGCTGATCCCTGAGAAGGCTCCAGTGCAGTTCGAATTTGCTTCGGAATAAGCGTCTAAACGAAAGAAATGCAAAAATAATGTCAACAGGAAGAATTCTCCAAAAATGTACTTTTGCCGTGTTTGTGGTCTGCGGTAGAGCAGGGACTGTGGAGCTCATCTCAATCGTCACCAATGGCCGTATTTTCGACGGAGCTTTAGGGGAATCCGCCAATCCTCCTTGTGTCTTAAATAGGAGAATTTGCATTAGGGGCTGAGCAAAGTGGCATCGCGGGGCGGTGCGACCTTATTAATGGCTCTCGTCATGATAGATCGCCGCGGTTTATCAATATGGCAGTTCATCAAGAGGTCGCAACCGCCCCGCGATATGACTCTGCTCAGTCCCTTACATTCTGCGCATCACCACTAAACATATATTTCGTTTCGGAGTGAAATTTATTTCGGTTCATCGCGTGCATCTGCGCGCGTAATCTGCGTCTTCTTCCCTCCAGACTTTCTCGCTCTCTCCTTTCGTTCCGCACAAGCGCGCGAAGGAACAGAGTGAAGTTGGCTCCCAACCAAAGAATATGCCACCACTTCTGTCTAAAAGCGCCATGGGGCTAAGATTCAGTATTCTGTATTGTTGGGAAATCACGAAACAGATGCCTGCTAACACCTCAGCAGCCTGGGTCGTGTGCACCCACGACAGATGTGGTGATCGGTCGGCGCACGCGACAGGCGCGTGGACTGCTGAGTGGTCCGCAGCCATCTGTTTCGCGGCGACGCCCACCACACCATATCATGTGATTAAAGTAAGCATACGGAAACAAATTTTTACAGCTAAAATTTTAGATTTGTAGCATCCCTGAAGACAGGGTCCGGTGAGAATTTCAATTTCAAGATTTTACGCTGAATCAAAGCGTACGCTACGGGCTTGCGGAAGGAACGGTCATGGTCGAGTTATTTTTGCATCACGGTAAGCTCCAGACGACGGAGCCACGGATTCACGAAAGAGCAAGCTCCAACCAAGAATTTAGCCAACGCCCGCATCCGCGAAGAAAAAAGTGCTTGCACCGATTCCCTGTGAATTGAGCAGTAAAATTTCAGAAAACTCGGCGACTTGTTATATATCGTTCAGAAGGCGATTTTTGACTCTATAAAAAATGCAGCTCAATTACGTTTTTAGATAGAATTCATTCCCACAGAAGTTCGAGTTATTATAGAGGCGTAACTCTTTGATCCTCCACTTTATCGATCCGAAAGTCGATCGAATAGGATTTTCGAAAAAATTCTACTACGCTACCTTATAATAGAGCTAAAAAATTCCTTCCGAATAGTGTATAATATGTGATCAGAAAAAGCAGAATTCGATGGGCAATCCCCATCTAAAAAAAGCACAAGGGCTCATTTCCCAACATAATGTATGAAATATATTTTTTGAGGTTATAACAGACGAAAATCAAAGGGATAGTCGGTCGACGGAAGATGTTTCTGAACCTTTGATTATCTGAACAGAAAAGAAAACAACTGCAGAGATTCTGATTATAATAAAATACTGCCGCGCAGCATTGCGCGGAACCGTCGTCAATGTGTTGAAATAGCAGCCAACCTCAAGTGGGTGACGCTTAGGATCCGTCCATGGCCGGGATCATACTTCCAGCGACGAGCGGCGCAACGCAATGTTTGCCATATATATCGACCGAAAATCGATATGCCTGATATGCAATGTCGCCGTCGCTGGTCGCGGAATCTATGATTCCGGCCCATAGCAAACGACCGATGGCTAGCGTCATGTTGCTGAAACACTGACGCACAATACTTGAACGCTGGGGCACAACGCTCAAGCGCTGGCTCATGCGACGTCTCCGAGGACGGCGACCGGATAATGATGGTATTGATAACATTAGTGACAGCCACTACAGTTACGATGAAGACAACATCAGCGGCAACATTCTGCAGTGGTAGTTAGGGAGGAAAAGGATGAAGCGCAGTCTCCGGCCATTTTTGCACGCCCGCCCCTTAACACAAACACCCTCAAAATATTTGCGCATATAAGATTATCTTGACGGGATTTCGATGCTTCCAACTCCGTGAGCGTTCTAGTACAGACCACAGAATTCTATTGGCTTCGCTATCTTAGGGGCCGAATAGAGTTCCGTCGCTGAAAGGCGCGGCAGCATGCAATGGAGGAGAATCGATTGTGCGGCGCCGCATGATCGATACGCCTCCATTGCATGCTGCCGCTCGCAAAAGTTGTCGCAAGACACGCTCGCAAAAGTTGTCGAGATAACTACATTAGAGGGGTCGTGCAGGCCCTGGAAAAGCCCTCACGAAGTTGCAAGCGTCAAAAACGAGTTAAAATGACCGTATTTGAGCCGTATTGAGTCACGGAATCATCCTTTCTCCGCCCACCGATACGGGCTCCGCCCTTCAATTCAGATATTCCATGCTCGGTTACGCTCATTTTGGATTACTTTTTAGGCTTCTAAGGACGTGAGCGTTCCAGAAAGGGCTGTACGAGTACATAAGCGTCGTTATCCCAACAAATTTGTCGCCAGCTTCGCTATTTAAGCCAATGCAGTACAACTCGTCCACTTTCAGACCAATATAGAACGAACCGTTATATCTTGATTTCAGGCAATTTTTTTTCGGTTTTTTCGTTATTTCTGAATACTAACAGCTTCAGACCTTCGATTCATTCCATAAAATTGATATCATTTTTGAGCGTGTCTGCTGAGTTTCACCGAAAGTGAATGCCGCAATGTAACTCGTCCTTTTCCATTCCAATACGAAAAAAAAGCCCGGCGTTTCTTGGAGACACAGTTCAACCTCGGAATCGTCTTTCACTTCTACCGCTTGTCTTGGAGACATTTTCGCGCTGATCGCAATCGTGTCTTCGAATTCGCTCAGAACCAGGGATGAGCGGAATTCTGATTTCCGATTGTTTTTGACCTTCCGATTCCCGGTTTCCGAAAAAAAGCCTAAAAATGCGGAAAAAATCGGAAATATCGGAGTTCAGATTTTTGAACCT
The DNA here is from genome assembly GCA_029168955.1 of Aplectana chamaeleonis. Classification (NCBI taxonomy): domain Eukaryota; kingdom Metazoa; phylum Nematoda; class Chromadorea; order Rhabditida; family Cosmocercidae; genus Aplectana; species Aplectana chamaeleonis. Next base: position 560,868 of record JAPDOI010000387.1, on the reverse strand, counting down.
TTTTCCTTGCCAAATTCTTAGGGATTTCTGGGGCGCTGAAAAATTCAAGGTCCGTCTTCAATTTTCGGAAAGCTAGGGTTGAGTGCATTTACAGGAAAATTATTCAATAACTATCCTACTATCTACATGCATTTGCCTAACTCTGTGTGTGTCTGTGTGTGTTTGTGAGGATGAACGGGAATTCGGTTTTTTTTTTCAAAAATGAAGCGATTCGGTTTGTTGATATTATGGTATGATGGCGTGTACTGATAGCACGATATAATCACTTTCCTATTTAAAAGGTTGCTGAAGGGGTTAATAAACTGTTGCATGTGAGATTTAAGGCCCGCTGTGAGATTGCCGAGGGAAGGGTGCGGGACTCCACAGGTAAGGAATTTCTCACAGAGTTACATGCGTATTAAGGGCTCTAGGCATGTTGTCGGCAACCTGTTTTTACAACTTTAAGTCACATTTGACCTTAAACATTGGATATATGTTCCACGGCGCGAGTTGAGTTACACGTGACATAAAGCACTGTCGTGTAACATAAATGTATTACTTTATCGCACATGTAACTTATCTACGCGACGTACCGTTTCCCTAGGGAGGTATTTTATGCACTCTGGAGGCAGGACTCAGAAGTAGGCATCGTCGTCCATTTAGTTACTAAAGTTTTGAGGTACTTGACCCGCACACCGGCTGGAGGCCCCGCCTGACAGACCGCTGCCGGCACAGTCGTGTGACGGTGTGCTGGCCTCGTCGCTTGCCAATCTGCCGGCCACATCGCGTGTACAGGTCATAAAACGGCCAATGTCTCACCGTCGACTGCGTACCAGGCGCTGCGCGACCGCACGCGCGTCGGAAGCAGACGGGTTTTGGCCGCCGCGCGACGAGTTTTGGCCGCCGCGCGACGTTTCGGCCGCCGCGCGGCGGCCGCAACTCGTCGCGCGGCGGCCAAAACTCGTCTGCTTCCGACGCACGTGCGGTCGCGCAGCGCGTGGTACGCAGTCGACGGTGAGACATTGGCCGTTTTATGGCCTGTACATGTCAAGTAACATTTACCGACAGCGCAAGATACTCGCAATGTTGTGTATTTATTATTAGCGCATGTTACATTAATCAAAAATCTCGTCAAATTACACGTAACATCATTTCAAGTTACTTGTGAACTCAAAGTAAGTTGTGTGAGGCCATCGCGCAACTTGCGTTGAAGTCTCAGGTAACTTGCTCAGCGATTTCTGAGCGGAAGTGCGTCAAGCGCCAGAACAGTGCGCTGGGTTTCACTTGGAGTGCGCCAAGCGCTGGAAAAAGTGTGCGGGACCAAACTGATTCTGCAATGATTCTAAGCGTCCCGATACAAGCCTACAAGTACGCGTGGGTGTACACCTTGCTCAATGAAGTAGAATACGCCCGTTTTTTGGCAGGAACAATCACCAGGGGAGGGTTTAGAATTTCGCTGATCATTTCCGATGGTTTTTGGCGCTCCGATTTTCGAATTTGAAAAGGTCGTTCCGATTTCCGCGATTCAGAAAAAAATTTCCGCTCATCCCTGCTCAGAACCCACTGCGAACGGGGTCCCCTCAACGCTTGCACGACCAGAAATTCGTGGACGAGTTGTCTCGGGCCTGTTTTTTTTTCGTCGGTCGCAGCCATTGTACTGGAGCAGACCACAATACAAAGCAAGACCGATAACAAATGGAAAAACGTAGATTTCAATCAAAATCCATGCCGTGTCTCGTCCCTATTGAGACCGAGAACCCTTGAGGGCGGAGGGAATGGGTGCTCATTTCGGGGGCAAAGAGAATGGGTGCTTGACTTTTCTCGCATATTCTGGAGAGTTGAAATTTCGCGTCGTGCAGGGTTGCTACACACAGCGGCCGGACCATAATATCAAATTCTACGCACGAGCTTGGAGTGTGCCTTGACACAGTCCAACCTCAGAATCGATTCTTCGTTTTTATGCCTATCTTGGAGAAAATTTCACGCTAATCACAATGGTGTCTCCAGAATCGCTCAGAAATCACCACGAACGGAGTTACGGCTCCTCAAAAATTTCAATTCTGAACGGCTAGAAGTTCTCGGACGAGTTGTCTCACGCCTGCATTTTGCCGCTGTTCGCAGCCATCGTTCTGTATCAGGCTACAATATAAAGCCAGACCGAAGACAAATGGAAGAACATAGGTTTTGAATAAAATCATTCGCGCGTCTCTTCCCTATTGAGGTCGGAAACCTGGCGGTGGGCGTTACCCATTTTTTCTTTCAGGGGAGCTTGGCCGACTTTTTCCTAGCTTTTTCTCGCTTATTTGAGCAAATTGAGATTTCGCGCTTGGCAGGGTTGCTACAGGCGGCAACCGGACCATAATATCAAAAATTACCTCTGAGGTTGGACTGTGCCTTTAAGGTGCACACAGTTTTCGTCGTGTTTTTTCCGCTCTTCTCCAATACTACCATCTCCAAACCTCCGATTCATGTCGTAAGATCGATTTCATTTTTCAGTGTGTATGCTACATTTCACCTTCAATAGCAATGGCGAAATTCTCTAATAGAACCCATAATCACCTCATACTTCGTCCATCAGCTGATTGGTTTGCTGACAGCCAACTGCTGACAGTCTCTGCGCGCTTCGGGTCTGTACCAGGTTGTTCAATAAGTTTTGTCGTTCGATAAGAGAGGGCTTCGCTACTAGCCCAATGTTTTTTGTTTTGTTGGTACACTCTTCATATGAACGTATGTGGAGTTTCATTTCAATCTGTCAATTCATTCTTTGTTTACAAGCCAGTTAGTTTGCATGTCCCAACGATGAGTGATGAGGGTGACCCCACCACTGCGTTATCAAGCGCTGCCCACTTTGCTTAGGCAGCGTCCATACGTTGCGAGAGCGGGCGCTCCCGCCGTTGTGCGCCTCTCAACGCTCCTCAACGCTGCCCGAAAATTACAACAGGCGAACACCCCCTCCCCACCTCGTGTTGATTCGATTCAAACGTTTGATCGGGTGATCAATCGCTCGAGTTGGCGCAACGGCTGATGATTTCCCACGGTTTTCAACGTCCGTGGTGGGATTATGAAAAACAAGGGGAGTGGTTTTGATACAGGTTTAATGGCACCTGCTTTAGTGATGGAGCAGTAAGCTTGAAACTTGCTGCTTGCTTCGTAGTGCTGGCGCAAGCGCGCGAGAGCGAGCGGGAGAGGGCGCGCCAGAAGGAGCGCCTGAGAGCGGCTAGCGAATCGTGTGCCCACGATGACCATCGATTTTGCGTAATCGCAAGCTCTCACCACGTATGGACGGAGCCTAAGGGGTCGAATAGAGTCCCGCCGCTGAAAGGAGCGGCGGAGGTAGGAGCGGCGCGGCGTGCCGCGCCGCCCAAGATTTCCCGACGCTGCCGATTTCCAACTGCTATGATCAGGCCGCGGCAACCTTTAAAGGCAGTGGTCACGGTGAAAAACGTTATTGAAAAAAACCACAAAAATCAGCTTAGGTCAAAAACAGCTGAAAAACTATGAAGGTAACGCGGTGAAAAACGGGCTAGAATTAGAGTTTCTAGGGCCCAAACATCCTTGTTCGTGCACAAGTGCACAGCGAGGACCAAAACGATCGCAGTCTCATGCCGAGTAGTCAAAAATCATCGACATTCAGAGGAAGAAATAAATGCAAATTTACCAAATAAAAACAGTTAAACAATGGAAGCAAGCACGCAGTCAGGTTTTTCGATTAGATGTGTACATAAATCGGAAGGTTCGTTGATTGAAATTCAATTTCAAGCCAGCTGATGTTCTTGATACTAGAGATCATCGATGCCGATGATGTGGAGTGCGCTCGTCCACCATCAAAAGACAAGAAAGTTAAGGCTTCAAATTTGGCCCAAAACAGTGGCTTTTTCGCGATTTTTTCTTATTGGTACTACTGGAAACCCAGAAAAGGGTCTAGAGAGAAAAACACGACAAGCATATCTGATCGCGACCACTGCCTTTAACGCAATACTTGCCTTCCCTCTGCTGTGACGTATTTACAGCAGTCAGCCCTCTCACCAAAAACGCTCATCGATGCTGGGTGGCTGGCAACAGCGGTCATCAACTGTTACTACGCTCCTGCATTTCCACATGGACACATTAATCTTGATCGTACGCGGGGCAGCAATAACTAGTGGGGGGGGGCTGAACACGGCGCAAGTTTTTGAACAAGCTCACGTTAAGGGTTTGGGCACTATGTCAAAAATGAACACAAGTTTGGACCGTTTCTGGTCTGACTTAATATGTAAACTAGCGAGACCTAGCGAAGTTTTCGCTCACAGAAACTTTTGCGTGAGCCAACTACCTGAGACGGATTAGTTAGTTAGAACGGTGGTGACTGACTTCCGTCTAACCGAAAGTTGCTGTACGTAGGTATGGACTCTCCTGAGCAGAGCAGGGTGCCGTACATTTACAGCACGCCGTGGGGGTATCACAATGTGGGATCAAAAAGCAAAACACAAGAAGCCAGCAGTAAATCGTCGGTTGCTACCGGCATAAAATTCGCAACCCCTTCTGCACTTCCTTCCCTTACTCTGCCAATTCGAGACTTGATGCCGCAGCAAAAGAGACTTGATGCTCATGTACAAGTCGGCATGAAGTCTTAATTTGCCGCGCTAAATTCACTGTATGGGTGAATTTGCCGCTAGGAGAGGTGAGAATGAGGTGAATTTCCCGTGAAAATGGTGCGAACTGGCAGCGAGAGAGGGTCCAATTTACCCCGAAAATGAGGTGAATTAACCTCGAAAAATGGGTGAATTTACCCCGAAAATTTCACGAATTTGAAGGTCCACAGCAAGGAAGCCCCCCCTTGTCCGCAACATGAGCGTAATCTTCACCGAGGTCTGCGGTGAGGAGCCACCCTCTGCGGACCCCGGCGTAACTCGTCCCCCGTCGTGAGGATACCCACTGTATCCTCCCAGCAATAAAATTATGCTCGCCTCCGGAGAGTGCCCCGAAGTCACCTTTCAGGGCCGGCAGCAGAATGCCGAATGAGGACTCTGGTGGGATGAGGCTGTTTTTATACCGGCGGTGCTCATAGTAAACACATTGAGACGTGATTATTCGTTTTATCATGTTTTCGCTGGGATGTTTTCATTTGTTTAGAAATTTCTGAGATGCCAGCAACGGCGGTAATTTCACCCTTTGCGCTGAGTGGTATCCAGCCGCTCAACAACTGATATGCATTAACATGTTAGCGCAGGCGGTATTTTCACGCTTTGCGCTGACTGATATCCAACCGCTCAGCAAATTCACCCTTTGCGCGGATAAGCTTTCATGACGGCGCTAAAGGTGAATTTGATGCCTTATGATAACAAAGCGTGATAAAGGCCGCTTTCGCCGAAGCATCAACTCTCGAATTGGCAGAGTACGTCGCTACCCACTGCCCTTTCTTCCAATTTGTAGAGTTCACAAGCTATTAATCTCGCCTCACCGTCTCTATCATGATAAGGACAAACGCATTCTCATTTTATATGATGTTTCCCTAGTTCACCAACGTCATGCCCTTGTTCTCAATGAATGAAATTAGTAGGTGGTTGTTTATGTTTTTGTGGTGCAGATTTTGATAAGCTCAGACTTGCAACATATAAAAAACTGGTTTTTGGAAGTTAGGGAATCGAAATGACTGAGCGGTTGCAATGAGTGGCGAACAGAGAAGGTGCGGAAGTGGACCTGCTGCTTGTTTCCTAAAACTGGCAAGAAAATGTCTCAGGAGCTCTGCGTCAATCTCGAAACGCGTCGCACGCTTCTCAAAATTCATGTTTTCTAATCTGTTTTCTTCTCCACAAAAGGTTAAGATTTAGCATTAAAAAATTTTAAAAAACCTTTTTTCAAATTCTTCACTCTTGGTAACGTCCTGCACACTCCCACTGCGGTCCTGCTAACTTTTGATGACCTGCACACTCCCACTCGTGACCTGTGCATTTTCTATGACGCCCTGCACACTCCCACTGAGGTCCTGCACACTCCCACTGGGGACCTGCGCACCCTCTATGACGTCCTGCACCCTACCATTTGGGTCCTGCACACTATCTGTGACGTGCTGCACACTCGCGTTGGGGTCCTGCACACATTCAATGACGTCCTGCGCACTCCTACTCAGGACCTGCACATTTTCTGTTATGTCCTGCTCACTCCAGCTGGGGTCCTGCACAATTTCTATGACGTCCTGCACACTCCCGCTGGGGACCTGCACATTTTCTATGATGTCCTGCGCACTTCCACCGGGGTCCTGCACACTTTCTATGACGTCCTGCACACTTCCTCTGGGGTCCTGCACATTTTCTACGATGTCCTGCACACTCCCGCTGGGGTCCTGCACAATTTCTATGACGTCCTGCACACTTCCTTTTGGGGTCCTGTACACTTTCAATGACGTCCTGCACACTCCCGCTGGGGACCTGCACATTTTCTATGATGTCCTGCACACTTCCACCGGGGTCCTGCACACTTTCTATGACGTCGTGCATACTCCCACTGGGGTCCTGCACACTTTCTACGACGTCCTGCACACTTCCGCTGGGGTCCTGCACACTTTCCGTGACGCCCTGCACACTCCCACTGGGGTCCTCCACACTTTCTATGATGTCCTGCGCACTTCCACCGGGGTCCTGCACACTTTCTATGACGTCCTGCACACTTCCTCTGGGGTCCTGCACATTTTCTACGATGTCCTGCACACTCCCGCTGGGGTCCTGCACAATTTCTATGACGTCCTGCACACTTCCTTTTGGGGTCCTGTACACTTTCAATGACGTCCTGCACACTCCCGCTGGGGACCTGCACATTTTCTATGATGTCCTGCACACTTCCACCGGGGTCCTGCACACTTTCTATGACGTCGTGCATACTCCCACTGGGGTCCTGCACACTTTCTACGACGTCCTGCACACTTCCGCTGGGGTCCTGCACACTTTCCGTGACGCCCTGCACACTCCCACTGGGGTCCTCCACACTTTCTATGACGTCCTGCACACTTCCGCTGGGGTCCTGCACATTCCTACTTAGGGCCTGCGCACTTTCTATGACGTCCTGCACACTCCGATTAGGGTCCTGCACACTTTCTATGACTTCTTGCACACCCTCACTGGGGTCCTGCACTCCTTTTATGACGCCCTGCATTTTTTGCATCGCTAGACGACTCGCAGAAGTTATCATGACCCACGGCCAAAAGTGCGCTCCACGGACAAACTCGGTTGCCCCGAGGCACGTAAGAGGTGACTCGGGCTGATTTTTTGGTAATCAATAAATGTCGCACCCACCTAAATGTTGGTACCATTTCATACAAGTTTTGATCGGCCATTCCTAAGATATGCGGGACACATGCACACACATACACACACACACACACACACACACACACACACATCGGGACATAACTGCTTTAAGTATAAGGATTTATTCATACCTATGCATATTCCCGCGCAATAGTTATGTGTTTATAAGCAGGATTCGTGATAAATAAGCTTGTTGTGTTATCATCACTCGAAGGTACATTTGGTCATCACAAAAATGAAAATAAATAAGAAGTCGGAGAAATAATGCAGGAGCAAGTTAGATCGGCTAATCACGGGGTGTCGGCCCGCCCCAGTTGAGGCGATTTTTATTACTGCTTGTTTTTCCTTTTTTTATTTTGCTCCCAAAGTATTGAGTAGTCTCTAGAAAGGCTGGTAACTAAATTGCGACTGCTAAGGTCTCGCGGTGAGAAACGCGCTAAAAAAAGTTTCAAAGATACAATGATGTCGATTCGTGCACAGATGCACAAGGCCGCCTATAAAAATTCGAGTTTCATACTGTGACTGGGCAAAATTCTGCGACGTGCACAGCAACTAATAAAGTAGTTTAGGAGTGCACAGAGACAGAAAATGAATACAAAAGTGTTAGTGTTAAGTAAATGTGAACAGTGGCGCTCGAGACAATGCGATCAAGGCATCGAGTCGCCGAACTGCGCGAAAAAAACTCTTTTTGAGGCGACTGTGTAGTACTTGTTACTTGTTATGTTATGTTACTTGTTGTTTTGTTAGTATACTTGTTATCCGAAGACAATTCTTAGGATAATTTATCGATTCAGATGATGCCGATTTAAAATTTTCCGGATATTGGTTCGGTTCAGATAATGCGTTTTTTTTTCAAGTTTTCGGATAATGGATCGATTCAGATATTGCCGATTTAAAATTTTCCGGATTGTGGATCGATTCATATAATGCCATTTTTTCCAATAATTCAGATACGCATATCCGGTCGGATAATTTCGGATAACTTCGGATATTTTCGGAACAAAGTTGAGGCAAAACGGTGAAAAATAAACCAGGTACTCAAGGCAAGCCTTTCAGAACATCCATCATTGAACAAACAGTAGTACTGCATTGCATTTGCAGCATGTTCACATACAAACTTGAATCTTCATATATGCATATTAAAGGCAGTGGTCGCGATGAAAAACGTTATCGAAAAAACCATAAAAATCAGCTTAGATAGAAAACAGCCGAAAAACTATGAAGGTAGCGCGGTGAAAAACGGGCTAGAAATAGAGTTTCTAGGGCCCACAGAACACGTGCACAGCGCCGCAAAAAAAGATCGCAGCATCATGCCGAGCAGTCAAAAATCATCGACGTTCAGAGGAAAAAATAAATTCGAATTTACGTAATTAAAAAAAATTAAACAATGTGAGCAAGCTATTCAGTCAATGTTTTTGACTAGACGAGTCCGAAGGATAAAGTTCATTGATTGAAATTAAATTCCAAGACAGCTGATGTTCTTGATATTAGAGATCATCGATGCCGATGATGTGGAGTGGGCTCGTCAACCATCAAAAGACAAGAAAGTTCAGGCTTCAAATTCGGTCCGAAACAGCATTTTTTTCGCGATTTTTTCTCATAGGTCCTACTGCTATAATCCCAGAAAAGGGTTTAGAGAGGAAAAGAAGACAAGCATATTTTATCGCGACCACTGCCTTTAATAAAAATATGAAAACAAATTTTCAATTACTCTATCCTCCTTGGGAGGCACCTCATTATCCATATACAGGTTTTTCTAGACAACTAGCAAGTAACAAGTATGCAAAGCAACTATACAAAAAACTTCTACACTGGATAATTAGCCAAATGGTCATCTCACTTGACCACACAAATTTTTCCACGCCGCAACGACTCTTCCGATTTCGTGAAGAGGAGGAAAATCCTGGGTTGATGCACTAAGTAGTAGGCGGTACGGAAAATGGGCGTGATCGAGCGCAATTTTATCCGATTTTATCCAAAAACTATTCGATTTTTTTTGAAAATTGTCCGAATTTATCCGAAATCCGAAAATTTACCAGGATTTTATCCGAATCTTATCCGATTTTATCCGAATTTTCGATCCTTCAGATATTGTTTCGATTCAGGTAATGCGTTTTTTCGAATTTTCGGATATCGGATTATCCGAATCTCGGATATCCGGTCGGATATTCGAAAAGGAGTGATTCGGATACTAACTATACTGTGTAGGGATGTGGTGCGACCTGATTGTGCGACGCGATCAGATCGGTCTGATTGTGAGATGCTTCCACTCGATCGCGTCGCAGTACAATCGCATTCTGAGAGTAATTACCGTTGCTAACCAGAAATTAAGTTCCGCTGCTTTATGTATCTGGTTCATTGTCATTTTTGAGGCGAGCGTACAGTAGTGATCACAACCGAAAGTCAAAGTACAAACGAAAGAAAGCTCCTTTCTAAGGCAGAAGCAATCAAACCACATATCCCGTCGTCATTTCCGAGAAAGCTGTATTTGCATACAACGCTGTGGACATGCACCACTGAGGAGAAATTCTTACATCGTAACTACAAATCAAAACGAGCTCTCGCCATTATGAAACAAATTTTCGAAAAGTGACTGAAACTATACCAAAATGTACTTGATTAATGTGATTATCACGGAGAGCTACAAATCGCAACTGCTGACGATAAAAACGGCCGCAAACTCAAATAATATTTCTCCACTAAGCATTCCAAAGCAATATGTATGGGGTCAGAAGGTTACTCATGGATTGGAAGAAAGCAAAAGAACTCAAATCGAAAATCAAACATGTTTCACCCATTAATGGAGAGCACGAGGAATCGATCGATGTAAGCGGTAGTTTTGTTCCGCCGTCGGTCCTATCGAGTTGACTGATTAGTACGCCCCCTACTCCGACGTCTCCCGTTTGTCTCGGGGAAAACGGGAGGGCGGAGCTTTGCCGAAACGTCTCTCGTTTGCCTCGACGCGGCAGAAAAAAAGCGGTTCGGCCATCGGTCGAATCGAAATGGTGCCTGAGAATATGAACGGGTCGGCATAGAAATGCACAGGCGGCGCTCAAGTTAATGACAATTGCAGTCAGCCACCTGGGAGCAGTGAGCGTTCCTTTGTGAGGTGGCTGACTGCAAGAAACGGGTGGTGACTTTGCTCACCGTCGCAGAGGAAAGAGAAATATCGCGCGGGACGAAGAGGAGCTGGGTCGATACCGCGGTCATGGGGTCAAGCACGTCCAATGGTGCTGACTTTTTGAAGCAAGTGCGCTCCAAGAAAGGGTAGTGGAGCGCTTGCGATCCGACCAGTCCGCTGTCCACTTATCACCCCAGCACAGTACGGCGGCGCAGTGCGACGCCGGATGACCGACGTCGCAACGCGGCGCTCGACGTCGGTGCGAAATTTCTCCGTTGCTCAGATACTCGCGGCTTAGTAAGGCAGCACGAGGGGATTACTAACGCATTTACTCGTCGAGGTATAAGCCCCTTTCGTTCCCCCAACTGCTGCCCAGGGCAGCACGTTGTGTCCTCTTGCTCCGCTCACTGCCCCAACTGCTGCTCGTACAGTTGCCCCACCTGCTGCTACAGTCGCCCCAACTGCTCCATTCGTCGCCCCAACTGCTGCTCTTCATTGTGGCCCCAACTGCTGCTCTTCTCTCCCCAACTGCTGCTCTTTATTCTCGCCCCAACTGCTGCTCCTCATTTTTGATCTTTTCTTTTTCGTATAATCTTTCTCTCGGGAGGGATGTCTCGAGTGCAGCAGCAGCGCTGCAGTGACTTATCAAAAATAAAGACCCCGGTGAAGCTCATTGATATCCTTAACGGGATTTCCATCCTTGCTTCTATCCATTGATCTTCGCCACCGATCGAGGAAATGATGCTCGCATTGCCGACTGTCTCATGCCCACCAAAGACTGCCTCGTATCTGGCACGAGTTTGCGAGGGCCGTTCAACACAGGCCTCGGTCTGTAGTGAACGTGAGTGTCCCAAAAACATTCCTCAACAGAGAATTTCTCTATTCCCTAAACAAGAATCTATTATCACTCGGTTTTGTGACTGTAGAGATAAGAATTGAGCGCGATAATCTATTTTTGTCGATTTTAAAGACGAAATATGGCTTTATTTGGTAAAAGTTATATCTACATATTCCAAGGATGAAGATTCCCTAAAATTGTTCTTCAATCGCCGAAATTTGCACTGTTTAGATGAATGTCCAGGGTTAAACGGAAGTGAAATATCAGAGTTTTCATCATTTATTGATCTCCCTGCAAATGGTGATTTCTTCTCTTCCAAAAAAAGACAATTTTCGAAATTCTTGAACATTTTTTCTTATTTCTAAATTATTGTCGTGAACATTTTTTGGAAGTGTTCAAATTATTGGTTTCATTGGAAAGTTGTTTTTGAGAACTGTCGGCTTTGAATTCTGTGAGCATTGTGCTTTTCGTGAGAAAATGTATTCTCCATTTTGCTCAATTTTGGCAATCCATCGCCACTCAGCACTTAAAAAATACAATTCTTCAAACCAAAACAATTGGTTTTTCTGTGGAAAATGCGAGTAAAGTTTGAGTTCAAGGAAACGCATTTTAGAGTGAGGTGATTTTTTGAAATTTCCGACTTAGACCTTCCTCATTAAAAAAGGCAAGTTGTTGCAAATATGGAAAAACACGCTAAATAAATTATTTTAGAAGAGCCGACCGCCTATTGAATTCTCGGTCGGTTTCACACATTCACCATCCGATGAGAATGACGAATTATTCCTTTTTCCAGAACAATTCATTAGTTTTTTGCCGAGCTGAACCGTTCAAATTGCTCTCAACTAACTACTTTTCTCGAGGCTGTCATTTTTACATGACATTGTCTTCAGAGTAAAACGACGTTTGATTTGATAATCAATAAAATACCAAAAGTTTTTTTTTTGAAGACTCCATGCAACGAAAATGCGAATCCTGCATAAAAGTACCACGTTTGAGAGGTGAGCTCTCCGCGCGATTCATTGGCCGCCACCGCGCGTTTAACCTGAGATTGAGTCATAGAAAGGCGACCAGTCGGAGATGAAATTAAAGTTTCGAAAAATGGCTTCGTGCAGTTGGCAGTTAGTAGCGTCAGGTCGCGGTGATTTGGCTAGGGGATGGCAGCGTGTCTTGGTCGACGGCGAGCGGGCGGCGCCTGGTCTTTGACTCGAAGACAAACTGAAGACCAACTGGCATTAAATTGACAAACTTTTGCTTCAGAATCATGAGTAGGGATCGTCTGACTTCAACTCCCTCTATTGTTTTTTGCGAGCAATAGATATTAGTACAGTCCACATGATGACAGGACTGTCGAAAAAGCGTACACCCGGGAAGGTGTGCAAAAATCATTCAGATGCACACACTGAACCAGAAATTCGAAAAACATCAGCAATGTCGGAGAAAATGGCTACGAACGAGCACAAAAAGACCTGTGCGGCACTAAACCTGAGTGCTCCGCTCACGCCCACTCCTTTCAACCGGTACCGATCCGTAAACTACTGAAAACCCGGCCTTAGGGGTAACAACATACCCCCAAGAGTTGCAATCCACTCCGCTCAACAAAACTTACCCCATTTGATAATCGGTTGCCTTCTTATAGCCGAATTTTCAGTCAGACATTTTTATCGGTAGCCGTTGAGGAAGTGGGCGTGGCGTGAGCGGGCATTCAAGTTTAGGGTCGTATATGGCTATTTAGTGATAGTTTTTAGCCGTTTTTTCAGCATTATTGATGCAGTGAGCCCTGGTTCTTCCGGTTTACGCTAGAAATCCGAACTGTTTTGATCGTGGGCACTGCCTTCAAGGTATTCCGTGTGATATTTCTGGAGATCGATTGGTTGTGTTAACTCTATACAACTTCCCAGGGAGTGGGCATGTTCATTTTCTTTCAAAGGAAAGAACTCTCTAAGTTGATTATGAGTAAGGTCGTAATTACTTAAGGGAACACTTTGAGCAGTGTTACCACACTGTGCTGGCCACAACACAGAGCAGTAGCTGAGGCGACGAATGGAGAACGAGGGCAGCACGTGCTCCTCGAGCAGCAGCTCGTCCCCTTGTGCTGCTCTCGCTATTCCAGTAAACATGAGAGCTAGTTGTGCTCCTTGACAGCTTACGATCGTCTGAGATGATAATCAATCGATTGCTTCAATTCCATACACCTTGTTTGGGGGAGAAAAGCGAAATGGTGAATTGACATATAACTAATCAGATGTCTATATGTGCATGCTCAAAACAAAATAGCTCTCCATGCTGACTGTAAATATGCTTGTAGCTGTCCAAATGAACCACTTTGAGCAATGTTACCACACTACGATTGCCACAAAAAAGAGCAGCAGCTGAGGCGACAAATGGAGGACGAGGGCAGCACGTGCTGCTAAGAGCGGCACAAAGGCAGCACGTGCTGCTCGAGCAGCAGCTCTTCCCCTCGTACTGCTCTCGCTATCCTCGTCGAGGTGAAAGCCTATTGTGCTCCATTACGACCCCGCGATCCCCTGAGTAATGGTGGGATGGTCGTTATTATCGGCTGCTCTACCCACGGCCTAGTGGGCGCCGCGCGCGACGTCGGATAGCATTGCCGGACGTCGGACGGCAAAATAACTGCGAAAGGGGCTTAAGTGGGCAAGGAAAAATTGCACCCGCCCGCTGGCGACCATCCAGCTCCGCTGCCAGCTGATAGGAATGACAGGCGAAACATTTGAAGGTTTTATCGATGTTTAAATGATTCCTGGCGAAGATTAGGGGAGATTAACGTCAAATTGTACGTAACTGTCATGAATACATCTCCTTTCTAGATTTCACGTGCTTTAGTCCTATGCTAAGCCCAACTTTCAACTCCTAGAAGTTGCTGTGGCCATATTCAACGATTTTCAGATTTTTTTCCAATAATCGCTCACCGCAAATAAAATAAGATTTGCTTAGAGAGCCATCTCAGAAAGATGACTGAAAAACGGTTTCGTTCTTCAGAAAAGGCATGAAACTTACGTGATCCGCGTGTACTATGTAGTTACTAAATGCTGTATAATAGTTCACCTAAGTGCGGCTTTTATCTAAACTTCCTTTTCCTCTTTCACTTCATGCTCACTTCTTTCTATGTTGACTGCGAAGCGTGAAACAGACTAAGGAAAAAAATAGTCCATAGTTCAAAAAAATCCTTTGAATTTTTTGGTACATTGTGAAAAAACACGAGGTTGGTTCCTCGACAATCACTAATATTTTACTACAAAGTATTGTGTATCGTGGTTCAGTGGTAAGTGGTCAGCCAACAAGAAGTTTTCAAAATCGTTTTTTGAATCTAACATTCTCTCGCTTTGATGATTTACTCGAAAAATTCCGAAATCCCATCATCCAAGGTTGAAAACTTATTAAATCTGAAAGAGAGACACATTTGCACGCTCCCGAAACCCATATTTACTACTGCTAGTTCTATCAAAGTTATAATGAATACGAAGAACTGTGGAGGGAGCGTATGTAGGAAAACCGAAACAGTCGTACCTGAACATGTGGCCTAGTGGTCCAAGGCGCTGTGTTAGGCATCCGTCTCGTAGGTTGGTGCTGGTTCAAATACGTCGACTTTTGAGAGTTTTGCATTCAACGCTACTCTTCGGGAATGATTCTCGTTCTAAGGTGGCAACTATAGGAGGCATCTAGGCGTCACCGACCTCAGGTTGGCTGCCTCTTTAAAGTCACCACATTGGGGAATTGCTACTGGCCCTGGTGGCGGATTCCCATCTTTGATTCCTTCCAACCTCATAACCTCACGTTTTTGACGCTCCGGAGTTTACCGGTGTGTTCTACCGGGCTCATTGATGAGATTGAGCCTTAAAAATGGAAAACGGTTTCCAGCGCGAGCGATGCCTTCAAAGGAAATTATGGAAGAGCCGACAGGTTCGCCTAGTGAATAAGTTAGCAGCCTCGTTTTTTTTTGTTCAATTTGATGCGCATACGTTGTTTTTGTGTTTTTGCATTCCATTTTCTTTGTTTCGGCTGTTATAATTCAGCATCATGAAATTCTACCGTCGCACACCGTAGTCCGATTGCCACCCAGATGCGGAAACTTTAAAAAAAGATGGGATGTGAGGAATTTTTGAAAAATTTGATTTTTTTTTCGTATCAGAATGCAATTAGGATATCCGGTTCTAGTTGTTAGTTTTCCTTGTTATAGTTGTATAATCTCAAACGATTTCCCCACATCGGTTTTTTGGTTTTAAAATCCTCATACTGGCGGTGTGAATGCCTTTGCGTTTAGCTCCTTTTCTGTTGAGATTATGGTTATTCAAGGAGTTGTTATCTCTTCTGTTTTTAGCGAATTAGCTGTTATGCGCCATAATCCTGCAGCATATAGCTGTGTGACTTCTTTCCCTGTTCTGATCTTGAATGTGGTCATTTTTGCTCTAGAGGAATTTTATCCTCTGTTTCCGAATAAAATTTATTTCCGTTCATCGCGTGCGTTTGCGCGCGTAGGCTGCGTCTTCGTTTTCCCACACTTTCTCGTTGTCTCTACCCTCGCTCCGCGAAAGCGCGCGAGGAAACAGAGTAAATTTGGCTCGGAACCAGAGGATGAGAATCTACTATTCTCTTATCATTTTGTTTAAGATAAACAATTGTTATAGTTTTTAGCAGTTTTGATATCACTTGTTGCTCTCGTAGCGACTTCCTCGTTGCTGTACTAATTGTAGTAATGGTTTTGATCAATAAACAATGATCTACAACGAAATTTTCACTGTGAGAGGAATGCGAAGCGATATGCGCATATGATAAAGGAAAAATCTACAATTTCAAGACAAAATTCGCAATGTGAGAAGAATGTGAGGCGACAATTTCACCACAGAGTTCGTAGTGTGAGAAGAATGTTAGGCGAAAGTGAGGCGAGGGTGAGGCAAGACGGCATCTCATCGGGCAGTCACTAGAGTCGCTTCACATTCTTCCCAGCTGGGGCTAAAACTTCACCGTAATGAGGCTACGCCGGAGTCGATTTGGCGGGAGTTGCCTCGATGTCACGAGGCCATCCACCACCTGTGACTACAAATCATCAAGGCAGGGCACTACATTTGTCTACCAGCATAAAACTAATGAATTACGATTGCTCAATTCACCCCTTTTCAACGATTTTTTTGAGATTGGTCGCACTACCCTGAACCGAAAGAAAATTTTACTGAAATCTACTGGACGACCACATTTCATGGTGTACACCAGGAGGGGTGTGCGTTAGTGAAAATTTGTATTTTCGTTTAGCGTTAATCGTTAACTTTTGGAAAAAAAAACCGTTAACCCGTTAATGCGTTAATTCAAATGACGTCAGCAGGACGTCGTGGAAAGTGGGTGGGCTTTAGATGACGAGGCCAGGACTTCGGGGAAAAGAAGTAGGCCTTCAGATGATGTCATCGAAAGTGGGTGGGCGTTCAGATGATGTCAGCAGGACGTCGCGAAAAATGGTTAGCGCTTCATGAGGGCGTTCGCCGCGTCGTAGAAAGTCATTAGCGCTTTACTTAGAGCGTGCGACGCGTGGTGGAATTAGAGTAGCGCTTCATGTAGAGCTGGCGCTGCTCCGTGGAAAGTGAGAAGCGCTTCATGTGTAGGGTGCGCCGTGTAAGGCGCTATTCATACTCCTCAACGCAAGCGCGGCACGCCTTGACGAGCGGGCGTAGCGCTGGAGTATGAATGGCATGACGCGACGCACGCGCAGCACGCGTGTGACGCCCTCCCATACTTGGTGGCAACGGTCTCCGCGGAGATATCGGAAGTGAAATTTATCGTGAACACTGCCTTTAAAGGCAGTGTTCACGATAAAAAATGTGTCTCAGTTTCCACTAGGAATGGGTAGTTGAGGGGCACACTGTAACGTTGACGTCGAAAGAACTCATGAAAACGAGCCAGAAAAAGCTCCAAAAGAGCCCGAAGTTGCCAATTCGAGCGCAAGGCAAACCTCAAAAGCGCATGACATGCCCACCGACTTAAACAAATGGATGCTCGAGATCGTGAGATGAGCAAAGGTTTCCGATCGAAAGCCCCGTTCTTCCCTTCATTCTCAACTTCTCTCTTTACTCAGGTCAGCTCGACTACATCGGCGGCAAAAGACGGAGGTTACAAGCCTCGGAAAACTCGTCCACCATGTTTCCTTAGCTCCAACTTTGAGGGACCATAACTCTGTTCCCAGAAGGTCTTGTACGATTTCAGAGACATCATTGGAATCAGCTTGGGACAGTTTTCAAGATAGGCAAAAAAACAGAACAACGATTTCTATGGTGAACACTGCCTTTAAGGCAGATTTTATTCTCTTTCTCGGTTTAGGCAAGAGAATAAAATAGTGCGGCCCACCAAGTTTTGTAAATTTTCTCATCAATGAGAATCGGTGGACAGAAGGTCAATTTGCATAAATTCTTGGGCATAACGCTCGCCACTGGTTGGTTGAGCGGGAGCGGTTGCGCTGCAATGAGTTTCATGCACATTGATTTCCGACCAACCGCTTTTTATTGATAAGTATACAATGCGACGCATAAGTGCAGCAACACCTGTGAATTAGGCGTATCATATGTTGGATCGAGGTTTTGAATATTGGGGAGAGCTTCTATGTTTTCTACTCAGACGAAGACGATGGTTGTTAAGTAGAACTCTAAACTCCCCAATTTGACTTTAGTTATAGCAAAAAGTCTGGATCTCTTACGACGCATAAGTATAGCAACACTTGAGAAACATGAAAATTCCGGGTGGTGGCCATCGTGTATCAACACCCCTGAGGAGGCTGGAGAAACGGGGGAGGAGCGATGTTCCTGATGGGACGCAACAGCCGGGGGCCGGGGCTAGCCCGTGTTGCGTCCAATCAGAAACCTCGCTCCTCCCCCGTTTCTCCCGCCTCCACAGGGGTATTGATAGACGATGGCCACCACCCGAAAATTCCTCGCGACGACCGCCACTTTGCCCCCTCTTTCATGTGTCTTTATGGAATGTTGGTTCAGAGTGATGCTATACGTCCACTTTTCCGGCGGACTTTACCTGTCTTCTGACGATAAAGTCCAGGTTACCTCTGTGGACTGTGATTTCTATGGAATATCAGCTAGCTAGAACGACGAGCTGGATTTAGTTCCGAGTTCATGCTGAGTCCTAAATCGCTCAACGCCTGTGGTTGCCCACACGTCTTATAGAGCCTGGGAAACAGTCCCAGTGAGACATTACTCAACGAGTCGCCACCAGGGCTGTGCGTAATTACGAATTACGATTTACGATTTACGAATTACGGGCGTTTTCGGCAATTTTTTTACGATTTACGATTTACGAAATTTCGGCCCAAAATCGTAACAAATCGTGAAAATGCGGTTGGAAAAACAATATAAGTTTGCGGTCTAGAGCATGGATAAATGTAGCACTTCTTTCACATTCCTGATATTTGATTATTCTTTCCAATCTCTATTTTCGAATAAATCTTGTTATTCCCAGCCGAGCGTAGACAACATGAGATGGCGTAATATAATAGTTGATAACGAGATTCAGGTATGACCGACCACTCTGCCTCTCACACTGACCAACTTAAAAGTATTGAAGGGTTCCAACATTTACTTGTTGCATATGCGAGCCGGGTCGGCGGAGCCGAGCTCCACAGTTGTTTATCTTCATGGAATGCCCTAGTCTGCCATCATGAACATGAGAGACGCAGACATATGGTAGAGCTACCGCCTATCTCGGAGCGAAATTCCGGTCCGGAGTTGCAGACAACCGCTGTTGCAACACTTATTGCAAACAGGGGCATGCTGGGACTACGAGGTCCTGGCACGATTAGTCTTCGTCCCAGCACGTTTATCGTCGAACTGCAGCCTGCAAAAGCGATCGTCTGCAACTGCGGACTAGAGCTTCATCCCGCTATAGAAATCAAATATGAGGTTCGGTTCTGAAAGGCTAGCTGGCTTATGGAGCAAATAAAGTTTGGAACCCACAACCTTCACAGCGATTGTTCAGTGGTTCAAAAGTTAAGGGCGAAAACCGTTATTTCGTGAATTGAAACCTGCTGAAGGATCAGGAAAATATTTTTCTAAGCTGAAACCATTATTCGACGAAGAGTTTTACGGTGATCCCTGACTAAGATTTGATAGATATTTATGCCCAGAGGCAAGTCAGCTGCGAGGGAAAGAGTGATAATTTCCCGATTTGATGAGGAAAGTTTCAAGAAAAGTTATGACTGCAGTCTATCTTCTCAAAAAGGTTATTACATGTTTTTAAAGTTGGGAATTCAAGCAAATTCGAAGCGAATGCAAAAGAAAAAATAAGGGCAAGAATTTTGTCATTTTTGTAATCAGATATTTGGAGGGAACCTTCACCTTTTTGCATTTCAGATTCCTACGCAAACATCGCGAACCGCTATCTCCACCGCAAAAAAAACTTATGGGAAGGAACGCTAATAAATATATTCGATGAATACATACGTATATTCCCTTTAATATAACCACCTTGTCCAAGTATCCTTCCCTTGATCGATCGTGTCTGAAACTATCGAACCGCGATGTTTTTCCTCATCACAGTGTTAACCTCCTTAGCTTGGATTGAACTGCGTTTAGTGAGGCGATGATTCTTCATGTTTTTTTTGCTTCTCTAGGTTTCAAAGCTTGAGCAGACGTGGCACAGGTTTGGTACTGGAATACGCGTAGAGTTTCAGTTTTGTCTATTTCATTGGTATTTATCCCGCTTATGTATACTGGGAATTCTTTCAAGTACTGCTCAAAACAGTTTCATTTTGAACCTCAACCTCAAATCTCCTTCTATACAGAAACACTTCATCACTGAACTTCTGAGACGTTCCTACATCGAGTGAGGTTCGGGCTATGTGTGGGATTACTACTCATTATCAGTTACGAATTACGATTTACGAATTACGAGAAATTTTGAAAATTACGATTTACGATCTACGAAATAACAAAATTCAGTTACGCACAGGCCTGGTCGCCACCGACATGGTGTCGGTCCCACCGACTCATTACTCTTCGCTGCCGAGTCTCTCGGCAAATACCAATCCATACTCTATCAACCATTACGACAACAGTGTGGACCTCGAAATGAAGCAACCTTATTGCTCAGAACATTTCCACAAACCTGCTAGACTCGAGCCAGCTTGGTTAAGCATGAGCACAAACTGGGGGAACGTGAGTGCTCTACGTAGTAAGGCGCCGTTTGCCAAATCGTGTGTTATGTCATCCTATTCGACAATAACAGGTTGGTTCAAATGATTCTGATGGCACAGAATGCCATTGGAGAGCTCTTATTGACAAGTTCGCGCACCCCGTCTGTCTGAACTGTACGTGAAGAATATTCTCATGTTTGATCGCGCGGGCTCGAGTCTAGCAGGCTTGTGAAAATGTATTGAGCAATGAGGGTGCTTCATTTCGAGGTCCACAATGTTATCGTAGTGGTTGATAGAGTATGGATTGGTACTTGCCGAGAAACTCGGCAACGAATAGTAATGGGTCGGCGGGACCGACACCGTGTCGGTGGCGACTCGTTGAGAAATGTCTCACTGGGACTACTTCCCAGGCTCCATGAGACGTGTGGGCAGCCACAGGCATTAAACGATTCAGGATCCAGCCTGAACTCGGAACTGCATCTAGCTTGTCATTCTAGCTAGCTGAAATTCCATCGAAATCTAAGTCCAAAGAGATAACCGGGACTTTATCGTCAGAAGACAGGTGAAGTTCGCCGGTAAAGTGGAGAAATAGCATCACCCGAACCAATATTTAAAAAACACACATCAACTAGGTACAATATGGCGGTAGTCGCGAGACGTTTTCATGTTTCTCAAGTGTTGCTACACTTATGCGTCGTAAGAAATACAAGCTTTTTGTTAAAACTAAAGGCAAAATGGGGAATTCGGAGTTCTACCAAGTGAACCATCGTCTTCGTCGTAGTAGAAAACATAGAAACTCTTCCCAATATTCAAAACCTCGATCCAACATCTGATACGCCTAATTCACATGTGTTGCTATACTTATGCGTCGCAGTGTATGTTCAGCTTTTGATGGACTATACTATAAAGCCTATCCCCTCATTTCTAGCCAAGCAAAGTAAAGCTTATCGGGCTCATTATGTCGAAATCTCCTTATCACAGTTATATTTTGCTATGACCGACCGCTCCGCTGCTACCTCCGCCCGGACCCAATGAGCAAGAGAGGCTTCATGTCTTCACGTGTCCAAAATCATGGCAGGCAGACTTTATGTATATGGCAGAATATAGTAAGGTGAAAAAAAATCTGCGTCGACCACTTATATGCAAAAACGATTTGATAATATCCGCAAAAGGACGGCTGTTTACTGTATAATCACATGCCATTTGATACAGTAATGATATGCTCAGGAGTGTCACCAACCTGGCCTTCAATCCCCGCTCCCAACCCTCCTTTGGTACCTAACCCAACCGCGTGGAGGTTGAATAGTCCTCACATTCCCCCTTTGGAACACGAATTCCAACTCTTCAATATTGAGAAGAAATAAGTAAAATAGATAAACATAGAAATGAGAAACATTGAGGTCAGCGATATATTCCACAACAAGCGAAAATTGACCGCGCCGCAAGCGGAGGCGACGTGCACGGCCACAGTTTTGAAATTCGCCATTGAAGCAGATCAATCAGCGCCGTAATTCCACCGCAATTAACGAACTCAAATTAACGTGATTTCAGGACATTTTCGTTAAGCGTTAATAGTTAATTTTCCAGAAAAACCGCGTTAACCCGTTAATGCGTTAACACGTTAACGTTATAACGCACAGCCCTGGTGTACAATGCTTTCAAAAGCAAATTAGTAGACGACGAAACAAGCATTGCACGCAACTCGCTTCAGCTGGGGGCTGCAATTTTTTTTATTTTCACTTTTGTAGTGAGGATAACACAACAACGGTTTTCGTCGCGACCCCCCCCCCCTCCTTCTACTGGCGATCTTGAGGGCTCTGCAGAGTTGCAGAGACCGGCGAATGGTCGCCGAGCGTCAGCCTTGACGTGGCGACAAAAATGTTTCAAAACATTATCGTCGCGGCGTCAGTTGCCGCTTGCTGGCAGTGATGCAGGGCCGTCGCGGCGTCAATACACTCCGCGGTGCCCAGAACAGGGGCTCTCTACACACGGAGGGAGAAGCTGTCCCGCCTTTCGCGGCTCTGATTCCATCCGCTACCACTTCGCTGAGTGGCGTGACGTTTCAAACTGCAAAAGCGGAACTCCTCCCTCGGTGTGTAGACAGCCCCCGTCCCGCGGTGCCCCCTCGTCGCCCTTCACGTCGCGTCGGTCGCCATCGTCGCCAAGCGTAATCGATATTGCATCACCCAGTGCTGTTTGTCGCTGCGAGCAACGCCGTGACTTCAACTCTGCGGACTCCTTTAGCGAACTTACGAGTGTGGAGGTTTTCGTCGTCTTCTTCTCACTGGGTTCCTTGCAAGGCCGAACCTGGAAAAGCAGCCTCTCAAGAGAAGAAATGCAGCAGCAGGGATAACCATATGGAAGAAGAACTCGCATTTGAATTTTCTTTGTCTTTCTCCGACTCGAAACCTTCATCTGACGTACTCTTAGGGGATGATCTGGCCGACGTCGTGGAAGCATCTGCAAATGCTTTTCACCTTGAAATCATTCCTTATTGACGAAAACGCTCTAGAAAGTTCTGGCAGAAATCGTGTGCTCAGAAAAATTAATGATCACCTGATGCTGTCCTAAGTTCTTGAGGTGCTCACCATCCGCTGCTCATCAGGGATGTGCGGATTTTTTCGTTTTCCACTCGATTTTGGAGAATTTTTTTCTGTTTGCTGTTTTTTTGTAAAATAGGCAAAATGTGGCAGAGGACAGAAGAAAACCCGTGAACCTCGACTTGTGACAAATTTGCTTCGGAGACACGTGGCTGAACCCATAGCAGGTGAACTCATAGACTCAGAAAACCTCATCCGCATTCTCTGCAGTTCCCTATGATAAACTCGTATATATCGTTATGGTGTTTACACGAGCTGAGGTGGTGTAGTGGCAGGAGGCACTGCTGTTCGCTCGACACGGTAGGGTTCGATCGTGATGACTGTTCATCACTTTCGGCTGCTAATGATGATATAGGACGCTGTGAAATGCTGCAGCCACTGCAGTTGTCGTCTTGTGGCGCCAAACAATGAGGAGCGTGGGCGTATCGGAGGAAAGGGTAGGCTCTGATATTGGTCTACGCCACTTCGGTCGCCAATAAAGCTGCTCGATCCTTCCCTCTGATCAGCCCAATCTTCTAAGTGTTTTTCAAAGCGGTGTGCATCGCTTTCGCTATCGGAGGGTCGCGCCGTGCCTTCAATGACGTCATCAACGCGTTCCGTGGTTTGGCACTATAGTTGTACACGAACGAATTTTTCGAAAGATTTTTCGAGAAATTTTTTCGTTCGTTTTCGTTCTTTCGAAAATTCGTCGAAAGAATTTTTTTTTCAAATTTCGTTCGTTCGAATTGTTTTCGTACGAAAATTTTTAAGTTTTCGTTCGTTCGAAATTGTTTCGAACGAAATTTCTTCATTTTTCGTTCGTTCGAAATTGTTTCGAACGAAATTTTTTCATTTTTCGTTCGTTTTCGTTCTTTCGAAAATTCGTCGAACGAATTTTTTTTCAAATTTCGTTCGTTCGAAATGTTTTCGAACGAAAATTTTTCAATTTTCGTTCGTTCGAAATTGTTTCGAACGAAATTTTTTCATTTTTCGTTCGTTCGAAATTATTTCGAACGAAAAAAATTCGATTTTCGTTCGCTGGACATTTTTTTCGAAATTGCACAGCTATATTTGACATCCCGTTCATTCAGCCGTTGATGACGCCGCTAAAGGCAGCAGACACGCTCGAAAAATTTGTTGAGATAACTACGTTTCTGAAGTCGCATGGCTCCTAGTAGACTGCTCACGCCGTTGGAAGCGTCAAAAACGAGTCAAAACCACTAAATTTCAGCAATGCAAATCGAAAAATTTCTGCAACCCCGCCCCTGAGCTTCTGCAACCCCGCCTCAAAATACAAACTCGTCCAGATTGATAGTACTAATACGGTCCCTTTGACCGGTTTTTGATGCTTCCAAAAAGGTGAAGGTTCTAGTACAGGCTTCAGGAGTATGTTGGCTTCTCTACCTCAACCGTTTTATTGCTCATTTCCGCTGTTTCAACCGTAAGCTGAATAACTCTACCACTTTCGCCTGATAACAAAAACAACCGTTATTCCTCAATTTGCATGCTATTTTCATTGATTTTTTTGTCAGTTCCCCATACTACCAGCCCCAAGCCCTCGGATTGTGTCATAAAATCAATATTATTTTTGAGCGTGTCTGTTGCCTTTAATATGTGTTCTTTTTCATCAACGAGATGCTCAACGCTTTTTCCAACGTTGGAAATCTAGGTAACGTCGGCATGGATCCTGAAGAGACTTCGCGTTCGCTGTTGTAGGTTGGTGCAAACTCGGTGTCATATTCTATAACATAGGTGCACCGAGTTTGCGCCAACCTCCAACGGGGAACGCAAAGTCTCTTCAGGATCCATGCCGATCATATGTAGTGGAGGAGCCTAACAATATCTCATTATTATCTGTAGTCAAATGCGGTTCACAGCCAGCGCGCCCTTTCAAATTGGTCGGATTGCTCATTCAGGGATTTTCTTGGTTTTTGGAGCAATTTTAGCCAGATTGTTTCCCGCAAGACTCCTACAGTAGTCACTCATGCCTACCCTCTATAACACGTCGTAATTCACATCATTCGAGGCGCGCGCGGCGCCTCGGTCTCCGTCTGCCCTACGCTCTCTCACGGTCTCTAACCTCCGCTCCGCACCAGCACGCGTAGGAACCAAGTGAATTTCGCCGTTTTATAGCCTGTAGATTTTCTGCATGATACAATCAAACGCTTCCTATTGTGAACACTGCCTTCAAGCTAACCATAAATTGAAGGCAGTGTTCACGATGGAATAAATGGGCGTGTTGGCTATTCATTGTTTTCGATTGAAAAAGATGATAAGATTCTGTTAAGTTCTCTGACTGGCTAGAACAAGCTACAGTGTCCTCTATCATTAACAGAAGTGAAGATAATGAACAGCCATCACGCCTACTCATTTTATTGTAAACACTGCCTTTGAGGTGATGAAGGCTCTGGAGCGTTCAACTAACCAGATTCAGATGGAATGCTGAGAATGATGGGCTGGTGATTCTCAGCTGCTGTGGAGATTTTCTTGCCATTCGTTGCAGAACGTCGAACGATTCGAGGAGAGCACTGCTGAAGCAAAAGTGCGTAAATGAGAACCGAAATCGTTTGTTGGTAAGTGCTCCAACGCAGCCATGTAAAGCCTTTCTAGGGAAAAATCTAGTTAGTGGATCAACGATCGACCGTTCAATGGATGATATGAAGAAGACACCAACTTACACCTGGAAGAACCCTAACTCTGGAAGATCTCTAATGAGCTGTCGATTTCGATTATCACACGCAGCCGAGGTGTGGGCCTCGGTGAAGTGTGGTGCTAAGGAGGTTCCGACGAAAAAGCGACCGCTCGTTGCTGTGATACCCGAAAACGGGAGCTTACTTGAATTGAACCAGAGCCTACCTGCTTCTCGAGAATTTCCACGTAATCGTTGAGATCAGCCATCTCGTTATGAAATGGCGACGTCCGGAGGGATGTGGTGATGCTAGGCTTCGAGATGGGATCCTGAAACACACAACAGTTCGCTAGGCCGGATACAAGATAGAGGACAGCACTGAAAACCTCGTTCCGGTGCGGCTCAGCTGAATGTGATTCGGCCGATTTGGGCTCTTTTGGTCGTCGCACTCGTCGTTCCAACTCTCGCTCCCTTGCAGTCTCCTTCACACGCTCAGACAACCTTTTGCGTGTGCTGCAAAGAAAGTCAGATAAATATCCGTTTTTCCGCTTATCTGGGATGTATAAAAATTCCAGATATTCTCCAGAAGTAAGTGTCTCAAAGCAGGTTTTCGATTTCCGGCAAGGTTCTTTTCTACCTAAACGCAATCTGAAGAAAACCTTCGCGAACAAAAGTTTGAATAAAGAAATTCTTGCTGGTAATTCTTCGGATAAAATCCAGAGACGCGAATTGGAATGATCACATCAAGCCCCTTTCATACCTGGCCGCTTCGACTTGAAGTACAGCTGCGATCTCGAATCGCTCAGCGCCGCGACTTGAGATTGTGTCGTCCAGCGAGTACACATCATTCGAGCGGACGCAAATTGGAGCAAAAAAAGACGAAAAACTACGGACGACGCAGCGGGAAGAAAAACCTAGTTTTCTCAACTAAGACTCATTTTCACTGAGGCGGATAGGTACTTGAAAATTAGTAGTACCAGTCGATTGATAGTAATTATTAACTACTTTTCCTACAATTTCTATTGAAGTTAAAAAATCTGCTGTGAACCTTTCGTCAGGGGTAATGATGCCATTCTCATGTGTTCTGATTGATTTTATTCTGATGTTCATGTGTCTCATGCGTCTCATGACACGCATCAAAAAGATTTTGCTGAAACTGACTGGAACGCATGAGAAATGAACGCAAAGAATTCTAGGATTGTGAGAAGAATGCATCGCCTATATTAGTGGAGCAAACAATGAAAAGTAACGCCGGAAGCGTGTGAGGTCTGCAATTTGGCGCCGATTACCCTATGTCTTGACGAAACATTACGGCCTAGTCGCTTCGACTAGGACTACGTGAGAACTGGTCCGCACTGCAATTTCGTAAGCTCTGATTCTTGCAATCACGCCCGGACAAAAAGTCTGACTTTGTGTTAAAAACTCACTTTTTAGGTCCTTGAACTCTCCTGATTTTGGAATGGGAGGGACCCACGCTCCCCTGTTCCCCCCGCATCTCGCTTGCAATACACGATGGCCATCACCCGACTAGACGAATCGCTTCAGTCATGGAAGCGACGCGGCTAGTCGAATCGACCTAAGAAAATCGAGCAAGTCGCCTCGACTATGTTCCTGTGAAATACCTAACAAGGGAATGACCAGACCTGGTCGCCAGAACTACCTATAAAGCCATGCTTTTCTAATCGACTACCTGCCGGGTAATCTTAAAAACCGAAATCTACATAGCTTCCCAAGTAGTAATGAAAAAGGAAAGTTATGCACCAAAAAGTAAAGAGCTCTGTAGGATTATTACCATCAAGCTACCGTTACCTGTCATAGTTTTGAGAACAACAATAAACGGACCCCAGATTCGTGTTCTACGCCCCAAGTTACCCCCAGGCGGAGTTTGGACTGAAAATTTGACTTTGCACCCCCGAAATTGCGAGATTGGATTGGACTTCTTTGCCTGGAGGGTTTTCTGGGGTGCTGAACACGAATATGAGAACCGCTGGGCGTTTTTCAGGTGAGTGCTTACAGTAGGTTACGGTAAGCATAATATAATCTAGCTACCATAGCTCATAGACTTCAATCCAGAGAATCCTGTGGTACAGTCCCCTTTGGTGCAAAAAAATTTGCCATGCTATTTTTTGACACGAATGTTGTTAGGGGTATTCATATAGAAGTTTATTGAAGATTTTCTATAGAAGTTTATTGGAGATTTTCTGATGGGAAAGGACAGCAATCACCCCAAATGGAGCGCACGGCAAGAAAAATCAATACCGATGGCAATTTTTGAGCAAGTGGTTGAAACAGAAATTCCTATTACAGTTTCAGCGAAACATGAAACTAACATGATTACAACATCCAACTTCCTCGGATTTGCTGATTTCAATGGGGAAAAGCGTTGCGACCAGGGGTTTGCGGAAATTTTGAAAAAAAATCAGAAAACAGAAAATCGAGTTTGTCAGAAAACAGAAATCAGAAAATCTCAGAAAAAATACTCTTTTCATTCCAACTTTTTCAAGTGAAGAGAGAGTGTAATTTTGAACTCCTTTATCGCAACTGTGACATAATGTTTACGGAACCGCACAGATGACCTATGACATTTTTCATAGTCCTCACCGCAAGAGCGGCACGCGCGTGATGCGCGAGAAGCGGACTATGAGAGTGCTCACGGCACGGGACGCGCGTGCCCCTCATCCACTATACATTGGATCCGATTCGGATAATTTCGGAAATCCGTCCGAATGATTCGAAATTTTGACGATTCGGTATCCGAATCACCGAAAAAACAAGGAATCCGAACCGATCCGAAATCCGAATCACCGAAAAATGGCCAAATCCGAGTCGAATCGAAATTCGAATCACAGAAAAAAGGCCAAATCCGAATCGAACCGAAATCCGAATCACCGAAAAAAACGGCAAATACGAATCGAACCGAAATCCGAATCACCGAAAAAACGGAAAATCCGAATCGAACCGAAATCCGGATCACCAATTTAAACCAGGATTCGGTTCATGATTCGGATTCCGATTATCCGAAATGCGTCACGATTCGGTTCACTTCTGCTACTTCAAAGTATCTAACAGTGACCCGTATTGTGCTCCAATAGCGACGAGAACGCGCGCGCGACATTTCGGAAATTTTCTAAAGTTTCTGCTTACAGTCGTCATAGATCCTAGTGATACTTTGCGTTCTCTATTGAGAGTTGGCCTAAACCCGGCGCCATATTCTATAACGTAGGTGCACCGAGTTTGCGCCAACTTTCAATGGTGCACGCAAATTATCACTAGGGTCCATGCCGACTGTATGTGTTTGCTTACTTTTACTATAACTTTATAGTCTACAGCAATGGAAGTAGGACCTGGTGAGGTTGCGGACTCTTCCTAACATACTGTAGTCTGAATGTGTTGTCACTCATTTTTTTTAAATAACTGAGATTGGCCGGTGAGTTTTTGTTTCCACTCTCGCATTTTCACCTGTTTTCATTGCTTCCATAGATGTAGTCATATCGGTGAGAACACAGACTCACAGAACATCATAGCTGTTTCGGAAAAATGAGTGATACCACTAGCAAAGCACCGTATGTTAGGACGAGTCTGCAACCTCACCAGGTCCTACTTCTATTGCTGTAGACTATATGTTACTTTTTGTGATTGCTAACTCGTATTGTTTCACATCCTGAGATGCGAAAAATCTGGTGTGGTAGTCAATGGGTTTTCAACACTCTTTAGATGCGAGTTTACCACCAGCTTTATGCGAGTAAACCGCCAGACTTATGGGAGGTGATCAAACTTTTTATTCGATTGAAGACGTGCGAGGCGCCGTAAAAAGTATGCAGAAACAAAGTGGGAGGGCGCAGTATGTGCAGGACATCAGTGGAAGTGTGCTTGATCATGGAATTTGTGCAGGACCTTATTGGGAGTGCGCAGGGCTTTGTGGAAAGTGGGTTAGGCATCAATAGAGGTGTGCAGGACTTCAGTCAGACTGCGCGGAACCTCATGAATGGTGCGCAGAAATTCAGCGGTAGTGTGCAGGACGTCTTGAAATGTGTGCATTACCAGGGGCGGGATGCATGAACGCAGCGAACGGTGTCAGGGGCCGCTCCGCGGGCCATGCGCGCAGCGTCGAGCAACGGAGCGGCCCCGAATTTCGCGGCGTGTATTGATGTGCCTAATTTTCGGGGCCGCCCCGTTGCTCGACGCTGCGCGCATGGCACGCGCAGCGGCTCCCTGACACCGTTCGCTGCGTTCATGCATGCCGCCCCAAAGTGAGAGCGTCCAGGATGTGTACAGGACCCCAGTGGGAGTGTTTATAACCTAAGTGGGATTGTGAAGGGACCTCATTCTAGCACTGCAAGCAACGCTTTACTGTCTGACCGACAACATGTTTTTTTATTATCAAATGAAGTAGAATATTGTTCATGTTTTTATTAAAATAATAAATGGTACGCTTATATTTTCCATGCATAAAGGTCACGTTCATAGTTTGTGAAAAAACGCCGTGATCTGCCGTTGCCAGCCTGGTCGATACGTATGAAAGACATAGGCCTGTAACATGGACGATGGAGGTTGAAAAAACACCCGGTGTGGACGGCGCGGTCGATAAGTATGAATAATGTAAGACAAAATCAATGATACATATCTTTCTTTTCATACCTTATATCATGCGAATGTATACAAGTCTGTTGGTACCTGCTCGTTGGTGCCCCTGCTTCTACTGAACCCAGCAGACGTTTGAGTGTACAGGCCATAAAACGGCCAATGTCTCACCGTCGACTGCGTACCACGCGCTGCGCGACCGCACGTGCGTCGGAAGCAGACGAGTTTTGGCCGCCGCGCGGCGGCCAAAACTCGTCGCGCGGCGGCCAAAACCCGTCTGCTTCCGACGCGCGTGCGGTCGCGCAGCGCGTGGTACGCAGTCGACGGTGAGACATTGGCCGTTTTATGGCCTGTACACAGGGAACGTTCGAGCGATATAGCGTGCACAACTATATCGCGAAAGTATCCCGCACATTGCATAAAGGTGTCGCCGTCCGGCACACTAAGGCCTCTGGTCCATAACACCTTAGGATCCGTACCTAGGGAGTCATGGAGTCTTTGGCCACAAGCCACAATTTCGCCACCCTGAACTGTCGATCGCTGTCGAGTGATATCCAAAAAACTGCGCTATCCAGACTTCTGAGCTATTTCCATGCACCGTTTCCTGCTTTGCAGGAAACCCGCCTCAAGGATAGACCCGTCATCAGCGTCGGAGAGTACACCATCTACTGCGGTAACGCTGACGATAGGAGAGTGGGAGGTTGTGCAATAGCTGTAAGGAAAAATTTCAATGGTATGGTCAAGGAGTTTGGCTCAACGTCGTGCCGGAATGCATTCGTACGACTGCGGGATCACAGAGGATTCAATCTGTGGATAGTGAGTGCTCATGCGCCCACTGAAACCGCCGAAGACAATTCGAAGGATGCGTTTTATGAGGAACTCAATACGTTGCTGGCCAGGATACCTTGTCAACATGCTGTTGTCGTGGGGATTGACGCAAATGCGAAGATGGGACTTGATCAGAATCCGAAGTACTCGGTAAATGGTTCTACCCAGTGGAGCAAACATCGGACAATGGCTACCGCCTTGTCGACTTTTGTGAACGCAGTGGTCTGATTATTGCATCGCCATTCAAGAGGAATCATCGCCGCCATCAGCTTACGTGGCAGGGACCAACCCGGCTATCTCCAGAAGCGCAGCGGAAGCGGAACATGACAACTTTGACACTCCAGCTTGGCTATGTCCTGGCGAGGAATATCCCAGTATGGGACATGCGAAGATGTAGAGCTGTGTGGGATGTCGCATTCGATTCGGATCAGCGTCCTGTTCTGTTGAACTGCACTGCGAGGATTCATAAGAGGAAGCGAGGGCTCAGCCTCTCCAGAGGATTGACATGACAAGTCTCAGAGATGAAGAGTGCAGAAGGAATTTCCGACAACGCGTTTCTATTCACATCGGAGTACGGACTAAGAAGAAACTTTGCGACGCGGATTCTTTTGTCAAGTGCATCCAGGACGCTTCGAAAGAGGCACTCCCGGTTGTACAGCCTAAGAAGAAGTTCGCCTACGTCTCAGAAGAAACAACATCTACCTACAACAGAGTATGTGCTCTCCGAACTGCAGGAAACTTCGTGGAGGAGAAGCGTCTGAGGAGGAAGTTGCGTGGGCAGCTTCAAAGTGACCGCGAACGAGAGTGGACGTGTAGAGCTAAGGAGTTCGAGAAGGCTTGGGAGGAGAAGAACTCGAAGAAAGCCTACACGTTGCTGCGACAGTATAGCGGGAAGATGAAGAGATGTTCTCCTGTCTTGAACACTACCAATGGAGTTGCAGTTGGTGATGCGACGCTGCCAATATGGAAGGATTACTTCAGTTCACTACTGAATCGTCCAGCGCCATCAGTACCTGAGCTCCCGCATGTTCAGAGAGCACATTACGATGTCAGTGAGGAACCGCCGACTGAGTCTGAAGTTTTTGGATTGTGTCCGGAAAATGAAGAATGGAAAGGCAGGTGGAGATGACAACATCACTGCTGAAATGCTGAAAGCTCTTCCTCCGTCTGGGATTCGTGAAATGACCAACACCATCCGTGCCATATGGATGAGCGAAAGGCTACCCGATTCGTGGAGACATGCGATCATCGTACCTCTTCACAAGAAGCTATCCGTCACGGATCCTAAGAACTACAGAGGAATCTCTCTACTCCGTGTCATGTACAAGGTTTTAGAACGTATCATTCTCGAGCGACTTATCAAACATCGTGAAGGAACGACCAGAGATGAGCAAGCCGGTTTTCGACCTGGAAGATCGACCATCGACCAAGTGTTCGTCGTGAGAAGAGTAATTGAATCGTGGCAGCGGTTTTCGAAGCCATTACAGCTTGCTTTTTTGAACTTTGAAGCCGCGTTCGACTCTCCTCATCGTGATCGATTGCTCAATGCTCTGCGAGCAGATGGAGTCCCGGAAAAGTATGTTCGGTTAATCGAGGACATGAAAAAAGGAACAACAGCAGCAGTTCGTACACCTGTCGGATTTACGTCAGCTTTCGAGGTGAAAACAGGAGTAAGGCAAGGAGCCGTTGCAGGACCTTTTCTTTTCAACTTCGCCGTTGATGACATCATGCGTAGAGTTGCAGAACAGTTTCCTGCGGATGTGATCCTAACACCATCAGGACGCTCCCTTGTCGACCTGGAGTACGCCGACGACATTGTGTTATTCGCTGAAAACAACGCAAAACTGCAAAAGATTGTGAACCTCGTTTCGAAGTATGCCGCAGCCTATGGACTTCGTCTTCGTCCCGACAAATGCAAGCAGATGTGGGTCTCTCAGAGGCCTTCAACTGGAGTTTGTGTGGACGGACAACGTATCGAACTGGTGGACGATTTCTGTTATTTGGGCTGTTTGCTGAAGAACGATGGTAGTTATGCAGCGGATATTCGACAACGATGTGCGAAAGCTACGTCTGCATTCAATTCTCTAACCAAGTGTTTGTGGTCTACCACCATCGCGAAGGAAGTCAAGTTGCGCGTCTACCTATCCGCTATTCGCCCTATCATGATGTACGGATCGGAGACGTGGGCAGCACCGAAAACGCAGATGGAAAGGTTGGATTGCACGGAGAGGAAGCTTTTAGGCGTTTGCTTGGATATTTCTGGCCGCGTGTATGCCATAACGAAGACCTTTACAAGGAAATCGACGCAGTACATCAACGCTTGACACGAGGGAGGTGCCAGCATCTCCTAACGCCATCTCAAGCAGCAATGGAAAGTCGACTTCGACTGCTCGGGCATATACTAAGAAGAACGCCGGATCGTCTCGTACAACACGCTTTAAAAATGCTTCCAAATCCTGTCTGGAAACGGCCACCTGGGCGTAGGCGAAAGTTCTGGACGGATGTGGTTAAAGAGGATTTAAAGTCACTCGGCATCGAAAGACAGTTCAGGCGCGATGTTTCGTTTCGCAGGAAATGGAATAGTGACAGCTGGATGGAATGTATTCAAATTGTGGCTGAAGACCGTGAAAAATGGACACGGCTGACTACTAGGACAGCACACCTCGGTGAAGATGCGGAATGACCGCGTCAGGCGAAAGCCAACCGATTAAGTCGAAGTAAGTAAGTAAGATGCGAATATCGCTCTGGTCGGCCACACCGGGTGTTTTTTTTTCACTCATCCTCATACATGCCTCTGATGATTATCGACCGGGCTGGCTACGCATATCGGCCAGTTATGGTCGAGGCATAAGCCGAAATTACGAGGATTGGTGGACAGAAGTGAATGGACGGTCTAGATGTGAAGTAACCGATGGGAGGGGGAGTGGGTGAGAGAGCGGGCAGGGAAGAGACAGAAGGTACTGCACACGTTGCTCGAAGCACATGATCACACCGAGGGTCCTGTTTCCTCTCCCAAGAGGTGGCGTGCAGTTTTAATGATTTTCTCAGAGTTCCTGGTGCCTAACTTTCTTCCCATAATGTGCGAGACATTATTACTGGGGTCCCCTACACAATCTATGACGTCCTGCACACTCCCACTTTGGGCAATTACATAATACATTACGCCCTGTACACCCACAGTGGGGTATCGTACACATTCTGCACAGGGGTCACACACATCCTCCACACTGTTACTGGGGTCCTGACTACATCCTGTACACTCCCTCTCGGGTCCTGCACTCATCCCACAACATCCTGCGTACTCTTCAGCAAAAGTAAGCGCAGTGAATACCCGTCATCGCTTCCTGTTTTTTTCTATTTTCCTTCTAAAGTAATTTTGGAAAACTTTTAGAGACTAAAGGCTACTTTGAGAGCAAAATAACGACGGATAAGCAAGCATACATGAAAATCTCGCTAATTGGGGGGGGGGGGGGCGGCTGACACCAGTAATTAGACGTCCTGCCTTGTTTTTGTGGTTTTTCCTGCAAATTTTCACTTTTTTTGCACAAATTTTTACTTTTTTAATGACCAGACCTACATTTTCATGAAGATAGCTCAAACTTTGTTTTATCGCGAACCCTGCCTTTAGGCTCTCGCAGAACTGCAACCCAATGGGAACTGACAGAGAACCTGGAAATAGTGTATAAATAAAGAAAAAGTTGGATTGTTCCCGAAAAAGTCCTCCGGAGGAAGCTATCAATCTTTTTCTTCATTCATACACTATGTCCATGTTCAAGTTGCTGTTTTGTCCGAACTTGATGCAAGCTGAGAACAGAGCCGAATTCTTCAGAATTGCTTTCAAATTTACTTTTTTTCTGAAGAAATTATAGCATAGGCTTTTTTCCGGAGTTTTTTACGCTACACTCAGTTTATTTTGTGGCTCATACGGCGGTGTGTGAATGCGTAATCTTGGCGATTTCTGGCTTCTTGCTCCAAAATCGTCGAATGAAAAGCTTCACGTTTTCAAACCCATTGACCTCCACACCTGTATGTATTCTAAACTCAACTTTCTTAGTCTTCCTTCAGTAAAATAATCCTATTATTCGTCTTCACTGCGACGTATCGCTCAGTCAAGGCGATATTCACCATTTTTGTTCTGTTGTATCCGACTCGTTATCCGAATCGAGTATTCGAATCCGATTCACCGAAAAATGGCCAAATCCGAATCGAACCGAAATCCGAATCACCGAAAAATGCCAAAGTTCGAACCGAACCGAAAACCGAATCACCGAAAAAAGTTAAAATCCGAATCGAACCGAAATCCGAATCACCGAAAAATGCCCAAATTCGAACCGAGCCGAAAACCGAGTCACCGAAAAAAGTAAAATCCGAATCGAACCGAAATCCGAATCACCGAAAAATGCCCAAATTCGAACCGAGCCGAAAACCGAGTCACCGAAAAAAGGTAAAATCCGAATCGAACCGAAATCCGAATCACCGAAAAATGCCCAAATTCGAACCGAACCGAAAACCGAATCACCGAAAAAAGGTAAAATCCGAATCGAACCGAAATCCGAATCAACGAAAAATGCCCAAATTCGAACCGAACCGAAAACCGAGTCACCGAAAAAAGGTAAAATCCGAATCGAACCGAAATCCGAATCACCGAAAAATGCCCAAATTCGAACCGAACCGAAAACCGAATCACCGAAAATTTTCGCCTCGGATCCAATGTATACCATCCACCACCGCAATAGCGACACCGCCCACACCGTCATGGCGGTTTTACAATTGGAATTAAAACTCGTTTCTCGGTCTGAGTTCACTCCAACATGAGTAAATCTGGAACTACTCCAGGCTACCGCATAAGTCAGAACCAGGGATGAGCGGAATAAAAATTTTGAATTTCGGAAATCGGAAATCGAAACAAAATAAAAACTCTGAAAATTTAGTTTCCTGGCAAAAGTAACGATTTGGTAAGGCTATTTATGAGTCGAAAAAATTTCAAAAATATCTTGAAATATCGCAAAAAATGATTTGGCGTAGAATAGCCTGAAGTAGTAAAAAAGCTAGGACATGGAGTGAAATAACTAAAAATACGATTTGGCGGTCAATAATGAACAAACTAGCGATAAGTAAAGACTTAGTGATCAGATTTCACAAGCTTCTCCGGTAAACTTATCAAAGCAAAATCAAGCGCGATATGGAATGGAGAGTTGCGTTAACCTAGCTTGACCTATGCTAGTTCCCATATTACAGATTTCGAAAATGGCTTAATGTTTCCGTTGCGCGCTTGATTTTGCTTTGATAAGTTTGACGGAGAAGCTTGTAAAATTTGATCACTAAGTCTTTACTTATCGCTAGTTTGTTTATTATTGACCGCCAAATCGTATTTTTAGTTATTTCACTCCATTTCCTAGCTTTTTTACTACTTCAGGCTATTCTACGCCAAATCATTTTTTACGATATTTCAAGATATTTTTGAAACTTTTCCGACTCATTAATAGCATTACCAAATCGTTACTTTTGCCAGGAATCTAATCTAAATTTTCAGAGATTTTACATGTTTTTCCCAAAGGTTCCCTTTCACACATAAACTTGGCTCAACGATTTCCAGTTTGGAAAGATGAAACATCTAACAGGCGATCTTGTCGTATGAGTGCAACTTCTGAAACTTGTGACGCCCAACCATAAAAAAACCTGGCTCATCGCCGCATTTTGAGCAACAGGTGAAAAATCGATATTATTGATCATAGATATTAGATTTTTCATGATGAGAACAATTTCCCAAACAAGGTACTCAGTAGGGAATCTCGCATGGCCGTCCCCACCATTTAAAAATGATGAATGTTTTTTGGTCAATTCTGCTCCGCGGTCCCCGAATCTGACATCGGATTTTGCTACGGACACCGCTGAACGAAGTTATAAGCGTTTTTGAAGCTTCGTGAAAAGGTAAGGGTACCCATCAGCCAATTTTCAGGGTGTTTAAAAAAATTCGGATTCGGCTCAAAACTTTCAACTGGGGGTTATTCAGGGCGCCTGTTTGTGGTCTGTTTGTCTCTTTGTCGCTAGAATTATGGTTACTGCAGGTTACCGTAAGCATAATGCCTTTTAACTGACTTTACCTACCTTAAATTGCCGAAAATCAAAAAATTGAACCTCAAATTCGTGTTCGGCGTCAAAATAACACCCACAGAGAAATTTTGAGCCAAATCTGGGACTTTGACCAAGCTACCGTGTACCCACCCTAACCTACCGTAAACTATCAAAATTCGATAAAAAGATTACATACTCGTGTTTAGCACTGCAAATAACCCCCAGAGCAAGAATTTGAGCCTTATCTATCGTAGCACTGCGGAAATCGGCAAACGTCGCTATTTATCATCAAATTTCCCCCCCCCCCCGATGGGAAGCTTTCAAACGAATCAAGTCGAAAAGCTCGGAAAATCGTCTAATAAACCACTCAGCGCCCCGAATCAGCGCCCCAATTAACCCACCTGGAAGGATTTTGAGTGAAATTTGCAAAATTTTTTTTGTAACGC
The DNA here is from genome assembly GCA_029168955.1 of Aplectana chamaeleonis. Taxonomy (NCBI): domain Eukaryota; kingdom Metazoa; phylum Nematoda; class Chromadorea; order Rhabditida; family Cosmocercidae; genus Aplectana; species Aplectana chamaeleonis. The sequence continues at coordinate 523,373 of JAPDOI010000387.1, read as the reverse complement.
TTTCAGAGGTATAAATAAGCGCTCAACCGGAAATCCACACAAGTCCAAAACGCTATCAGACTGTGTAAAGTTTGGAAAATGTGCCCTCACCCTAAATCTGCTCAATGGGGTAGTTTTGGGCTCTGAACACAAGCATGAGGTCCGTTTTCGGATTTCGTAAACCCTAATGCGCGTTTTTCATAGAAGAAAAGGCGGGAAATACGAACTTTGACAGGCTCTAACTTTTTTCGCAGATATCTGTAGTAAAATCCGAGTTCAGATTCGAAGAGGGCGTGCCAGAGTCAACTAGAAAAGATCTATCAGCTTTCTGATCCGGGGGTACACCATGCGAGGTTCCCTAGTTAGACCCTCAACAATCAACACTCATTGCGGCAGTTTGTGCAACAGGCAAAAAATCGATATTATTGATTGGTATTAATCGATCATATTTGATGAGTAAAATTCCCAAACCAAGAGATCCACACCCATTAACAATTACCACTCGTCGTCGCATTTCGTGCAATAAGAGCGAAAATCGATAATATTGATTATCGATCGATGACGTGTCATGAGTACGAAATCTGACAAGTTTAGTACTTACCCATAATGACCTATGTTAATCGGGCTGCGATGGGCATATTCGCACTTTTCGTCCGAAAATGGTTCTAAAAAAGTACATTTCATTTGGAATGGTTACTATGACTTTTAGTGGTTCCCTTATCAGACCCCCCTTCCTCCAAGAGAAAATTTTCGGACTCTTGAAGGCTATTTCCGGCCTTCGCAGTGCTTATTGTTAATGTCTAGATTCAGAACGGCTAAGGATTTATGACTAACAAGGGCTTTGGATTGTTGAACGACTAACGATTAACTAATTATAAAATTTTAATTACACACATCCCTGGATCCTGTAGAAATTAAGTTGGTTTAAAGGCATTGTCCACAATGAGAAAGTTACCCGTTTTTCAACGGAAACGTAAGCTTTCAGTCCCTCAAAGAAGAGTAAGGATGAAAGTGAGACGAAAAACGGCCAGAAGGGCGAAAATCCCATGAACCAGCAGATCCATTGGATCCCCCCTCCCACATCATATAACAGTTTTTCACCGTTCGTTTCCCCAGAGGAACAGTTGCCGAAATTCTTATTACTCTTCATTTCAAAAGATTTCATCATCCAAACATGTGCATTAAATCATCTTATTTTGAATGGTGTTCGCTACAAGAAACATAGAACAAGGAAATTACTCAGCAATTTTAAAGCGCAAAAGCATTTCCGACGTCTGGATTGTTTAAAGTCCGCAAGACCCCGGAACACACCAAACAGGTGTACTTAAATATTTCAGAGATTTATTTAATCAGTTTTTCTGTTCGATATTTGAGAGTTTGTGAAGGCTTACCCCTATTAACTTTTGCTTCGTGGATTTGTTTGCTCAGAAACACGGAAAACTAGAATACTGCTTCTATCGTGAACACTGCCTTTAGCAAGTCTTGAAAGAAGATGACGAGTCTCAACTTGTCAACTTCTGTAAGTGGATGCCGATTGAGTCTATTTCCGCATTTTGTTCCAATTTCCGCACCCATTTTTCGCAAATCGGAAAGCCCAATTACGAGACCTAAAAACCCGCGGAAATCGGAAGTCGGAATTCCGCTCATCCCTTGTCAGGACTCTCTGTGCATGTCACATGTGAAGCCCAACTTTGACCCGCACCGGCCCGGCGGTGTCGCTGGAGATTTCATTGTTGTTTCCCGCTCATCCCGCGCGTGCAGCGCGGTGAGCACTTCCATGGCCCACCGCGCTTCCCGCGCGTGCCGCCCTTGCGGTGAGCACTATGAAAGATGCCTATGGACGGAATCATACTTACCGCGACGCGCGGTCGCGACAGTGCGCATCAGACATATAGATTTTCGGTCGATATGGGCCATAAACACTGCGTCGAGTCGCCTGTCGCGGAAAGTACGATCCTGGTCTATGAGACGTTGATAGTAGCAATGACGCGTCAATGACGGATAATCATCCAAGGCACTCACTCTGACAAGGGACCACTTTGAACAAAAAATGTAGTTTCGAAAAACGGTCTTTTGAGAGTGTAGAGGGCGTAAAAATGAACAATTTAAGATTTTAAAATTTCACTCAGTCCTCACGGGTAGATCAAAAACCACCAAAACAATGGGTCGCGGTAGGTAACATGCCGTTCAATGCACCGTAACCTGACGAAATCCGCTACAAACAGGAAACGGACCTCAGATTTGTGTTCAGCGCCCCAAATTACCCCATGGGGCGGAGTTTGAGCGAAAAAAAATTTCGACCTATAAACCCCCAGAAATGGCATTGAGCTTCTTACCTCATGGGGCTCCAAAGGTCGACAAAAAATTATGAACCAAACTTCGCTCTCGGAGGTTATTTAAAGCGCTCATAACGAATCTGAGGTCGGTTTATCGATTTTCGACAGAGTACGGTAGATTGCGGTGGGTATACGGTAGTTGGGTAAAAATCTCAGATTTGACTCAAAATTTCTGAATGGGGGTTATTCGAGGTGCTGAATACGAATTTGATGTTCACTTGTCAATTTTCACATTATTAAGGTAGGTTTAGGCCCTCTATGTCATAACAACCACCGTAATCTACAGTAAATCTCAGAATTTTGGCAAACGACCTCTAGATTCGTGTTCAGCACCCTAGATTACCCCTACATACAAGTTTTGAGCCTAATCCGAGAATTTTTTCTAAATCCCCCTAAAAATTCCTTGATTTGGGGACCCTTGCCGCGAGGCTCGGAAAAACGCCTATAACTTTTTTTCAGAGTGGTTTCTTTTTTTTCAGAGACGCTGCGAAGAGCATAGTCGTATTCTACGTCCAAAATGGCACCAGAAAACTACATTTAATCCAGAATGGCCAGGCTGACTAAAAGTAGTTCTCTTGCAAAGTGCGTTTTCAAAAGAGTGGTTATGTTCTACTCAAAATTTTGGATATGATAATGAAACACTCGTCTTGAGTACCCGAGCCATGCGCTAAAGTATTAGGTTGCTTCAATGGATTTTGCAGTTTAGGTAAACCCACTTCTGTTTACAACAATTATTCCTAAAAAAAAATGATCATTGATCAAAGAACAAGTCCACGAAGTTTCATTTTGTCCGAACTTTTTTCCAGCGTCTTATACCAAAACAAGTCCCCTAATGTGTTTCTCCGAATTAAGGACGGTTTTTCTGTGGCATATGTGGGGGAGAAGGGTAAGGGTATTCTTGATATTCTAGCAATTGTCGAAACCTCCGAATTCCCGTAGTTTCTAACATTGATGTGAGCCGTTCTCCGTTTATATCACGTTACCTCTGCGATATAAGAAAAGAGGTATAAAAAACAAGAGACACTGTTAAAACTCAAAACAAGTAAGGTGAGCACATAGAAATGTCACTACTATCAGCCGTAATGCAGTAAAGATCCCACAGTATTCAAACCATCTTTCAATTGCTTCGTAATTCAACTCCTAACCGGCTGAGCCATGGTGTGATGCCAGCTCACCCCGACTATCACATTGCAATTATCGGTGGCTTGCATGCAACGAGCATTGCTCAGGGGATCAATGAACAAGTCATAACCTAAGAACCTAGCTAGATTTCATCTTCAAACTTTTAGGAGAACCTTTTCAGATGATTTCAAGGCCACTGTATAGCTCTCATTTGTGCTACGTCCTCCCAATCCAACGTTCTGGTTTCTTTCTTTTCTTTAAGCGTTTTTGATCTACCTGTGAGGACTGAGTGAAATTTTAAAATCTCAAGTTGTTTCTTCCCAACTCCTCTACAACCCTCAAAAGACCGTTTTTCAAAACTCCATTTTTCGTTCGAAGTGGTCCTTGTGAAAGTCGTGGCCGAGAAATAGCCCATCAGACTCAACAGCTATTACTGGTGAGCTATTTATCGATTATTTCTACTACGCGGCTGCGACCTTGTTGTTCGCGAAATGGCTGAGAAATAAACGAGCAAACAGGGGTAGCTGTACTGCTCACGTCAATCAAATGTACTGTGCTTATCTGGGCCAAATTCCGGTCCGCAATTGCGTCTCGACACGCTTTGCGACCGCACGCTCCCGATTCAGAAGAGCTTCCAGCGCCGCAGCCGCCGATCTGCTGACTCTAGGTGGGTTTTGGAAACGGGAAACTAAGAAAAATTGGAGAAAATTGTATAAAAAGGCCAAATCGAGTCGGCTTTGGCGCTGGAAACCCGACTGACTCGAGCGCGTGCGGCTGCGAAGCGTGTCGTGACGCAATTGCGGACCGGAATTTGGCCCAGATAAGCACAGTACCAGGACACAGCAACGTAAAAAATGTATCTCAATTAATAAATTGGTAGACTCGGCATCAAACTTGCCAACAATGTCTTTCCCTACGAGTTCGTTCTGACATATCGGAAGGAAGAATCTTAAAAACGGTTCTACATCGTGACCGTCAACCAGCACGTCCTGATGAAACACATCTTATCCTCCGTGGCCTATGACTGTAGAAGTGCGCATAGGCTTTCCGTCAAAAACGTGGTATCCCTTGCAAGTCACAGCGACTTATCATTGAAAAACATTGGTTATTGATTTTTCTGATTTTTTTCTGGTTTTCGCCAATTTTTCAGAAAACAGAAGGGCCAAATGGTCAGAAAACAGAAATCAGGAAACAGAAAATTCCGCACACCCCTGGTTGCGACCGGCTGTCGAGTTCACCGGGATGGTCATCGACGTACCCTGACGTGAAATCGACAAGCGTGTGAAAACAGCGGTAATAAAATAAGATACAATGCAAAAAGTTCAAGTCTCCTCAGACTTCGTTCCCGTGTTTTGCTCTTATTTATGCTTTTTCCTCTTCCCAATAAAGGCTGGTGTCGATAAACTGTAATTAAAATGCCGCGCACAGCTGTTGGACTCAAGAAAACGTCGTGGCAAAAATTTCGCAACCAGAGAGGATCGAACACTGGAGCATCCGGTTGGCAGGTCGCCGCCTTAGACCATTCAGCCAATTGGGCTAACAAGGACGTCCTCTCCGGGGGAGGAGACGTCCTCAAAAATATCTTCTGAAAGTTGCGGGGTATGGATAGAGTAACGATAATCTATGTTCGGTTTTTCCTACGGGCCTTCCGATACTCCAGAAGAAAAGAAAAAAACCATTTGAAACTACATGTAACCTCCTACTCGGAGCAGCTGGAGTGAGTTCGTATGCTCGGCACACATTAAAGGCAGCATACACGCTCGTAAACGTGGTCGGGATAACAATGTGAATCGAACCGTATGGCTTACAACATAGTGCCTACGGAATTTGAAGAGTCAAAAACAACACACCATGCCACTACATGAGTTAGAAGTTGGCACCGCCCTGTATTTTCACGCCCCCTGTATTTGCCCTTTTCTTTCAACGACGGGTTGTTGGGCCATCTTCTCCGTAAGTGACTTGTGTGGTTCACTTGTTACGCAATCTACCAACAGTACCAACGGTGAATATTAGAGTGAGGACTTTTAAAAAAGAGACCGAACGAACGAATTTCGAATAAATTCGTTCATTTTTTATTTCGAACGAACGAATTTCGAATAAATTCGTTCATTTTTTATTCCGAACGAACGAATTTCGAATAAATTCGCTCATTTTTTATTCCGAACGAACGAATTTCGAATAAATTCGTTCATTTTTTATTCCGAACTTACGAATTTCGAATAAATTCGTTCATTTTTTATTTCGAACGAACGAAGTTCGAATAAATTCGTTCATTTTTTATTCCGAACGAACGAATTTCGAATAAATTCGTTCATTTCTTATTTCGAACGAACGAATATTCGAAATTCGAATATTCGAATGACGAATAATTTAAGCATCCATAGCAATATCGCGCAACTATGAAGTGAGCGGCAATAACAAGTTGAATTCTTCTTCTAAAGCTCTATTTCCACCTACAATTGAAATTAATAAGGCACGACTCATCTCTAAACCTGTACGGGCTACACCGCAAAGAATGCTACACAATCAACTTTTCCGCTCTAACTTAGCCTAAGGAGCTTATTCGAGGAGCCTAACTAACTTTGCTTGCCCCATAAGCCAACAAGATTGGTGGAGCCGAGCTCCATAGTTATCTCCAAAGGGTGCTTTCGCCTCTGTGGTCTAAATGAGAGGCCCAGAGTTCTGCTGGAGCCAACAGCGGGGCTCGGCTCCACCGACCTGGCTGGCTTATGGAGCAAGCAGAGTTAGGAACCCGATATATCATTCGACGCAGAATTTTACGTAGATTTTAAAAACAATCCTCACTATGTTAAAGAGTTATAGGCGAAAAACCGGTGTTTCGTAAAATGAATTAGGCTGAAGGATCGAGAAAATACTTTTGCAAACTGGAAGCACAAGTTGGCGCAGAATTCTATCTCCAAGCACAAAAAAGTTATGAACGAAAAACCGACAGTGACACCCACCCAATCTTGAAAATGACTTGCATGAGTGTTGGGTCACTTTCATTCTTTTTCGGGGCGTTTCACCGGTTGTCACCGGTTTTCCCAATGATAGAGGTTCCCCCTTCACCTGCCCAGAGGTGAAGGTTGGTGGAGTACATGGCTCCACCCAACGAAGCTATGGTTGGTGTTATCATTGCGCAGCGGCATGAAAAAATGGGAGTGGCCAAGAGCGGTTGCCATGTGGCTCCCCCTGTTAGAGCCGCCCTAGTAGCCTCATCAGACGGTGTGGGAAAAAAATTTAGCTCTTGCGTTCGGAAAATGGAACAATAGAGTAGTGAAGAAAATGACATCAGTCTTGAAAGGTATGTCAATTCCTCAATACATTAGAGCTGATTTTTATCTTTTGTCAAATCAGCTCGGGTATTCAAATTCGAATAACGTTCGAATATTCACCTCTGCGAATAATCGAATTTGAATAATGTTCGAATATTCACCTTTTGCGAATAGTCGAATTCGAATAATATTCGAATATTCACCTTTTCCGAATAGTCGAATTCGAATGATATTCGAATATTCACCTTTTGCGAATAGTCGAATTCGAATAATATTCGAATATTCACCTTTTGCGAATAGTCGAATTCGAATATTATTCGAATTTTCACCTTTTGCGAATAGTCGAATTCGAATAATATTCGAATATTCACCTTTTGCGAATAGTCGAATTCGAATATTATTCGAATTTTCACCTTTTGCGAATAGTCGAATTCGAATACTGTTCGAATATTCACACTTTTCGAATATTCGAATGTTCGAATAAAAATTCGTTCGAAAAATTCGAATATTTATTCGAACTCGAATATTCGGTCCTCACTCTAGTGAATATGACCCAGCAACCTTGCTTTGCAGGAAAAGCGCAAAAACAGGGGGCGTGAAAATACAGGGCGGGGCCAACTTCTAACTCAAGTAGCGGCATTGTGGGTCGTTTTTAACACTTCAAAATGCGTAGGCGTTGTAATCTGGGCCATACCATTCTATTTCCGTAGTTATCTCAATCACGTTTACGAGCGTGTATGCTGCCTTTAAAGGCATCGTCCACGATGAAAACCGAATTTGGGTTTATGCGTTCATTCGGACTAGTGGGCCATGATAATGTCACTCAGAAAGTTTGGAGTTACAAAACCGTCTCTGAGTGAAGATTCGCTTACCTCAAAATGGCTTCCTGGGTTTGGGGGGCCGGCCTTGGGGTCGATCCGTTGTTACAAGGAACAAAACTCATGGGTTGCTGAAGGCGGGCGTGCCTTGACGCGTCGTAGGGCGCAATACACACGCCAGTCGATTTCGAATTCGGCATCGATCGAAAGCAGCCGGCAGCACTGGACGCAGCAGGTGGGTAGCCCATTTTAATTTCGCTGAAGTCGTAGTTGAGCGGCATCCTCGGTGAATTGCTTCCAACGCTGCGCCAAGGAACGAAGCGTAAAACTGTTCCTTGCATTCTCTGCGCAACTATCCCAAGTTGATGCCGGCGCGAAATTCAAATTTGCTTTGAACTTTTTAAAAATGGGTTTTTCTCAGAAAGTTGACGTTTTTGAGGGGGCGTTTTGCTACCGTTAGTCACTACAACACGAAAACATCAAAAACCCAAATATGGTTTTCATCGTGTACGATGCCTTTAAGTTACAATAAAATTGCCCTATACAAGGTTTGATGGTTTGATTCTGGCCCATTCGTGAGATATAAGCCGTTTACGAGCTCACTGCGCATTCCATTCCTCGTATGACTTGAATGAAATTGCCACTGAAAGCGTGCAGGGATGGTTAAAATGATAACAATGGGGAATGCTAAACTACGAAGGGATGCTGGGCTGCAAACTCGATTCCCGCAATGCATCCTCTGAAAAAATCATTTTGCATTTACTCGATTGTTCATCCACGAGGTTTCTCATTCACATGCTAACTTGCTTTTTCCAATCTCATTAGATTTACAATTCCTATTGCGTGAAGCCCAGTAGTATATGGGAATTTTCTCACCTTATTCAAAAAATATTCTTCTCACCTTCTTGTGCTAGTATTTCGGGTTCATTGAGAAATATTGTAATGTGAGCATCTTGTAACTTCGTATTAAATTGCTCAAGTAAAGGAAAACATCCTTCTCGAACAAGTAAAAGTCATTTGCGAATCATCGTAGAAAAAAAGCATTGCCATTGTAAGAAGCAAAGCAATGAACCCCTTCTTGAAAATTATCATCATGGCCGCAGTTTTGATTTTTAGAAGGCGATAACCGGTTGTCCAATACATCTGCTAACCCTTCATTGAAAACTACTAAACTACCCTCAATCACGCAGATTTTTTTGTAATTATTAGGAGTTAGAGGGTGAATGTGTATATGGCGAAAAAAAAACAAATTTTTTTTCTTCATTTTGATACAAATAAAACAGATTGAGGTAGATGGTGTTAGATGTTCTAGCCAGCCGATTTTCGCTTCTGAAAAACCGAAAGCACAGCCATGGTGGCCGTCTAAAGAGATTGCGCCCGCTAATTTTTCATTTTTTTCCCATTTTTCGCTGTACCGGAAGATACATAGAGAAAACGAAACATACAGTGATCTTACTTTATCCATCCCCCACAACTCTCCGAAAAACTTTTTTCAGGACTTCTCCTACCCAGGAGGGTCCTCCCTTGTGAGTGGTGTTGTTGAAATAATAGATGATATATGTAGCACTCGCCAATTTCTCGCCGTTTCGACCTCAAATGGCTCATAACTTTTTCCTCACTGCTACTAATAATATGCAAATATGTGATAGGGTATTTTCACGACTACCCTGAAGGTATTCTAGAAGAAAAACATGAATGTATGGACAGTTCTGGTAAACGGGTCTGGTCATTTCCTGGTAAATGCCTAGACGACCGCGACCGAAACTGCCAACTGTTCCAACCAGTCGCGACTCAGGTGCAAGATCTGTTGTGGCGATAGGGTTTTTGGAACTTTTAACAGTGCAGCGACTAGTCGAAGCGGCCTGCTTTTAATGGGGCTTCAGACATGAATTCGTTGAGAGCTGTTGCATTGCAACACATACTATATGCCTGTTATTCAATTACTCACTGTTGTCTTGGACCACTTTCCAAAGTGGCCAGAAACTTCTCCTCATTTAGGTTTTCGTCTGCCTTTTCAGCCTTTCCCTCGGAAGTGCTCTCGTCTGCAGCTGTAACCCGTTGTTTTCGAAGAATTCGCTTCTCCTTTTCCTCGTTTTCCTGTTACACTTTCTATTAGACAAATCAAGTGAAATTCGGTTTGAGCAGGTGGAAATGAATTCGACAGTTGAAATACCTGCAAAGCTTGTCGAAGTCGAACAATAAGAATCTTGAAGATTTTGAGACACTCCTCGATCTTAAACGAGGATCTGCTCTCACAGAAGAACGTGGCGAGATGATCTTGCATTCCCAACAACTTTGCGAGGATTTTATTCGTCTCAGCCAATTCGATAAGGCAATGCTCCTAAAACAGACCATTTGTCTGAAATAGGTAGTATGCATGTGCGTGTTACTATCGCAGATTCCAGAATATCTCAAGGTGAGGCTAAAACGTGGGTGTAGCCCGAAGACACGCTGTCGGCCAAGCCGGAATTATCAGACGGCCTACCAACCGTCAGCTCCCACCAGCATATCCTATCGTCCCAAATCACACTTGGCATTCTAGAAAAGATGTAATTTTTAGTCATCACAAAGCGTTGTAATTTTGAAAAATCTCTCCCTTCGACATCCACTACTTTGTTCTTTCTGTAAAATGGTGAGTCAATGGCAGTAAGGTTGCTCTGGAAGTACATGAATCGGACAGCAACAGAAAACGCAAGTGGTCGCGTCGTGTCGTAGCACGCATTGAATATAGGGATCTACAGATATGCTGTGACATACGGTTAACTTCGTGGCGGGACCAATCCACGGGCAGATATGTAAGCCAATTCGTTGTACTAGCAAGCCATAGCAAAATGGCGTCATAGCACACAAGATTCGAGGTGAAATTGCAGAAATAAATTCAGCAGAGTTTGGCGGTGGTACATGGAGCAAAAAGAAACGGTTTCGATGTCTCCTTTGCTTTGCGTTTGGTTTTTGAAGACCCTCATGATGCAGAAGCCTTTTTCAACGAATTTGGCAAGAGAGCACGCTTAGTATTCTACTTTAGCCTTGATTTTTTTTTGAAGACTGTTCGAGGACTTTTTTATTTTTTTCGGCTTTCTCTACTCGTACTTTTAAGCCTCAAAGGCATGCATAGAACAGGAACGGTGTTCGTTAAAGGCAGTGTTCGCGATGGAAAAATTTTCCATTTTCTCAAAGAATCCTAAGCTTTCAGCCCTTCTCAGGATATAAATGAAAAAAGAACAGTGAAAAACGGACCGGAAGTGGGCCAAAATCGTGTGCTGTAGTCGACCCACTGCTGCAGCCATACCAACAGACTAGTACTTATTTTGAAAGCCTTAGGTAGATAAACAACCGGTTATCAAAAGAATGTTTACTGACATGTAAAAGTCGATTAGGTCTATCACGTTTTCACATTGAAAAGTTCTCCCCTCCAAACCGGTCAACTCTTCTATTTCATGTCAGTAAACATTCTTTTGATAACCGGTTGTTTATCTACCTAAGGCTTTCAAAATAAGTACTAGTCTGTTGGGATGGCTGCAGCAGTGGGTCGACTGCAGCACACGATCCTATTTTGGTACCATGAATAATGGGTTTGAAGGATCTCTACGTGTAGAAGGATCACAAATCTTATGCAACATAGAATACCGCTGCTATGAGAGCGAAAAAGGGGCGAGGTTGCCAAAGTGGGCAACTAGAGCGTCTTTCGGGCACATCTCGCCCCAAAGTGCTCTATATCCAATTTTGAAAGGACCGAAATGTTCAACGTGCCATAATCTACACAACACTATGGAACAGTTTCATAATTTCCAACTGAAAAAAACCTTTTTAAAATGAAGCTGCTCAGAAAAACCAGGAGCAGCTTGGGACGAGGGAAACGCCCACTCCCGCCCATCGTCATTTGCAGCAGCTGCTCCCGGTATACGGGAGCAGCTGCTGGAAACTCTCTCGCGGTCTGTGATTGGTCGGGGGCGTGTCCGCGAAAATTGGACCAATGAGGTTTGTGGCCGGGCAGCTGCTGCTAGGGTGCAGGTCTTCTCTGTGAAAACTTTAGCGCTCCCAAGCTGCTGCAGATTTGAAGCACCCTCTTAGCTCCGCCCCTGCTCTACTGTCATTGGCTGGAATTGTTATGCTGCCGAGCTGCTCGGTGGAAGAGTGCTGCACTTGCAGCTGCACCCAGCAGCTTGGGACTATCATGGCCGCAGCTGCTCGAGTAGAGGTGGGGCCAGATCGAAACGGGCCAATCGCGAACGACTCGCGCAGCTGCTAGGCCTTCGTGCTCGGGCAGCTGCTGCAGTCAATGGATTGATTGCGCTGTCGATCCTCTCACAATGCTACGCAGCTCCCCATTTCGTCTCCAACAGCCGCGTATATGGCTGTCCGTCCTTCATTTCCGTATTATTTTTTACTATTTTACTAATTTGCTCTTTGTTCCACGTTTGCGTTGGTTTATCCCAGACTTGGACAGTCGCCAGTAAACCTACAACGCAACATTTGGCTGACCCGCGGGACCATGAAGGGGTGACCCCGTTGGACAGATTCACGTTTTATTGTATTTCGCCAAGAAGCACCTTTTTTTCTGCTTGATTCACCCGTTTCTAAAGTAACCCGAAGACTGTTTCATGTAATATCGTCAGATTGGAAATGTTTCAAAAAAACTTATCCCGATTCGGACCAGGGATGAGCGGAATTCCGATTTCCGATTTCCGAATTCCGATTTCCGATGGTTTTTGGCCTTCCGATTTCCGATTTCCGAAAAAAAGCCTAAAAATGCGGAAAAAATCGGAAATATCGGAGTTTAAGTTTTTGAACCCTTTTCCTTGCCAAGTTCTTAGGGATATCTGGGGCGCTGAATTCGAATTCGAGGCCCGTCTTCACTTTTCAGAAAGCTAAGGTTGAGTGCATTTACAGGAAAGTTATTCAATAACATCCTACTGTCTACATATGTTTGCCTAACTATGTGTGTGTGTCCGTGTGTGTTTGTGAGAATGAACGGAAATTCGGTGGTTTTTTTTTTCAACAATGAAGCCATTCGGTTTGTTGTTATTATGGTGTGATGGCGTGTACTGATAACACGATCAGTTCCCTATATAAAAGCTTGCTGAAAGAGTTCATGAACGGTTTCATTTGAGATTTAAGGCCCGCTGTGAGTTTCTCGAGGGGAGTGTGCGGGACTTCACTGTGAAGTAATTTCTGACAGAGTTACATGCTAATGCTCTCGGCTTTAGATATGCTCTCGGCAACCTGCCTTTACAACTTTAAGTTACATTTGACCTTGAACATTGGATATATGCTCCACGGTGCGAGTTGAGTTACACGTGACATGAAGCACTGGCGTGTAACCTAAATGTATTATGTATGTTATCGCACATGTAACTTATCTACGCGGCGTGCCGTTCCCTAGGGAGGTATACGTTGCACCCTGGAGGCATGACTCAGATGCAGGCAGCCTCGTCCATTCAGTTACACTAGTTTTGAGGTACTTGGCCCCGCACACCGGCTGGAGGCCCCGCCTGACAGACTGCTGCCGGCCCAGTCGTGCTCGCCGAGCAGTCTCCGTCGCGTGACGGTATGCTGGCCTCGTCGCTTGTCAGTGTGCCGGCCACGTCGCTGGTACATGTCAAGTAACATGTACCAGCAGTACGAGTTACTCGCAATGTTGTGTATTTATTATAAGCGTATGTTACATTGATCAAAAATCTCGTACAATTACACGTAACATCGCTTCAAGTTACTTGTTAACTCAAAGTAAGTTGCGTGAGGCCACCTTGCAACTTGCGTTGAAGTCTCAGGTAATCTGCCCAGCATTTTCTGAGTGGAAGTGCGTCAAGCGTCAAAACAGTGGGCTGGGGGCTTCACTTAGAGTGCGCAAACCGCTGGAAAAGGTGTGCGGGGGTCTAACTGGGAGTACGCCGAGCGCCGGAGGAACTGTCTGTGTTGCGCTCAATTTGGAGTGCGTCGAGCGCCGGGTAGACTGTGTTGGACACAACTTGGAGGGCACCAAGCGCCGGCTAAAGTGTGTAGCACCCCAACTAGGAGTACGTGAAGCGCCGAGAAAAGTGTGTTGCACCCAACTAGAAGCGCGCCATGTGCCGGGAAAAAAAGTTTGCGGGACTCTAATAAAAGTGTACCGCTCGCCGGAGAGACTGTGTTGAACCGACTTGAAGTGCTGCAGGCGCCTGGAAAAGTGTGTGGGACCTAACTGATTCTGCAATGATTCTGAGCGTCACGATACAAGTCTACAAGTACGTGTGGGCATACACCTTATCAATAAAGTAGGATAAGCCCAAGTGTTTTGGCAGGAACAATCACCAGGGGAGGGTTAAGAATTTCGCTGACCATTTCCGATTTCCGATTTCCGATGGTTTTTGCCGTTCCGATTTCCGAAATCCGATTTCCGAATTTTAGAGAGTCCTTCCGATTTCCGATTTCCGATTTCCGCAATTCAGGAAAAAATTTCCGCTCATCCCTGATTCGGACCGATTTTTTCTGACCTGCGACAGCGATAGTGCGAATCGGGCATATCGATTTTCACTCGGCATGGATACTCGCTCCAGCCGCGAAGCGGCTGGAGAGGTTTGGTTTTGCCCGGGACTTGTGATCACTTAGAATTCTGTAAAGTAGTTAATGAAATCTGTTAAACAAATTTCTGAAAGTTGGGCTCCGCAGAAAAGGTCAAGGATTTGGCATTGCTCCTAAATGTTGTGAAATCGTTTTATTGGATTTGGCTCTCAACTTGATTTTTCAAATGTAGTGAAATTGTCGAATTGATTTGGCTGTGATGATACTATATGCAGATAACATAATCATTAAATCCAGTGAAATTGTTGCAAACGGATTTGGCAGGAGCTCTATCAATTATCACAGTCAAATCACGCGTCAGAAGGGGTTTTCCTTGAAGCGCACATTGAATCGAATGAGAACAGGAATAAACCTAGCAGCAAAAACGTTTCTATACAATGCGAACCGTGGAAGCGTTGAGGACACGAAGACATAGAGTCAGTAGCGAGTAAATTGCGTTAGATTTCGTTTTCATGATTTTTATCTCATCGGTGAGGGAAGGTCTGGTACCTTATTGTTAGTGGGAGCTACACTGAAAGGGCAGAATAGCATTCGGAAACCTTAATTCTAGCCCATAAGGCCACGTTTCGTTCAGCATTGTTGACTGAGGATTATTACTTTTTTCTTTTTGTCTTCATTCGCTCGCCAGAGGACCTTCTGACGCGTGATTTGACTGTGATAATTGATAGAGCTCCTGCCAAATCCGTTTGCAACAATTTCACTGGATTTAATGATTATGTTATCTGCATATAGTACCATCACAGCCAAATCAATTCGACAATTTCACTACATTTGAAAAATCAAGTTGAGAGCCAAATCCAATAAAACGATTTCACAACATTTAGGAGCAATGCCAAATCCTTGACCTTTTCTGCGGAGCCCAACTTTCAGAAATTTCACAACTTTTTACAAGGGTTTCCCTTCTACAATATCGTCGAGCTCCAGAAGTCAAGTTGTTTTTTTTTTCGAAAACATAGTGGTAGAAATGAAGAAACAACCGATCCGCTGCTAAGACTGCAAGATAATTGTTGCAACGCGGCTTCCTACAAATAGATGCAAGGCATATACTTTTTGAATTTAAAAGTCGAAAAATGAAGAAATGAGTTTCAAAATGACCCAATTGTACAGGTTCTAGGCACTCTTCTAGACGGGGGGGGGCACGCACCACTCAAGACAGAAATGAAATGAACGGAAAATTGGTGAGGCTACCAGTCGAAGTATTTCCGTAGAGCTCTAATAAAAACAATGATTGATAGCGCAGTATCAGGCCTCTTTTATCAGAGTTTTCCATCATTTCTATGAGTTTTTGCGTAGCTTGGCCCCTCTAGTGAAAGAAAATGTTGAAGGGGCCCATGAAAAACCTTCATTTGTAAAGAAAAGTCAATCGGAACACATTGTAAATACGAATTTGAATTTCGCGCCAAAATCATTTTCGGAGTTTTTCTGCATGTGGAGTTCGTGCCGTAACCAATTTTTCCTGTTATCTTACTGTCGCACCAACATTCTAGGAAAAAGGGCTAGATGACTGGTGAGAATTGGTGGCGGATATTAACCTCATCGTCCAACGTTTTGACTCGCCAAAGCTTACCATTGTGGTCTACCGGGCTCAATCATGAAATTGAGCCTGAAAAATGGAAATTGATTTCCAGCGCGAACGATAGTTAAGTGCGCCAGAAGAGGACTACCGTAATCTCAGGAATGATGTTATTCGGCTCTCGTAAACAAATTTGATGATACCCAATTGATCAATGATAAAGTATAAAAGAAGTGAAGAGCGGTGTGTCTTGATTCACACACCGTCCTTCTCTAGGGGTCAGCAGTTGAGGATCTGCCTGGACTAAAAGCAGGGAAACATCACCACCTGTAGGGAAGATGAAGCGAAATCGGAGTCAGAACTTAGAAAATTTTAGAGCCAACTCGAGTGAGATTACGGTAGCCCTGTTCTGGCGCACTTAACTATCGTTCTTGTAGATTCGGAGGCCTGGCTTGCATACGGTGTCCTGAACATTGAACTGAGGTCCTGCACACCCCTACTGAGATCCAGCACACATTCCATGAAGTCCTGCTCATCCTTACAGGGGTCTTGCACACGTTTCATGATGTCCTGCACACTCCTACTGATGTCCTGCACACATTCCACGAAGTTCTGATCATCCTTACAGGGGTCTTGCACACGTTTCATGATGTCCTGCACACTCCTACTAAGGTCCTGCACACATTCCATGATGTCCTGCACACCCCTATTGGGGTCCTGCACACGCTTCATGATGTCCTGCACACTCCTACTGATGTCCTGCACACATTCCACGAAGTTCTGATCATCCTTACAGGGGTCTTGCACACGTTTCATGATGTCCTGCACACTCCTACTAAGGTCCTGCACACATTCCATGATGTCCTGCACACCCCTATTGGGGTCCTGCACACGTTCCATGATGTCCTGTGTAATTTTACTAAGGCCCTACACACATTCCATGACGTCCTGCTCAACCCTACTGGGGTCCTGCACACGCTTCATGATGTCCTGCACACTCCTACTGATGTCATGCACACATTCCATGAAGTCCTGCTCCTCCCTACAGGGGTCTTGCACATGTTTCATGATGTCCTGCACACTCCTACTAAGGTCCTGCACACATTCTACGACGTCCTGCACACCCCTACTGGGGTCCTGCACAGGTCCCATGATGTCCTGCACACTCCTACTGATGTTCTGCACACATTCTACGATGTCCTGCACACCCCTACTGGGGTCCTACACAGGTTCCATGATGTCCTGCACACTTCTACTGGGGTCCTGCACAGGTCCCATGATGTCCTGCACACTCCTACTAAGGTCCTGCACACTCCTACTAAGGTCCTGCACACTCCTACTGAGGTCCTGCACACATTCTACGACGTCCTGCACACCCCTACTGGGGTCCTGCACACGTTCCATGATATCCTGCGCACTCCTACTGAGGTCCTGTACAGGTCCCATAATGTCATGCACACTCCTACTGAGGTCCTGCACACCCCTACTGGGGTCCTGCACAGGTCCCATGATGTCCTGCACACTCCTACTAAGGTCCTGCACACTCCCACTGAGGTCCTGCACACCCTTACTGGGGTCCTGCACAGGTCCCAAAATGTCCTGCACACTCCTACTGAGGTCCTGCACACCCCTACTGGGGTCCTGCACAGGTCCCATGATGTCCTGCACACTCCTACTAAGGTTCTGCACACTCCTACTGAGGTCCTGCACACATTCTACGACGTCCTGCACACCCCTACTGGGGTCCTGCACAGGTCCCATGATGTCCTGCACACTCCTACTGATGTCCTGCACACATTCCGTGAAGTCCTGCTCATCCTTACAGGGATCTTGCACATGTTTCATGATGTCCTGCACACTCCTACTAAGGTCCTGCACACATTCTACGACGTCCTGCACACCCCTACTGGGGTCCTGCACAGGTCCCATGATGTCCTGCACACTTCTACTGATGTTCTGCACACATTCTACGATGTCCTGCACACCCCTACTGGGGTCCTACACAGGTTCCATGATGTCCTGCACACTCCTACTGGGGTCCTGCACAGGTCCCATGATGTCCTGCACACTCCTACTAAGGTCCTGCACACTCCTACTGAGGTCCTGCACACATTCTACGACGTCCTGCACACCCCTACTGGGGTCCTGCACACGTTCCATGATATCCTGCGCACTCCTACTGAGGTCCTGTACAG
This sequence comes from Aplectana chamaeleonis, assembly GCA_029168955.1. NCBI lineage: Eukaryota > Metazoa > Nematoda > Chromadorea > Rhabditida > Cosmocercidae > Aplectana > Aplectana chamaeleonis. The sequence goes on along the minus strand of JAPDOI010000387.1, from coordinate 505,574 downwards.
GTCCCATAATGTCATGCACACTCCTACTGAGGTCCTGCACACCCCTACTGGGGTCCTGCACAGGTCCCATGATGTCCTGCACACTCCTACTAAGGTCCTGCACACTCCCACTGAGGTCCTGCACACATTCTACGACGTCCTGCACACCCTTACTGGGGTCCTGCATAGGTCCCAAAATGTCCTGCACACTCCTACTGAGGTCCTGCACACCCCTACTGGGGTCCTGCACAGGTCCCATGATGTCCTGCACACTCCTACTAAGGTCCTGCACACTCCTACTGAGGTCCTGCACACTCCTACTGAGGTCCTGCACACCCCTACTGGGGTCCTGCACAGGTCCCATGATGTCCTGCACACTCCTACTAAGGTCCTGCACACTCCTACTGAGGTCCTGCACACATTCTACGACGTCCTGCACACCCCTACTGGGGTCCTGCACAGGTCCCATGATGTCCTGCACACTCCTACTAAGGTCCTGCACACTCCTACTGAGGTCCTGCACACATTCTACGGCGTCCTGCACACCCCTACTGAGATCCAGCACACATTCCATGAAGTCCTGCTCATCCTTACAGGGGTCTTGCACACGTTTCATGATGTCCTGCACACTCCTACTGATGTCCTGCACACATTCCACGAAGTTCTGATCATCCTTACAGGGGTCTTGCACACGTTTCATGATGTCCTGCACACTCCTACTAAGGTCCTGCACACATTCTATGATGTCCTGCACACCCCTATTGGGGGTCCTGCACACGTTCTATGATGTCCTGTGTAATTTTACTAAGGTCCTACACACATTCCATGACGTCCTGCTCAACCCTACTGGGGTCCTGCACACGCTTCATGATGTCCTGCACACTCCTACTGATGTCCTGCACACATTCCATGAAGTCCTGCTCATCCTTACAGGGGTCTTGCACATGTTTCATGATGTCCTGCACACTCCTACTAAGGTCCTGCACACATTCTACGACGTCCTGCACACCCCTACTGGGGTCCTGCACAGGTCCCATGATGTCCTGCACACTCCTACTGATGTTCTGCACACATTCTACGATGTCCTGCACACCCCTACTGGGGTCCTACACAGGTTCCATGATGTCCTGCACACTCCTACTGGGGTCCTGCACAGGTCCCATGATGTCCTGCACACTCCTACTAAGGTCCTGCACACTCCTACTAAGGTCCTGCACACATTCTACGACGTCCTGCACACCCCTACTGGGGTTCTGCACACGTTCCATGATATCCTGCGCACTCCTACTGAGGTCCTGTACAGGTCCCATAATGTCATGCACACTCCTACTGAGGTCCTGCACACCCCTACTGGGGTCCTGCACAGGTCCCATGATGTCCTGCACACTCCTACTAAGGTCCTGCACACTCCCACTGAAGTCCTGCACACATTCTACGACGTCCTGCACACCCTTACTGGGGTCCTGCACAGGTCCCAAAATGTCCTGCACACTCCTACTGAGGTCCTGCACACCCCTACTGGGGTCCTGCACAGGTCCCATGATGTCCTGCACACTCCTACTAAGGTCCTGCACACTCCTACTGAGGTCCTGCACACATTCTACGACGTCCTGCACACCCCTACTGGGGTCCTGCACAGGTCCCATGATGTCCTGCACACTCCTACTAAGGTCCTGCACACTCCTACTGAGGTCCTGCACACATTCTACGGCGTCCTGCACACCCCTACTGAGGGGTTGCTGTAGTTCCACGACGTCCTGCATACTCCTACTGCGGTCTCGCATAGTCAACCGACACTTCAGCACACCCTGCGACGACTTCTTATCTTTGGTGCGCATGGTACAAACACGCGTCACGCTCAAAAACAACCCTTCCGCATAGCGTCCTGTTCCAAGCCGGACGTTTAGAGTACACCACCCTAGAGAGCAAGGTATTTATATGGAGTCTCGAAGAAAACAATGACTGATAACGAAAAACCCGTCATTTTTATAAACTAATCTTGAGAGGCCGGTTTCCGAGTTTCAAACGCCCGTTAGGGGCCCAGAAGTCATTATGGTGAGTTCTGACAATTATTTTCGTCATTCCCGTGGTCTATTACATCTAGTCACAAATTTTCGAGCGATTTGGTCCACGCCTTCCAAAAAAATGGTTTTCGACGGACGGAGGTGGAGGCGGAGGCGGAGGCGGAGGCGGTGGTGGAGAACGTTTTTGCGTACTTTGAGAGGTCATAACTTCAGAAAGCGGGGACCAGTTGGGATGAAAAGTTGCACACATATGTAATTTCTTGCAGCGCGTCGAATAGTGTACAGCTCATACCTCTGTTGACGGTATGAATAGGTGATCTCATTGTAGGGCATCCGCGCGGGAAGAGATCAAAGCCAAATCCTGGTGAGCGCTTCGCGCTCACCACAATTCTCCAGAGATTTCCATCGGGATATAAGTGAGAGGGTCCAGGAGGCACATGCTGACAAAATTTGAGCCAAATCGGTTCAAAACTAACAAAGTTAGATCGGCGAGTCCTTATCAAAAATTCTTGTTGTGCGCTGTTACTGCTTCGCGCTTCCTGCTTCCTGCTTCCTGCTTACTCGTGCGTTACGCACCCTTAGTAGTGGTCACTGCCAATGGTCGCAGGCGATCAGTTGAACAGGCAGGTAAGTTGGTATGTGGATAGTTAAGCAGGCTGGTCAGTGGGTAGACAATGAGTACTTACTGTTTAACATTAACTACTTCACTTATTACTGCTTATCATATCATGTGATATTATCAGTTGGTAGATCAAATCGCTAAAACACGTCGTAGGCTGTACTTTTCGATGGGAAGGGACAAGGAAAGTGACTAACAGGTGTGTTACTTACTGTTTAACATTAACTACTTCACTTATTACTGCTTATCATATCAAGTGATATTATCAGTTGGTAGATCGAATCGCTAAAACACGTTGTAGGCTGTACTTTTCGATGGGAAGGGACAAGGAAAGTGACTAACAAGTGTGTTACTTACTGTTTAACATTAAGTACTTCACTTATTACTGCTTATCATATCAAGTGATATTATCAGTTGGTAGATCAAATCGCTAAAACACGTTGTAGGCTGTACTTTTCGATGGGAAGGGACAAGGGAAGTGACTAACAAATTTATTACTCCCTGTTTAAAGGCAATGTTCACGATAATCTTCGATTTTGAGATTAATCGCTAAATCGATTGTTTCCCCTCCAGGTAGAACGGAAATGAAGAAGAAATCGGGAAAAACGCCCTAGAAAGGCGCCAAATCCTTTACTCTCACCCCACCTTTTTACTCTCACTGGAACTGTTTGTTGTGACAATGAAACCTTTTGTGGACCCGTCCCTTGCCATTCCCTACTCTCTACTGCTCCGTCCTTTCCTTCGGTACCTAACTAATACTGTTTTGCCTAAAATATTCTTGCATTTTTGATTAACCCCATTTTTTACCGGTGACAACCACGGTGAACATGTTCATCCAATCGGACAACTAGTCCAGGCCAGAGACTAATGTCACTGAAATAAGGCGTCTCAGGGCGTTTCAAGCCGTCTCTTCGTGATTTTAGTAACAATTGGTGGCCAGCGCATTGTTTTGTGTGGAAAACTCGGGGACTAAAATCATCGTGAACACTGCCTTTAACATTAACTGCTTCACTTATTACTGCTTATCATATCAAGTGATATTATCAGTTGGTAGATCAAATCACTAAAACACGTTGTAGGCTGTACTTTCGATGGGAAGGGAAAAGGAAAGTGACTAACAAGTTTATTACTTACTGTTTAACATTAACTGCTTCACTTATTACTGCTTATCATATCAAGTGATATTATCAATTGGTAGATCAAATCGCTAAAACACGTACTTTTTCGTAGAGAAGAGACAGGGGAAGTGACTAACAAGTCTGTGACTTACTGTTTACCAATGATTCCTATTTTTTACTGCTTATCATATCAAGTGATATTATCAGTTGGTAGATCAAATCGATAAAACACGTACTTTTTCGTAGGGGAGGGACGGGGGAAGTGACTAACAAGTTTCTTACTTACTGTTTACCATTTATACCAATTTTTTACTGCTTATCATATTAAGTGATATTATCAGTTGGTAGATCAAATCGCTAAAACATGTACTTTTTCGTAGAGAAGGGACAGGGGAAGTGACTAACAAGTCTGTGACTTACTGTTTACCATTGATTCCCATTTTTTACTGCTTATCATATCAAGTGATATTATCAGTTGGTAGATAAAATCGCTAAAACATGTACTTTTTCGTAGAGAAGGGACAGGGGAAGTGACTAACAAGTCTGTGACTTACTGTTTACCATTGATTCCTATTTTTTACTGCTTATCATATCAAGTGATATCATCAGTTGGTGGATCAAATCGATAAAACACGTTGTAGGCTGTACTTTTTCGTAGGGTAGGTACAGGGGAAGTGACTAAAAAGTTTGTTACTTTTTGATGACGTCATCAAAGTGCATGGGGCATGTGATGACGTACGTCATCAGGACGTCGACGAAAGAGAGTCGCGCGTCATTTGTAGCGCGCGCAACAAGTCAATTACTTACTGATTGTCATATCAATCCATGCTATTTGGAAAATATTGAAGATTTTCGGAGATATTACTTCGTAATATCAAGAAAAAGTAAACAATTCTCAAGCGAAAGAGGTTTGGTTCGCGTCAGAAACGTTCCAACAAAAAGTGAGCATTAGGCAAGTATCGTCGATCACTGCTCGAGAGATCGCCGCGTCGAACACATGGGGCACGCACGCAAGCGAGGAGGTAGTGATAGGATCATTACCTTCTCGCTTGCGTGCGTGCCACATGTGTTCGACGCGGCGCTCTCTCGACCACTCAGAACTTTGCAAACATCTTACGATCGCCTTATCTAACATGTTACGGAAGTCTTCCGTAAGATGTTGCTTTAGCTGTGGTGAGCTGTTCCTATGCATGATCGATAGCTGTGCAGAATGATGAAGGAAGGTTGTTGAGTATGCGTGCTAACCGTATCGCTAGAAGCCTCGTAATACTTCGGTAATTCGGTATCTGATCTCTGCGGCTACGCTGCCACACTTCGTATTCCTTATCATGAAATTTGAGGTCAGGTTTTACTAGAAGACTAGGGGATTTACTCAAGCATAGACCGCAGTAGATCAAAAGTTCATAGCAATTGGCGACAGTGTGGGCTGCTATGCCATTATCAAGGGTATGAGATGTATGGCCCTGACTTTTTTCTCTTCAAAATTGTATAGCTTTTCTTCCTTGCCCTTCCTTAGATGTTCGATCGAATACATCACGTTTTCCAAATAAATTGGGATCGCGTTTTTTCGCATCAGCAATACCTTTGGTGAGTCCGTTTTCTGAATCCTGGTAGTTATGATATAGGAAAATTTGTTACTTGATTTTATTTATTTTGTAGTGACATATAAATGACTCTCAGTTTCAATGGATTGATACTATCCTAGAAGGGAAGGGAAGAGCACTTAGAATTCCAGACGTAAATGAAATGAATGATGGATTGAGAACGCTACAAACAAACGATTACTATAGAATTTATTTAGACAACACTGATTGACACTGTAAATTTGACACAGCGATGTCAAGCATCCCATACTAGGGTTTTTCTTCAATTCTATACGATAAATCTTGAGTGCGCGCCCCCCCCCGTGTAGTAGATAGAGCCAACACATTTTCCAAGAGCTTTTTCTTTGATGAATATCTCTTCTCTACATCACTGTGGTAGCTCACTCCAGGAAGATCACTACATGCCATCCATGTCCTTACTTAGATATATAAGTAAGCCTTTGCGCACGCCTTCTGAAGCCTTTTGAAGCTGCATTCTTCACTCCTCACTATTCTGAAATCTTGTCAACTTGACCCCTTCGAAAAGTGAACAGTGTACAGTACCGAGCATATTTTTTGCAAAAAAGAGCGTTTTGCGGCGTTTGTCGCGCTCACAATGGCCGCATCGTCAAAATTCACTTTAAAGGCACTGTTCGCGATAGGAATCGCTTTTCTGTTTTTTTGCCTATCTTGAAACCGGTCCCATTCTGATTCCAATGATGCTTCTGGAATCGTACAAGATCTTCTGGGAATGGAGTTATGGTCCCTCAAAAATTGAGCTAGGGAAAATGGTGGACGAGTTTTCCAAGGCTTGTAACTTCCGTGTATTGCAGCCAATGTGTGCGAGCTGACCTGAGTAAAGAGAGAAGTGGAGAATGAAGGGAAGAACGGGGCTTTTGATCGGAAACCATCGCTCAACTCACGATTTCGGGTGCTCCTTTGTTCACGTCGAGGGCGGGAAGAGGCGGGACTTGCCCACAATGGCGGGGTTTTCCCACTTTTCTAGGCCGTTTTGCGGCTCCTGGATAGCTTTTCGTCCCGTTTTTTCGACGCTGTTCTGCTTCTGAGAGCCACGAGAAGCGTTTGTCATGGAAAATTCGAGGGTGAAGTTTATCGCGAACAGTGCCTTTAAAGTGGACGAAATGAGTTTTTCAGGTAGTTATCGTGTTCCTCTCGGCGAGGCGAATGTAGCGATATATGTAAGAAGCCTTTTTAACTCCGGTATTTTGTAGAAAATTGCGTATTTCCTTCTGAAATTCACATCGACCACAGGTCGAAACGTGACCGATTTCTGCTATCATGACCGTCTGATCACTTCATTATGAGGAGTTTAGAGGTGCAAATATGCCATTTTCGTTAGACTTCTGGGTGTAATTCTATCATTTTGAAACACGTATAGGACTAGATGAAAGCCTCAATGGACTCAATGAAAATGTATAGGACTCAATGAAAGCAATCTAGGAATGACTTCAGAATTGGAATCGGACCACGTTGAAGCGAGTTATAGCGTTGCGGCTCTTTGTGAGCACAAAAAACGCCGCAAACGCTTTCTTTGCAAAAAATATGCTCGGTACTGTATATAGACGGGAAATGATTACAGTTCGCGAAAATATTTGTCAGAACGACTTTGGAGATTACTGTGTATACAGTGTTCCTGTGACGTTTAAAACAGTAACACAACACAACGGAACAAAGCTGAATGGATACCAGGATTAAGAAAAACGAGCACACCTTGAACATGTGAGAGAAAAACGTTGTGCGTTCCGCGCCAAATCGATAACAGGGAGTAGACGATCATTTTCGAAATGCTAGCTGGACCCTCCTGTAATATGTTTAAAGCTTGACCGAAGCATGTTCGCTCGCCTCAGTATTGCATCGCTCATCGACTTTCTGGGGAAGCAGCGGTCGAAGCATGACCGTGAGCTGCGCACGCCGAAATAACACGTCGGAAGCATGTGGAGGGTATTTTATGCTGTTCGTATATTGTTTCAAAAGTTCTGAGCAGTGATCGACCATAGAATGAGGAGAGTCAACAAATGTGAACAATACCCTCTGAGACTGATTTTCTTGTTCTATACTTCTTAACAGCGAAAACATACCGTTGTGGTATTTTACGAGGAAGAGTTTAGTGTTTTCCGGAAAAAGGGCTTCTATTCGTTTCACGAAATTTTACGGGAATACTCTTGCTCAATGCTGTAATTCTATTCTAAAGCTTCGCTTTACCTTACAGCTAGACCTAACCGTCTGTATAGGTCTTTACGACATCATCTTCTATTCTGATGGTAAGTATTAGGTTTCCATGCACATACCTTTTAACGGTTCTCGCGTAGTCAGGACTATTTTTGGAACCACAAAGTGCTTCCGTGTAGAACACCGCAACGGTTTGCTTTCGCTGTTAAGAAGTATAGGCCAAGAAAATCAGCCTCAGAGGGTATTGTTCACATTTGTTGACTCTCCTCATTCTATGGTCGATCACTGGTCGAGAGAGCGCCGCGTCGAACACATGTGGCACGCACGCAAGCGAGAAGGTAATGATCCTATCACTACCTCCTCGCTTGCGTGCGTGCCCCATGTGTTCGACGCGGCGATCTCTCGAGCAGTGATCGACGATACTTGCCTATTGTTCACTTTTTGTTGGAACGTTTCTGACGCGAACCAAACCTCTTTCGCTTGGAAAACCCCTTTTTGATAGATAATTATTGCGTCCCGTCGCTCGTCGCTGGAACTATGATCCCGACCTAAACGACGCCTCCGACTTAAGGCTGCCATCCTAGCGAAGTATGGCCGTCGCCCGTAATAGCGCATGCTCATCTCAACCCTTCGGACTCCGACATGTCAGACTTTTTGATGAGTTCAGAGGCGTTGTTCGGGGCGCTGAACACAAATCCGAGGGCCAACTTCTATTTCTCGAAGGACTACGTCTAACGACTTTCGGTAGTTATAAGGGCGCCTTATTTACCTACTGTGCTTATCTGGACCAAATTCCGGTCCGCAATTGCGTCTCGACACGCTTTGCGGCCGCACGCGCTGGAGTCAGTCGAGTTTCCAGCGCCAAAGCCGACTCGATATGGCTTTTTTATTCAGTTTTCTCCAATTTGGTTTACTTTCCAGTTTCTAAAAGACATATAAAGTCAACAGATCGGCAGCTGCGGCACTGGAAACTCTTCCGACTCGAATGCGCGCGGCCGCAAAGCGTGTCGGGACGCAATTGCGGACCGGAATTTGGCCCAGAGAAGCACAAGAAACACACCTTAGTCGTGCAGAGAACCCAAAGCGAATCTCTTCTCCGGATTCGGCATCCATTAAATCGGAATTCCCCAAGGTGGACAATTTTGGTGAAAAAAAACGGCTTGACAAGCCGCGGAACCCCATCAATCCCATTTTTGGGGTCCAGAGGTCCGAAATTTTAACAGGACCCCTCATGTGAAAATTTGTCTTTTTTATTACGATTCCCTTCACAAGTGTGCACACTGTCTTTTTTTTTTACCTGAAAATTTTACGACCCCCACCCCTGCACGCGTTGCGACTTGGCGAAGTGGGGGGGGGCGTAAAAAAGTTAGGAATTTTCTTTTGAAGAAAAATGAAAGTTTGGTGGGGGAGTGGGCTCGTGAAATTTTTGTCGGTCAACAGAGTGGGTCGTAGCTCCTTTGAAAAAATGGCGCAACGCCCAGCTCAGCCCTGCATCTGTGAGTACGACTCAAAGCCGTAAATGCCATGTGAATTCAGGTCGATATTTCTTGCAGCGTTCACTTCTTGAGAGCATCAATTACTTGCCGCGTTGGGGACGTCGCGCGACACGTGCGGTGGTTTTCGCCGCGCAGCAGCCTGGTCACTGAAGATTGGGAAAACATGCCATATTGGATTTCACGCAAGAACTATGATTGGGTTCTCGACGCCATGGATCTCCGAAATCTCCTATTCCTTTTAACGATTTAGAATGTGTAGAATTGAGATTAATCCTTGCTCGATCATGCTTTCACTCATCTGCGGAAAAGTTGGGTAGAGGGGAGATGACGTTTATCGTTCTTTTGAAGCTTGCGGAAAATTTTGTGTAGTTTTGGTTATTAAATGTGTATGAGCACGGGGATGTTTTTAATTAATGTCAACGTGTTTGTGTGCAATTATCGAAAAACGTCATCTCTTCTTCTTGTGTTTTATATCTACTTATACTGCTTGTTTCAGAGTGGTCGTCTGAGTTACTGGGAAGGGCAAGACCAGTATGTCGCTAGGAGCCGAGCTGGACGTGAGCGTCATCCATGACACGCAGCGAGCCCAAGAAATCCTTCGGGATTTGTGGAGTTATCGGCAACTGCAAGTTAGTTATTTTTAGACAGTTTTAAATGTATGTAACGTTCTGAAACCGTTTACGAGGCGTTCGCCGACTAGTCGAAGGTCTTAGTCCATTGCTCTTGTGCAGTGTCCAAGATGTCTGATAACGGTATCAGACATCTAAATTCTCATTTTTCTGCTTATGTTCGGCGGATTTCGCCGCTGCCGCAAATGTATGAATAGGGTGACTTCTCCCTCAGACGAAAATTTCCGATCTCCCAAGGGGGAAAACGGGGATGCTCCGCCGGCACACCACCCCGACAGCTCCGAACAAACCAGCGGGGGAGTCCCGATTGAAAGGGAGTCGAGCCGCAATACTATCTTGGGTGTCCCCCTTAACCCATTAACGGCATGGGTTTTGTTCAGCCCGACACTATCGAGGTGACCCCTTTTTTCATCCCCACGGGGGGAGGGGGTGGTTCCACTGCCACGTTCATTGGTGGGGTGCACCCCACTGTGGACCGTGGGGATATGGACCCACAGTTGAGAACCCCCCCCCCTCGCCGCCGTGGAGAGACCCCCTCCCCTCGGCAACCAAAATTATCCTCCGTCATCTGGTGGATCTTCTGGTAAGTGACTCGAGGCCACCTTCCAGGTCCGGCTCCGAAAAGCCGACTGAGGCACACTGTGAGGTGAGAAGCCTTCTACACCAGCAACATTGCTGAAACCTTTGTCCAAACGTGTCGATGATCCTGATTTCGCCAGCACCCCGGGAGCATCGATTCTTCTCCCCCGGTTCTTCTGATTTGCGCCCCGCCCCAAAAATCTTGCCGGGGTCCTCGCGCGCAAAGGCGGATGCGCCTAATGCACCGGAAAACGAAAAATTTCGTCTGAGCTCCTTTTCAGATGGATTTCAGCGAAAAAAGGATTTTTGTTATAATGACCCTAAATTCGGACAGAGTCGTTTTCAAGAAACTCACGCGTAGTGGGGCTTATCCCATCTACATTCGCTTTGAGAGTTTGCCGTTTACCCAGAAAAACCGTTTCGAGGATATTGCTTTTGCTGGAATCATGTTCGTTCGGAAGACCCCCACAGAAAAGCTGCTCTCCGAGTTTTTCGCACGGTATGGGAAATGCAGTGTAGTCACATGAACGTGTTACCCATCCCGCTTTTTTGTTTTAAAGAGGAGCTCGCTCTGCTTTCCGATACGGTTGTCGGTATGGCTTCAGTGGTGAGTTCGATATTGCTACCGAGTGTTCTCGCGCCACTAAACAAGCTTCGCTCTTCTCTTGCAGCTGGACTCCTTGCTCCTTTTTGCAAAGGAAAACCGTCGGACTGCCGCACAGGCGCATCACACAGCTGTTAAAACAGCACATCCACTGGTTCCTGATGGGAAGAAGTTGAGTGTGATGAATCTGACGAGAACATGGAAGATCCATGCCGATCCGCCGTTTAAAGTAACCGTTCAGGTTTTTTTTTAATCTCAGATCACACCCCTCTGAACAATGTCTGTTTCATGAGGTGAACCTGAAGGCGGCACTGATGTCCTGGAAACAGACGGCAAGGAACTCTACGGACACCCTCACACGTTGCGTGGATTTCATGCGGTGTTATTTGGCTCAGTTAAGTTTTGAAGACTTTGAACCGTTCGAAAAGGAGGCGCGTGATGCACGCTGAATTTTTAAAATTTTAGGCGTGTGAACCTGTGGACGAGATCCAGAAAGTTTCTTTCCGAGTCAGCGGAAAGTACCAGAAAATGGCCACCTTGAAAGATCTCCCACACGCCGTGTGCGAGAGTGTCATATGTAGGCCTTTTCCACACTAACTTGTTTGAGTTAGTGTGTCACAATTTGTAGGGTTAAACTTTTTGAATTAGTATTAAAACCATGCCTATCACAGGATTCTGTTTGGATGGAATAGGATTGGGGCACGAAGAACTTTTGCGTGAGGCTGATGACGTGTTGGCGAATCCGACGAAGTGAGTTTGCGATTCAGTTTACCATTAAGTCTACAAAAATTGAACAATATTTTCTGAGACTGATTTTCTTGGCCGATACTTCTTAACAGCGGAAACAAACCGTTGTGGCATTTCACGAGGAAGAGTTCAATGGTTTCCGAAAATGGACTCCTATTCGTTGACGATAGTATAGGAAAATACTCTTGCTTGATGCTGCACTTTTGGTTCGCTTCTCGTAGCAGCTGGAGCTAGCCGTCTGTGTAGGTGAAGTTGGCCTCATCTTCTTTTCTAATGATAACTAATAGGTGCACATAAATATCCTTATACTTAAAGCAGTTATGTCCCGATGTTTGTAACGTCGGCATGGATCGTGAAGAGACTTCGCGTTCACTGTTGACGGTTGGCGCGAACTCGGTGCCATGTGCTATAACATAGGTGCACCGAGTTTGCGCCAACCTTCAACAGTGAACGCAAAGTCTCTTCACGTTCCATGCCGATGTTATGTATGTATGTATGTGTGTGTGTGTAATTGTGTTTTCCCGTGAATCTTCGGAATGGCCGATCAAGACAGGGATGAAATGGTACCAACATTTGCGTGGGTGGGACACTCATCGATTACCAAAAAATCAGCCTGAATCACCTCTTGCGCGCCCCGGGGCCACCGAGTTTGTCCGTGGGGCGCAATTTTAGCCGTGGGTCATGAAAACCTCTATGAGTCATCCAGCGGTAGAAGTGCTACGCTCTAATCACGGCGACAGGTCTTCGGTAATATTTTACGGGACGCCGTACAGAATCTCGGGTTTGATGAGTCTGCAGGACAGCAGTGGCAGTGTGCAGGACCACAGCGGGGCTGGGCAGGCCGTCAAGGGAAGTGTGCAGGACCCCAGTGGGAGTGTGCAGGACCCTGTGGGAGTGTGCAAGACGTCATAAAAGCGTGCAGGACCCCAGTGTGAGTGTGCAGGTCGTCATACGAAGTGTGCAGGACCCCAGTGGAGTGTGCAGGACGTCATAAAAAGCGTGCAGGACCCCAGTGGGAGTGTGCAGGTCGTCATAGGAAGTGTGCAGGACCCCAGTGGGACTGTGCAGGCCGTCATGGTAAGTGTGCAGGACCCCAGTGGGAGTGTGCAGGACGTCATAAAAAGCGTGCAGGACCCCAGTGGGAGTGTGCAGGTCGTCATAGGAAGTGTGCAGGACCCCAGTGGGACTGTGCAGGCCGTCATGGTAAGTGTGCAGGACCCCAGTGGGAGTGTGCAGGACCCCTGTGGGAGTGTGCAGGACGTCATAAAAAGCGTGCAGGACCCCAGTGCGAGTGTGCAGGTCGTCATAGGAAGTGTGCAGGACCCCAGTGGGACTGTGCAGGCCGTCATGGTAAGTGTGCAGGACCCCAGTGGGAGTGTGCAGGACGTCATAAAAAGCGTGCAGGACCCCAGTGGGAGTGTGCATGTCGTTATTGGAAGTGTGCAGGACCCCAGTGGGACTGTGCAGGACGTCATGGAAAACGTGCAGGAGTTCAGTGGGAATGTGCAGAACGTCGTAAAAAGCGTACAGGACTACAGTGGGAGTGTGCAGGACGTCGTAGAAAGTATGCAGGACCCCAGTGGGAGTATGCAGGTAGTTATAGGAAGTGTGCAGGACCCCAGTGGGACTGTGCAGGCCGTCATGGTAAGTGTGCAGGACCCCAGTGGGAGTGTGCAGGACGTCATAGAAAGTGTGCAGGGCCCCAGTGGGAGTGTGCAGGACGTCATAGAAAGTGTGCAGGACCCCAGTGGGACTGTGCAGGCCGTCATGGTAAGTGTGCAGGACCCCAGTGGGAGTGCCCAGGACGTCATAGAAAGTGTGCAGGACCCCAGTGGGAGTGTGCAGGACGTCATAGAAAGTGTGCAGGAGCCCAGTGGGAATGTACAGAACGTCGTTAAAAGCGTGCAGGACTACAGTGGGAGTGTGCAGGACGTCATAGAAAGTGTGCAGGACCCAAATGGGAGTGTGCAGGACGTCACAGAAAGTGTGCAGGACCCCAGTGGGAGTGTGCAGGACCCAAATGGAAGTGCGCAGAACGTCATAGAAAGTGTACAGGACCCCAGTGGGAGTGTGCAGGACCCAAATGGGAGTGCGTAGAACGTCGGAGGAAGTGTGCAGAACCCCAGTGGGAGTGTGCAGAACGTCGGAGGAAGTGTGCAGGACCCCAGTGGGAGTGTGCAGGACCCAAATGGAATTAAGCAAAACGTCATGGAAAGTGTGCAGGACCCCAGTGGTAGTGTCCAGAACGTCGTAGAAAGTGTGCAGGATCCCAGTGGGAGTATGCAGGACCCAAATGGGAGTGTGCAGAACGTCAGAGAAAGTGTGCAGGACCCCAGTGGGAGTGTGCATGACCCAAATGGGAGTGTGCAGAATGTCATAGAAAGTGTGCAGAACGTTGGAGGAAGTGTGCAGGACCTCAGTGAGAGTGTGCAGGACCCAAATGGTAGTGTGCAGGACGTCATACGAAGTCTGCAGGACTCCAGTGGGAGTGTGCATGACCCAAATGGGAGTGCGTAGAACGTCGGAGGAAGTGTGCAGAACCCCAGTGGGAGTGTGCAGAACGTCAGAGGAAGTGTGCAGGACCCCAGTGGGAGTGTGCAGGAACCAAATGGAATTGTGCAAAACGTCATGGAAAGTGTGCAGGACCCCAGTGGTAGTGTTCAGAACGTCGTAGAAAGTGTGCAGGATCCCAGTGAGAGTATGCAGGACCCAAATGGGAGAGCGCAGAACGTCAGAGAAAGTGTGCAGGACCCCAGTGGGAGCGCGCATGACCCAAATGGGAGTGTGCAGAATGTCATAGAAAATGTGCAGAACGTCAGAGAAAATGTGCAGGACCACAGTGGGAGTTTGCATGACCCAAATGGGAGTGTGCAGGATGTCATAAAAAGTGTGCAGAACGTCGGAAGAGGTGGGCAGGACCCCAGTGGGAGTGTGCAGGACCCGAATGGACGCGTGCAGGACATCATAGAAAGTGCGCAGGTTCCCAGTAAGAATGTGCAGGACGTCATGGAATGGGTGCTGTACCCCAGTAGGTGCGTGCAGGACGTCGTGAAATGTGTTAAGGACCCAAGTGGGAATGTGCAGGACGTCATAGAGAGTTAGCAGGGCCGCATTGGAAAAGTGCAGAACGTCATGAAGAAAGTAGAATTGAATCAGCGAGATTTTCTCAATTTTTCATGCGAAATCTTAGCCTTTGTGTAGCGAAGAAAACAGATAGGAAATCATGTATCTTGAGAAGCGTGCAACGCGTTTTGAGGAGTACGCGAAACTCTGGAGACACTTCCTCGCCAGTCTGACGAAACAATCAGCAGCTCAACTTCCGCATCATCTCTGTTCGTCACTCAATACAACCTCTCAGTCATTTTGATTCACTAACTTCGATAAACCAGTTTTATATATGTTGAACGTCTGAGCTTATCAAAATCTGCTTCACAAAAACGTAAACATCAACGGACATAATTTATTTATTGAGAACAAAGGCATGGTGTTGGTCAACAAGGGAAACCACATCTAAAATGCGAGTGCTTTTTTCTCAACATGACAGGGATGGTAAAGCGAGAATAATAGCTTGCGTACATTACAGAAGGAAGGGGTCGTAAATAAGATGCCGGTAACAACCGACGATCTACCGCTGGCTTCTTATGTTTTGCTTTTTTTATGCCACGTTTTTTATACCCTACGCCCTGCTATAAATGTCCGGCAGCCAGTTCTGCTCAGGAGAGTCCATACGGACAGCAACTTTCGGATATACGGAAGGCAGTCAACACCGTTTTGTCAGAATAATCTGCCTCAGAAAGCTAGCGGACGTGAAAATTTTTTTGAGCGAAAACTTCGCTAGGTCTCGCTAGTACATTTTTATCGTTACTCGCATAATCGGAGTCTATTTGGAACCACAACGTACTTCCGTGTGGAACACCGCAACGGTTTGTTTCCGCTGTTAAGAAGTATCGGCCAAGAAAATCAGTCTCAGAAAATATTGTTCAATTTTTGTAGACTCTCCTCATCCTACTTGCCTATTGTTCCCTTTTTGTTGGAACGTTTCTGACGCCAACCAAACCTCTTTCGCTTGGAAGACCCCTTTTTGATAGATCCCTTTAGACTTTTCTTAGTATTGGCTGACTTTTGTAGGGATTTGGTGTGTCTGCTGTGCACTAGAAGTCTCTAGCAAGCTCATTCACCCCAGGATAAGACTTTGACATCGAGAAGGTATCACCAGCGAACTGCATGTTTAATCAGGCTTCTGTTCTTGCTGTAGGACCACTCTAAGGAAAATATTTACAGCTACTGGAGACAGTGGCGCCATCAAGGCTACTGCCGTAGCTGTTCCCGTTCTATGGTAGCAGCAGTCCTCAGAAAAATGAAAGTATGTTGCTTGATGCTATTAAGTAACTTACCACTGGTGTTGCAAAGAGTAGCATGCATATTGATTTCCAATTGTTATCATCGAACTCGATAGCAGTTGATACCAATCGACAATCAATATGCATGCAAATCTTTGCAACACCAGTGGTAAGTTACTTGATAGTATCAAGTAACATACTTTTCTTTTTCTGAGTACTGCAGCTTCTAGGGAGCAGCTAATGCAGCTTCTAGGGAGCTTCTATTGCAGCTTCTAGGGAGCAGCTGATGAAGCTTCTAGGGAGCTGTTACTGCAGCTTCTAGGGAGCAGCTGCTGCAGCTTCTAGGGAGCTGCTGCATTCAGCTTCTAGGGAGAAGCTGCTGCAGCTTCTAGGGAGTGATCCTGCAGCAGTTGCTGCATTCACGATTGGTGCAATTGCACAAAATGCAGCAGCAAGGGGCTGCTACGGCCCTTGCTGCTGCGAGGCTCCGCCCCCGATCCGCCCACTTCTGCCGGACTACAGCTGATCCCGAGCCTATGTGCTGGGTTTGCGGGCCCCATGCTGCTCCTGGTTTTTCTGAGTGGTCATGAATTTGATAATGATATCACAAGATCACGAGCCCGCTCTGTCGAAAACAAGCTTAAAGGCAGTGGTCACGAAGGAAAACGTCATCAAGAAAACTATAAAAATCAGCTCAGATCGAAAACAGCTGAAAAACTATGAAGGCAGAGCGATGAAAAACGGACTAGAATTAGAGTTTCTAGGGCCTAAAGATGCCAGTTCGTGCACACGTGCACAGCGCCGCCAAAAAAGTCGCAGTCTCAAAAATCATCGGCATTCAGAGGAAGAAATAAATCCAAATTTACCTAATAAAAAACAGTTGAACAATGAAAGCAAGCACTTCAGTCAATGTTTTTGATTGGATGAGTAATGTTCATTGATTGAAATTCCATTCAAAGCCAGCTGATGTTCTTGATTTTAGAGATCATCGATGCCGATGATGTGGAGTGGGCTCGTCCACCATCAAAATGCAAGAAAGTTCAGGCCTCAAATTTGGCCCGAAAAAGCGGTTTTTTCGCGATTTTTATAGGTCCTACTACTCGGGACCCAGAAAAGGGTTAAAAAAGGTAAAGAAGACAATCATATTTGATCGCGACCACTGCCATTAAGCGATCTCTAACACTGTCAAAATGAGAAAAAAATATTTTTCACCTTGAAAAAAATAAAGTTTCTCCTGAATTTTGCAAGAACTTTTTACACGACAGATTGGATACGACATGCTAAACATTTCTGCGTTTTAAAAATTCAAAACGGACCGTATTGAAGCGAGTTGTGGTAGAAAGACGCTCTAGCTGCCCACTCTAGCAAATTGGCCCCTTTTTCTCCCTTATATAGCAGCGTTATTGTATGGACGTTGATCGAGTTCACCGTGCGGGCAGGATTAAAGAGCAATTTAGCTGGCATGCGTGACACACGCGATGGAAAACCGATGCGTTCAGGCCGTCGTTGGGGCGCGTTAACGGAGGACCATTTTTGAGGGCCCTCGGTTAACGCGCACCATCGATTTAAAGGACGGGAGGCGGTCGCTGTCGCTGTGCAGAGCGACGTGACGTTTGTTGCAAAAGTATACCATCGGCCTAATACAACACAACTGGCCTGCTGCCAGGTGATGGCGAGGTGGTCCCGCCACGACGGTCTGCTACGATGGACGGTTACTACCTGTAAAAGCCCTTGCATCAAAGTCTTTTTCCCTCACGCACTTCCAATGACATAGGCATCTAGAACAGACCGAGGGAGTCTAGTACTTTCTCTATCTCAATCACGTCGTAGCTGGAGCTCCGCTATCTCAAACAACCGTGTATGATGCGGTGTAACTCGTCCATTTCAAATACAATACAAAAGGAAGATTTTAAATCCCTATTTACGGTCGAGCTTTTTTCTCGTGAGGTTTTCTCATCAGACCCCAATAGCAACCGCTCCAGACGCTCAAATCATGCTATAAAATTGGTGTATTTTGAGCGTTTACGATGCCTTCAACTGAACCGATCGAGATCCTCGCGGATTTCGTTATTTCGAAAATTTCGAACAACAGCAAAAACGGCTGGATAATTCACAAGACGCTGAAAATATAACTTTGATGGATTTTATGAAAAAAAAAAACGTTTTCTAAGCAGGGTGACAGCTCATATAAGAGAACTAACCGTGAGGTAATCCCTCATCTCCTCGAATTCGTTGCCTTGCTTCGATTTCAGCTGATTAGTCAAGCTCTTGCACTGCTCGCCGAGTGAACGAAGATTTGCTTTGATCTCTTCAATGGAGCATCTAAAAATCAACGTTTGAGAGATTGTCGAGATTCCTATTCATGAGATTCTGCATTTATGCTTTTTTTGATGGCATTCTCACGTCACAGCAGTCTCATGATTTGAAGTTCTAACTCAGACAAACCATGGCTCGGAGCGGAACCGGAGAGCGACTCGAGCGACGCTGTCTCTCCGCTCTGAGCGAAAATTAGCCATTTACTCGGGCGACAGAAGCCGCTCTTCGGGCGACAGCAGTCCCGCTCGGAGCGATCTTCGACCCCAATTGGCACTGCGGTGGCTCCTCGGGCGAATGAGCGTAACTTCAGCGATGGCTTCCCTTCGTTTATTTACTCGTTTCTGCTTCTATATTTCGTTCTCTTTCTTATTCCCTCTTCTCCCAGTCCTGCTTTTCTTCCTCTCCTGTTTCCTCATCTTCTCCCCTCTTCTTCCTTTCGTCTCGAGAAACAAATCGTCTCGAGAAACAAATTCTTTTCTATCTAACGCTGTCTTCCACTTGGTCCAAAGCCTGCTTGTCTGCAAAATATATGCTATAATTCAAGGGTTATCTTCAGTCCTGTGTATGTTTCAAAGCTGCGATTTACTTTGAGGTAAACCACCTAACATGCCGTAGTTGACAGAATATCTGAGCCACCTTAGAACTAGATGATGGCTTTGCGAAAATTTTCGACGGAGCGTTATTAATGATTTTTAGCTGATTCTGTGATTTTGCAGCTTCGGTCTTTTCTAACCTATCCGAGAAGTTCAGGTCTCGAAGCTCCAAAGATAAGTATCATGGCTAAGTCCCTAATCAAAATCATTATCGAATTAATCATTATCGATAGTTTTTTTTTTGAAAAAGATTATCGCCTCATTTTGACGATTTTCAAAATAACGATCAATAATTGACGAAAAAATACTATCGCTTAGGAATTCAGCCGTTATAACTTCGGCATGGGTCCTAGTGATACTTTGCGTTCCCTGTTGAAGGTTGGCGCAAACTCGGTGCCATACGCGATAACATAGGTGCACCGAGTTTGCGCCAAACTAGTTCGGGGCACTCAGAATTTACCCACAGAAATGAAAAGATTCATTTATGAAAATGAAAATTTCTTTCTTAATCAAATAGAGATAACGTTATAACTCGTAATTCCTTAGGCCTAGTGCATACTTCGTCGCGGGTGCGACGGCGTCGCCGCGATAGAGAGTGCTGAACGACGTGATCGGTGGTAGGCCGGTCGCCTGCGAATGGATATCACGCAATACTGCGTCCACGACAAAATACACACTATTTTCTTGACAGAGTGTTTATTTATCTCCTCTCGAAAATAGGGACTAATCTTCTATCATCCAACACAGGCTCGTGTGTGGGTGCTCAACACGAAGCTGGAATTCATTTCGTCCTCTCCCTCTTTACCTAAATATTCTATACGTGAGGTGATTTTGTTCAATTTCAGATTTGACTAAAACTTCACCTCTGGAGACTTTTAAGGCAGTGATCATTGATAAGATACTTCTTTCGATATTTCAAAATCATGTAAGGTGGCTGATTGACGTTTTATACACCGTAAAGATCGCGAATCATAAAAAATCTGAACCGATGGTGATTTCCGTAGTGATCAGCACCCAAAAAGACCCATTCTAGGCAAGGTTGAAAAAATTTCAAGTGAATTTCGAAATGTGGATTCGCGCCAGTTTCTGCGAAATTCGACATCACTTTTCCATTTTCGTGGTATTTGCTCTATAGTTGTACACGAAAGAAATTTTCGAAAGATTTTTCGAAATTTTTTTCGTTCGTTCGAAAATTCGTCGAACGAAATTTTTTCAGACTCCGTTCGTTCGAGCTTTTGCCAAACGAAAATTTTTCGAAATTCGTTCGTTCGGAATTTTTTCGAACAAATTTCGAAAGTTCCGACGAATTTCGAAAAAAATACGAAATTTCGAAAAAAATCGAAATTTCGATTAGTTTCGAATTTCGTTCGTTCGACCTCCGAAATTTTTAAAGTTTTTCGAAAATCGTTCGTTCAAATTTTTTTCAAACGAAATTTTCTCAATTTTCGTTCGTTCGAATTGTTTTCGAAATTGTACAATTATAATTTGCTCTCAAAATAGAGTGTCTCTCTTTATGATTTTCAATGCGAACATAATTCGGACAAGGAGTAGTGCATTGCATTAAAAAAAAGCATGAAAGAAGAAAATGTGGAGTGATCGAAATCATGAAGAAATCCATGGTAGTATTCGGAATATGAATACCTTCGAGTGGCCGATCGTCGTTAAATAATCTAACAAGAAAGAACTGTCGATTAGAACACATACGAAACGAATACGAGGCTATTTACCAACCAAAAACTTTTGAAACAAACGTATTATTACCTTCCAGGTCGGATGTGTGGCGTTTACGTCGCGGTGTCGTAGTGCAGTGCACGACGACACGACACACCATCCAGACGGCGCTAAACAGCGCGCACATTGTGGAAAAGTGTAGATTGGCCGCGACACAGGCACGACACAGTCGCGCATAGCAGCTCCCACTAGATTGGCCGCGCGCGACGATTGTCAGTGCTAGACGCGATCGATCACTGCGCTGGGCGCGGCGGGTTGTACCAGTTCCTACACCGCGACCCCGTCGCCGCGACAGAAGTATGCACTATACTTTGACCGAATCGAATGATTCGAAAAATCATTCGATTGAAAAAGTCGACTTCGAATAATTCGAAAAGTCGAATATTCGAAAAAGGCAAATTCCCGAATCATTCGAAAAGTCGAATATTCGAAAAGTTCAAAATCCCGAATTATTCGAGAAGTCGAATATTCGAAAACGTCAAATTTCCGAATTATTCGAAAAGTCGAATATTCGAAAAGTTCAAAATCCCGAATTATTCGAAAAGTCGAATATTCGAAAAGTGTAAAGTCCTGAATTATTCGAAAGTCGAATATTCGAAAATTTACGGAAACATTCGAATGAATTCGATAGTCGACTATTTCGAATAAATTGATTTTCCAAAACATTCCAATGACCCACGAGCAGGTTGCGCGCCAAGGATGACACACCTATGATTTGCGCACACTGACGCAAATCATAGGTGTGTTCCAAAATCAAGGTGGAGCGAAACTCTCAATGATGACTCACTCATGTGGCACGCGACTCGAAAGCATAGGTTCGTTGGAGTGGAGACAGAATTCCGAGAGGTGAAGGTTGTTTAGAATACCTGAGTGGGGCATTGTGAATGTTCCCTATAGACTTGCAACTTCAAAATTTGACGTTTCCTTAATCCTCTTTTTCTTGCATTCAATATATTTTTATTTTTATTCATTAATTTTAAAACATTTTTACGTTAGATGAACTCCTTTAGAAACGCACTATTCTTAATCAAATGATCTGCCTAGTTCATGGGAAAATTTCCTTCAAGCTGTTTTGGAGTCAAAATTTTCCCGAAAATCTTTCCAAGCGAATTTTGAAAAACTACAAATTTTTCGCTCACAACATTTTTGCCCTACAAGATGGATCTCTGAACGGAGCTGTTCCCGAAATCTTCATGAATTTTGCGTCGAATACCGTTTTCAATGTGAGAGAATTACGTTTCAAATCTCTCAGCCGATTTCAATTTATGAAATAACGTTTTTTTCACCAAAGGCAATCATTTTTTCATCCATAACTTTTTTACCCTAGAAGATAGCGCTTTGAGGAAGACTGTTTCCAAAATCCCCATAAAAATCTGCATTGAACAGCGTTTTCACTTTCTAAAAATACGTTTTCCGCTCTTCGAGCCGATTTCAGTTTATAAAGAGCATTTTTTCGCCTGAAATTATCGGCTTTTCGTCCATAACTTTTTTGTGCTTTGAGATAGACCTTTGGTGAAGGTTGTTTTCGGAATCCCTATGGAATTCTACGTCGACTGATGTTTCCAGTTTAGAAAAATATTCTCTCGATCCATCAGCCTGATTCATTTTACGAAACATTGGTTTTTCGCCTATAGCTCTTTAACCGTTGAACTTAGGGGTGAAGGTAGTTTTTGAAATCTACGTAAAACTCTGCGTGGAATGGTATATCGGGTTCTTTACTTTGCTTGCCCCATAAGCCAGCCAGGTCGATGAAGCCGAGCTCCACAGTCATCTTCATAGGGTGCTCTAGCCTCTATGCTTTAAATAAGAGACGCAGAATTCTGCTGGATCCAACAACGGACTCGGCTCCATCGAAGTGGCTGGCTTATGGAGCGAGCAAAATTAGGAACCCCATATATCAATCAACGCAGAATTTCACATAGATTTCAAAAACATTAATACCAGGACTCTATCTTGAATGCTTAAAGAGTTATGAGCGAAAATCCGGTGTTTCGTAAAATAAGTTAGGCTGAAGGATTGAGAGAATATTTTTCCAAACTGTAAACATCATTCGACGTAGGACTTTATGGGATTCCAAGAACAACCTTCACAAAAGATCTATCTCTAAGCACAAAAAAGTTACGGATGGAAAACCGGCAATGACACCCATCAAATCTTGAAAATGACTTGCATGAGTGTTGGGTCACTTTCATTCTTTTTCGAGGCGTTTCACCGGTTGTCAGCGGTTTTCCCAATGGTGAAGGTTCCCCCCTTCACCTGCCCAGCGGTGAAGGTTGGTGGACTACATGGCTCCACCCAACGAAGCTATGCTCGGAAGAACTCCTCACCATAAGGCGTCGTTCAGAGCTCATTCGCGGCGCCACGCGAAAACTGTGAACGTCGCCCAAGGCCTAGTCCGTACTTGCGTCGCGGCTACGGTGTCGCGTTGTAGGAACCTGTACAACCCGCCGCAGCCAGCGCAGTACTCAATCACGCCTAGCATTGACAGTCATCGCGCGCGGCGAATCCCGTGCGAGCTGCTATGCGCGGCGGTGTCTCACCTGTGTCGCGGCCAATTTACACCTTTCCACAATGTGCGCGCTGTTTAGCGCCAGCTGGGGTGGCATGCATGAACGCTTATGAGGAGGTCAGGAGCCGCTCCGCGTTCTACGTGCGAAGCGTCAAGCCAGACATTACCCGAAGAACATGCCGTCCCCATTGTTCAACCCTACGACGCACGATGAACTCCTCGCCCACCTGTTATTGTTCAAATTTGAATCCTGCTTACCTCCTACCTTTTTTTTAATTTGTTCCTGATACAAAGTTAATGAATCTTTTAATGATTTTCCAGTTTGGTTCTAGGAGTTTGCAGAAATCCAGCTGTTTTAGATAAGGATTGATTCGAAAACAGCTGTTAGGCGGCGGGTTCGCTGTGCGTGGTGAGGTCGCGTCCCGACGTCAAGGGGACGGAAAGTTTTTTGGGTCACCTCTGACTCGACGCTTCGCACGTCGAACGCGGAGCGGCTCCCTGCCCCCTCATAAGCGTTCATGCATGCCACCATTGAACGGTGTGTCGAGCCGTCGTGCACTGCACTACACACCGTGACGCAAGCGACAGACATCCGCCCTGGGAGGCAGTAATACCCTCGATACCCCAGCAGCTCGCAGGAGGAGTTGGCCTGCGTTGCGGCTCGTTGCTGATAGCCATCACCGCATCGATTACCAGGTGCCCGGGCTGGGGCCGGAACACCACACAGCCACCCGTACACCTCTTATCAAAACGAGCCGCAACGCAGGCCAAGTTGTTGCTTTGAAATTAACATACCCTCGATGCCCGAGATGCTCGCAGGGCCAACGCAGGCCCTGCAAGCTTCTCGGGCATCGAGGGTATGTTAATTTCAATTTTTTTTTTTATGTAACGACCATCGGCCATTCGAAGGTTTATATTTTCCCGAGTACTACCATGGGTTTCTTCGTGATTTCGATCATTTCAAATTCTCTTTTTTTCATGATTTTTTCATGCAATGCGCTATTCCTTGTCCAAGTGATGTTCGCATTGATATTGATAAAAAGAAACGCTCCATTTGAGAATAAAAAATCGCGAAAACAGAAAAATGACAATAAATTTCACAAAAACTGGCGCTATTCCACTTTTTGAAATTCAGTTGAAACTGTTCGCTCGGGACTGCTGCCAGGATTGAATTGGGTGGTCAATCCAAATATGAGATTTGTTGGGCGATTTTCAAAAGAGTGTGCAAGGTCACACCGAAACGTCTATATCTTCATCGGTAGCTAAATGTGCTGGATTTATGTAGGCGCAACCTTGCTCTAGAATGGGTCTTTTGAGTGCTGATCAAGATGTAATTCACCATCGGCTCAAGATTTTTCGTGGATCGCGAACTTTTTGGTGTATAAAAAGTCACTCAGCCAGAATGGGTGATCAGTGTCTTGAAAGCCTGCATAGATAGAATTTCAGTCCACTCTACAACTGAACAAAATCATCTCACACACAGCTTAACCAATTAAAAAGGGGTAGGAGTAGTTAGTAGAGTGTTCCAGTTCTGTTTTTGACTTGCAAAATAAATTTGCGAACTCGTATTTTATTAAAAACATATTTAATTCTTTTCATACTTCTGATCGTCTTCGCCTTTGCCATTCACTTCATCCCCTCCAGTCTTCTACTGCCTTATACCCCTTCCCTCCACCCTTGCGCAGCTCAGACCCCCGGTGTGAACATCCACACCCCGCGCCGTACCCTGGGCAGGACGAAAACAAAGTCCAGCTCCAAGTTAAGCACCCACAAATGAACCTGTTTTAGATTACAGAACATTAAGCCCTATCATTGAGAGGAGATGAAGGTGCACTCTACCAAGAATATAATATGTGCATTCGGTAGTGGGCGCAATATTGCGTCAACTCTATTTGCAGGCGATCATGTCGCTGAGGACTCTCTGTTGCGGCGACGCCGTCGCACACGCGACGAAGTATGCACAAAGCCAGAGGACTCTCTGTCGCGGTAACCCCGTTGCACCCGCGACGGCCCCGTCGTTTTTGCGGCGACCCATTCGCACCCGCGACGAAGTTTGCACTAGGCCTAAACGCGGCACGCGCGGGAGGAGCGGTGAACTATGAAACATCTCACCGCGTGGCACGCGCGAGAAACAACTATCCTCTGGTTCCGAGCCAGATTTATTTGTTTCCTCGCGCGCTTGTGCGGGGCGAGGGTAGAGACAGCAAGAAATTGTGGGAGAAGGAGACGCAGCAAACGCACGCAGACGCACGCGACGAACGGAACCAAATCACACTCGAAAACAGAGGATATGAAATCCTGCGCCACCGCGCGGGTTAAAGATGGACCTTAACTGTGACATGCACAGGAATTTCTGGTTTGCACTTGCGTATACGGTACCGTAAGATAGTCTCATAATTCTCAAAGGCAGTGTTCACGATAAATCTCGTTCTCGAGGTTTTAGTGCGGAACACCAAGTTGGCAGATGCTGGAGGGGATATGGTCGAAGAAAGCAGCGAAAACGGGCCACAAATCGATAAAAAACGGCTTTGAAATTTATCCAAGTGCGCCTACCTACCCCGGTCCGTTAGGAATCGTTATTTTAGCTTATTCTGAACGTTTTCCTTGGCTGTTTTTTTTCAATATTAGTTACCTCGCGACCAAAGAAGCCCATTTTTGGGTCGAACTCGAGTGCGATATTCATCGTGAACTCTGCCTGCAATGTTGGAGTGGACCTAAACTGAGAAGGAAGCATTGATTGAAATGGCGAAAACGTTATGGCTGTTCGGGTGGTACCGCTATGGCAGCGCTGAATGGGCGGCACGCGCGTCTCGCGCGGTGAGAACTTTCTTAGTCCACCGCGCTCCCAGCGCGTCACGCACGTGCCGCGCTTGCGGCGAGGACTGTGAAAGATGCCTAAGGGGTCGTTTGTACTCGCCGCCGAGCGGTGCGGCGAAGTGCACTTCTGTAGTATCGATCGTGCCGCGCCGCGTGATCGATATTGTAGGATTGCACTTTCGCCAGCGCCCGGCGGCGGAAGTATAAACGACGCCTAAGACGGCGGCGGGTTTCAATAGTCTATTTGTGAAACAGGTGCCCGAGTTATTGTTTTGTACTTACTTCCTATCGGAATTAAATAATGAGAAGCAGTTGTTTGCATTATTTGCCGCACAAACTTAATAATTCGTATATTTTTTGATAAAGCCAACCGTCCCGTGAATAGTTTGTTTGCTTCCCTATTCGAAAGTTAAGTTCAATCCCAAAAGAAAGATAGAATATGCTAGCTGAAGTAATACACCTTTTCTTCTGAAAAGTAGTGGGAATGACAAAATATTTTTTGACCTACTCGAAAAGTCGAATGAAAAAATTCGAAAAATCATTCGACAGTCGATTGAAAAAGTCGACTATTTATTCTAAAATTCGAATATTTGAAAAGTTCAAAATCCCGAATTATTCGAAAAGTCGAATATCTGAAAAGCTTCAAATCCTGAATTATTTGAAAAGTCGAATATCTGAAAAGTTCAAATTCCCGAATTATTCGAAAAGTCGAATATTCGAAAAGTCCAAAATCCCGAATTATTCGAAAAGTCGAATATTCGAAAACTTCAAAATCCTGAATTATTCGAAAAGTCGAATATTCGAAAACCCCAGAATTCCGAATTATTCGAAAAGTCGAATATTCGAAAAAAATCTGAAAATGTAAAAGTATAGTATGCACTAGGCCTTAGGAATTGTGGTGCGCGCGAAGCGCGCTCCTGATTTGGAAAAGG
The DNA here is from genome assembly GCA_029168955.1 of Aplectana chamaeleonis. NCBI lineage: Eukaryota > Metazoa > Nematoda > Chromadorea > Rhabditida > Cosmocercidae > Aplectana > Aplectana chamaeleonis. Next base: position 478,768 of record JAPDOI010000387.1, on the reverse strand, counting down.
ATTGCTTCTGCGCACACCCCTCATTCCAGAATCTTGGTTCGGGAGAAATCTTGTAACAAGGGAATTTCACAAAAGATAGAGCGGTAAGGGTTCTCAACACTGCCCAAATTTCAGAAAAATTCCCGCAGTGGGTCTCGAGATATCAAAAAATTGCGAATTTAAAAATGTGGAAAATGTGTGTGTGTGTGTGTGTGTGTGTGTGTGTGTGTGTGTGTGTGTGTGTGTGTGTGTGTGTGTGTGTGTGTGTGTGTGTGTGTGTGTGTGTGTGTGTGTGTGTGTGTGTGTGTGTGTGTGTGTGTGTGTGTGTGTGTGTGTGTGTGTGTGTGTGTGTGTGTGTGTGTGTGTGTGTGTGTGTGTGTGTGTGTGTGTGTGTGTGTGTGTGTGTGTGTGTGTGTGTGTGTGTGTGTGTGTGTGTGTGTGTGTGTGTGTGTGTGTGTGTGTGTGTGTGTGTGTGTGTGTGACCCAATCCGGAGTCCACAGAGCGCCGGGAACTGTGGACGGGACTCAGGTTGGAGTGCACAACGCGCCGGTAGAAGTTGGCGGGCCCAATTGGGAGTCCACAGAGCGCCGGGAACTGTGGACGGGACTCAGGTTGGAGTGCACAACGCGCCGGTAAAAGTTGGCGGGACCCAATTGGGAGTCCACAGACCGCCGGGAACTGTGGACGGGACCCAAGTTGGAGTGCACAACGCGCCCGTAAAAGTGGGCGGGACCCAACTGGGAGTCTACAGAGCGCCGGGAAGTGTGGACGGGACCAAAGTGGGAGTGCACAACGCGCCGGTAAAAGTGGGCGGGACCCAATTGGGAGTCCACAGAGCACCGGGAACTGTGGACGGACCCGCGGGAGTGCACAACGCGCCGGTAAAAGTGGGCGGGACCCAACTGGGAGTCCACAGAGCGCCGAGTACTGTGGACGGGACTCAGGTTGGAGTGCACAACGCGCCGGTAGAAGTGGGCGGGACCCAATCGGGAGTCCACAGAGCACCGGGAACTGTGGACGGGACCCAAGTGGGAGTGCACAACGCGCCGGTAAAAGTGGGCGGGACCCAATTGGGAGTCCACAGAGCACCGGGAACTGTGGACGGGACCCAAGTGGGAGTGCACAACGCGCCGGTAAAAGTGGGCGGGACCCAATTGGGAGTCCACAGAGCGCCGGGAAGTGTGGACGGGACCAAAGTGGGAGTGCACAACGCGCCGGTAAAAGTGGGCGGGACCCAACTGGGAGTCTACAGAGCGCCGGGAAGTGTGGACGAGACCAAAGTGGGAGTGCACAACGCGCCGGTAAAAGTGGGCGGGACCCAATTGGGAGTCCACAGAGCACCGGGAACTGTGGACGGGACCCAAGTGGGAGTGCACAACGCGCCGGTAAAGTGGGCGGGACCCAACTGGGAGTCCACAGAGCGCCGAGTACTGTGGACGGGACTCGTTGGAGTGCACAACGCGCCGGTAGAAGTGGGCGGGACCCATCGGGAGTCCACAGAGCGCCGGGAACTGTGGACGGGACCCGTTGGAGTGCACAACGCGCCGGTAGAAGTGGGCGGGATCCAATCGGGAGTCCACAGAGCGCCGGGAACAGTGGACGGGACTCAGGTTGGAGTGCACAACGCGCCGGTAGAAGTGGGCGGGACCCAATCGGCAGTCCACAGAGCACCGGGAACTGTGGACGGGACCCAAGTGGGAGTGCACAACGCGCCGGTAAAAGTGGGCGGGACCCAATTGGGAGTCCACAGAGCGCCGGGATCTGTGGACGGGACTCAAGTTGGAGTGCACAACGCGCCGGTAGAAGTGGGCGGGACCCAACTGGGAGTCCACAGAGCGCCGGTAACTGTGGACGGGACCCAAGTGGGAGTGCACAACGCGAAGGTAAAAGTGGGCGGGACTCAATTGGGAGTCCACAGAGCGCCGGGAACTGTGGACGGGACTCAGTTTGGAGTGCACAACGCGCCGGTAGAAGTGGGCGGGACCCAATCGGGAGTCCACAGAGCGCCGGGAACAGTGGACGGGACTCAGGTTGGAGTGCACAACGCGCCGGTAGAAGTGGGCGGGACCCAATCGGCAGTCCACAGAGCACCGGGAACTGTGGACGGGACCCAAGTGGGAGTGCACAACGCGCCGGTAAAAGTGGGCGGGACCCAATTGGGAGTCCACAGAGCGCCGGGATCTGTGGACGGGACTCAAGTTGGAGTGCACAACGCGCCGGTAGAAGTGGGCGGGACCCAACTGGGAGTCCACAGAGCGCCGGTAACTGTGGACGGGACCCAAGTGGGAGTGCACAACGCGCCGGTAAAAGTGGGCGGGACCCAATTGGGAGTCCACAGAGCGCCGGGAACTGTGGACGGGACTCAGTTTGGAGTGCACAACGCGCCGGTAAAAGTGGGCGGGACCCAATTGGGAGTCCACAGAGCGCCGGGATCTGTGGACGGGACTCAGGTTGGAGTGCACAACGCGCCGGTAAAAGTGGGCGGGACCCAATTGGGAGTCCACAGAGCGCCGGGATCTGTGGACGGGACTCAAGTGGGAGTGCACAACGCGCCGGTAAAAGTGGGCGGGACCCAATTGGGAGTCCACAGAGCGCCGGGAACTGTGGACGGGACTCAGTTTGGAGTGCACAACGCGCCGGTAGAAGTGGGCGGGATCCAATCGGGAGTCCACAGAGCGCCGGGAACAGTGGACGGGACTCAGGTTGGAGTGCACAACGCGCCGGTAGAAGTGGGCGGGATCCAATCGGGAGTCCACAGAGCGCCGGGAACAGTGGACGGGACTCAGGTTGGAGTGCACAACGCGCCGGTAAAAGTGGGCGGGACCCAATTGGGAGTCCACAGAGCGCCGGGATCTGTGGACGGGACTCAAGTTGGAGTGCACAACGCGCCGGTAGAAGTGGGCGGGACCCAACTGGGAGTCCACAGAGCGCCGGTAACTGTGGACGGGACCCAAGTGGGAGTGCACAACGCGCCGGTAAAAGTGGGCGGGACCCAACTGGGAGTCCACAGAGCGCCGGGAACTGTGGACGGGACTCAGTTTGGAGTGCACAACGCGCCGGTAGAAGTGGGCGGGATCCAATCGGGAGTCCACAGAGCGCCGGGAACAGTGGACGGGACTCAGGTTGGAGTGCACAACGCGCCGGTAGAAGTGGGCGGGACCCAATCGGCAGTCCACAGAGCACCGGGAACTGTGGACGGGACCCAAGTGGGAGTGCACAACGCGCCGGTAAAAGTGGGCGGGACCCAATTGGGAGTCCACAGAGCGCCGGGATCTGTGGACGGGACTCAAGTTGGAGTGCACAACGCGCCGGTAGAAGTGGGCGGGACCCAACTGGGAGTCCACAGAGCGCCGGTAACTGTGGACGGGACCCAAGTGGGAGTGCACAACGCGCCGGTAAAAGTGGGCGGGACCCAACTGGGAGTCCACAGAGCGCCGGGAACTGTGGACGGGACTCAGTTTGGAGTGCACAACGCGCCGGTAAAAGTGGGCGGGACCCAACTGGGAGTCCACAGAGCGCCGAGTACTGTGGACGGGACTCAAGTTGGAGTGCACAACGCGCCGGTAGAAGTGGGCGGGACCCATCGGGAGTCCACAGAGCGCCGGGAACTGTGGACGGGACCCAAGTAGGAAAAAGCAACGCGCCGGTAAAAGTGGGCGGGACCCAACTGGGAGTCCACAGAGCGCCGGTAACTGTGGACGGGACCCAAGTTGGAGTGCACAACGCGCCGGTAGAAGTGGGCGGGATCCAATCGGGAGTCCACAGAGCGCCGGGAACAGTGGACGGGACTCAGGTTGAGTGCACAACGCGCCGGTAGAAGTGGGCGGGACCCAATCGAGTCCACAGAGCGCCGGGAACTGTGGACGGGCCCCAAGTGGAGTGCACAACGCGCCGGTAGAAGTGGGCGGGACCCAACTGGGAGCCCACAGAGCGCCGGGAAGTGTGGACGGGACCAAAGTGGGAGTGCACAACGCGCCGGTAAAAGTGGGCGGGACCCAATTGGGAGTCCACAGAGCACCGGGAACTGTGGACGGGACTCAGGTTGGAGTGCACAACGCGCCGGTAGAAGTGGGCGGGACCCAATCGGGAGTCCACAGAGCACCGGGAACTGTGGACGGGACCCAGAGTGGGAGTGCACAACGCGCCGGTAAAAGTGGGCGGGATCCAACTGGGAGTCCACAGAGCGCCGGGAACAGTGGACGGGACTCAGAGTTGGAGTGCACAACGCGCCGGTAGAAGTGGGCGGGATCCAATCGGGAGTCCACAGAGCGCCGGGAACAGTGGACGGGACTCAAGTTGGAGTGCACAACGCGCCGGTAGAAGTGGGCGGGACCCAACTGGGAGTCCACAGAGCGCCGGGAACTGTGGACGGGACCCAAGTAGGAAAAGCAACGCGCCGGTAAAGTGGGCGGGACCCAACTGGGAGTCCACAGAGCGCCGGTAACTGTGGACGGGACCCGTTGGAGTGCACAACGCGCCGGTAGAAGTGGGCGGGATCCAATCGGGAGTCCACAGAGCGCCGGGAACAGTGGACGGGACTCAGGTTGAGTGCACAACGCGCCGGTAGAAGTGGGCGGGACCAATCGGGAGTCCACAGAGCGCCGGGAACTGTGGACGGGCCCCAAGTGGGAGTGCACAACGCGCCGGTAGAAGTGGGCGGGACCCAACTGGGAGTCTACAGATCGGCGGGAAGTGTGGACGGGACCAAAGTGGGAGTGCACAACGCGCCGGTAAAAGTGGGCGGGACCCAATTGGGAGTCCACAGAGCACCGGGAACTGTGGACGGGACCCAAGTGGGAGTGCACAACGCGCCGGTAAAAGTGGGCGGGACCCAACTGGGAGTCCACAGAGCGCCGAGTACTGTGGACGGGACTCAGGTTGGAGTGCACACCGCGCCGGTAGAAGTGGGCGGGACCCATCGGGAGTCCACAGAGCGCCGGGAACTGTGGACGGGACCCAAGTTGGAGTGCACAACGCGCCGGTAGAAGTGGGCGGGATCCAATCGGGAGTCCACAGAGCGCCGGGAACAGTGGACGGGACTCAGGTTGGAGTGCACAACGCGCCGGTAGAAGTGGGCGGGACCCAATCGGGAGTCCACAGAGCGCCGGGAACTGTGGACGGGCCCCAAGTGGGAGTGCACAACGCGCCGGTAGAAGTGGGCGGGACCCAACTGGGAGTCTACAGAGCGCCGGGAAGTGTGGACGGGACCAAAGTGGGAGTGCACAACGCGCCGGTAAAAGTGGGCGGGACCCAATTGGGAGTCCACAGAGCACCGGGAACTGTGGACGGGACTCAGGTTGGAGTGCACAACGCGCCGGTAGAAGTGGGCGGGACCCAATCGGGAGTCCACAGAGCACCGGGAACTGTGGACGGGACCCAAGTGGGAGTGCACAACGCGCCGGTAAAAGTGGGCGGGATCCAATCGGGAGTCCACAGAGCGCCGGGAACAGTGGACGGGACTCAAGTTGGAGTGCACAACGCGCCGGTAGAAGTGGGCGGGATCCAATCGGGAGTCCACAGAGCGCCGGGAACAGTGGACGGGACTCAAGTTGGAGTGCACAACGCGCCGGTAGAAGTGGGCGGGACCCAACTGGGAGTCCACAGAGCGCCGGGAACTGTGGACGGGACCCAAGTAGGAAAAAGCAACGCGCCGGTAAAAGTGGGCGGGACCCAACTGGGAGTCCACAGAGCGCCGGTAACTGTGGACGGGACCCAAGTTGGAGTGCACAACGCGCCGGTAGAAGTGGGCGGGATCCAATCGGGAGTCCACAGAGCGCCGGGAACAGTGGACGGGACTCAGGTTGGAGTGCACAACGCGCCGGTAGAAGTGGGCGGGACCCAATCGGGAGTCCACAGAGCGCCGGGAACTGTGGACGGGCCCCAAGTGGGAGTGCACAACGCGCCGGTAGAAGTGGGCGGGACCCAACTGGGAGTCTACAGAGCGCCGGGAAGTGTGGACGGGACCAAAGTGGGAGTGCACAACGCGCCGGTAAAAGTGGGCGGGACCCAATTGGGAGTCCACAGAGCACCGGGAACTGTGGACGGGACCCAAGTGGGAGTGCACAACGCGCCGGTAAAAGTGGGCGGGACCCAACTGGGAGTCCACAGAGCGCCGAGTACTGTGGACGGGACTCAAGTTGGAGTGCACAACGCGCCGGTAGAAGTGGGCGGGACCCATCGGGAGTCCACAGAGCGCCGGGAACTGTGGACGGGACCCAAGTTGGAGTGCACAACGCGCCGGTAGAAGTGGGCGGGATCCAATCGGGAGTCCACAGAGCGCCGGGAACAGTGGACGGGACTCAGGTTGGAGTGCACAACGCGCCGGTAGAAGTGGGCGGGACCCAATCGGGAGTCCACAGAGCGCCGGGAACTGTGGACGGGCCCCAAGTGGGAGTGCACAACGCGCCGGTAGAAGTGGGCGGGACCCAACTGGGAGTCTACAGATCGGCGGGAAGTGTGGACGGGACCAAAGTGGGAGTGCACAACGCGCCGGTAAAAGTGGGCGGGACCCAATTGGGAGTCCACAGAGCACCGGGAACTGTGGACGGGACCCAAGTGGGAGTGCACAACGCGCCGGTAGAAGTGGGCGGGACCCAACTGGGAGTCTACAGAGCGCCGGGAAGTGTGGACGGGACCAAAGTGGGAGTGCACAACGCGCCGGTAAAAGTGGGCGGGACCCAATTGGGAGTCCACAGAGCACCGGGAACTGTGGACGGGACCCAAGTGGGAGTGCACAACGCGCCGGTAAAAGTGGGCGGGACCCAACTGGGAGTCCACAGAGCGCCGAGTACTGTGGACGGGACTCGTTGGAGTGCACAACGCGCCGGTAGAAGTGGGCGGGACCCATCGGGAGTCCACAGAGCGCCGGGAACTGTGGACGGGACCCGTTGGAGTGCACAACGCGCCGGTAGAAGTGGGCGGGATCCAATCGGGAGTCCACAGAGCGCCGGGAACAGTGGACGGGACTCAGGTTGGAGTGCACAACGCGCCGGTAGAAGTGGGCGGGACCCAATCGGGAGTCCACAGAGCGCCGGGAACTGTGGACGGGCCCCAGCGGGAGTGCACAACGCGCCGGTAGAAGTGGGCGGGACCCAACTGGGAGTCTACAGATCGGCGGGAAGTGTGGACGGGACCAAAGTGGGAGTGCACAACGCGCCGGTAAAGTGGGCGGGACCCAATTGGGAGTCCACAGAGCACCGGGAACTGTGGACGGGACCCAGAGTGGGAGTGCACCACGCGCCGGTAAAAGTGGGCGGACCCAACTGGGAGTCCACAGAGCGCCGAGTACTGTGGACGGGACTCAAGTTGGAGTGCACAACGCGCCGGTAGAAGTGGGCGGGACTCCATCGGGAGTCCACAGAGCGCCGGGAACTGTGGACGGGACCCGTTGGAGTGCACAACGCGCCGGTAGAAGTGGGCGGGATCCAATCGGGAGTCCACAGAGCGCCGGGAACAGTGGACGGGACTCAGGGTGGAGTGCACAACGCGCCGGTAGAAGGGGGCGGGACCCAATCGGGAGTCCACAGAGCACCGGGAACTGTGGACGGGACCCAAGTGGGAGTGCACAACGCGCCGGTAAAAGTGGGCGGGACCCAATTGGGAGTCCACAGAGCGCCGGGATCTGTGAACGGGACTCAAGTTGGAGTGCACAACGCGCCGGTAGAAGTGGGCGGGACCCAACTGGGAGTCCACAGAGCGCCGGCAACTGTGGACGGGACCCGCGGGAGTGCACAACGCGCCGGTAAAAGTGGGCGGGACCCAACTGGGAGTCCACAGAGCGCCGGGAACTGTGGACGGGACTCAGTTTGGAGTGCACAACGCGCCGGTAAAAGTGGGCGGGACCCAACTGGGAGTCCACAGAGCGCCGAGTACTGTGGACGGGACTCAAGTTGGAGTGCACAACGCGCCGGTAGAAGTGGGCGGGACCCATCGGGAGTCCACAGAGCGCCGGGAACTGTGGACGGGACCCAAGTGGGAGTGCACAACGCGTCGGTAAAAGTGGGCGGGATCCAATCAGGAGTCCACAGAGCGCCGGGAACAGTGGACGGGACTCAAGTTGGAGTGCACAACGCGCCGGTAGAAGTGGGCGGGATCCAATCGGGAGTCCACAGAGCGCCGGGAACAGTGGACGGGACTCAAGTTGGAGTGCACAACGCGCCGGTAGAAGTGGGCGGGACCCAACTGGGAGTCCACAGAGCGCCGGGAACTGTGGACGGGACCCAAGTAGGAAAAAGCAACGCGCCGGTAAAAGTGGGCGGGACCCAACTGGGAGTCCACAGAGCGCCGGTAACTGTGGACGGGACCCAAGTTGGAGTGCACAACGCGCCGGTAGAAGTGGGCGGGATCCAATCGGGAGTCCACAGAGCGCCGGGAACGGTGGACGGGACTCAGGTTGGAGTGCACAACGCGCCGGTAGAAGTGGGCGGGACCCATCGGGAGTCCACAGAGCGCCGGGAACTGTGGACGGGCCCCAAGTGGGAGTGCACAACGCGCCGGTAGAAGTGGGCGGGACCCAACTGGGAGTCTACAGAGCGCCGGGAAGTGTGGACGGGACCAAAGTGGGAGTGCACAACGCGCCGGTAAAAGTGGGCGGGACCCAATTGGGAGTCCACAGAGCACCGGGAACTGTGGACGGGACCCAAGTGGGAGTGCACAACGCGCCGGTAAAAGTGGGCGGGACCCAATTGGGAGTCCACAGAGCGCCGGGATCTGTGGACGGGACTCAGGTTGGAGTGCACAACGCGCCGGTAGAAGTGGGCGGGACCCAATCGGGAGTCCACAGAGCACCGGGAACTGTGGACGGGACCCAAGTGGGAGTGCACAACGCGCCGGTAAAAGTGGGCGGGATCCAATCGGGAGTCCACAGAGCGCCGGGAACAGTGGACGGGACTCAAGTTGGAGTGCACAACGCGCCGGTAGAAGTGGGCGGGATCCAATCGGGAGTCCACAGAGCGCCGGGAACAGTGGACGGGACTCAAGTTGGAGTGCACAACGCGCCGGTAGAAGTGGGCGGGACCCAACTGGGAGTCCACAGAGCGCCGGGAACTGTGGACGGGACCCAAGTAGGAAAAAGCAACGCGCCGGTAAAAGTGGGCGGGACCCAACTGGGAGTCCACAGAGCGCCGGTAACTGTGGACGGGACCCAAGTTGGAGTGCACAACGCGCCGGTAGAAGTGGGCGGGATCCAATCGGGAGTCCACAGAGCGCCGGGAACTGTGGACGGGACTCAGTTTGGAGTGCACAACGCGCCAGTAGAAGTGGGCGGGACCCAATCGGGAGTCCACAGAGCACCGGGAACTGTGGACGGGACCCAAGTGGGAGTGCACAACGCGCCGGTAAAAGTGGGCGGGACCCAATTGGGAGTCCACAGAGCGCCGGGATCTGTGGACGGGACTCAAGTTGGAGTGCACAACGCGCCGGTAGAAGTGGGCGGGACCCAACTGGGAGTCCACAGAGCGCCGGTAACTGTGGACGGGACCCAAGTGGGAGTGCACAACGCGCCGGTAAAAGTGGGCGGGACCCAACTGGGAGTCCACAGAGCGCCGGGAACTGTGGACGGGACTCAGTTTGAAGTGCACAAAGCGCCGGTAAAAGTGGGCGGGACCCAACAGGGAGTCCACAGAGCGCCGAGTACTGTGGACGGGACTCGTTGGAGTGCACAACGCGCCGGTAGAAGTGGGCGGGACCCATCGGGAGTCCACAGAGCGCCGGGAACTGTGGACGGGACCCGCGGGAGTGCACAACGCGTCGGTAAAAGTGGGCGGGATCCAATCCGGGAGTCCACAGAGCGCCGGGAACAGTGGACGGGACTCGTTGGAGTGCACAACGCGCCGGTAGAAGTGGGCGGGATCCAATCGGGAGTCCACAGAGCGCCGGGAACAGTGGACGGGACTCAAGTTGGAGTGCACAACGCGCCGGTAGAAGTGGGCGGGACCCAACTGGGAGTCCACAGAGCGCCGGGAACAGTGGACGGGACCCAAGTAGGAAAAAGCAACGCGCCGGTAAAAGTGGGCGGGACCCAACTGGGAGTCCACAGAGCGCCGGTAACTGTGGACGGGACCCAAGTTGGAGTGCACAACGCGCCGGTAGAAGTGGGCGGGATCCAATCGGGAGTCCACAGAGCGCCGGGAACAGTGGACGGGACTCAGGTTGGAGTGCACAACGCGCCGGTAGAAGTGGGCGGGACCCAATCGGGAGTCCACAGAGCGCCGGGAACTGTGGACGGGACCCAAGTGGGAGGGCACAACGCGCCGGGAAAAGTGGGCGGGACCCAACTGGGAGTCTACAGAGCGCCGGGAAGTGTGGACGGGACCAAAGTGGGAGTGCACAACGCGCCGGTAAAGTGGGCGGGACCCAATTGGGAGTCCACAGAGCACCGGGAACTGTGGACGGACCCGCGGGAGTGCACAACGCGCCGGTAAAAGTGGACGGGACCCAACTGGGAGTCCACAGAGCGCCGAGAACTGTGGACGGGACTCAAGTTGGAGTGCACAACGCGCCGGTAGAAGTGGGCGGGACCCAATCGGGAGTCCACAGAGCGCCGGGAACTGTGGACGGGACCCGCGGGAGTGCACAACGCGCCGGTAAAAGTGGGCGGGATCCAACTGGGAGTCCACAGAGCGCCGGGAACTGTGGACGGGACTCAGTTTGGAGTGCACAACGCGCCGGTAGAAGTGGGCGGGATCCAATCGGGAGTCCACAGAGCGCCTGGATCTGTGGACGGGACTCAAGTTGGAGTGCACAACGCGCCGGTAGAAGTGGGCGGGACCCAACTGGGAGTCCACAGAGCGCCGGGAACTGTGGACGGGACCCAAGTAGGAAAAAGCAACGCGCCGGTAAAAGTGGGCGGGACCCAACTGGGAGTCCACAGAGCGCAGGTAACTGTGGACGGGACCCAAGTTGGAGTGCACAACGCGCCGGTAGAAGTGGGCGGGATCCAATCGGGAGTCCACAGAGCGCCGGGAACAGTGGACGGGACTCAGGTTGAAGTGCACAACGCGCCGGTAGAAGTGGGCGGGACCCAATCGGGAGTCCACAGAGCACCGGGAACTGTGGACGGAACCCAAGTGGGAGTGCATAACGCGCCGGTAAAAGGGGGCGGGACCCAACTGGGAGTCCACAGAGCGCAGGTAACTGTGGACGGGACCCAAGTTGGAGTGCACAACGCGCCGGTAGAAGTGGGCGGGACCCAACTGGGAGTCCACAGAGCGCCGGGAACTGTGGACGGGACCCGCGGGAGTGCACAACGCGCCGGCAAAGTGGGCGGGACCCAACTGGGGAGTCCACAGAGCGCCGGGAACTGTGGACGGGACTCAGTTTGGAGTGCACAACGCGCCGGTAAAAGTGGGCGGGACCCAACTGGGAGTCCACAGAGCGCCGAGTACTGTGGACGGGACTCAAGTTGGAGTGCACAACGCGCCGGTAGAAGTGGGCGGGACCCATCGGGAGTCCACAGAGCGCCGGGAACTGTGGACGGGACCCAAGTGGGAGTGCACAACGCGTCGGTGAAAGTGGGCGGGATCCAATCAGGAGTCCACAGAGCGCCGGGAACAGTGGACGGGACTCAAGTTGGAGAGCACAACGCGCCGGTAGAAGTGGGCGGGATCCAATCGGGAGTCCACAGAGCGCCGGGAACAGTGGACGGGACTCAAGTTGGAGTGCACAACGCGCCGGTAGAAGTGGGCGGGACCCAACTGGGAGTCCACAGAGCGCCGGGAACTGTGGACGGGACCCAAGTAGGAAAAAGCAACGCGCCGGTAAAAGTGGGCGGGACCCAACTGGGAGTCCACAGAGCGCCGGTAACTGTGGACGGGACCCAAGTTGGAGTGCACAACGCGCCGGTAGAAGTGGGCGGGATCCAACCGGGAGTCCACAGAGCGCCGGGAACAGTGGACGGGACTCAGGTTGGAGTGCACAACGCGCCGGTAGAAGTGGGCGGGACCCAATCGGGAGTCCACAGAGCGCCGGGAACTGTGGACGGGACTCAGGTTGGAGTGCACAACGCGCCGGTAGAAGTGGGCGGGGCCCAATCAGGAGTCCACAGAGCGACGGGAACTGTGGACGGGACTCAAGTGGGAGTGCACAACGCGCCGGTAAAAGTGGGCGGGATCCAATCGGGAGTCCACAGAGCGCCGGGTACAGTGGACGGGACTCAGGTTGGAGTGCACAACGAGCCGGTAGAGTTGGGCGAGACCCAATCGGGAGTCCACAGAGCGCCGGGAACTGTGGACGGGACCCAAGTGGGAGTGCACAACGCGCCGGTAGAAGTGGGCGGGACCCAATCGGGAGTCCACAGAGAGCCGGGTACTGTGGACGGGACTCAGGTTGGAGTTCCCACAACGCGCCGGTAGAAGTGGGCGGGACCCAATCGGGAGTCCACAGAGCGCCGGGAACTGTGGACGGGACTCAGGTTGGAGTGCACAACGCGCCGGTAGAAGTGGGCGGGACCCAATCGGGAGTCCACAGAGCGCCGGGAACTGTGGACGGGACCCAAGTGGGAGTGCACAACGCGCCGGTAAAAGTGGGCGGGACCCAACTGGGAGTCCACAGAGCGCCGGGATCTGTGGACAGGACTCAGGTTGGAGTGCACGACGCGCCGGTAGAAGTGGGAGGGATCCAACTGGGAGTCCACAGAGCACCGGGAACTGTGGACGGGACTCAAGTGGGAGTGCACAACGCGCCGGTAAAAGTGGGCGGGACCCGATTGGGAGTCCACAGAGCGCCGGGAACTGTGGACGGGACCCAAGTGGGAGTGCACAACGCGCCGGTAAAAGTGGGCGGCACCCAACTGGGAGTCCACAGAGCGCCGGGAACTGTGGACGGGACCCAAGTGGGAGTTCGCAGGGCGCCGCGAAAAAATGACGGGACCCAACTGGGAGAGCGCAGGGCGCCGGGGAAAGTAACTTGTGTCCTACAGTACCGAGCAGGTGCGATGGGCAGAAAAGCCATGAACGACCTGTTTTAGGGTCTATCCTAGACGGGGAAGCACCCCAGACTTATTGATAGCAATGAAGAAAAACTCTGATTAAAAATGCACGATAGTGCTATCAATCATTGTTTTTTATAAAAGCTCTACAGAAGTACTTCGTTTGATAGCCTTACCAGTCGGTAGTTCATTTAGTTTTTCTTGAATCGTGGGTGGCCCCCTTCCCCGTCTAGGATAGTGCCCTGTTTTCTTCTTCCTATCTCTGAAGGAAACCTTCGCTAAAATTAAATGGAATTATCTAACTGTTTTGCTTTGCTACCAGAGGTTCATTATTTGGTATGATAATATTTGTGAGGGACTCGTTAAAAGAAGTGAAATACTTGGTGGATTTGATTTGTCGTAGAATTCAAATTTAACACAGACGAAACACTAAAAGCTCGACGAAATGATGTACCATTGGTTTGGATGTGCGCTTTCTTACAAAAAATCAGAAAATTGAGTGTGGTTTCGAGAGGCCAAATTACGCGCGTTTTACAGAGCCCTGACATACATAGATTCGTTAGAAATAAAATATAGGATGGGAGCCACAAAATAATATTTCAAGGAGCTCAGACTTGAAAACTTTAACTGTGAGCAGTAATTGTTCTCAGAGAGCGCGAGATTAGCCCTTTCAAAACCACACTCAATTTTCCGATTTTTAGTAAGAACGCGCACATCCAAATCAATGGTACATCATTTCATCGGGCTTTTAGTGTTTCTTCTGTGTTAAATTTGAATTCTACGACAAATCAGATGCACCAAGTATTTCACTTCTTTCCACGAGTTCCTCACAAATATTATTATACCAAATCATGAACCTCTTGTAGCAAAGCAAAACAGTTAGATAATTCCATGGAATTGAATCTATTTCGGAAAGCGGTATCATTCATTCCTCACATGAAATTTTAGTGCCTTCCCCAACTAGCTTTGCACTCAATGGGTAACGCGAAGTATCGTTAGGATTCATGCCGACAGTACCTAACTTTGGAGCTTCGACGCCGAAACTTCTCGCATAAACCAGAAAACACTGAAGCTTACCACTGAATCACAGCATATATTTCGCAAATGAGAAGGCTTTGACCCAGATAGAAATACTACAAGAGAAGACAGGAATCTGGCGCATGCAAAGTGCCCGAGTACGGCAAGGGTCGATGCTATTGATAATATTAGTAACAGCCGCTACTGCCGGTGGGGGGCAGCGCAGCAGTAGCGGCTGTCACTATTATTATCAATGGTATCGTTATCCTAATGCCTAACGCACACTAGGATTGCTCCAATAAATCGACTGGAATACCTACATCATGCGACCCTTCATGAGAAGATTACCCAACGCAAGAATGGAACATGTTGAGAACAAACAGCAGTACTTGGGTTTTGGTGTGCTGTGCGAACCGGGCTTATATCAAATTGTGTCCACTTCAAAAGTTGTGTGAGCGTGAATAAAACTTACAAATTAAGCAACAGATCGAGATGTCCCATGACGCGGCGCACACTTCTCATAATGCGCGACTCATTTTCCGTGATACGGAGCACGCTTCTCATGAAGCGTCAGCTATTTTCAATGACGCGGCACAAGTTTCGCATTAATGGCTACTCGTTTCCGTGATGCGACGCAAGTTTCCCATGAAACGCTCTCTACCTCTCCACAATGCTCCACGTACGACTAACCCCGTCCACATTTTGCAACGCGGAGATTCGATCACAGAGGATAAGGACGGAGGATAGCTGAGGCTTTTGAAAGCGTAAATACTACAGTTGGCAATGGGATTCTATGCTGGGTCCGTGATCGCAGTGTACCAAGTGGCGGTCTGGCTAACACTGCTCGCACTGCTGTAGCCCCGAGAGCGACCGTACTGCGGCCGAGGCTGCTATTCGCACCGGACAGGGACCGCAGTGCCAGGTCGCCCCTCGGTCGCTGTCTGGGCGATGACTTCAGGATTTGGAGGAGCCGGTTTCGCTCCGAGCAATGGTTTGTCTGAGAATCTACTCACTCTGACGCTTTACTGATGTTTGGGAGTTGATGTTCGAGTTCAGACAGCAGCTGAGGATCAATCTAGAATAATACACTGATTTTCGACACGTTCTTTCAGATGGGACCGGAACCCGCATATTACCTTCGCAAGAAGATGTAACAATGATGACGACCCTTTGATGGCCTTGTGATCGATCACTTTCCACAAAGAACTCAGTTTGAATCCGGCCGCATTCCCATGCGTGGACGAACTGTTCAGATAGTTCCCAATGTTCACAAGCAACAGCAAAAGACGACGAATAGCATTCGATTGATGAAGTTCTATAAAGTCCAACTTTTCAAACAAATAGTCAACGACAACTCCAGGGTCACATCAAAAAGTTGCATCGATGACTTCGAAAGTGACTGAAACTATTGTAGCCGCTCAATTATTCAGAAAAAAGTCAAGCATTGCATTTCTTTTGTGCACAGATGACCTTTGAAAAGAAATAGATGGTCCCTTTCATAGCCGAAGAACACGTAAACGCACTATGCCTGAAACAGTGGAGTGAACAGAAGCTCCGTCGGCATTTTGAACATTAGGGCATTCGAAACTTTGGATCCTATGTATATGCGTCCCTTGCGGGGAGCGCCGATTGACAATTTCTAAGTTTCTACGCCTCCTGATAAATGGGCCATAAGTACTTTTTTTACATGCATCGGCAGAGCTTTGTATAGATTTCTACGAGAGCCCAAGTGACATTAGGTAAAAAGAAGGCTGGGTTTATGAAAATATCTGGATTCTACCATATCAAGTCTCTTTTTGGACTTTGGGAAGATCACTACGGGCCACGGTAGCCAAACGATATTATAACCAGAATATTAAAACCTGTACATTAGGCAGCGAATAATGGATTTCTGCGAGAACACCGGCTACAATTTATCAGAAAAACAAAACCGTATGGATAGATCTGGCGAACCGCTGACAAACTTTCTAGACGTTTGCTTCGTAAGCCAAATACATATAAATTGGATGTGCAGAAATTGGATGCTGAATAATTTAATTATTTCTTAAAGGCAGTGTTCACGATGAGAATCGTTTTTCTGCTTTTCAGCCTATCTTGAAGATGGTCCCATGCTGATTCGAATGATGTTTTTGGAATCGTACAAGACCTTCCAGGAACGGAGTTATGGTCCCTCAAAAATTGGGCTAAGGAAACATGGTGGACGAGTTGTCCGAGGCTTGTAACTTCCGTCTTTTGCGGCCGATGTATGCGAGCTGACCTGAGTAAGGAGAGAACTTGAGAATGAAGGGAAGAACGGGGCTAATGACTTGAAATCATCGCTCATCTCACGATCTCGAGCTTTCATTTTTTCACGTCAGTGGGCGTGGAAAGTGCATCTGGGGGTGACGAGCTGACGGGTGTCCAACTTTGGGGCCGTAGGGGACCGTTCCGAGCTCATTTTTCTTAGTTTTTTCAACGTTAGGGTTGCGCTAGGCCCTGCAGCTGCCGATCTTTACCAAAAAAACAGACATGGTTTTTATCGTAGACACTGCCTTTAAGTGCATATCTTGAAAAATTATTGAGTCAAAAAAATCATAAATGCATAATGAAATGGATGATTAGTAAATACATTCTCGAATTAACAAAGTAGAAAAGATGGATAGAAATTAATTTCTTTATTACATAAATAACAACTCGAAAATGATCGAAAATAGGAAAACTTATCTATACTGCAAGTAGGTGTAAGATTAAGTAGTACAGAATACAGCAATTTAGATCTTAATAGTGGTGGGCGAGCAAGAGCAGTGCAGAAATTCTTGAGCCGCGAAGAAATCAGGTGATAGCGGCTCAGACAGGGATGTCGGATCACCCGGGCGGTTTTTGTCTTTTTTCGCCGCTGCGAATGCAGCCAGGGTGAATCCACCGACGATTTTCTGGCTGGAGTTGGTTTTCGATCACCCGGGGGACCATCGAAAGACGGAGGCAGGTGTTTAACAACATCACGAATAATCACGTCGTAACGTGCTTATCACGTGGACAGCCGGTATAAAAGGCGCCTCATCTCACTCAAGTCCTCATTCAGCATTCTAATGCCGGCCCTGAAAGGTGACTTCGAGCCACTTTCCAGAGGCCAGCATAATTTTGACCGCTGGGGGGATAGGGGTATCCTCTCGGCTGGGGGGGGGGGGATTTGGCCGCGATCTGCGGGGAGGGTGGTTCCTCACCGCAGACCGCGCCGAAGATTAGGTCTTTGTGCCGAGGCGGGGCGTTTCTCCGACTTGGACCCGAGGCGACATGCTTGAGGTAAATAATAACGCCCGGTAGCGATTCGGGTCACCCGGGGTTATTCGGGTCACCCAGGGGTATCATGGGGGACTCACCCGTGGGTCGTTGCAATTGGTGATACCCCCTTCGCACAGCCGAGTGATTCCCCCGTCCTGTCTGAGAGAGGCATCCCCATCACCTCATCGATTACCTGCATGCCCGGGCTGGGGCCGGAATCACACAACCATCTATTCATCAAACCCGCCGCGTCGCACATGCTGGACTGCCAAGCTCCCCCTGCGAGTTGCTCGGGAATCGAGAGTACATATAAATTGGATCTGCGGGCTTTCCGTATAGTGACAACAGAAAACAACATAAGAACCCAAAAATGGAAGCAAGGCTGACTCGCGAGGTTGACAGGAGAAGATTTGGAACGACTCTGCTGTTAACTACCAACGGCGCACTATAGATTGCATGATGGGACGGTTTCAGACTGTGTGAGGGTCAGCAGTGGCCGATATGGACCAGTTCCACTTTTTTATTGCCAAAAATAAATAAATAAAAGGTCAAAAATAAAACAAGGAAAATACAAAAAAAGACTAAGAACAATTTTGTTATAGTTTTCGCAAGCGCCTATACTTTTCGGCCACCCTGTACGGTCGAAGCGGGATGATTCGTCGTATCGGTGTTTACTATCGAAGAGATAGAGATCGCGCGCAGCGGTACTAAGTTTTGTGAAAACGGGGAGCATCTGGCGAACTTGGCGAAAAAGCGTCCGATGCATGTAACTTTTTTGAATGAAGACTTTTTTGAATTCTGAAAACGCTATCATATTGACAGATCAAATCGCTACCTAGCTATGTGACTTGTGGGCCGAAGTTCTCTAAAATCGCCTTGTTTTTGAAGGAAATACTTTTTGCAAGCGTTTTTCAAAAACGTCGCGCGCGGTGAAGTGCGGCGAAACATTCAGCAGTATTTGTACAAGCAATGGAAGAGCAATCTGTAAGCTTTCTTCATAAATTGAGTGTAGGTGAGAAAATCTTGAGATTTATGCTGGTTGAAATTTCGAAATCCTTCACTTAGGAGTCCGGGGTTCTCGCAACAAAACTCCGACTTTTCAGGTAGTTCTCAAGCGTGTTTAATGAAGGATTCCGTGAATTAAACCAACACAAACCTTGAGATTCATACACCTGCACCTAATTTATAGAGAAAGCAAACAGATTGCTCTTCCATTACTTGTAAAAATACTGCTCGAAGCTTCGCAGCACTTCGCTGCGCTCGACGTTTTCGAAAAACGATTGCAAAGAGTATTCCCTTCAAAAACAAGGCGATTTTAGGGAACTTCGGCCCACAAGTCACATAAAAAGGTAGCGATTTGGTCTGTGAATATGATAGCGTTTTCAGAATTCAAAAAAGTCTTCATTCAAAAAAGTTACATGCATCAGACGCTTTTTTTGGCGAGTTCGCCAGATGCTCCCCGTTTACAAATCTTAGCGCGGGTATTGTAGCTTCTAGGAGAGAAAACTCACCTCCTGCTGCCAACTTAAGCAGCTGAATTCCTGGCACGACCTCCTCCATTATCCTATGGAATTCCAGTCGAAGCACCATGCAGTCGATTCTAAATTGTTATGCTTATAGTTGGGACATCTTCACAGCTCGCGATTGGTCCAATATCACCAGCATTTTCATCAGAGCCAGTCCGTCGCGACTATGCTCAGCAAAAAAAAAACAATGACGGAATACAGATCCGCACCATGGCGATATCGATGCTCTTCCTTTGCAGGCAACCGCTACCAGGTTGTTCAATCAATTTTGTCGTTCGATAAGAAAAACACAATTTCATGGTTCAAAATACACTTTATTATTCAGTATAATCTCCCTGAACAATAATACACTTGCTCCAACGATCCTCCAATCTGTGGATCCCATCCCTGAAGTGAGAATTCGGAAGATCTGCAAAATACGCTTCAACAGCCGTTATGACCTCTACATTTCATGAAAAACGCTTGCCACGCATAAATTTTTTGAGCTCTGGAAACAAATGGAAGTCGCTGGGGGGCCAAATCTGGTGAATACGGTGGATGCTCCAACAATTCGAACGTTAATTCATGTATTTTAGCCATTTTCAAAATGCTCTTGTGACACGGTGCATTGTCCTGATGAAAAAGGATTTTTTTCTTCTGCAAACCAGGTCTTTCTTCACAAATGTTTTCCTTCAACTGTTCCAAAAGATTGCAATAATATTCAGAATTGATTGTTCTACCAGTTTGCAAGTAATCCACAAACAGAATTCCTTTAGCATCCCAAAAAACTGATGCCATAACCTTCTTGGCCGATTTCCGGACACGAACTCGTTTCAAAGCTGAACAACCAGGTTCACACCACCCTTTAGCCTCTTGTTTTGATTCAGGATCATGGTGATAGACCCAAGTCTGATCCATAGGTATGAATCGCAGCACGAAATCCTTATTATCCTTTTTAAAACGCTCCAAATGTTGCTGAGAAAGTCGCATTCGAATGTTTTTGTTCCATTGTTAGCGAATGCGGCACCCATTGTGCACACAGCTATCTAAAACCCAAAATTTCACTTAAAATATGGCTCACACTGCCTAATGAGATGTGTAGAGATTCTGCTAAATCTCTCTCAGTCAATCGACGACCTTCCAAAACCATATCCTGTATTTCGGCTATGATTTCTGTTGTTGATGCGCTTTTTCGATGTCCTTCACGTGGATCGTCTTCAAGGCTTGTAGAGTTCGCGCAATGATTTTAGTCTGATGAATGGACGGGGCTGCGACGGTAGATCACCCCGCACAAATCGAAACCCATTCTCTAGTGAGGCTGCCAACCCCGCACGGCCAGCCGCCTGGTTCATGCGTCAGACTAAAATGAAAACGGAAACCATACGACCACGTTTAAATTCAGCAACCCATCCTTCTACTGTTTGGCAAACAATCATTATACACTTTCAACATTCGTTCGTGAATCTCTTTTGGTGCTAAAACTTCCGAAAATAAGAATTTTATCACTGCACGATATTCAATTTCTTCCATTGCTGTGACACGGCGACACTAAATGGCTTGTAAACAAAGAATGAGTGAAATTTATCGTGAACAGTGCCTTTAAGCTTTGCCAATAGAAAAGGGGTACACAAATGATGATTTTTAGGGCGTTCAAAAAAATTGTCTCGGATTGAGCTTAGAACTTGTTCCTAGACGTTGTTTTGGATGCTGATTACGAATCTGATGACCATTTGTCGATATTCGAAAAATTCCATCTGATTTGGTCCTAATCTTCGAAATGGGGGAAATTTTGCTGCCCGAACGCGACTTTTGGCAATTTCGAGAATCCTACGACCAAATCGCCTCAAAACTTGTAAATAGGGGCTATTCGATTTCCGATGAATTACGGTAGGTTATGGTGGGTATACGGTAGCTCGGACAAAGCCTCAGATTTGACTCAAAATTTCACTGTAGGTGTTATTTGGGACGCCGAACACGAATTTGAGGTCCATTTTTCGATTTTCGAAATTTTAAGGTAAATATCGCCAGTTAGAAGGCATTATGCCTACCGTAACTTACAGTAACCTCAAGACAGGGATAGGCTCCAGATTCGGGTTCAGCGCCCTCAATAACCCCCAGTTAAGAGTTTTGAGCCAAATCCAAAAAAAAATTATCTAAACGCATCAAAAACTCCCTGATGGGTACCTTTTTTGAAGCAAAGAAAATGCCGTTTTGGGAATCCCGGCAGCCATTTAGCCAATTTCAAGCACCTATGATTTATAGTCTACAGCAATGGAAGTAGGACCTGGTGAGTTTGCGAACTCTTCCTAAACTGTAGTCTGATTGTGTTATCACTCATTTCTTTGAAATAACTGGGATTGGTCGGTAAGTTTTTGTTTCCACTCTCACATTTTAACCTGTTTTCATTGCTTTCACAGACGTAGTCATAACGGTGAAATCACAGACTCACCGATCTATCCCAGCTGTTTCGGAAAAGTGAATGATACCACTAACAAACTACCGTATGTTAGGACGAGCCCGCAAAATCACCAGGTCCTACTTCCATTGCTGTAGACTACATATAATCTCACAGACCTACAGCAACGGCAACATGGTTTTCCAAGTCGCTACGGGAAGGTAACAAGCCTTTCTTGTAAACGACCTTTTATGATTCCGATAGTCCTTCAGTAGGACATGTATATAGATGCATGAGCATGCAGTATAGACTGAGTACGCTGCCTCCCTGCGGTCCATTCCAGAATATCAAGCACGCGAATACAGTTAGGTCCGTGGCTTGCCTCCTCAAGAAAAAACATTTCGATCTCATCCGCTGAAGGCGCGGGTTGTTTGAATCTCACCGGCGGCTGGCGGTATGGTAAGCTGAATAGCTCCGCTCTTCTCTCGGCCTAAATCAATCAACGGGCCGGCACACGCGATCACCGCGCCGGCCGCGAGTGAGATTCAAAGGCACAGGACAGCCTGAATTTTTTTTCTTTCATCCTCATCTTAAACAGGGTCACACTCTGATCACAATGGTATTTCTGAAATCGTCTAAGACCCCCTATGAACGGAGGTATGGCTCTATGAAAATGCCTGCATGTTGAGGGCGAAAATTCGGTGGACGAGGCCCATATTTCTCTTAATTTGTCTCAGGCCCATATTTCTCTTAATTGGCAGTTGCGGCACGAGAGCAAAACAAGATGAGGAGATAGATCGGAACGGGAGTGATGAACGGCAACTCGGTTGAAAATCATCCATCCATCTGGTCGCTATTGAGATCGAAAATCAGGAAGGGGGTCGGGCCAGTGGCGGTCGCCTATATCTCGCTTACTTGGAGGAATCGAGGTCTCGCATTTGGCACGTGTTATACTGGAGGGGTCTTCTACACAATTACACGCAAATCTCGAAACCCATATCCGAGGGTTTACTGTACCTTTGAATGTTTTTTTTTTCGTGGAGGCAAGCCACGGACCTAACTATACGTCAGCGCTGGCTGCCTAGTTTCCGACGAGATTAGTGGCAGTGGTACACACTCCACGCATTTGGGTATGAAGGAGAAGTTAGATTTGGGAATGGGTATCCTGAAAGGGAATACGCCAATTAATAAATTCTAATTTGAGCGACC
Source organism: Aplectana chamaeleonis (assembly GCA_029168955.1). Classification (NCBI taxonomy): domain Eukaryota; kingdom Metazoa; phylum Nematoda; class Chromadorea; order Rhabditida; family Cosmocercidae; genus Aplectana; species Aplectana chamaeleonis. The sequence goes on along the minus strand of JAPDOI010000387.1, from coordinate 456,476 downwards.
TCAAGCTTCCGTGAAGGAACCATCGTGTTGAAATAGTTAATAATTAGAATGTAACCTTAGGCGATAGTCCGGAATCTCCATCAAGCGGAGAAAGAATGAACATGCTGGAGCCAGTTGGGAAGCTTCACCAGTGTAGCGCCTGAGTACGTTCACCTGAAGTAGCGTAGCTTCAGTCTCTCTACTCAACTAAAATTGAGGAGTAGATGAAATACCTCTTCATTATCCGGTAGAATAGCCTTAACAGTTCGCAACACTTCCACATCAAATTGTCCGACTTTATTTTCATGTAAGTCAGCAATTAGAGCGTCGATATCCTGCCAACAGAAAAAGAAATTTATCTCTGGAAGTGATCTCTGCTTCATCAACCAACCTTGAACTGTTTCAGGGTGATAGTCACATTCTGACTTCGTTTTGGAGTCAACAAATCCACCAAGACGCCTTTCTTCTTAGTGCACTACAGAAAAAATGGTTAAATGATTCAGGAGAGGGGACACAACGAATTCATGCCTGGGTTGGCACCGATTCTAGGCTGGAGGGCGCTGCTTGTGCAGATGTTAGTCCAAACATTCCATCGATTAGATCGAAATCCAGACTCAATTCTGAAAACAATGCTAACCTCATAGCTGTTCATATAACGCGAACGAATTTGAGGATGCCGTTACTTGTATTTTGCTTGGCCAGCTCTCCCCAAACACTCTCCGATCCCTGCCCATCAACGATTGCCGAAGGAGTGATCTTTGTCCACTGCAATTCATACTGATTTCTGAACAGCATTACCGTAATCTATCAAAACGTGCACGACTAGACGTTAAATTCAGTGTTCATGACGATTTTCGTTTACGAGTTTTCTACATAAAACAATGCGTTGGCCTTCAAGTGTTACCAAAATTATGATGAAACGACGAGAAACGCATGAAAACGTCATATTTCAGTGACATTATTCTATAACATGGACTAGTTGTCCGGTTGGATGAACGCGTCCATGGTGATTTTCACCAGTGGATAATTGGGTCAATCGAAAATAGAAGAATTTCTATACAAAGCAGGATTAGTTAGGGCACTAAGGAAAGAAAGGTGCAATAGAGAGTAGAGAATTGCAAAGGACGGGCCCACAAAAGATTTCATTGTCACAAAAAACATTTCCTGTGATACTTGAAGGCATTGTTCGCGCTAGAAAACCACTTTTCATTTTTCAGTCTCAATTTCATGAATGAGCCCGACAGACCACACCGGTAAACCTCCGCGCGTAAAATGTAGAGTTATGAGGTTGGAAGGGGTTAAAGATGAGGATTCGCCCTCAGTCCTCTCCTGTCATCTACCACTTTTTCATAGAATGTCGATGCGACCGTCAAACAACATGAAAAATCGTCACGGCACAAACTAGACATGCAGAAAAACTTCGAAAATGATACTAACGAGGTCTCCAAATGCAGACAAACTTCAGAAACGATTCCGGCGCAAAATTTGAATTTGATTGTACAGTGTGTTCAGACTGATTTTCCTTCACAAATGAAGGTTTTCCATGGGCCCTTTCGACACTAGAGAGGCCAAGCTACACAAAGACATGAAAAAATAGTATACGGTTTTCTGCGCGTACGATGCCTTTTACTCCGTCTCAGATTAAAACAGCCCGTTTCCCGCCGGCCAAGTCGGGCTAGTCGGCTTCGCGCGGCTCCAATTTTGTGGGCGTGGCACAGCGCTCCAATTCCCTAGGAGAGAGAGGCTTCCCCGTCTTTCCGCGGAGTGTAGGCTGGCAGTCGGCTATTCCAGGGGGTCATCGAACACTCACTCATCGATTCCCACTTCGATATCATCATTGCACCAGCCACTAGAGTGGAGCCAATGAACGACTGCTGAGCAGAGAACGCTGTGTTGAGACTCTTTTCAAAACCCGCGCTGCGAATGGAAAGACTGCAAGATCCAGTAGTGTAGGAAGCTTCCCCGTATAAGCTCACTCCTTACTTGTCAAGAGCAGTTCAAGATTAAATCCCCGGAAGCGGACTTTTGAAATTTTGTTTTAACAGACCTTTACTCAAAGGGTGATTTTTGAATGTGCCGCGAACTGTTTTAGGACTGTCTTCTGTCAGTCATCAGATTGGCCATGAGGCGGTGGCAGAAGGGCCGCAGAGTGCTTGTTCAGTGTGTACGGGCAGTCAACGAAACGGCGCTGCCGACTGCCCGTGACCGATCTATTGGCCTTCCGCAGGAGGGGTTACGGGACGTCGGCTAGTGGTACCGCGGGGAGTGTGATGTCTCTATCTGAGGTCCTTCAGAGATCTCTTCAATTTTTTTCTACGTATAATATATTTCCTAATACATTCCCGAAGACAAAAGTCACTTCGAATCGTGTTTGATCGAATTCGCACCCCCGCTGGAGTCTGGTGGTCAAAATTTAATCTTCTTAAGGTCAACATTGCTCGATAACTCGGTCACCGACTCAGATACAGACAGCACACTTTCCGTGGTGCCACTAGCCGACGTCCCGTAACCCCTCCCGCGGAAGGCCAATAGATCGGTCGCGGGCAGTCGGCAGCGCCGTTTCGCTGACTGCCCGTACGCACTCTGCGGCATTTCTGCTACCACCTTACGGCTAATCTGGTGACTGAGAGAAGACAATCCTAAAGCAGTTTGCTGCACATTAAAAAATCACCCTCTAAGTGAAGGTCTGTTAAAACAAAATTTCAAAAATTCCCTTGTGGGAACTTCATTTTGAACTGCTCTTGCCAAGAAAGGAGTGAGCTTCTACGAGGGAGCTTCCTACACTACTGGATCTTGCAGTCTTCCCATTCGTAGATGCCATTAACGGACAGTGGTTCACCTGCGGAAGACCAGCGTCGCATACAGCGCGGGTTTTGAAAAGAGTCTCAACACAGCGTTCTCTGCTCAGCAATCGTTCATTGGCTCCATTCTAGTGGGTGGTGCAATGATGATATCAAAGTGGGAATCGGTGAGTGAGTGTTCGATGACCCCCAGGAACAGTCGACTGCCCGCCGACACTCCGCGGGAAGATGGGAAAGCCTCTCTCTCCGCGGGAAGTGGGGCGCTGTGCCACGCCCATGAAATTGGAGCCGCGCAAAGCCGACTAGCCCGACTTGGTCGGCGGGAAGTGGGCTGTTTTTTGATCTGAGGAGCTTATTTAGGCAAAGACAGTTGAACCAAGTGGAGCAAGCTGAACGCGCGGTGAATATCATTCACCTTCCTGATTTTGAGCCTTGAATCCATGGCATGTCCTAGGAGGAAGACAAGCATTTTGCGCTTGTTTTTGTATAAAGTTCACTAACATGGCAATCAAAGTATTCTAACTGTTTGCTATGTATAGAAAGGCACCAACCATTATGGTCTTCATCTTGAGAGTTTCTTTAGGAGCTCTTCGGGGTTTCATTGATTCTGGCAGTTCAAATTGTGTCGGCTTCTGAGCCAAACTAAGTCCCGGTGGAGGTGGAACTATGGGTGGACCTGAAATATCTTTTATTGATAAGAAATAACGAAAGCTCTCTATACGATGTGGAAGAATGACCTTTTCCAGGAGGAGGTAGTGTAGAAGACAGTCCTTCGCCCCTTGCGACCTGTGATGGTGGTGGAGGCGGAGCTGGAGGAGGTACTCCAAAATTTGAATTGGAATACGATTTCAGAGGATCTGGCTGTCTGCTTGGCTGTTGGGAAACCGGCGGTGGAGCGATCCGAATAGCGGACTGTTGAGGATTTGACGTACAAGGAGACGTCAATGAAGCGACACCTGAGAACATTCCGTCTCAAGTAGCAACAACATACGGCTGACATACAGCGCTGACGGACGCAATGTCATAACCAGAGTGTTATGGATATCTATGTAGACTAAAGTCTGTTTGAATAAAACTGTCCGCTCACGCGTTGGGCGTGCGTGTCGAGTGGCCGTCACAAGTGGCGTTTTTCGGAGGAGCCTTCCCACAGCCGCGAACAATTGACCGCTTATATTCTTCACTATTCGTCCAATACTCCTACTAATCGCTTTATGAGTCAAATGGATGCCTTGGCGACGGTCTCTCGACACTCTCGCCGACTGCGTGGGCGGACAGTATAATTAGGTCGGACTTCACATGCACATTCCAACGCAGGGTCAGGCACAGCGGTGGTCCTGAACAACGACCCCCCCCACCCTGAGAGGGACAATTTTTTAGCTAGAAAACGACCCTCTAGGAAGGGTTGGTAGACGTTACTGACTCGTTTCATTTTAAAGGTTTTTTCAATTTTTGGGGCCTCACCATTCCAAAAGGGATCAATAGCGTTCCATGCGCCGCCGATATTGAAAAAATATAGCCAGATGGGAAGCTGGCAAGCAGTTCAGAAAGCGAAAAAATCGTCGCCCTCCGTTTTTGGCCACGGTGGTCCGGTGGAGCTTTCGGACCACCGTGGGATCACCGCACAACCTCGAAACCGGCCATGACTCGGCTCGATTCGATTTTATGAGATCATCTCCGGAACTTACCATCTCCTAACATCTATCCACAGCTTCCACTCTTTCACTAGGTCATGTATACAGACGACACTTTTTCGAATTTTTGACCGATTTTTTCCGTCCAGAGGGAGGTATGTGAAGTTCTGCTTTTGAAAAAAAGTTATTTTTTCACCTGTCTTAAAATTATTTTTAGTACATTTCCAGTCGATTGGTGCCCTCGTTCAGGGTACTTTTTTTTAAACTGACATTCGGCCATTTCCAGACTAGTTTCATTGTAGAGGATTTTTTTTAATTTTTGGGGCCTCACCATTCCAAAGGGGATGAATAGCGTTCCAGGCGCTGCCGATATTGAAAAACTTTAGCCAGATGTGAAGCTGAAAAGCACTTCAGAAACCAGAAAAATCTTCGCCCTCCGTTTTTAGACCGTGGGACCAACGCACATTTGACCGGCCATAACTCGGCTCAAAATCGATTTTGTGAGCTCATCTCCGGAAATTAACATCTCCTAACATCTGTCTACAGTTTCAACTCTTTCACTCGGTCACATATATTGTTTAAGGGTTTTTTCTCAGCGTCTACGCAGCACATACACTGAATCTCGTCGTAACTGCTCAGAACAACTACGCGTATCGGCTCGCTCAGGAACAAATGAACTTTTCGTGCCTCAAAATGGGGACGCTACATCGGGTCCGCTGGTCGGTCAGCATGCAGCAAGCGCTTGCAGAGATCCTACGCAACTCCCCCGCTTTCAAGTGGAGCCTTCAAGCTTTGACGAACGAAGATACAACTGAAAGTATCAAAGCAAGAGCTATGGCTGCTGCGTGGATACTCCGCGATGAGCGCACGTTTCTAATTCTTCACCACGTGAGCCACACACTATCCCAACTGACATTTTTTTCTGAGGAACTACAATAAGTAGAAGGTCTTATGGTAAATTATGTGTCTCGCTGGCGCTATTTCGGGTCAGGGACTCTCTACACACGGAGGGAGGAGCACGGACGAGATTTATTGCTGACGCGACGCGCGCGGCGGAACTTCGGGCTCCATCACTAGAGCGCGTTTACCAAAAGCTCGCAAGATTTCACGCCATTTCATGACTTGATTGATTCTTACATGACTTTAATCATACTGATAGTGAAGCTATATGTGATATGTCCTTACAACAATCATGGCCCGCGTGCTAGATAAAAAATACCAGCGATGCTATCATAAATATGTCTGAAAGCATGATTAGTAAGATATTAAGATGGTTACAACGGCACGAGAATACAAGATTCATTGAAATGAGCGTGCAGGACAAAATAGTGAGAAAAACAACCACGTAAAATAAAGAAAAGGTCATGTGAGAATCAATCAAATCATGAAATGTCATGAAATCTAGCGAGATTTTGGCAAGCGCGCTCTAGTGATGGGGATAGAATTTCCGCCGGGCGCGTCGCGTCAGCAACAAATCTCGTACGTGCTTCTCCCTCCGTGTGTAGAGAGACCCTGACAGGCTATTTCGACCACATGATGGGACACAACGGCGGCAAAATTTCAAATGTATCTAAGTACCTGCTGTGTTATGATCTTAAGACATTTAAGGGCTTTGATTGACCGACGTCGCAAAACTATGAAACGCTACCGATTTCGGAGTCCCGAAACATGAAGCTAGAAAAGGAGAGATGAGGAGTCAAACTCCATCAAAGAGACCAAGGCGACGCTTATCGTTACACCGATGACCTTGCCTTTGACATCGATGCTCTTAGCTATCCAGCCTTGGGTAAGGTGTGTAACGAACGCACATCTGTTGCTCTAGTTAGCACCCACATCACTGATATCTACTCCAGCTATGCCAGTCAAATTCGAAGGTATATCTATATATATATATATATATATATATATATATATATATATATATATATATATATATATATATATATATATATATATATATATATATATATATATATATATATATATATATATATATATATATATATATATATATATATATATATATATATATATATATATATATATATATATATATATATATATATATATATATATATATATATATATATATATATATATATATATATATATATATATATATATATATATTCAAAGGAGATGAGGCTAACGCAGAAAGCAGGAGGACTTCCTCTATGTTTTGGGTCGTCACATACTGCTGGAGATGATACATTGTGAAATAGCGAGTTTTGAAAACTTCAAAATGTATCCTGCAAACGCCAAGTTCGACACTAGAGGTTGGCCCAAATAAATAGACGACGCGAACAAAATGCAGATTCCTGAAAGTTTAGGTTCCTGGCAAAAGTAAAGATTTGGCATGGCCATTTTTTCGAAAAATTAGAAATATACTCCTTTAAAAAGGGAAGGTAAAGAAAAATGGAAAAAGTTTTGAAATATTCCTGAGAACGATTTGGCGTAGAATAATTCGATTTTTAGGAAATGTAATGAAATAGTTGAAAATATGATTTGGCAGTCGAGTTTGAACCAACTATTGACAAGAGTTGTGCAAAAGGAGGGATCGCATCGAATGAGCTTATCCGTAGAACATATCGAAGCTAAATCACGCGTGATATGGAACAAACAGTTGATTTTACTTCACTTAATACGTGAAGACCGCGGCATTCCAGCTCCCGAACGAGCTTTTACTGCTTGCCTTATCACGCGTGATTTAGCTTTGATATGTTCTACGGATGAGCTCATACAACGCGATCTCTCGTTTTGCATAACTCTTGTCAATAGTTGGTTCAAACTCGACTGCCAAATCATACTTTCAACTATTTCATTACATTTCCTAAAAATCGAATTATTCTACGCCAAATCGTTCTCAGGAATATTTCAAAACTTTTTCCATTTTTCTTTACCTTCCCTTTTTAAAGGAGTATATTTCTAATTTTTCGAAAAAATGGCCATGCCAAATCGTTACTTTTGCCAGGAACCTAAACTTTCAGGAATTTCATTTATTTTTCCTAAAGGTTTCCTTTCTAACATGATTTATGCCTGGTGGTGTAAACCCACTGATGCCCTGCCCCTCCCCTCCCCCTTCTACGACGTCTTGCACACTCCAACTGATGGCCTCCACACTTTCTATGACGTCCTGCACACTCCCACTGATGTCCTGCACACTTTCTACGGCGTTCTGCGCATACCGATTCGGGTCACAAGCACGCTCACGCCAATCATTTTTTCCGCAGTGCTATCTTAACCCCCCCCCCTTAAAAAAAAAGAAAAATTTTCCGAGTGTCAGCTTGGATATGAAACAAGAACGATTTTAGTGTGCTAGCGGAGGGTAGGTACCGTAATCGTTGCTGTGAAATTGAATGCATTGGGAGTGTTGGCTGCGGGCACAACAATTGAATGGACGGCGACTAATAATTTTTAAACCCTCATCATCCCTTATGGGCTTTTTGAAGAGGTTCACAAACAGGCCCGGTGTTATCGCAGCAAAAGGGGGGGGCACTTGGCTATCGCACTTGGCCACGCCCATTTTTTCGTGCGGGAACGAATTTGTAACACCCACCCGTGTTTTCCTCGCCTTCCAAAATCAGCACAGCCGTTGCGGCAGGGAAAAATGGGCGTGGCCAAAAGCAACAGCCATGTGCCCCCCCCTATAGCGATAGCATCAATTCCTAAATTATGTTTCGGACACAAAAAGGTGGAGAAATTATCAGTTGCCGTCAAATTAGTTGTTTGGTCTGCAAATAGCAGCGGATGAGCATTCAATTTTGCGGCAAAGATTACGGTACCTACTCTCCGCTAGCGCACTAAAATCGTTCTTGTGGATATGAACACATCGTAATAGCCAACAATCATGTTTGCACAATTTCGACCTCCTCAGCCACTTCCCAGCGGCTTCTCGAAGAGAGCGGTGTGTGAATGAATGCATACCGCTCCTCTGCCCTTTTATTCTCCGCATGTTATGAGCGTGTGTTATCGTTCGTTATCATGGTTTGTTCAAGAATGGTTACGGTAGCCCTGCGGAAAAAAATGATCGGCGTCCGGCGCGCTCCCGCTTGGGTCCCGCACACATTCTACGGCGATCTGTGGCGCACTTCTGAGTCACACCGTGAGGCGTTCCGAAAAGTACCTCCGAGATCCCGCCGTATTGATTGAAGCGTTGCCCCGTCAAATCCTGAGCGAAAGCCTATCAGTAACGGTGTTTATTTCACTAGTTCATTTTTACGAATGAGTAAACGTCGGATGGTTTATAATAACATGTTTACGTGTTTTTGTCTTTCTTGACCCTCAATTTTGAGGTTCCGCAAAAATTGAGCTACCAACTTCAAAATTTGACAGGAGCTAGGTGCAAACATAACCAGCTCCCTGGCCAAAAATGAGCTCTCTAGCTCAACGATAAGTGTTCCAACAAGATCGTGAACGCCAACTGAAAAAAAGGAGATGAACATTTTTTCGACCAAAATGACGTGGTTTTGACACTTTTTCTCGAATCTCAGGTAACCATTCCGGACCATTTTTTGAACAGTTATTCAGCTTTCTAAAGTATATTAAATGCAAAAAGAACGGTCTTCCTACGTTTACTCTGGACCCTGATACTGAGATCAGGGGGTTGCGCGAAGGCGAATCAAAGCCAAATCTGGTGAGCGCTTCGCGCTCACCACAATTACAGTACGCCAAGATTCGATTACGAACTCAATCCCCTCACTTCAAAAGTGCTGCTCTGTACAGGATGCAGTTCCATCGTTCAAAACCTTTTACGCTACCATTGCCAGTTCTGCACGAAGTTTGCGGACGTGGCCCAACAACTTCCGAAGCGATAAAACAGTCTTCACTCCTATCGAATTTTGCTAGAAAACCCCGAAGCAATGTCTATTCCAAATGTTGTAGAAGAGGTAATGTTGAGCTAGTACACGTTTGGTGATTTAATCCATTTTTCATTTCAAACCGCTCTTTTTCCATCGATAATGTTTACTATTCCGTGGTAAATAATCAAGGCCCCAGACAATTTTACCTCAAGATTCGATTTTTCAGCGATACAGACATTATTTTAGATGGGTCAAAAAAATAACGATCCCCCCTCCAAAATTCTCAAGTTTTCCCAAGAAAAATAACGAACCCCTCTTCCCCGAGTCCCACGGTGGTCCGCAGACCGCCGTGAGCTTGACTCTGTTTCAAAGATACAGCCCTCAGTGCATGGTAACAGTCTCGAAGGAAAATGATAATCATTTCCTTATGATTTGAAGTTATAAAGTAAACCTTTTCGAGGTCCCTCCATTCGTAGATCTCGAACAGTTGCCTCTGCCTCCTCCTGAAACAAAGGGATCTTAGGACATGAGCGAGTTGGAGAAGCAAATGATGCTAACGCCTCCAGGTTTCAAATGCAAATGAGGGAGGAACATGTGCAGATACTCTGAGAGTTTTGACCGAGAAATAGCCGCGAATTAACCGCGAAATGCCTGCTTGCCGCGTAATAGCCGCAAAATAATGCTCGCAGCGAAATAGCCGAGAAATAGCCGCTCAATAATGCTCGCCGCAAAATAGCCGCCAAATAATGCTCGCCGCGAAATAGCCGAGAAATAATGCTCTCCAGGCAGATATACGGAGCATTCCAGAGGCATAATTTAGATGTCAGCACCTCCGTCGGTTTAATTACCCAAGTTTGAGGTACGTGGACCTCGTTCAACCTCTGGAAACCCCGCCCAACCGCTGGCGGCCCCAGATGGTGGCTCGGCGAGCCGGCGACGGTTGCGTCTTGGTTAATTTTGTTTACTTCTGAATATTTCTCGGTTATACATATCTCGGCTATTTCTCGGCTACTTCTGGTCCGTTCCATGAGAAGCCGAGAATTAGCCGCGGAATAGCCGGGAAATAGCCTACCAGGAGCCGCTGCGGAGCTTTGGTGGGCTATTTCCCGGCTATTTCGCGGCCGAAACTCTCAGAGTAAGCAGTTCTGCACATTCATGCAGGCGAACCTTGGTATTAAAATTACGTCCGAGTTAATGACAATGGATTCACCGACCAGCGTTCTAATCCCTCGAAGCACTTCAATGACCCTCTCAACAATCACAATCCGTCCTTTGCTTGTTGCCTCGTCTAGTAGAAGCACCTTCAACTCGGACAGCAGATGAGCTAAGGGCTCAGGCTAAATTAAGACTGTGTTATGGCAAACTAAAACCAGAAAGAGTTACACGTTAGCTCTCAGACTTTCATTAAACATATAAAAACGGCTATTCGAGAGCTCAAAAAAATGCATTTGCTGCATGTCAGAATGATTTTCAGTTTTTCATGTGAACAACTATACTTGTTCATTCACAAATCTGTACAGTGCTGCGATCACCCTAGATTGAATGTTCGTCCCTTCATCTTCTACTCGCTACAATATTTTCAAACCTCCATCACTCAAGTTTAGCATCTAATACCAGGGGTGCGGCAAGTAAAGTTGGGCTCCCTAGGGAAAAAACCCGTTTGCGTTCCTCGTTTTTGCGCTTTTTCTGAATTTTTGAAATTCTCCAAAAAAGCATGAATTCTCAAAACTCTCCAAGCCAATTGAAAAAATTTATCACTAGGTACTTCAGGAACTAACTCATCGGATTACCACGTTCTGCTCTGTTGCGATTTAAAGGCAGTGTTCACGATGATTTTGGTCTTCGAGTTTTTTACACTAGACAATGCTTTGGCCTCCAAGTGTTACCAAAATTACGAAGAAACGGCGAGAAACGCACTAAAACGTATTTTTAAGCGACATTATTCTCTGGCCTGGAATAGTTGTCCGGTTGGATCAACATGTTCATAGTGGATGTCACCGGTGGAAAATTGGGTCAATCGAAAATAGAAGAATTTTTCATGCAGAGCAGGTTTGATTAGGGCCCTAAGGAAAGAAAGGAGCAATGGAGAGTAGAGAATTGCAAAGGACGGGTCTACAAAAAAAATTTCATTGTCACAACAAACACTTCCTGTGATACTTAAGAGGCGGGGTGATACTCAAAGATTTCGTGTACTTTTGCTGCGTTTTTCTCAATTTCTGCGCCTTCATAGTTCTGGAAGCTTCTGGTGAGAGCTAACGTCTGCCCGATTGAGACTGCTCGCCCACGCGATCGGCATGCGTGTAACGTCGGCATAGATCCTAAAGAGACTTCGCGTTCACTGTTGAAGGTTGGCGCAAACTCGGTGCCATATACTACCACATAGGTACACCAGTTTGCACCAACCTCCAGTGGGAAACGCAAAGTCTCTTCAGGATCCATGCCGACGTTATGTGACTTGTATGCTATGATTAAGTAACTTGAAAAGTTCAAGTAACTTACTGCATATCACAAGTAGCTTTCCCGAAATTTTCTGAGATGTTTTTTGTATTTTTTGTGTTGTATTTTTTCCACTTCTGTTTTTCTTATTAGGCCCTATTGTTTTTTGTGAAACTCCCTCGTTACTCTGACTACGGTCCCATTAACATGCTTTACATTCAATCTACCTCACTTATCTTACAGTATCATTTCGTAGTGTCATTTCGTTTGATCTGCTCGTCTCTGCGAATTCGGTTACCTCTAAACCAAACTTTGTGTTAATGAAACTAACTCTATTAAGCTTTGTGAACCCTGTGGTCGTTGTACATGTATTCTCTTGTAGTCTCTTGGGTCGTCGTTCATGTATTCTCTTGTAGTCTCTTGGCATAGTCTTTATTGCGTTGTCAAAAACACAAATCTCTTTACGCATCTCAAACATCACGATCATCATGAAGTTGCCTTCGAAGGCTTTTGGATTACAAGTTTAACCTATATTGTGTAAGTGATTCCGAGCAATAAACTAGCATCTTTTGATACCTGTTGTTTTTTTTTTACGTGATGCTCCAGAATTATTTAGCGGGCTCACCCAAGAGACAGGCTGTAATGGAGCGGCTTTCGATTTACGGCAAATCCAAAAGGCCGCTCTGATACAACCTGCTTTGAGGGTGAGCCCGCTAAAGCATTCTGGAGCAGCACGGGTGTTGAAGAAATCGTTTGCAAGGGCGTATTAGGGCAGGATGAAGGGTGAATATGCAGATTTACGGCAGTAAGGGCGTATTGTCAGGATGGGCGAGCAGCCCTGGCAAAGCCTGTCACCGCCCGTGCAAGGCTAGCCACCCGCCTTCCCCCTCTGAATGAAGTGGCTGGTTTTCCCTAAAGTGTACTGCTTTGAACGGACGGAGCATGGACGGAGTCTTCGCCCCGAAAACGCCCCTTTTCGACTATCAAGGGTGGGGCCCGAAACGCGAACCTGCCCTGTGCCTTCCTTCCTGCTGCCCCGCTTGCCAGAGTACATAGATGAAGAAAGTCGTTTCGTTAAAGATGAACGTGAAGAAACGTCTGAAATCGCTCAACTTTGGAGTCTCATAATTTTCATACAAAGTTTTTCGGAAATTCCCGGTGAGGACTCAGCTTATTTTGCATCCGCTATCAAACAATAACGGAAAAACCACAAAAAATGCGTTCCGACCCGATTCGATTCTTAGGTGGGTGACCTCCTATGTGAAAGGTTTTCGCCGAATCTAGTCAAGCGAATGGACAAGAAGAGATCATTTGCGGCTAGCCATCTGCGACACCACACGCCAGCATGGTTTCCATTGTGAGCGGCGGCCTACAGTCGCGTCCTCGTTCATTCGTTAGACTAGAACTAGCGAAGTGCTTTTACGCATAGCTGTACTAAACACGCCTTGCTTCCGCAAATTATTTAGAAGACAACCGATGCCAGTTGTTAGGCTAGCTCTAAGCAAACGAAGGCTCCATCCATACGTGGCGAGAGCGTGCGATTACGCAAAATCGATGGTCATCGTGGGCACACGATTCGATAGCCGCTCACAGGCGCTCCTTCTCGCGAGCCCTCGCCCGCTCGCTCTCGCGCGCTTGCGCCAGCACCATGAAGCAAGCAGCAAGTCTCAAGCTTACTGGTCCATCAATGAAGCAGGTGGCATCAAACCTGTATCGAAACCAATCCCCTTGTTTTTCATAATCCCACCACGGAAGTTGAAAACCGTGGGAAATCATTAGCCGTTGCGCCGACTCGAGCGGTTGATCACCCGATCAAACGTTTCCAATCGAATCAACACGAGGCAAGGGTGTTTGCCTGTATTAATTTGCAGGCAGCGTTGAGAAGCGTCGAGAGGCGCACAACAGCGGGAACGCCCGCTCTCGCCACGTATGGACGCTGCCGAAGGAGTCTCATACTTTGGAGTAGGAACCTTTTAACTGCTTCCAGCGTTTTAGGGATACATGTAGGGTAGAAATCAGGCGTCTTTTCTCCCTTAGAAATGGATGGGACGAGAGGGTCAGCAACGCTCACGTTGCCGTCAAAACATGTTTACGATTCCATCAAAGGTGAACCCTAATCATCATTTGATCATCGCTGTTATCAGACACATGGTCACTGATGTCCACGGGATCAGAACCCGAGGCTGTTTGAAGCCACAGCCCGGCATTTCCATCAGAACAACACGAAATAATCCGAATTTCGAGGTTGCTTCTGTTCAATTTGAGCCTGACTTGCTTTCGAACTTCGGGCTTAATGGGGCAGGTTCCAGGCAAGTTCAATTAATCCAATGCATGAGAATGACAAAAACGTCTGAGTTCAACAAAACTAAGTAACATTACTACTACTGATATCAGAATTTTACGAAAAGTACAGTATAGCGCTCCTCATTGGTTCACACCCAATTGACAGGATGATTTCGATTTTTGGGCTAGGAAACTCTTGCGAGCGACGGTTACACCCTATTTCGGAGCGGAATGGGTAAACGTTGTTCAAAAATAGAGTCTGCACCGCGACTGAGCAGATGTTTTTCGTAATTGAAGGCATCGGAAGAAAAATGGGCCAAAGAACGTCGGAAATGGACAATCGGAAACGGTAAGAGGAGGGGATTGAAAATAGTGTAAAGGGGTAAAACTAAACTCAATAAACAGTACAGTTTGAAAAAACGATAATGTGAAATAACGATATTTTTTAAAGGAAAATTCGCTATCACGCAAAATGTCGTTGTCAAAAATGGTCAGCTTTGGTCACAAAATCAGTTTAGTTGCTCGAAAAGCAAAAATGGCAAGAGTCGAACATTTCCGAAAATTCTCAAAATTCAAAACGAAAAAGTTGACTTTTGGGAATCTTGCCCACGCTTATTCGTGAGTTTCTATTGGAAAGTTATTTAATCATTCTATTCGGAAGTCTCGAGGCTTCCTGTCCAAGCTTTCTGCCTTTTAATTGTGATGGTGTAATACTCTATATGTACCTTCAAATATTATCAAACTGAATTTGGCAAATAGCGCTTTGTCCTTGACATAGAAAGTTATCTAAAAGGGCTAGAAGAATAGTTTAGGATTTTTGGTTTCCCAACCGAAGAATGGAAAACTTTATAGGAAATGGAGCTCAGAAATGTGGAAATAAGTTAATAGAACAATTTTACACCCTTCTGGTGTACATCTCTTTTCCGAGTTGACTTCACATTAACAGTTTGATTCACATGTTTCACATGCGTTTTCGAAGGGACCTTCCACCTATACATAATTTTTCCTGTATTGTTTCCATGATGGAATACACATGCTCTGCGTCCACCAGTCGTCGCCTACTACACTGCGACGCCTAAGTATCAGGCCTAGTGCAAAGTTCGTCGCGGATGCGACGGAGTCGCCGCGACAGAGAGTCCTCAACGACGTAATCGGTCGCCTGCAAATGGTGATGACGCAAAATTGCGTCCAGTATCGAATGCACATAAAATTCATGATAGTGTTCCGAAATATTTATTACGAGAGTGCGAAAATTCAGTTCATGACAGTGTGTTGCATTTTTGTTACCTTCCTATGATAGGGTATGATCTTCTCCAATCTATCACAGGGTTGAATCGTAGGTGCTGATTCGGAGCTGAGTCGTGTATTTGTTTTCCTCGATTTCGACTGATTACGCTATGTATGAGATACTGTGCTTCTCGCGGCCAAATTCCTGTCCGCAATTGCGTTTCTGGACGCATCGTGGCCGCACTCGCTCGAGTCGGTCGAGTTTCCAGCGCCAAAGCCGACTCGAGGTGGCTTGTTTACACAGTTTCCTCCGATTTTTTTAATTCGCAATTTTCAAGACCTATCTAGAGTCAACAGATCGGCGGCTGTGGCTCTGGAAACTTTTCCGACCAGGGAGCGTGCGGCCGCAAAGCGTGTTGAGACGCAATTGCGGACCGGAATTTGGCCCAGAGAAGTACAATAAAGTATCGAGCATTTTCTGCAAAACCATTATTTTTGTATTGCTTTCAACGAGTTCTGTACAGTAGCGATACAAAATATTAGATTGAGTCCCAGATTTTCTCCATAGAGTGCATATTTCCACCTCAAATTCCCTCATAGTAGACTGATCCGACGGTCATGATATAAGAAATCTGTCATGTTTTGACTTGTGGTCGCGTGCGAATCCCAGAAGGAAATACATACCATATTTTTCGTCTAAATAGCGCTGTTAAGAACCCCTATTTTGCTATCACTGCATTACCCACACTGAAAGGAGCCCAAAAACTCCCTTGAAAATCATGCACCAATGGCATCCAGAAAAGGAATAGCTCATGTTTTGAAAAAAAAATACAATAATGCTCGTAGGATTTGGTCAGAAAGCGAGCGAGGTCGGGTTTTCGCGCCCTTCGTCTTTTTTTGTATAACTCGCATCAAACTCAATTGTGAGCCAAACAAAGTTGATATTCATCATCCCGGCGTCGAGGGCTACCCAGTGGTCGAACCTTTGTGGTCCTTGCGTTGAGAGCTATAAAAGTTTCGCAATCAGCCAGGTTTGTAATTACGGTATCTTGGCGGATCGGGCGCTACCATTCTGTCTGTGTTTACCTTTGTCTACTGTACATAGAGAACAGGTTGATTGCGAAACTTTCATGGTTCTCAACGAATCCAAGAGAATGGCTATAACATTGCATAGCCCTCAACGCCGGGATCATGAATATCTCCCTAGTTTTGCTCAAAGTTGACTTTGAAGCGAGTTATGCAAAAAATGCTCACTTTCTGACCAAACCCTACGAGCGGTAGTGTACGTTTCTCTTTTCTTTTTAATTTTTCTTCTTGAACTGAAGCGTCTTTTTCATGACACTCAAAGGTAATATCGTTTTGGCTAACAAGGAATAATGCACTGCACTGAAAAAAATCGTTGAAAAAGAAATGGGAAAATTAAATACATCATGAAGAAATCTATAGCGAAAATTAGAGGAAAGGTTATTTTTGAAAAAACTTGTGAGCATTGTTGATCTACGCGTCATTGATTAGAACTCATGACAGAACGACTGGAAGACACCGCTCACTCGAAAGATCTTGATACAAACATATTTTTGCCTCTCACGATGGATGTCTGTCGACTGTGTCGCGGTGTCGCAATGCAGTGCACGACGACACGACACACCGACCAGCTGGCGCTAAACAGCGCGCACATTGTTAAAAAGTGTAGATTGGCCGCGACACAGGCACGACACCGTCGCGCATAAGGCCAACGGTATAGTTTCGCGAGACCCGGTCGCGTCGGTCTGCACAGCGCCTCCCACCCTTTAAATCTGTCGCTGACACAGTGCGCTGCACAACGACAGCGACAATGGCAACGACAGGCATCGACACAAATACCGACAACTGATCCTACGACGGACAGTGCAGTTGATCCGATGGTGGTCCCGCCGCGAATTGTGCTAAATGTCATGACTGTCGACAGTGACAAAGTATACCATTGATCTAGGGCGTCGTTTATATTTTCGCCGCCGAGCGGCGCGGCGAAGTGCAATCCTACAATATCGATCGGCGAGTGCCGCGCCGCGTAATCAATATTACAGAAATGCACTGTGCCGCGCCGCTCGGCCGGGGAGCATAAACGACACCTATCACCTCCTATTAGATTCGCCGTGCGCGACGGTTTTCAGTGGTAGGAGCGATCGGTGGCTGTGCTGGGCACGGCGAGTTGTATCAGTTCCTACACCGCTGATCACTTGATATGACTCCAGCTTCCCTATTTTGTTTTAAGGTATAGAAACAATTTTGTATTTCGCACGACGCATATGTATAACAACACTTGAGAAACATGGAAATGCCTTGCGACGACCGCCACACTACCAATTTCATCGGAACCTCCTTATCACTATGTACTGTATGTAGTCGTTATATTTCACCGAGGCCCACCGCTCCGCTGCTGGTGATTATCGGAATCTACAGTTCACTAGGGGTTTGCCAGTGTCTAGCTATGACATTCTGAGAGAGAGAACATGAGGAAATTGCATTGAAACTCACCAAACTAACTGATGGTTTTGTCATTGTCTCCTCAACCTCAGCAGTTGCTGAATAGTTTTCTTCGTGGGCCTCAATCCGAAATAAGTGACTGAATTGTTGGATTTCACTCAGAACTTTTGGATCGGCGTCAACCCTAAATAGGAACAGATTGCCTAAACGAATCTAATTTAAAGCGAAAACGCAGTATCGAAACATGAAAGAGAAGACCAATTCAGGTGTACTCGAATCTAGGCTACGGCATGGACTAATGGTGTTCTGCCCGCCTTGGCGAACAACAACATCGATGACCATGAGATGACGATGCTGTTCTATTCTGTGGAAATGATGCGACTATAGCAGAAACAGAAAATGATTCAGCACGCTCTTTTTAGTCAGGACCAAGCATAGATTGTACTGTCCACAGAACATTGCGCACTACTGAAGCTGTTCTATGAGAGAATGATACACTTTTAGTGTACATGTCCAATCCACACCAGGAAAGGACTCATATGAAGCGCGAAGTGAAGAATGATTAAAATCGAAACTAAATTACATGATATGGAAAACTCACTTAAGGTGCTCCAATTGACTTTCGTAGCCGAGTTCTGAAACAAATGATGCAATGTGTAAGTTATTTTATATTACAGTTATTTACTGTAGTCAATGATGACGGCACCCCCATGATGCGCATTAGACAACGTTTTTGTATCTTATAAAATTGAAATGTTGAAGAGAGACGAAGGACAGGGTAGGTTCTTCAGCTTGGTGATTTTTGTAAGAGCAGCCCCTTCGCTCATTTCACACATTGTGCAAGCTGAAGTGTCGGAACTGTTTATGATTCAACTAGCACACACCTTTTAGATTGACCTCGTTGTCTTGACAAAAAATCATACCATGCTCCTGTTCAGTACTGTCTTAGACGTGGTTAGTTTCGTCAGAGAAAAAGGCGATTCTGTGTTATCTGTTAAGTACACACTTGCTGTATATTATACTTCGGTTGCTCAAAAAAAATTTCGAATATTCGAGTTTTCGACTAACTCGATTTTTCGAAATTTCGAATAATCGACTAGTCGAATGACTCGATGTCGAATGTTTCAGTTGATACCAAGACTCAATGACTCGACACGACATAAGTATACTGTATAACCCCAGAGTAATGTGAAGCCCCCCTGACATTATGCGGAACGCCGCCGTCCGACACACGTTATAGGATATGGGTGCGACATCGTTGAACGCCGAAGTGCGACGCAGGATAACAGAGGTCACACTGCGGCGTTTAACGTCGGTGCGAATTTTCTCCGTTGATGATGTGGCGACGAATATTATCAGGTGCACTATGGCCGGGATCATACATCGCGCGATCAGCGACGGCGACAGTGCATATCAGGCATATGGACTTCTGGGCCAGTAGCAATCCCCCAATGCGGTGACTTTAAAGAGCCAGCCGATCTGAGGTCGGTGACGCCTAGATGCCTCCTCTGGTTCCCACATTAGAACGATGATTATTCACGAAGAGCAGCCATCAATGCAAAACTCTCACTAATCGAAGTCTTCGAACCAACACAGCACCAACCAACGCGACGGGTGCCCAGTACAGCGCCTTAGACCCCTAGGCCACATGTTCATGTGTAAGGGACTCTTTTCGTTTTCCTAGATACACTCCCTCCACAGTTCTTCGTATTCATTGTGCCTTTGATCGAACTAGCAGTAGTAAATATGGGTTTTGGGAGCGTGCAAATGTGTCTATCTTTCAGATTTAATAAGTTTTCAACCTTGGATGGTGGGATTTCGGAATTTTCCGCGAAAATCATCAGAGCGAAAGAATTTAAAATATATTTAAAAAACGAATTTGAAAATTGCTTGTTGGATGACCACTTACCACTGAAACCACGACACAATACTTTGTAGTATGATTGTCGAGGAGCCAACCTCGTGATTTTTTCACAATGTACCGAAAAGTTCAAAGAATTTTTTTTCAATTATGAACTTCTTTTATCCTTAGTCTGTTTCACGCTTCGCAGTCAACATAGAAAGAAGTGAATTTGGAGTGAAAGAGGAAAACGAAGTTTAGATAAAAGCCGCATTTAGATGAACTATTATACAGCATTTAGTAACTAGTACACGCGGATCATGTAAGTTTCATGCCTTTTCTAGAGAATCAAACCGTTTTTCAGCCATATGTTTTAGATAGCTTTCTAAGCAAACTTGATTTTATTTGTAATGAGCGATTATTGGAATAAAATTTGAAAATGGTTGAATATGGCCACAACAACTTCTAGAAATTCGAAGTTGAGCTTATTCGAAGTCGAAGTTGAACGTCGCTAGTCAGGTATGAGCTTTTGAGAGACTGCGAATGTTTTTTGGTCAACTCGGATACGCTCTCTTCGAATCTGAACTCGGATTTTGCTACGGACATCTGCGAAAAAAATATAGCCGGTCAAAGTTCGTATTCCACGCCTTTTTTCTATCAAAAACGCGCTTTAGAGTTTGCGGAATCCGGAAACGGACCTCATGATTGTGTTCAGCCCCCAAAACTACCCCACTGAACAAATTTTGAGTGAAGGCACATTTTCCAAACTTTGCACAGACTGACAGCGTTTTGGACTTGTGCGGATTTTCGGTTGGGCGCTTATTTTTACCTCTGAAAGCGTAAAAAAATGTTGCAGATTTAACTCAAAATCCTTAAAGGAGGGTTATTTGGGGCGCTGATTCGGGGCGCTGAATGGTTTATTAGACGATTTTCCGAGCTTTTCGACATGATTCGTTCAAAGCTTCCCATCGGGGATTTGATGGCAACTCGCGACGTTGGCCGTGTTAGGGAGTGCAACCATAGATATGCGTCAAATTGTTGCTCTGGGGGTTATTTGCAGTACTAAACAAGAATCTGCAATCGGTTTATCGATTTCTGATAGATTACGGTAGGTTACGGTGGGTATACAGTAGCTTAGTCAAAGTCTCAGATTTGACTCAAAATTTCACTGTGGGTGTAATTTGGGACGCCGAACACGAATTTGAGAACCATTTTTTGATTTTCGAAATTTTAAGGTAGGTAAAGTCAGTTAAAAGGCATAATGCCTACCGTAACCTACAGTAACCATAAGTCTAGCGACAAACTGACCCCAGAATCACGTTCAGCGCCCTGAATAACCCCCAGTTGAAAGTTTTGAGCCGAATCCGAAAATGTTTTTCCAAACCCCCTAAAAATTGGCTGATTACCTTTTCACGAAGCTTCAGAAACGCTTATAACTTCGTTCAGAGATGTCCGTAGCAAAATCCGAGTTCAGATTCGAAGAGAGCGTATCCGAGTTGACCAAGAAACATTCACAGTCTCTCAAAAGCTCATACCTGACTAGCGAGGTTCCCTAGTTAGAATAGGAGCCCGTGAAATCTATAAAGGAGATGTATTCATGACAGCTACGTACAATTTCACGTTGATCTCCCCTAATCTCCGCCAGGAATCATTGAAACATCAATAAAACTTTAAAATGTTTCGCCTGTCATTCCTATCAGGTGGCAGCGGAGCTGGATGGCTGCCAGCCGGCGGGTGCAAATTTTCCTTGATTACCTAGACAACGAGATCTCAGACGTTCGCCGTTGTCTACAGGACGTCGATCCGCCCAGAACGAGTCACCGCTGGCGAACAGGCAGCTCTACGCGGGGTCGTCCCAGTGTGCTGTTGAGCAGGGGGCGACGGGCTGTTAAACAGCCCATCGACCGACAATCCCGCCGAGTTCCTTAAATCGACGCAGACCGAGTTGTTGTCCACAGGACGTCAATTCGGGATGTCTACGGCTGCACAGGTCGATGGGCTGTTCTACAGAACATTCGCGGGAGGGGCGGTGGCAGCGTCCATCAATCGATGTATCACGAAGATCGTGCCGTCCAAGTTCTCATTTTCGGTTATATGATATTTGCAATTCGTTCTATTTTTTGAAGATATAGACTTCTATGGTAATTCTTTTTTTTTAATTATAAGAGATCTGTGATTCGTTTTTTAATAACGTCTTCCCGTGGAAGGGGTGTTGGTGGCATGCCGAGAGATGCACCTCGCGGCGTTCCCCGTGATGGACCCGGAGGGTTGTCATCCTGGATGGTATTTGGCGCTACAAACGTAGTAGACGACATGGTAGGAGCCGTGCGGTCCTATTTATGCTGTTATCTACACCATGTTTGTGAGAGTGTATGCTGCCCTTAAGGGGTGACGTTAAAAAGCGGTTGATGCTTCACTGTAATGGTGATATCAGGTCTACAGGATGTTGATAGGATGTGAACGCGGAATCGGGGATGGAGACCCTCCTCTAATGGGATGTCTACAGCAAAAGCGTTCCCGCGGATAGGTTGTATACGGCACCAAGGAGGGGGGCGATGTGCAGTTCTCGAGGGGCGATCCATGCCCCTTTTGGATGTCTACAGGGAGCATTGCGTGAGGTGACATCTCATTCGTGTCCTGTAGACAACGGCGAACGTCTGAGTAGGCCGCCGTGCTGTGCTGGGGTGATAATTGGACAGCGGACTGGTCGGATCGCAAGCGCTACCCTGCCCTTTCTTCCGATGAATGGGCATTAGCCCTACCGAAGACAGTGCCGGGAACTTTGGGCCCGACTCCCGAGAATTCACGGTTTGGCATGGCCCCTCATCTGCCACCTCTCCCTGGAGGTCCCGGAATTCTTGGAGTGCACTTGCTTCAGAAAGTCAGCCCCATTGGACGTGCTCGACCCCATGACCGCGGTATCGACCCAGCTCCTCTTCGCTCCGCGCGCTATTTCTCTTTCCTCTGAGGCGGTGAGCGAAGTCACCACCCGTTTCTTGCAGTCAGCCACCTCACAAAAGAACGCTCACTGCTCCCAGGTGGCTGACTGCTATGGTCATTAACTTGAGCGCCGCCCGTGCATTTCTATGCCGGCCCGTTCATATTGATAGCCGAGACGTGATTGACCCAGTCATCACGCAGTGACACCTTCCGGGGGGATTGCTACTGGCCCTGGTCGACATGGATAGTAAATATTGCGTCGCATTCTTCGTCGCTGGAAGTATGAACCACGCCTATCACAAGTCTGGTGGGTGCCGCACGCGACGCCAGATAGCATTGCCCGACGTCGGACATCAGAATAACTGTGAACGGAGCTTTACAAGATGGGGCCGCGACGCCAATGCTTCCTGCAGTGAGGCGTCTGGCGACAGCCGTTCACTGCGCTCTCCCTCAAAAGCACGCACTCTCTCTGCTCCTTCCTTCGCTCCGTCCGCCCAATGAAAAAATAGATCAAACATTGTGGTAAAGCCGTTCATACGTATTCTAGTCACTTGGCTGACAGAATTAATAAACATGACATCTTGGGCCACCCATGTAGCATTTCCAAGGAGAGCGTGCTTCTGGGTCAGCTGACTTGACCCTTGCTTGGATACGCCGAACTAAATAAGGCGCTAGGTTCAGGGAACACATATTATGTGGAGTCCTTTTTCGTAATCAATCAAAGTGATCGAGGAGCAAGAAGATCTCGGATCCCTAATCACCAGTGACTTCACTTTTGACAAACACTGTGATGAAATCGCTCGTAAAGGCAACGCGGATGATGTACAAAATGTTCAGGGTGCTGTCAGCAAGAAACATGACATTTTTGCTTCGGGTGTACAAAACTTATGTACGACCGATTTTGGAATATGGTACTCCAGTATACTGTCCTTACAAGGCAAAATCAATAAAGGTGCTTGAAAAGGTTCAGAATAGTTTTACTCGCAAGCCTATGACTAGGGTTCTCGGATTTTTTTATGATAGAATACCATCAGCTCCTGAGAGGAAAGCTAACCTTTTCTTGGATAGTCTTCGCTGTCGAAGGAGGAGGTTCGATCTTATACTTTTCCAAAAAATCCTCACTGGTGCATGTTGTCCTCACCTTCGGCAATTTTGTACGATGAGAACGTCTATCCCTAGAGGAGGGGAAACAAAACACATTCTACCTCGCGCCAAGCACGATCGCAGAGTTCACTATTTTACCCTGGGGGCGGGGCGAGATTACTTCGACTTATTCGAAAGATCTGTGCCGCCGATCAATATTGGAGCCTTCAAAAAATGGTTGGGTATTAATCTGGATCCATGAACGATATTGATGTTTTGTTCACTGCTTACGTTCGATTTGACTTCTTTCTCTTTTTTTTGTCTTAAATTTATTACCACACGAATTTACTCGTGTAATAAATATAATAATATAAATGTAATCGCTAACAGCATTGCCTAGCACATTCTGAAGGAGAAGGGATTGTGCTCATGATGCGTACAATCAAAGTGTCAAAGAGCATCCTCCAAACTTTCCGACGGCAGCAGCCACGAGCGAACAATTTTCGAAACATTTTTATGCACACACGGAGTAGCTGAAAAGTATATCCGTGAAAAAAGGCCAAGGGTAATGCGCTGCATTATGGAATTTTCCCATTTTTAAAGGACCAAGAATAGGACAAGAACCATCATTCGAACAATCCGACAGGAAATTCTAACAACGGCTTTCCGCGACACCAAATCGCTTGGATATTTAAGGCAGCAGACACTCTCTAAAATGATATCAATTTTATTACAAAAATCGAGGGTTCGGGGCTGGTAGTATGGGGAACCAACGAAAAAACCAACGAAAGTTGTATGCAAATAGAGGAATAATGGTTGGAAGTTCACTTGGTTGGAATCATCAAAAACCAGCTGAAGTGACCCTACTAGAACGATCAATCTGGACGAGTTTGTATTTTGGGGCGGGGTTTACGAAGCTCATGGGCGGGGTTGCAGAAATTTTTTGACATGCATTGCTCAAATTTAGTAGTTTTGACTCGTTTTTGACGTTTCCAACGGCGGGAGCTTTCTACTACATAGGAACCATACGACCCCAGTAACGGAGTTAACTCAGAAAAATTTTCAGCAGCTGTTTTTAAGTAAGAAACAAGTGCCCTTCAAAGAGTTAGTTCATGTATCGACTCAATGAATGGCCATTCCCGGTTTCGAGCAACGCACAATTAGAAGAATAGTTTTGGAGCAAGAACATCTATATCCAGTTGGACCATCTGCATCCCAGACTTTTCTTCTTCATAAGACTCAAGGATATCCTCTCATGATTGGATAGGGTGGAGAGGCAAAATAATCTCTCTTCATACATGTTTATGTTATAAAATCTTTAAACAATTCAGATCTTTTCTACTACCTTCAGCGAACAGATGATTATATGCACCCTCGTTCGGAAGCCCGTGTGGAAGTGAAGGGTGAAAGTAACGGGCGGTTCGTTCAAATATTGGCACTTGTCGCATTTTTGTTCAGTTAGGCTGTGAAATGCCTCGAAATGGAGCATATCGCTAGGCGTTGAAAATACTAGTGTTTTGTTCGTGCCAACTCTTCTCAGCCACCATGTGTAATATCATTTTGGTTGAAATGGTAGGAAAAATGAAGTGGTAGGAACTAAGATTTCTAATATTGGACGACGAATTGACGAACGTAGCTTCAGCTATCCGAAATTGGAACATTTTCGTTTCCTTCCTTTTCATTTAGGCTCTTGGACACCTCGATTACTTCATCAGTAACCCAAGGAAGATATATGATTTTCATATTTGCATTCGTTATATATAAAGTATTGCACTGGATTGGGCAATGTAATGAAGTCGAGCTCACACTTTCAGATGCTCAAAATGAACGAGCAGGCATTGAAGTCGAGAAATAATGAGATGGAAATCGCAAGAAAACACAATGAAGCAAACTCTGAACAGAGAAATGTGAAGTTTACTTACACACAGCGCACGTGCACCGAGAACCACGTCATAAAAAGAGTTTCGGCATTGGGTAAACCTCTTTCAATAGAAGCGCTCGTACACAGTTGAAGCGATCTGAACGGACACTGTCCACGGAAGGGTGAGCTTCGAAGGCATTTTTCCCACGGTCAATTATACAAGCCTGTGGGAAAACTATCAACAAATCGACAGCGATGCGTAATCGGCGGACAGCTCAAGGGAGCATTCCCAGAGCCACAGTTCAATGGGGGCACCACATTGTAAAAAATTATACTAACAAAAAAAAATATACTAACAAAATATAACAAAAAAATTATACTAGCAAAAAGTGTGCGCTGTCGAAATTGGCACAGGTAACTTTGGAAATGTGAAGGGTTTTGGCACTGGAGGTAAGGATGAGCTAGATTCAGTCCATAAGTACGTACGTATTAGGGTACGATGACCATACCACAGCTATTGCATAAACTTATATAACACTATTACGACGAAAAACCTTACGCGGCATCATCTCGTAATACCCTACTGAGACAAAAAGAGATTTGCAAAATTGAGCAACCATTTTCAATCAGAGCGAACTTCCACTCGTAGTGCACCGTAACTTGATAGCGCGAGGTTACCAGATTCATCATATGGATTGTTTTTCTTGCGAAAATCTCTGGAATTTATCATACTTCATGAAACAGGATTGGGGAGAATGCGAAAGTTTCAATGTTTAAATACACTTTGAGATCTGCTCTAGTTTTCACAAGTTTATTAATAGTTCAAACGAGAGGAATGATTATGAAACGCGAGATGAATAAGTCTGCATCGTAAGCAGACTGCCAGACAGAGGGCAATACTACTCTACACAGTGGAGTACAATTAGCGGTGGCCTGCAACGGCATCTACTTATGTATGTAAATCCGCGCACTGTCCATGACCGCTCAAACTGAAGTACAAGCAGGTCTAGGCCAATGGGGGTAGGGTGATCCATGCTCACTAATACTAGTGGTTATTTCATACCAGAGCTAATAGAGCATACAAGCGGATTCTCCAATAAAAGACAGGAGAAGGAATGAAGCTTTGCTTTCAAAGGATGACACCCTCTTTCCAGAAATCCATGTATTGGTATGCTTAATATCATATCTAGCAGCTAGTAAGCGACTTAGACGCCAATTATGGTCAATATTCATCAAGGAGTTTTCCCGGTAAGTCACCTTTCGATTTAAAAAGAACTCTTCTTAATTTTATCCAACTAGCAAAATTGAAACCAATCATCAATGGCTATCATCGTGGAACGGTTCGAGTCTGACAAACCGATATCGTTAAGGAACAGTCACTGAGCGAAGATTTTCCTCAGAGAACCAAAAGCGGTGGGAAGAACTCACAGAAACCTCGGTTCTCACTGAACAACGGCATCAACGAAATTCCTATAAACCGCATTCGAAACAAACACTTGAACCGTTTTTGAAACATCTACATGCGTAATATGCTCACATTTCGTTTTTCGGTAGTTCTTCTTTAACCCATTTACGACCACGCCTAATTTTTGGTGGCTGCACGTTCCAACCGCGTGCAATATTGCGTCTCCGTATACAGCGTCCCACCGGTGGGCCACTTTTGCTCGAATGGCACGCCACCGAAAAATCGATTTTCGTTTTTTTTTTGTTTATCGGACGACTGTCGATGTCAAAATCATGATGCCAAAGTTTCAGCTTACATAACTCTTTCCTTCGAGACTCCTAAATTTTCAACTGTGTAGATAAGACTATCCGCAAAATCACGTGAGTTCGTTGAATCTTAGCGGTTTGGAAGATTAATTATCGTACATTACCATGATAGGCGCTCTTCTGTTCTTCGATTGCCACGAAATGCTTCGTGAAATGATATTTTTTTCAGATTTACACTAATTTTTGCGTTAGCTACCCCCTCGCTCTTGCGGTCTATCGCATTCCGACGCCAATTATTTTGTACAAACCTTTTTAGCATTCTTTTTGACATTGAGGCGTAGAAAATTCTCCCAAATTTTCATATTGACTGGGAATGCTGATGGAAATGACTTTTTTTAGATCTTCGCCATTTTTTTCTCTTCCACCTCCTCACCCCTCCGGTTCGGCGCCTTCTAGGAAGATATTTTTTGCGAAAAGCATATTTGTTTTGTTACATTCAGACGGAGAAAATAGTTCTATTATTACAAATTGACTAGGAATGATTAGTGTAATAACCGTTTTATAAGTTTTCACTCGTTTTCTTCTCTGG
Source organism: Aplectana chamaeleonis (assembly GCA_029168955.1). Classification (NCBI taxonomy): domain Eukaryota; kingdom Metazoa; phylum Nematoda; class Chromadorea; order Rhabditida; family Cosmocercidae; genus Aplectana; species Aplectana chamaeleonis. The sequence continues at coordinate 428,831 of JAPDOI010000387.1, read as the reverse complement.
CACGTCCCCATTTTTCTCGTCCGCTTCTCTCCAAGGTAGTTTTCACAGAAGTTGGAGCCCCGGCCTACGATAGTACACCAAGCAGAACTTCCGAAAAAAAGGCCCTAATGGTCTCTACATTGGTGGTCTTTGTATGGAATAATTTCTGTGAACCAAATACGAGCGACAGAAAAGCCGATTCTCTACGCGGGAATTGTGCGCAGTATCAGTAATCATATTTCTGCGATATATTAAAGGCAGTGTTCACGATAATCTTCAGTTTTGAGATTGACTTACTTAATCGGTTGGCTTTCGCCTGACGCGGTCATTCCGCATCTTCACCGAGGTGTGCCGTCCTAGTAGTCAGCCGTGTCCATTTTTCACGGTCTTCAGCCACAATTTGAACACATTCCATCCAGCTGTCACTATTCCATTTCCTGCGAAACGAAACATCGCGCCTGAACTGTCTTTCGATGCCGAGTGACTTTAAATCCTCTTTAACCACATCCGTCCAGAACTTTCGCCTACGCCCAGGTGGCCGTTTCCAGACAGGATTTGGAAGCATTTTTAAAGCGTGTTGTACGAGACGATCCGGCGTTCTTCTTAGTATATGCCGGAGCAGTCGAAGTCGACTTTCCATTGCTGCTTGAGATGGCGTTAGGAGATGCTGGCACCTCCCTCGTGTCAAGCGTTGATGTACTGCGTCGATTTCCTTGTAAAGGTCTTCGTTATGGCATACACGCGGCCAGAAATATCCAAGCAAACGCCTAAAAGCTTCCTCTCCGTGCAATCCAACCTTTCCATCTGCGTTTTCGGTGCTGCCCACGTCTCCGATCCGTACATCATGATAGGGCGAATAGCGGATAGGTAGACGCGCAACTTGACTTCCTTCGCGATGGTGGTAGACCACAAACACTTGGTTAGAGAATTGAATGCAGACGTAGCTTTCGCACATCGTTGTCGAATATCCGCTGCATAACTACCATCGTTCTTCAGCAAACAGCCCAAATAACAGAAATCGTCCACCAGTTCGATACGTTGTCCGTCCACACAAACTCCAGTTGAAGGCCTCTGAGAGACCCACATCTGCTTGCATTTGTCGGGACGAAGACGAAGTCAATAGGCTGCGGCATACTTCGAAACGAGGTTCACAATCTTTTGCAGTTTTGCGTTGTTTTCAGCGAATAACACAATGTCGTCGGCGTACTCCAGGTCGACAAGGGAGCGTCCTGATGGTGTTAGGATCACATCCGCAGGAAACTGTTCTGCAACTCTACGCATGATGTCATCAACGGCGAAGTTGAAAAGAAAAGGTCCTGCAACGGCTCCTTGCCTTACTCCTGTTTTCACCTCGAAAGCTGACGTAAATCCGACAGGTGTACGAACTGCTGCTGTTGTTCCTTTTTTCATGTCCTCGATTAACCGAACATACTTTTCCGGGACTCCATCTGCTCGCAGAGCATTGAGCAATCGATCACGATGAGGAGAGTCGAACGCGGCTTCAAAGTTCAAAAAGCAAGCTGTAATGGCTTCGAAAACCGCTGCCACGATTCAATTACTCTTCTCACGACGAACACTTGGTCGATGGTCGATCTTCCAGGTCGAAAACCGGCTTGCTCATCTCTGGTCGTTCCTTCACGATGTTTGATAAGTCGCTCGAGAATGATACGTTCTAAAACCTTGTACATGACACGGAGTAGAGAGATTCCTCTGTAGTTCTTAGGATCCGTGACGGATAGCTTCTTGTGAAGAGGTACGATGATCGCATGTCTCCACGAATCGGGTAGCCTTTCGCTCATCCATATGGCACGGATGGTGTTGGTCATTTCACGAATCCCAGACGGAGGAAGAGCTTTCAGCATTTCAGCAGTGATGTTGTCATCTCCACCTGCCTTTCCATTCTTCATTTTCCAGACACAATCCAAAACTTCAGACTCAGTCGGCGGTTCCTCACTGACATCGTAATGTGCTCTCTGAACATGCGGGAGCTCAGGTACTGATGGCGCTGGACGATTCAGTAGTGAACTGAAGTAATCCTTCCATATTGGCAGCGTCGCATCACCAACTGCAACTCCATTGGTAGTGTTCAAGACAGGAGAACATCTCTTCATCTTCCCGCTATACTGTCGCAGCAACGTGTAGGCTTTCTTCGAGTTCTTCTCCTCCCAAGCCTTCTCGAACTCCTTAGCTCTACACGTCCACTCTCGTTCGCGGTCACTTTGAAGCTGCCCACGCAACTTCCTCCTCAGACGCTTCTCCTCCACGAAGTTTCCTGCAGTTCGGAGAGCACATACTCTGTTGTAGGTAGATGTTGTTTCTTCTGAGACGTAGGCGAACTTCTTCTTAGGCTGTACAACCGGGAGTGCCTCTTTCGAAGCGTCCTGGATGCACTTGACAAAAGAATCCGCGTCGCAAAGTTTCTTCTTAGTCCGTACTCCGATGTGAATAGAAACGCGTTGTCAAAAATTCCTTCTGCACTCTTCATCTCTGAGATTTGTCATGTCAATCCTCTGGAGAGGCTGAGCCCCTCGCTTCCTCTTATGAATCCTCGCAGTGAAGTTCAACAGAACAGGACGGTGATCCGAATCGAATGCGACATCCCACACAGCTCTAGATCTTCAAATGTCCGATACTGGAATATTCCTCGTCAGGACATAGTCAAGCTGTAGTTTCAAAGTTGTCATCTTCCGCTTCCGCTGCTCTTCTGGAGATAGCCGGGTTGGTCCCTGCCACGTAAGCTGATGACGGCGATGATTCCTCTTGAATGTCGATGCAATAATCAGACCACTGCGTTCACAAAAGTCGACAAGGCGGTAGCCATTGTCCGATGTTTGCTCCACTGGGTAGAACCATTTACCGAGTACTTCGGATTCCTGATCAAGTCCCATCTTCGCATTTGCGTCAATCCCCACGACAACAGCATGTTGACAAGGTATCCTGGCCAGCAACGTATTGAGTTCCTCATAAAACGCATCCTTCGAATTGTCTTCGGCGGTTTCAGTGGGCGCATGAGCACTCACTATCCACAGATTGAATCCTCTGTGATCCCGCAGTCGTACGAATGCATTCCGGCACGACGTTGAGCCAAACTCCTTGACCATACCATTGAAATTTTTCCTTACAGCTATTGCACAACCTCCCACTCTCCTATCGTCAGCGTTACCGCAGTAGATGGTGTACTCTCCGACGCTGATGACGGGTCTATCCTTGAGGCGGGTTTCCTGCAAAGCAGCAAACGGTGCATGGAAATAGCTCAGAAGTCTGGATAGCGCAGTTTTTTGGATATCACTCGACAGCGATCGACAGTTCAGGGTGGCGAAATTGTGGCTTGTGGCCAAAGACTCCATGACTCCCTAGGTACGGATCCTAAGGTGTTATGGACCAGAGGCCTTAGTGTGCCGGACGGCGACACCTTTATGCAATGTGCGGGATACTTTCGCGATATAGTTGTGCACGCTATATCGCTCGAACGTTCCCTGTGTACACTCAAACGTCTGCTGGGTTCAGTAGAAGCAGGGGCACCAACGAGCAGGTACCAACAGACTTGTATACACACCCCCAGTTTTGAGATGATTCGCTATATTGATTAAGTGGCCCTCGGGTAGAAATAATATGACGTAGAAATAGAGAAAAACGCACCAGTAGTACGTGAAATCCTTAAAGGCAGTGTCCACGATAAAAACCATGTCTGTTTTTTTGGTGGCGATCGGCAGCTGCGGGGCCGAGCGCAACCCTAACGTTGAAAAAACTAAGAAAAAATGAGCTCGGAACGGTCCCCTACGGGCCCAAAGTTGGACACCCGTCACCCCCAGATGCACTTTCAACGCCCACTGACGTGAATAAATGAATGCTCGAGATTGTGAGATGAGCGATAGTTTCCGATCAATAGCCCCGTTCTTCCGTTTATTCCCAACTTCTCTCTTTACTCAGGTCAGCTCGCTTACATCGGTTACAAAAGACGGAAGTTACAAGCCTCGGACAACTCGTCCACCATGCTTCCCTAGCTCAATTTTTGAGGGACCATAACTCCGTTCCTAGAAGGTCTTGTACGATTACAAAAACATCGTTGGAATCAGCGTGGGACCGTCTTCAAGATAGGCAAGAAAGCAGAAAAACGATTCTTATCGTGAACACTGCCTTTAGGTATCACCCCGCCTCTTAAAGGCACTGTTCGCGATAAACTTCATCCTCGAATTTTCCATGACAAACGCTTCTCGTGGCTCCCAGAAGCAGAACAGCGTCGAAAAAACGGGACGAAATGCTACCCAGGAGCCGCAAAACGGCTTAGAAAAGTGGGCGAACCCCGTCGCTGTGGGCAAGTCCCACTTCTTTCCGCCCCTCGACGTGAACAAAAGAACACTCTAAATCGTGAGTTGAGCGATGGTTTCCGATCAAAAGCCCCGTTCTTCCCTTCATTCTCAACTTCTCTCTTTACTCAGGTCAGCTCGTACACATCGGCTGCAAAAAACGGGAGTTACAAGCTCCGGAAAACTCGTACACAATGCTCCCTAGCTGAAATTTAAAGGGCCATAACTCCGTTTCCAGGGGGTCTTGTACGATTCCAGGGACATCATTGAAATCAGCATGGAACCGTTTTCAAGATAGGCGAAAAAAAAAACAGAAAAACGACTTTTATGGTGAACACTGAGGCAAAAAAAAACAGAAAAAGACTTTTATGGTGAACACTGCCTTTAAAGGCAGCATACACGCTCATAAACGTGATTGGGATAACTACGGAAACAGAATGGTATGGCCCAGATTACAACGCCTACGCATTTTGAAGTGTCAAAAACGACCCACAATGCTGCTACATGAGTTCGAAGTTGGCCCCTCCCTGTATTTTCACGCCCCCTGTATTTGCCCTTTTTCTGCAACGCAAGGTTGCTGGTTCATATTCATCGTCGGTAATGTTGGTAGGTTGCCTAACAAGTGAACCACACACGTCACTGACGGCGAAGATGGCCCAGCAACCCTGCGTTGGAGGAAATTGGCAAATTCAGGGGCGTGAAAATACAGGGCGGGGCCAACTTCGAACTTATGTAGCGGCATTGTGGGTCGTTTTTGACACTTCAAAATGCGTAGGCATTATGTTGTAAGTCATATGGCTCGATTCACATTGTTATCCCAACCACGTTTACGAGCGTGTATGCTGCCTTTAAGTATCACAGGAAGTGTTTGTTGTGACAATGAAATCTTTTGTGGACCCATCCTTTGCAATTCTCTACTTTATATTGCTCCGATCTTTCCTTAGGGCCCTAACTAGTCCTGCTTTGCGGAAAATAGTCTTCTATTTCAGATTGACCCAATTTTCCACCGGTAACAACCACCATGAACATGTTCATCCAACCGGACAACTAGCCCATGTTATAGAAGAATGTCACTAAAATACGAAGTTTTAATGCGTTTCTCGCCGTTTCTTCGTAATTTTGATAACACTTGGAGGCCAACGCATTGTTTTATGTGAAAAATTCGAGAACGAAAATTATCGTGAACACTGCCTTTAAATAGTGCTATACGATCTGACCACTCTTAGAAGTAGAGATTGTTTCTCGAGTAATGAGAAAAATGACAAATTCTCCAATAATTGCTTGTAAAAATGCGATCTGTACTCATGTTTGCGGTTTTCGACCTCGCCGCATTCGAAGGGTCAGAAGTATTGTAGTGGTGAAGCTGCCAGCGGACCACGAAGTTCATAGTCGACTCTAGAATAGGTGAATACATCAACCATAAGTAAGTTTAGAAATTCGTGCGGTGGAGAAATCGATTTTTAAAAAGAGTGTCCCACCGGTGGGACACGCGGTCCGAAGTGGTAGTCAATGCGTGTCCCACCGGTAGGACACGCGGTCGTGAATGGGTTAACGGGTTAAAAGCAGTGTTCACGATAGGAATGATTTTTCTGTTTTTCCGCCTATCTTGAAGACGGCCCCATGCTGATTCCAATGATGTTTTTGGAATCGTACAAGACCTTCCAGGAACGGAGTTATGGTCCCTCAAAAATTGGGCTAAGGAAACATGGTGGACGAGTTGTCCGTGGCTTGTAACTTTTGTCTTTTGCAGCAGATGTATGCGAGCTGACCTGAGTAAAGAGAGAAGTTGGGAGTAAAGGGAAGAACGGGGCTATTGATCGGAAACCGTCGCTCATCTCACGATCTCGAGCATTCATTTGTTCACGTCGGTGGGCGTGGAAAGTGCATCTGGGTGTGACGAGTTGACGGATGTCCAACTTTGGGGACGTAGGGGACCGCTCCGAGCTCATTTTTCTTTGTTTTTTCAACGTTAGGGTTGCGTTAGGACCCGCAGCTGCCGATCTCCACCAAAAAATCAGACATGGTTTTTATCGTGGACACTGCCTTTAACTGAATGTCTACTCAGCATCTTCGGCGCACTGTAAAGCCTTTCCGACTGAGACTGTCCGCCCACGCGGTCAGCGCGCGGAGCATAATGGTGCTTTTAGTAGGAAGCCAACACGCTGACAAAAGCCCTCTCGCTGCCGAGCTTCTGAGGCCGTCATCACAAGTGGTCGATGAACTGTGTCCCAGCCGATCGATACGCATGGAAATAGTGACAGACGGGTGCAGAAAAATCAACCCACTGAGTCAAAGCGCGACCGTCTGCTGCCGACCGTTACCCACCCAGTCGATACTGGTGTTTCACGCAGGCACACGGGCAGGACCAATGCACCGAGATTGGTTTTTCTGCCCCGGACTCAGTTGGACTCGGTCGATTTTTCGACCAAGTCTGACGGTGGCCTGATGCTTTGACCGCCCCGCCTTGTCCCCCTGAAAGGTCTCCCATGGACGTTTATTGTTCACCCACTCAGAATGAAGAGAGCGAGTACGCAAAGCTCTCGCAAAACCCATTTCGAGTACCTGTGCCTTCAATTTTTTCGCACGAACCAGTTTTATGACAAAAAGCAAGAGAGCGAGAAAATGCCTAGGGTGGGAGAAAATTTCGAACACTCATCGTCTCAACGCAGTGATGCTCCGTGTATCCTTTGCGACAGCGGCGGCTGACTGAAGCGATATGAAAGGCACAGTACACCCTCAGACATGAATTTGGTGATTTTCATTTAATTCCATGAAAGACCCCTCCTAAGAAAGAGGTATAACACGTGCCAAGTGGGAAATCTCCATTCTTCTGAAAAAGCAAGATATAGGCGACCGCCAAGAGCCCGACCTCCTTCATCCACCTGCAGGGGCCACCCCCCTTCCCGATTTTCAAACTCAATAGCGACTAAATGGATTGATGAATTTCAACCACGTCGTCGTTCATCACTACCGTGCCGATATGCCTCCTCATTTTAGTTCGCTCTCGCGCAACAAGAAATGCAGGCCTGAGACAACTAGTAAACCAAATTTTCGCCTCTAAAATACATGCATTTTTAGGAAGTCATACCTCTGTTTGTGAGGGGTCTTGCCATCTCAGAAATACTATTGTGAACAGCGTGTGACTTTCTTAAAGACTAACCCAAAAGCACACAATCTAAAAAATAATTTGTTGGGTGTTCTGTGCCTTTAAAGGTTCACGATAATTTTCGTCCCCGAGTATTTCACATAAAACAAAACGTCGGCCTCCAAGTGTTACCAGAACAACGAAAAACCGCGAGAAACGCAATAAAACGTCTTCTTTGAGCCACATTAATCTATAACGAGGACTATGGCCGGGATCATACTTCCGTGACCATCGACGGCGACAGTGCACATCAGGTATATCGATTTTCGGTCGATATGGATGGTAAACATTGCGTCGCGTGGCTCGTCGCTGGAAGTATGATCCCGGCCTATGTAGTTGTCCTTTTCGATAAACATGTTCATGGTGGCTGTCACCGGTGGAAAATTGGGTCAATCGAAAATAGAAGAATATTTTATGCAATGCAGGATTAGTTAGGGTCCTAAGGAAAGAACGGAGTAATAGAAAGAAGAGAATTGCAAAGGACGGGTCCACAAAAAATTTCATTGTCACAACAAACACTTCTTGTGATACGCATTGATACTTGAGGATTTCGTGTACTTCTGGTGCGTTTTTCTTATTTCCTACGTCAATTAGGTTCCACCCAAAGGCCACTTAATCAATATAGTGAATTATCACAAAATTGAAGATTATCGTGAACACTACCTTTAAGAGGGTTCTCTCGCTTTTAATTCGTCATCAAATGGAACGGAGTAATGCTGGAGTTTCCGGGCTTGACTTGAATCCTCAAACCAGAAAGTAACAAACAGTGTTGAAATGCAACTGTCGGATGAATGGATCCTTACTATGTATAGGTTAGTATACTACCAAGAGGAAGGAAAATAAAAACATCTACTCAATTACCAGACACTTTATCAAAACAGACCTCTGGGAAAGATCGAATTTTGAGCATGAAATGCTAAAAATTCGTCGTCTCCTTGGATTGAAGTGGTGTGAGTCAGGCCGAATTTTCATAAGCAGCATCTTCACGAACGTTGTTTCTCCGATTGGTTTGGCATTATTCAACACAGCAACATTACTTTATGCATGTTTGTGCAACTATTCGGCAGGTGATTCGACACCAGGGGTGTGCGTGAATGAAATTTCAAATTTCGTAAATCGTAAAACGTAATTACGACAAAACCACCGTAAATCGTAAACCGTAAATCGTAAATCGTAAATAGCAAATAATAACTATAACCATTAAAAATATTATTACTATGGTGAAACAAGAGAAACTACCTACTGTCCACCGTTTCACGTACTAAGTACATATTGGGTTGCGTTCATTATTTGACAGCTAACCACGTTTAAGGTATATGATATGCTTTATCGCTGTCATCAGCGAGGAGCATGAAATCTAGCACAAATCGAGGCGGGACCCGCATCGGAGCAGCGACATCGACTGTCGTAGGAAGAGTTATCGCACGTGAGCAGCAGCGACGTGTCGCGTAGGGCTGACATACTGCAAATGCAAATGTGCCGAAGCCTGTCGCTGCCGCTGTTCAGCGCACTGCGAATGCGACAGGTCTAAGGCCTCTTTCAGAGTTCGATCGCTGTGCGACGCGATGAGATGATAACCATGAGCATCGATCGAGACCGCGTCGCACGTCGATCTGCATTCATAACATGCCATCGCGTCGCACAGCGATATAACTCTGAAAGAGGCCTAGAGGGCGGGAGCTCCGGGACAACCGGTCGCTGTCGCTGTGCAGAGCGACGCGACCGTGTCTCGTAAAAGTATACCATACCCCTAATGGCACCGTCTTACCCGTATTTCTTTGGTTTCCCCTTGTCACTCATTCCACAACTTCCTCCCACATCTTGGAAAATCCGCATGTCCGATTCAGCTCTTCTCGTATCTGCTGGGAAGCAGAGACACAATTATACTCGTAGTGCCTCTCCCGGAACGCTAACGCCGTTGTAAGCGTAAAACGAGTCAAAATGACTGTATTTGAGCGATCCTCAACAGCCGAATTTGAGAACTCCTCCCATTTGCTAACGATACTGCAACACCGATCAAGTCGGTACGAATCGCACTGATATGTACTTCGAGCTCCCTACTCAAGGTTGGCTCAACCCCAGTGCACGTACGTTGAACAATATGACACCGGGCTTGCGCCAACCTGCAATAGAGATGACAAATTAACATTCAGATCCGTGGCAACTCCATATTATCTAGAGCACAGTATCGGTCGCCCAGCCCAAGTTTTTTTTTCCTATATCCACTGAATCACTTGCAGAATCGTAGCTTCATGGTGACGATACGTTAGATTGGTAAAGGTAAAGAGGCGTCACTTTTTCATCAACAGAACTAAACCCATTTTTGAGAACCTTGGTAAAAATCATTCCATTCCTTCCAACTACACGTCATTCAAAAATTTCATTCGAGAAAAATTTGAGCTGGCTGATCGTACAAGTAGCCCTTCCTGACTGGCTGGATAGTTTGTGATTCCTTTCTTTAGGTTGATTATTGCTGCAATGCGCTTTTATTTCTGTTCCGTTATGTTGTTTTTTTCACGTCTCCATGCTTCCAACATCCTATGGTTCATTCGTATTTCGCGGTCGTTTTGAACATTGTTTTTGACTACATAGGCTTGCCTATGTAATAAATATGTATATATAAAGGCAACGTAAGCATAAATAACGCTTTCTAAATTTTGCCGCTTTGTGTACATAGTTTAGTCCCTATAGTTAAGAAATATAGTCAAAGGGCTCATCAAACTCTCGCATTTGTGAGAGATAAATGTTTCAGAAAAAATGGCGAAGATGAGCATTTAAACTTGCGCTCACGCCTTTTCTGAGGGTCAGTTTGCTGCAAACGAAGAGAAATTAACTGGAGGAAACGATCTTGGGCTTCGAACGTTTGGGGTAAAAAACGAACGCTGCTCTTGTTGATTTTTGTAGACTCTGAGTAGGCGCAATCTACTCAAAAGACGGGACCAGGAGCACTATGTCAAGCAAATTTTAGATCGATTAGACTGCCTAGCTCGATGTTTTGAGGCTAATCTAGTTATACAATGCAGGACAGTTGATCTTCATGAAAAACGCGAAAACGAAGTTCCTTGTGAAGAGCGCTTTTCCACTGCATTGCGTCGTAGGCGGCAGCTAGTGAGAATACGGGTCTGTTCTCCAGCGCCTCCAACTCCGACCGTGTATCCCGTGTTATAATGATAGAATCACATCAAAGACTGGTAAAGAGATCGTGCTGCAGTCACACGACTGGGTTGGTCCCATCTCCTGACCAAAAACATTAGTATATGCAAAGTGGGATTAGAGCAAGTCAATTGGAGATATCTGCGATTTACTTCCATTGTATGTCTTTTTATTTACGAAAAATTACGATTTACGGTCCAAAATGTCGTAAATCGTAAACCGTAATTACGAGACCAAAAAACACCGTGAATCGTAAAATTGTAAATCGTAAACCGTAATTACGCACACCCCTGTTCGACACGTATGCCAATTTAAAGGCAGTGTTCTCGATAATCTTCAATTTTAAGATTATTCGCTATATTGATTAAGTGGCCCCCGGGTAGAACTAAAATGAAGTAGAAATTGAGAAAAACGCACCAGAAGTACAAGAAATCCTCTACTCTCACCCCGCCTCTTTACTCTCACAGGAACTGCTTGTTGTGGCAATGAAATCTTTTGTGGACCCGTCCTTTGCAATTCTCTACTCTCTATTGCTCCGTTCTTTCCTTAGGGCCCTAACTAATCCTGCTTTACATAAAATATTTTTCTATTTTCGATTGACCCAATTTTCCACCGGTGACAACCACCATTAACATGTTCATCCAACCGGACAACTAGTCCATGTTATAGAATAATGTCATTGAAATGCGACGTTTTCATGCGTTTCTCGCCGTTTCCTCGTGATTTTGGTAATACTTGGAGGCCAACACGTTGTTTTATGTGAAAAACTCGGAGACTAAAATCATCGTGAACACTGCCTTTAAGTCAGGAAACATATCAAAATGGAATACAGGTCAACTCTTAGCTCGATATTGGATGTTACTTATGGTGGGATTTCGACCGTGTTTGTGACTGTGTATGCTGCCTTTAAAGGAGGGAGGCCCGTGTTTTAGGCCTTTTTTAAATAAATTCTTTTAGCCTGAATATTTTTCAGATGCGAAAAGTTAATTAGGATTCAGGAAAAGTTGGCTATCGACCAGTGTAATTTTTCTTAGGATTCAATTAGGCACGAAAAAAAAATCAAGTTTGATTTACACATCATTATGCAGTACACATAACGTTGTGACGCTGCATGCTGTATTTGCTTACAATACTCGCCCTAATCTACTCAAAGAAGTCGCGAAATCGCGACTTTTGCGACTTTTCGCCATAACTCGTTTCTTTCTCCATTATTCCCCATAGTATGTGGTACCATTCGAATGTACACGTCGCCCTCTATCCGATTCGTTGGAAAAGTCCTGAGAAAGTCAATTTTCGTACTGCTCGCCTACTCGAAGTAACGTCGGTGTGGATCCGGAAGGGACTTTGCGTTCACTGTTGAAGGTTGGCGCAAACTCGGTGCCATATGCTATAACATAGGTGCACCGAGTTTGCGCCAACCTCTTATGGGGAACGCAAAGTCTCTTCAGGATCCATGCCGACCATACCTGAGGTGAGCCATAAACGGGCGCACCCGAGTTAATTACTCTCCTCTCGACGAACGCATGCATGCTCACGAGAAGTCGCCAGAGTCAGTCACTAACGTTCCTTCGTAGAAGCATTGTAAATAGAGATTGGCAGGTAGTTTTTTCACGGAATGAACATCAATTCACTCGCATTGAGGTTTAAATTTTGAAATGTAATGGCTTTTTCTAACATCAATTGAGGGGCTGCAGACTTGTCACCGCGCACTTTCGCTAATTCGGAGAATTTTCGCAAACTTTCCTTTTCAGGCTCAATGCGAACTTTGTGACCTTTTAAATAGCTATTTACACTTGTGTATGCACAATACTTAACCGAATTTAATTCTAACTTTTTCGTTTTTTTAGAAAATTTTCAATTTCTTTCAGATTTTGAGAATTCGAGTTCAATTCAAAAGTTTTAACATTGGAAATTTATTCCAAGTTCTAAAAGTCTAAATTTAATTCAAAATCACTTGTGATTTTAAATTTCCCATATTTACAAATTTTCGATTTGATTTTGTTTTGGGAAACTCTTGCTTATTTGAATTTTCGGGAGCTCGGTAATATGTTCAACTTTTTATAAACTACAAATTCAATCAATTTCAATAATTCAGAATGTAATTCGATTTTATTTCTGATTTTCGAATTCGATTCTTTTTTGATTTTCTAGTTCATTTCAGGTTTCGAGACCCACTCCACGCACGCAACAACACTTTGTACCCACTTCGCTAGAATCTGAGTAATAATCAACTGAATTTAATAACAAGTTTTTTCGGTTTTTTTTTCAAATTTGTACCTTGTCTCAGATTTCGCTAATCTGGATTTAGTGCGAAAACTGTAATTAATTCGAATTTTTAACATTGGGAAACTATTCGAATTTTGAAAATTCTGAATTTAATTCTGATTCTTGAAATCCGATTTTTCCCAATTTTTTTCAAGTTTATTTCAAACTTAGTTTTAACCTCGAAATCCGATTTTATTTATGATTTGAAAATTCTCTTTATTTTTTCGGATTTTCAGATTTATTTCAGGTTTTCTATAGGTCTCTATACTGCTTCAAGTTTTGAAAAGTCTGCAGTTGATTCAAATATTTAACACCGCAAATTTATTCGAACCTTAAAATTCTGAATTTAATTCAAATTTATTTCTGATTTTTGAACTATGATATTTTATTTGCTAAATTTTGAATTTATTTCAGATTTCGAAAATCTATATATTTTAAATTTTGATAAACTGAGTTTGATTAAAATTTTGAAACTTAAAATGTAAAGCGAACTTCAAAATTCCGAACTGTCCAAGTTTTTGAATTTAATCAGAACTTCGGATGCAGTCCAAATTCTGACAGCGAGACAAGCTAGGTCACAAAGTTCGCATTGAGCCTGAAAAGGGAAGTTTGCGAAAATTCTCCGAATTAGAGGAAAGTGCGCGGTGACAAGTCTGCAGCCCCTCAATTGAATTTAGAAAAAAACATTACATTTCAAAATTTAAACCTCAATGCGAGTGAATTGATGTTCATTCTGTGAAGCCACTACTTCTGCCAATCTCTATTTACAATGCTTCTACGAAAGAACGTTAGTGACTGACTCTGGCGACTTCTCGTGAGCATGCATGAGTTCGTCGAGAGGAGAGTCGAGAGGACTCGGGCGCGTCCGTTTATGGCTCACCTCAGGTGCTTCGAGTAGGCGAGCAGTACGAAAATGGACTTTCTCAGGACCTTTTTACCGAATCGCATAGAGGGCGACGTGTACATTTGAATGGTACCACACACTATGGGGAATAATGGAGAAAGAAACGAGTTATGGCGAAAAGTCGCAAAAGTCGCGATTTCGCGATTTCTTTGAGTAGATTAGGGCGAGTATTGTACTGAAACATTACTTTCAAAACTGATCATCCAAACTTAATAATTTGAATCTCCTTTCAAATTCCGAGGAAATTGAGTTCGAAATGAATTCAAAAAAGGGCGCTGGTAACGCGAGAAAACTCCGCCGCAGGCGGTCTGACCAAAACCTACGAGAGGTACATATTGTAGGACTTCCTCATGGGTTTGCAAAAAAGTCGATGGCTCCTGATAGCTTCGCGAAAAGGTAAGGAAAGGTACCATTTAATAAATTTCATGTGCCCAGAATTTTTGTTCAGATTCGGTCAAAAAACTCAATTTGCGAGTCATTTAGAGTTGAACACAGATCTGAGGTCCGTTTGTAGCCATTTTGAGGGTTACTGTAGGTCACGATAGACATAATGTCCTTCAATTGGAGAAACCCGCCTTGGGATTTCAAAAATTGACAAATGAACTTTGAATTCAAACTTCTTCACTTCAGATAACACCCACAGGGACAATCTGAGCCTACAGGGTGGTCGATAAGTATAGGTGTCTCTTTCTTGACATTGTGGTGCGCGCGAAGCGCGGACTAGTTTTGGTTTTGAACTGGCCACGCGCGCAGCCCGTTTTTCGAAATCTAAGTTCAGGGTGAAGGTAGAAATTAGCTCTAAATTGCATTGAAGAGATCGCGAAACGTTGGATAGAATGTCTAGAAATGGTTTAGAATGGTTTCCTAGGATTTGAGAAAAATTGAAAAACCGCAGGTTTTCTCTGTTAATCTCCTTTTTTTCAGAGGCGTTAACGATCTTGTTGGTACACTTAAAATTGAGCTATAAAGCTCATTTTTGGACAGGAGGGTGGAAATGGATGCAGGTCGCTCCTATTCCATTTTGAACTTGATAACTTAACTTTGAAGGGTACCTTAAAATCGTGGGTTTACATACTAAATTAGCCGTGGAGCACGGAAACGGCACGGGCATGCTACGGCTGTGGAGACCGGGGTTAGTGGGTGGATCTGCAGCCAGTGAACACAGGTCGTCGGAGGTAAGTACTGAACTTTTCAGAATTCGTACTCATGATACACGTCGAGAATCAATATTATCGATTGTTGCGCTTTTTGCACTAAATGCGGCGAACAGTGGTGATTGCTTTTAGGATTGGTTTTCTTGCTTGAGTAACTTTGCTCATCAGTCATTATCGATGAATACCAATCAATAATATTGTATTTTTCGCGTGTTGCACAAAATGCCGCAATGATTATTGATTGTTGATGGCTCTAAGTCATTTGTTTGAGAAATTCTTCTCATCATGCAAGATCAAATATTAATGATCAATAATATCGATTTTTCACATTTTGCACCAAACGCGGCAATGAGTTTTAATTTTTATGGTTGTAATTCATAGGTTTCAAAAATTGTACTCATACGACAATATCGTCTGTTAGATGTTTCATCATTCCAAAATGGAAATCGTTGAGCAAAATTGAAGTCAGAAAGGGAACCATTGGGAAAAATATGTGAAATTTCTGAAAATTTAGCTTCCTGGCAAAGGTAACGATTTGGTAATGATCAAAAAAAAAGTTTTAGAAATGTCTTGAAATGTCTTCAAATAATGATTTGACGTAAAATAGCCTGAAGTAATAAAAAAAGCAGGGAAATGAAGTGAAATAATCAAAAATGCGATTAGGTGGTCGAACATTTCACAAGCTTCTCCGTTAAACTTACCAAAACGAAATCAGGTGCGCAACGGAAACATTAAGCCATTTTTGAAGGCGGTAATAAGGGAATCAGCATAGGTCAAGCTAGGTGAACGCAACGCTCCATTTCATATCGTGCTCGATTTCGTTTTGATAAGTTTAACGGAGAAGCTTGCGAAACGATCGACCACCAGATCGTATTTTTTTATTATTTCACTTCATTTCCCTGCTTTTTTATTACTTCAGGCTATTTTACGCCAAATCATTTTTTACAGATATTTCAAGACATTTTTGAAACTTTTTTTTGATTATTACCAAATCGTTACTTTTGCCAGGAAGCTAAATTTTCAGATCCTTTTTTGTTTTTAAAACGGTTCATAGAATTCATATTACTAGAATCTCGCAATCTTAAGGATCAGGAAAATCTGCAGTAAGTACTCGAAAATTGTTGGGACTTTTTGATTAAGCGAAATACACTTATTCTCTTGTTTTTTGAGTCGTTCTGAAAAACACTGCTTAGCCGGCCGACTGTCTTGCAATATGCGTTTCGCTATGGCTCAAAAGCCTACTTCAATTAAAGGCAGTGTTCACGATGAAAGTCGTTTTCCTGTTTTTCTGCCTATCTTGAAAACGGTCCCATGCTGATTTTAATGATGTCCCTGGTATTGTACAAGACCCCCTGTAAACGGAGTTATGGTCCCTCAAAGTTCAGCTAGGAAGCATTGTGGACGAGTTGTCCGAGGCTTGTAACTCCCGTTTTTTGCAGCCGATGTGTGCGAGCTGACCTGAGTAAAGAGAGACGTTGAGAATGAAGGGAAGAACGGGGCTTTTAATCGGAAACCATCGCTCATCTCACCAAGAATTCAGGGAAACTGTTACAGGACGTGGGCGGAGTCGCCCAATTGGTTGACTGGCCCACGAGATTTTCATCCACTTGACCCCACCTTTCGTCGCACTTCCGTTCTTAATCTTCTTAAAGGGACCCAAAGCTTACGTTTTGGCCAAAAAAACATGCGACTTTTTCTTCGTGAACACTGCCTTTAGAGGCATCGAGAAAAACGCACCATAAAGGCACGAAATCCTCGAATCTCCCCCCGCCTCTTAAAGGCATCGTTCGCGCTGAAAACCACTTTCCATTTTCAGGCTCAATTCCATGAATGAGCCCGGTGGACCACGTTGGTGAAGTTTTGCGCGTCAAAAACGTATGAAGCTGAAGCTGGAGTGGTTCAAAATGACGATCCGCCACCAGTTCTCACCAACCATCTAGCACAAGGAACAGAAGCGCCATCACAGGCGCAGACGAATCTGTATTCGAAATTGTTATCTCTGGAATTTCT
The DNA here is from genome assembly GCA_029168955.1 of Aplectana chamaeleonis. Taxonomy (NCBI): domain Eukaryota; kingdom Metazoa; phylum Nematoda; class Chromadorea; order Rhabditida; family Cosmocercidae; genus Aplectana; species Aplectana chamaeleonis. Next base: position 411,914 of record JAPDOI010000387.1, on the reverse strand, counting down.
AACATCCAAACTTGCTCAATGAAAACGTCTTTTTTTTATAAGTTCCGGAGAACGCGAGGCAAGAGGATTCACCCACTTAATAAGTTTAAAGCGAAAAACACATCCGACGTTTGTGAAAAAAAAAACTTCCGACGTATTGCACCTGACACACCGAAATTAACGGAGGGGTGAGAAGTGAATATGTCGAGACCTTTTAAAACGAGTTATTTGGCAGAAGTTGATGGTTTCGTGGAGCCTTTTCACTCTCATCCTGTATGTCAGAGAAATGCCTGCCCAAAAACATGAAAAATGAGATACGGTTATCGCGTACGATGTCTTTAAAGGCACAGTACACCCTCAGATATGAATTTTGAGATTTTCATGTAATTGTGTAGAAGACCCCTCCTGTATAACACGTGCCCAATGCGAGACCTCAATTCCTCCAAATAAGCGAGATATAAGCGACCACCACAGACCCGACCCCCTACCAGATTTCCGAACTCGATAGCGGCTTTATGGATGGATGGTTTCTAACAAGTCGTCGTTCTTCAGTCCAGTGCCGGACTTTCTCTTTATCCTGGCTCGCTCTCGCGCAACGATTGCGAATGAAGAGAAATGCAGGCCTGAGACAACTCGTCCACCAATTTTTCACCCGCAAAATCTAAGCATCTTTGAAGAGCCATAACTCTGTTTAAAAGGGGTCTTGGACGAGTTCAGAGACACCACTGTGATCAGCGTTTGACTCTCTACAAGATATGCATAGAATCTGGAAATTAATACTTTGGGTGTCCTGTACCTTCACGTCTCACAGAAACTGTTCGTTGTGAAACCTTTGTGGACCCGCCCTTTGCAATTATCTGCTCTCTGTTGCTTCGTTTCTTTTCTTCGGACCCTCACTAATACTGTTCTCTCTGAAATATTTTTCCATTCTGATTAGTCCCATTTTTTACCGGTGTCAGCCACCGTGAACATCAGGGGTGTGCGTAAATGAAATTTCAAATTTCGTAAATCGTAAAATGTAATTACGACAAAACCACCGTAAATCGTAAACAGCAATCCATAACAATGACCACTAAAAATATGATTAATGTGGTGAAACAAGAGAAACTACGTACTGTTCACTGTTTCACGTACTAAGTACATATTAAGTTGCGTTCAGTATTTGACAGCCAACCAAGTTTAAGGTGTATGGTACACTTTGTCGCTGTCATAAGCGACAGACATGAAATCTAGCACAAATCGCGCGGGACCTGCATCGGAGCAGCGGCATCGGTTGCCGTAGGAGCAATTATGGCGCGTCAGCCGCAGCGAAGTGTCGCAGAGGGCTGACATACTTCAAATGTGCCGAAGCCTGTCGCTGTGCAGCGCACTGTGAATGCGACAGGTATAAAGAGCGGGAGCTCCGCGACAGCCGGTCGCTGTCGCTGTGCAGAGCAACTCCTTCCCAGATCTTGAGAAAACCACAAGTCCGATTCAGCTGTCCGCGTATCTGCTGGGCAACAGAGACCGTTGTAAGCGTTAAGCCGAAATCACCGTATCTAAGCGATTCTCAACAGCCGAATTTGGGAACTCCTTTCATTTGCTTGCGGAACCGCAGCACCGATTTTCTTTGTAAATTCGGTAACCCTTGGTTGCCAACGTATTGCTTTGAATGGAAAACTCGGGAACGAAAATCGTCGTGAACACTGTCTATAAGCCAGAATTATTTCATCTTAGATCCAGTGTCGTTAGGAGCCTTCGCAGAACTCAAACATTTCATAGTTTCACAAGGTAGCAGAGCTGAACACAAAACTCAGATGTCAGGCAGGACTCGAACCTGCATTGCACGCTTCCCGGGCGAGAGTTTTACCACTACACCACCGACGCCCCGCTCTGCATTAATCAGCTATTCACACATGAACCGTCTAGGCACAACAGCTATCGCCCGGTAAGCGTGCATTGCAGGTTCAAGTATTGCCTGACATCTATGTACGTTTTGTGTTCAACTCAGTTACCTTGGGATATCTAGTGGTGATCACATATCATACCATAAAAAGGTTTCAAATGTTCTATAAAATTTCAGAGTTTCTCTCTCGGCATATCAATTCGGGAGAAGCTACTTCCAGAGAAAAAATTCCAAATCTTTTACATCACAAACTATAGTTTTGTTCTCACATCTAAAAACTTAGTGGCGAATTAATGAATTCAGAAGAGAGAAGAAAGAATGAGAAATCTCAAAAAATTGTGAGGACGAAGTGTAGGCGCCACAAAGTGATAAAAATGGCCACCTTCATCGAATCGCGGAAATATTTAGCTTGAGTGGAAGGAAAATAATCACCCTGCGACGAGAAAGACTCCAGAAAAACAAGTGCATTTCCGCCGTTCTCCAGTGAATATGTGCTTTCGCTACACTAACTAATGTCAGACGACAAGTTACTTTAAGGAAAGTGACGGAAAAAATGGCCTCAACCGTGAAGTTCTTGAAATGAAAAAAAAAACAGAAAGTCAGCTGTGACCTTTCGAACAAGTGCAGATGCTCCAGGTGAATCCTCCCATCTGAAAGTCTCTGCCTCGGTGCCAACTCATCGAGGGATTTAACCATTCTTCGACAACGAAAAACAAACAATCGAAAAAGGTGAAGCACATTTTGAGAGAACATGGGAATATTATTGCATTTAAATATATCAAAAATTCCCAAATCGCCTTCTAGAAAAGGCTTTCGAGGATTGGAAGCTATGGTTTCCGTTTTCGATTAAGTCTGACGCATGGAACAGGCATCTGGCCGAGCGAGGTTGGCGGCCTCACTGGGAATAGGGTTTCGATTCGCGCGGGATGATCTACCGTTGCAGCCCCGTACATTCATCAGACTAAAATTATTGCGCGAACTCTACCGTCGCTTGCTCGCGTACGTACTTGATCTCCGGGTGGAACTGAGATGACTAAATAGTGCAGCCTCAATTAGCCGCTTTGCTATCAGTGAATTCGTGCATTGGAACAATTAAATTTTTTCGTGCCTTTTAATAGCAGCTTTCTTTTTATCGGAATTCAACTAATATGTTTCCAATTTCGAGCTAGCCTTTTGTTTACCTGTCGTATTTATCGAGGTCTACTTTATTTTCGCCAAATTTAGGTCCACAAATTATTACACTAAAGGCAGGCGTTCAAACGCTTTTTTCCCGCCGTTTCCTCGCGATTTAGTAACACGTAGCAGTCAACGCTTTGTTGCGTGTACGAAAATTGGAAACGAACATAGTGGAGAACATTGCCCTTGTTGCCACATGTTGTGGCATTCGATGTGAATCCAATTTTAGTCGCCATGCCTTTTTACATGCCTAACAAAACCCCTGGAAATACTGTTAGGTTCAATACAATGATGATTGTCTAGCGACGCTGAAGTCACGGGCAGCCCACATGAAAGACAGCAGCTCAAAATACACGCATGAGGTGAAAAATAATTCTGTTCTCATGTTTCGAGCGAACGGTGAGGCCCACTCTAGCGAAAATTCTCAGCAACAGCCAAAGGAAAGTTTTCAGGGTTTCTAAGAACTGAACTCACTTACTCTAAATTTGAAGGCGTCGTACGCGCAGAAAACCGCAAATTCTGTTTTCATGTTTTTGTATAGCTTGGCCTCTTTAGTGAGGGAAAATGACGTAAAAGCCCATGAAAAACCTTCATTCGTGAAAGAAATTCAGTGTGAACAAACTGTAAAATTGAATTTCAATTTCGCGCAAAAATCTTTTTTGAAGTTTTTGTGCATATGGAGACCTCGTCGCCGTCATTTTCGAAGCTTTTCTGCATGCCGTAACTGTTTTTCATGTTGTTTGACGGTCGCATCAACATTCTAAGAAAAAGTGCTAGATGACTGGTGAGAACTGGTGGCGGATCCTCAGCTTTAACCCTTTTCAACCTCATAACCCTACTTTTTCACGCGCCAAAGTTTACCGGTGTGTTCCAGTTGGGCCCATTCATGAAATTGAGCCTGAAATGGAAAGTGGTTTCCAGCGCGAACGATGCCTTTAACTCTTGGCTTTCAGGCTCTAGAGGCATAGTTTGCGCATCAACTTCTTTCCCGTTTTTCGATAACAACCTGTTATGCACAGATCAGAGCCGTTCTGAAGATTTCTGAATAGCGAATTTTCACTTGGCAAAATTTATGTTCGGTCAAAGGAGGGCCTATCCCGCCCTCTCCAAGATCGCTCGCTGTTAAGCATTTTCGACGCGCCAAACTTCAGGGACTTCTTCCTCCAACGCTCAAATATGTGACACATAGCAGAATACAAGGTAGACTTTCAGTCTAACAGATGAGCGAGACGCGATCATTGCGGCGGGCCTTACGGCTCTCGCAACACCACCGTTCAGCGGGGTTCTGATCGCGGGCGACGTTCCACTGGAATAAACTCTACGAAGACATCATATGTATTCATAAGCATTCCGAAATCGTCACAGATTGTGACCTTCCTTTTAGAAACCGTCCCCTCATTAAATGTAGCCTAGAGTTCTCTGTAGTCTGTAGCTCTGCAATGCGAAAATAAGCTAGTTCGACATACATACGTAAAGTAGTATATAAACACTACCAGAGAATGAGGAAAACTTGAACATCCTCATAGAGGTGTGGAAATGTATTGAAGCTTAAACCGAACCTGATAGTTCGTTTTTGATTCGAAACGCACGTGCTTCGTCAGGAGCATGACGAATCAGGCCGTTAACAAGGGCGATGGCCTTCTGACGTACCACCGAATCTTCCTCATCAAGGCATTCGAGCAACGGTCGAAGAGCCGAATCTTCACTGTCGATCAGATCCTATAAAGGGAATAAACGAGCTTCGGGTGGGAATTATCTCCATTTTCAAACATTAGTCGTGAGGTGTTGCTTTATATCAAGCGGTATGCGCCAATCTGGATTGGTTGAAGTTAATTCCTCATCAAAGATAGAAGTTAAACAATGGTTTCATTCCGAGCGCCCAGTTACATACATTGCCCGAAAACTCGGGAAGAGCGTTGTTTGTCATGCGACTCCGACTGAGGAATACGAAAAAGTTCCCAACATTCCGACATGTATACAATGTAGTACTGGTATAGTGATTTTGCCCCAAAAAGGCTTAGAAAAGGGAAAACTCTAAAAAACGTTTCGAAACTCTTCTTTTTATTCATCACATTGTAACATAGTCTTCCATTTGATTGCAGAAAAAAAAATCTACGCGATAAGGGTCATCACCTGCCAGGCGGTGATGCAGTCGATGACTTCTTGAAAGCCGTTTTCCGTAGTGAGAGTTGCCATCAGCAACTCCAGGACCTCACATGTTTCCGCCTCTGAAGAATACTTCTCTTAGTCCTCATTGATGTGAACTGATATAATTTATATTGTTTATTTAATAAGATTATTCAAACACAAACAGAAGAAAAGTAGGGCCTTTCTGTGGGATCGGCCACTTCACGATGCTTTCCTCAACGTGCCGACGTCGTTCACTTCTTGCAAATCTCACGCATTGGGGAGGCCGAAATCGGCTACAATACGCTTTAAAAATCGACTGGAAAGAGTTTCAAAAGACAATACGGTCCGGCTCTCTTTCACCAACACCGGACCGTAACGTCGTGATAATCAGAGCACGCGCTGCGCCGCTTGAAGGCAGTGGTCGCGATGAAAAACGTTTTCGAAAAAAAAACTATGAAAATCAGCTTATATCGAAAACAGCTGAAAAACCATGAAGGTAGCGCGGTAAAAAACGGGCTAGGATTAGAGTTTCTAAGGCCCAAAGAGGTCAGTTCGTGCACAAGTGCACAGAGCCGCTCAAAAAGAACGCAGTCAAGAAGTCTCATGTCGAGCAGTCAAAAATCATCGACATTCAGAAGACGAAATAAATGCAAATTTACCTAAGAAAAACAGTTGAAGCAAGCACTTCAGTCAATGTTCTTGATGAGATGAGTAATGTTCATTGATTGAAATTCCATTTAAAGCCAGCTGATGTTCTTGATACTAGGGATTATACTTGGGCAAAACTGTAAAAATTTTCGAATTTCGAATTTTCGAATATATTCAAAAATCATTTTTTTCGAATTTCAAATTTTCGAACATCTTCGAAAAACTGATTTTCGGAATTTAAAAATTTCGAGTATATTCAAAAAACAAAATTTTTGAATTTTCGAGTACCTTTTCCTATTTTTCGGATAAATTTTCTCGAATTCACTAATTATAACTTCGATTTTCGAAATAAGTTTTGAGCTGTCATTTACTGTGACTATCACTCTGTAGAAATATTCATCGGTTACACTTACTCTTAATCTCGACCATTTTTAATCAGGATGGCTGCAGAATCTGTGCCTGGGGTTGGATTATGTCGGAACTGGTTAAGAAAGCCTACCACAATGTTAGGCGGTATTAATACTACTCAACTCCGCCATGGAGGCGGCCGTAACAACTTTTTCGCCAATTTCATTAATAATCCGTCTTAAATTTCATTCCGTATAATGATAATTAATTTTAGCCCTATCTTCTGCTACTATGATAGTATCGCATGTACAGATTTTTCTTGCTCGGCAAAGATGGGGCCCATTTCAATCCGCTCGCGTATTCATAGTCTCCGCAAGCGCGTCACGCGCGTCAAGCACCAGACGCTTGGCTGCAGGCGAGACTTGACCATCACTATCCCTCTCCGGGGAAGCGCCTTATCGCACCCAAGCGCCGAGACCCTAGCGCCTCTCTCAAGACCTACTACTACGCCACGGCCCGGCCTAGGCAAATTTGCTGCTGACGAGCTTGCACGACTTCAGGTGGGTGGGGGCAGTTCTGAACACGCGAGCTTGAAACCCTTACGTTCTTTCGCGCTTTCGCCGCCGCGGTATAAAAAGGCGTTAGGCCAATGGTATAGTTTTGCGACACGAGGTCGCGTTGCTCTGCACAGCAACTGCGACAGTGACAACGACAGGCATCGGCACATTTGCAAAATGTCAGCCCTCCACGACACGTCGCTGCGTCGGACACGCGACAACTGTTCCCGCGACGGTCGGTGTGATTGCTCCGATGCTGGTCCCGCCACGATTTGTGCTAAATGCCATGACTGTCGCTCATGGCAGCGACAATGTATACCACAGACCTTAGGCAACGTTTATACTATCGCCGCCAAGAGGCGCGGTGTAGTGCGATCCCATAATGTCGATCGTGCCGAGCCACGCAGGGCTGCGCGCGACTGATTTTTGCAATTTCGTTAATCGTAAGTTTTCAAATTCCTCGTAATTCGTAAATTGTAATTCACAAGCCCTGAGCAAAAGCAAACCTCTCCAGCAGCAAAGACCACTCCTAGCTAATGTTTCTAGAGTAGTCATTGTAGATTAGCGAGCTCAATCGCTCCCGTCCGTATTTCAAGTAACTGGTTCTCTGGAACGGGAGGGTTTCGGAAGCCAAAAACCTGGTACTGTCCATATCTGTCTGACAGCTACATAATAAGTGCGAAAACAAGAGAAAAACGGTTTGCGTTGGCTGGCCGTTTAAGCCAGCCTATCCCACCGATGGAGCACCTTTTACGGTGACGCAATATTTCACACGATCCAACCGTGTGAGAACCCCGAATCGGGCGCGCGGTAAATAGATCAAGATGGTGCTTAGCTAGTGTGCTTTCAAAGGTTGATCAGAAAAAAAGAACTTCTAATGAAATGATGATTGTGCATTTCGATTATTCGAATTTCAAAAATTCGAAAATGCTCGTCAATATATTCGATTTTCGAATATTATTCGGAAGTCTGTTTTTAAATAATTCGAAGTTCGAATACAATTCGAATGTCTGTGTTTGAAATATTCGAATTTCGAATATTGTTCGAAACCGGTTTTTACGAAGTATTCGAATTTCGAATATTATTCGAAAGCCCGTTTTCTAAATATTCGAATTTCGTATATTATTCGAAAACCCAGAGTTTCGAATTTTGAATTATTCGAAATTCGAAAAACCATTCGAATATTTTTCGAATAATATAATTCGATCCGATGTATACTAGAGATCATCGATGTCAATGGTGCGGAGTTGGCTCATCCACCATCAAAAGACAAGAAAGTTCAGAGTTGCAACTTGGCCCGAAACAACGGTTTTTTCGCAACTTTTTCTCTTAGGTCCTACTACTCCAAACCCAGAGAGGGGTTTAAAGAGGAAAGGAAGACAAGCATATTTGATCGCGACCACTGCCTTTGAGTTCTTCGATTCGACTAAAAAAAGTTTTTAATTCAACCACAAACGGTTTGAACGATAGTAGTGCCTCGATGCTCCTTATTGGACACGCCAATCTGTCGCTCTACCTCAGATAAAAAGAGTCCACTTCCCGCCGGCCAAGTCGGGCTAGTCGACTTCGCGCGGCCCCAATTTTGTGGGCGTAGCACAGCGCTCCACTTCCCGCGGAGAGAGAGGTTTTCCAGTCTTTCCGCGGAGTGTCGGCGGGCAGTCGGCTATTCCTGGGGGTCATCGAACACTCACTCATCGATTCCCACATTGGAATCATCATTGCACCACATACTAGAGTGGAGCCAATGAACAATTGCTGAGCAGGGAACGCTGTGTTGAGACTCTTTACAAAACCCGCGCTGTATGCGACGCTGGCTCTGGGCAGGTGAGCCATTGTCTGTTGATGGCATCTGCGGATGAAAAGACTGCAAGCGCAAGTGAGTGTAGTAAGCAACCTTGTGTAAGGGTACTCCTTACTTGTCAGAGGCAGTTCGAGATGAAGAGCCTAGAAGGGGATTTTTGAAATTGTGTTCCAACAGATCTTTATCTAAAGGGTGATTTTAAAGTGTGCCGCAAACTGCTTTTGGATTGTCTTCTGTCAGTCATCAAATTAGCAGTAACGCGATGGCAGAAGGGCCGCAGAATGCTTGTTCAACGTGTACGGGCAGTAAACGGAACGGCGCTGCCGATTTCCCGCGACCGATCTATTGGCATTCCGCGGGAGGGGTTACGGGACGTCGGCTAGTGGTACTGCGGGAAGGGTGATGTTTCTATCTGAGTACAATTGACCAGACGCTCCTCCGCCGCACAGCACTCATGAGGCTCTCCATCTGATCGTGAGAGTCTTTAGCCTTTTGGAGGCTTCTACGTTGTGAACCGTTGTAAAGATGATTTCCGTGATGCAGACTGCAGCGAGACTGGACTAGGTATGAGATTAGATTGCCTCTACCTCGTGAAAGTTCCTTAGTAGAAGTGTAGACAGTAGGTTCCCTGGGTGGAGACATGCATGTAAAGTGTGCCCGAATGAGAATGGCGACCCACGCGGTCGGCGTGCTTGGCAGGCGGCCGTCGCATGTGTCGCCCTCGGACGAGTGTTGGATTTCAACGACGGCCGTCCCCTCTCCCATTGATTGATCGGCGCAGTGCTTGCTGTCAGCCGGTGCCGGCCTCGTTCGTTGTCGATGGCGGTGGGGGCTTTTCGCATGCTCGTCCGAGAGCGGCGAACGCGACGGCCGCATGCCAAGCACGCCGGCCGCGTGGGCAGCCATTCTCATTCGGGCCTAAGTATACTGTGCAACCGTTTTCTCCGGTACTCAAGGCAGATACCATTTGTACTGGGTGAAGGAATACCAGGAACTAGCGAGAAAAAATTTCAAAAGAATATTATTAAGCCCACAACGAACTGAAAATGATCAGAATATTGAAAAATCTTTAATAGTTGAGCACTTCATGTTAAACATACCGAAAATTAGTCGCATAAAATGCGATCGAATCGAATTTGGCGTCATCGAATCATCGGAGGCGCACTCTAAAGGATAACACTGTAAGTTCCCAGAGAGCCAAGTTTCAAAAAAGCGACGTGAGGCTAAGAGATAGTCAGGTAAACAGCAATGAGGTTGAGTGGTTTGATCACAACAGTGTGGAGCTGCGAATTATTCTCTCTTTCAGAGAATATGAAGGCACATGAAGGCCGTACACTAGAGAGACCGAAGCGAAATTCGTGCACTGTAGTGTGAAAGGAAGCAGATAGAGCATTGAAGGAAATCTAGGTCACTTATCAGATGATCGATAGGGATTTCACTCTGCTTTCCGAGTTTTTAAGCTCGAAACCGGCTCTCTCCTCGTTGAAAGAGAATCCCAGCGTAAAGATGTGGACCTTTTACTTTAAGACAGTGTTCACGATGATTTTCGTTTCCGAGTTTTCCACTCAAAACAGTCTTTGGCTACCAAGTGTTACCGAAATTACGAAGAAACGGCGAGAAACGCATTGAATCGTCTTATTTCAGTGATATTATTCTCTGGCCTGGACAAGTTGTCCGTTTGGATGAACATGTTCGTAGTGGTGGTCACCGATGAAAAATGGGGCTAATCGAAAATGGAGGAATATTTTAGGCAAAACATTATCAGTTAGGTACGAAGAAAGAACAAAGCAACGCAAAATAAGGAGTTGTGAAATACGGGTTCACAAAGGATTTCATTGTCACAACAAACAGTTCCACTGAGAGTAAAGAAGCGGGGTGAGAGTAAAGGAATTCGCGCCCTTCTGGTGCGTTTTTCTCGGTTTCTTTGTCATTTCAGTTCTACTCAGAGGCCAAACAATCGATTTAACGATTAACCTCAGAATCGAAGATTATCGTGAACACTGTCTTTAATGGTCTGCAATTTAAAGCCTGAGAAATTGGATGACCTTTCTTTCTTCAAGCGGCTTGAATAGAAGTGAGTAAACCATGTTTTTGTGAAAGTGCGTGGAATGACGCATCCAGGTTCAGTCAAAAAGATTTAAATGCGCAGTCAAAAGCGAAATATCAGGCACTTGTGAGAAGAAGCTCATGAAAGAAAGAAAAGCTAGCAGAAGAAGGCAGAACTGTGGAAAGATTGGATTACAGCTTTATGAATGTTTCAAAAAGTTGTTGCGCAATCCATCACTAGTCAGCGTTCAGTCTGTCGCTCCGAACTTCTGTTCTGCCTGCGCTGCCTTTGACGGCAGTGTTCACGAAAAAAAAATTGCACGTTTTTTGGCTAAAACGTAAACTTTGGGTCCCTCTAAGAAGATTGAGAACGGAAGTGCGACGAAAAACGGCCGGTAAGTGGGTGAAAATCTCGTGGGCCAGCCAACCCATTGGGCCGCTCCGCCCACGTCCTATAACAGTTTCTCTGAATTCGCGGTTAGATGAGCGATGGTTTCCGATTAAAAGCCTCGTTCTTCCCTTCATTCTCGACTTCTCTGTTTAATCAGGTTTTTTTACAGCCTCTTTTACAGCGTTACAAGCCTCGGACAACTCGTCCACAATGCGTCCCTAGCTGAATTTTGAGGGGCCATAACTCCGTTTCCAGGTGGTCTTGTACGATTCTAGGGACATCGTTGAAATCAGCATGGGACCGTTTTTAAGATAGGCAGAAAACTGAAAATCGCCTTTTATCGTAAACACTGCCTTCCTTTGAAGGCAGTGTTCACGATAATTTTCAATTTTGAGGTCATTCGCTATATTGACTAAGTGGCCCCCGGGTAGAACTAAAATGACGTAGAAATTGAGAAAAATGCACAAGAAGTACACGAAATTCTTAAGTATCACCCCTCCTCTTAAGTATCACAGGAAGTGTTTGATGTGACAATGAAACCTTTTGTGGACCCGTCCTTTGCAATTCTCTAATCTCTAATGCTCCGTTCCTTCCTTAGGGGCACTAACTAATCCTGCTTCGCATAATTTATTCTTCTATTTTCGATTGACGCGATTTTCCACCGGTGACAATCACCATGAACGTGATCATCCAACCAGACAACTAGTCCATGTTATAGAATTATGTCACTGAAATACGATGTTTTAATGCGTTTCTCGTCGTTTCTTCGTGATTTTGGTAATACTTGGAGGCCTACGCACTGTTTTATGTATGTTAAAATCTCGGGGACAAAAATCGTCGCGAGCACTGCCTTTAAAGAAGTCGAAAGATGTACTGTTTATTGAAAAAGCCGACCCGGATCGCAGTGTCAAGTGCGGTTCCCTTCTGTCGGTGAAATAACTATACATACAGAGATATGGTCTCCGTATCAGATTTAGCCCAGTTAGTAGACCATGAGCGACCATTGCAGCTGGCTTGTGCGGCGTTGGCGGTGCCAGCGCCCAACGGGGTTAAAGGCAGTGTTCACGATAAGAATCGTTTTTCTGCTTACCCGCCCATCTTGAAGAGGGTCACATGCTGATTTCAATGATGTTTTTGGAATCGTACAAGACCTTTTAGGAACGGAGTTATGGTCCCTCAAAAATTGAGCTAAGGAAATATGGTGGACGAGTTGTCCGAGGCTTGTAACTTCCGTCTTTTGCAGCCGATGTTTGCGAGCTGACCTGAGTAAAGAGAGAAGTTGATATTAAAGGGAAGAACGGGGCTATTGATCGGAAACCATCGCCCTTCTCACAATACCGAGCATTCGTTTTTTCACGTCGGTGGGCGTGGAAAGTGCATCTGGGGGTGACGAGCTGACGGGTGTCCAACTTTGGGCTCTTTTGGAGCGTTTCCTGGCTCGTTTTCATGCGTTCCTTCGACGTCAACGTTACAGTGTGCCTCTCCACTACCGATTCCTAGTGGAAACTGAAACACATTTTTTATCGTGAACACTGCCTTTAAATGTTTTTCTCTTGAAAAGGCAAAGCACGGACCTAACTATACGTCGGCACAAACTCGGTGCACGTATTCTCTATTTCAGAGTCAAATTCACTGCTGTCGATCGCGAGTGTGCGCGGAATGTAGGTATGGAGCTTCGGGAAGGACGGCTCATTCTCGTCACGGCTCTTCAAATTTCGAAGTTTTACTTCGATTGTGTTATATCTTCACAGCAGGTGATGCTGTTTTCCTACATTCTAGTCCAGGCAGATCCTCAACTGCTGACCCTTGGAGAAGAACGGTTTGTGAATGAAGACACACTGGTCTCCACTTTTTTATTCCCCTACTCTTTATCAATTGGTTATCAAAAATTTCGCTTACGAGAGCCATCCTTCCCGAAGCTCCATACCTACATTCGTGTGCGCGCGCGTAAGCCGCGTCTCTTTCTTCCCCCACACTTTTTCGCTGTCTCTCCCCTCGCTCTGCACTAGACCGCAAAGGAACTCATTAAATTCGCCTCCGAAACAGATTATATGTTTACAGATTTTTAGATTATATGATGATATTACATTACATTCACCGAGTTTATTGCACTCCGACAAAAGCGAAACAAAACAGGAAATGCGAACCGCGTCGACTGTGGATTCTATAGTTGTGATTCTTGAAAATGGACAGAATGAATAAATGCATTTATTTACTCGACTGTGAAATTTTCCAGTAAATGGCTGAATATATTTGATAATCAAATTCGAAGTGATGAATGTCAAATAACCTCATTTTATCACTTTCTCAAGCTAATGAACTCTGAATATTTTATTTTTTTCTCCCTGTCGAGCGAATGAAATTCGAATATTGCAATTGTCAGAAAGCTAATAGAAAGCTAATATCGAAAATCAAATAATTATTATTGAATTGAAGAAGTCTAAATACGGAGCCTACTCAAAATTCAGAGATTTCCGACACTGTCGTTATCAAGGACTGTTTTCAAACATGACGTCAAAAAGCCTTTGATTTGTTCAATTTTTTTATTTAGTCAAGTACTTCGTGATGGAAGCGGACCAGTTAGGATCCACGTGATTTTATGGTACATATTCCGCAATGACGATACACACATGGAAGGAAATGAGAAAAAACTGAATGAGGGGAGACAATGAAAGCGAGGCAGTGTGTACGAACAATGCAAATATGAGAAGTATAAACAATAAGCTCAGTCTCAAGGATCCTCCGCGTAAACCGATTCTTTTGACCATGTACATAAAGTTCGCGCAATCATTTAATTCTGATGAATGGAAGGGGCTGCGACGGTAGATCACCCCGCACGAATTGAAACCTCATTCTCCAGTGAGGCCGCCAACCCAGCAGACTAAAACGAAAACCATACGATACCAGCGCTAAGTTTTGTAAAAACGGAGAGCATGGCAAAAAAGCGACTTGGCAAAAAAAGCGTCCAATGCATGTATCTTTTTTTAATGAAAACTTTTTCGAATTTCGGAAACGCTATCATAATCACAGATCAAATTGCTACCTAATTATGTGAATTGTGTGCCGAAGTTCCCTAAAATCGCTTTATTTTCGAAGGAAATAGTTTTTGCAATCGTTTTTCAAAAACGTCGCGAGCGGCGAAATTTTGAGCCTTATTTCTACAAGTAGTGGAAATGCGATCTGTATGCTTTCTTCATAAATCAGGTGCAGGTGGGAGAATCTCAAGGTTTATGTTGGTTGAATTTTCGAAATCCTTCATTTAAGAGTCCGGGGTTTCTCCGACTTTTCAGGCAGTTCTCAAGCGTGTTTAATGAAGAATTTTGAAAATTCAACCAACAAAAAACCTGAGGTTCTCTCACCTGCACCTAATTTATGGAGGAAGCAAACAGATTTCTCTTACATTACTTGTACAAATAATGCTCAAAGTTTCGCCGTACCTCGCCGCGCGCGACGTTTCTGATAAACGATTGCAAAAACTATTTCCTTCAAAAAAGAAGCGATTTTAAGGAACTTCTGCCCACAAGTCGCACAATTAGGTAGCAATTTGATCTGTCCATATGATAGCGTTTCCAAAATTCGAAAAAGTCTCCATTCAAAAAAAGTAACACGCATCGGACGCTTTTTGCCAAGTTTGCTAGATGCTCTCCGTTTTTACAAAACTTAGAGCGGGTATTGTACTTTAAAGGCAATGTTCACGATGAACTTCGTTCTTGAGTTTGGGGACGAGAAACATTTGTTATAGCCACTAGAAGCAACACAGTATCAAAAAAAAACGGATCCAAACGCCTTCCCAAAGCAAAAAACGGTTTTGGAGATCAATCTACTGGGCAGGGCCAACCTCCTTGGGTCTGCATTGTTTTTATCATCAGCACCGACACTAAATTATCACTGCCCCTCTTTGACCTGCGATCACCAGCACTGGCCTTTGATTCAAAGAGGCACTGGATTTGTTGAATGGCTGTTGAGAACATATGGAAATCTCCTTCAGGCAATATGTTTGGAAATCATCGCCGATTTCAATAAAAAACCACTGCTGATTACACTACATATGTGACAAAGTTTTCAATTATGTTCTGTTCCTGGGTTGGAATAGAGTTTTCCTAACCCGTTGGGTGTAGAACAGAAAGTAAAACTTTGGTATTCCAGACAAAACTTTGCATCTGTGACCGGGACAATGAAATTTGGAAAATCGCGTGCATTCGAGAAATTTCCCTTTTTACTTTCAATGCCAAGCCTCCTCCCTGAACTGCTTGAGTTGTTCAGATGTTTCTACAATTCTCCTGATCACTCTAGAACGTTCAAGACTCTCGGAACTTTCTAGAACTTCCTTGAACGTTCCAAAAGTTTATGTACTAGTTGTACAAGTATGAAAGCACAGGTGTCTGGAACCAAGATTCCAATTCGTGTTATTGTCACCGCTGCACATCGAGTAAGGCCTCTTCGAAGGGAGCATACACGATCGTAAACGTGATTGAGATAACTACGGAATTAGAATGGTATGGCACAGAACACAACGCCTACGCATTTTGAAATGTCAAAAACGACCCACAATGACGCTTCACGACTTAGAAATTGGCACCGCCCCTGTATTTATCCGTCTCCTGTATTTGCGTTTTCCTCCAAAACAGGAATGCTATGCCAATCCCTCCATCGGCGACGATTGCGGGTGGTGCAATAAGTACCATAAGTAAACCACATACATCGACGACGGCAAGATTGGCCCATCACCCCTGTTGTGGAGTAGGGTCGCCAAAATAGGGGGCGGAGAAATACAGGGCGGGGCCAACTTTTTACCCATGTAGCGTGATTGTGGGTCGTTTTTGACGCTTCAAAATGCGTAGGCGTTGTGTTTTGAGCCATACTATTCTATTTCCGTAGTGATCTCAACCACTTTTACGAACGTGTATGCTGCCTTTGAAGGCAGCATACACGCTCACAAACATGGTCGAGATATCGGCATTAATTGGCTCGCACGGCACCTACCATGTTGTCAACGGCACTTGAAGCGCTGAAAACTGTCCAGGATGACACTATTTGAGCATTCCTGTCTCGCAAGCCTGTATTTTCCCACCCCCTCGAGTAACAGAATGAGAAATCATACTTGAGAAAACATGCGATAATTGAGAGTGATTGCACTATCAAATTCGAGTGCATGAAAGAAAAAGCTAAGTATGCTTGAATACAACACGTCTACATACCTATTAACTCTCGTCCACTTTCGAGAATGCCACTCCACTCCTGCTGGCTTTTGACATGGAAAATTTCTTAGAAACAGAAACATATTATTTTCAGGTAAATCGAGTTGTTCTTCTACTGCACTCCCTTTTCACAGTGCTATCATTATAAGTTATCACATGCTTTCTCAAGTTCCATTTCTCATTCTGTTACTCGAATGGGTGGGAAAATACGGGCGTGTGAGACAGGATCGCTCAAATATCGTCAAATATTATCATCCTGGATGGTTTTCAGCGCTTCAAACTTCATTGAGCATTCAAATATCTGCGGTCTTTGACTATTTTTCTTATCTGATGGAAAATCTTGAATTGTTATATGTATTACTCTGGGAGCTCGGACTCATTCCCATTCTGTGGAACCCAATCTATCGTGGATGTCTTTTTGCATCGTGAACAAAAAGGTAACAAATTAAAGGCATCGTTCACGACGAATTTCGTCTTCGAGTTTTCCACATATAATGAGAGCTATAGTTCCCTATATAACAGCTACGTTTAAAGAACCGCGACAAATCCACTGAAAACCCCTTTTTCAGACCGAAAATATCCCAATCGACTTTTGACAAAGGGAGAGTCGATCGCTAGATATCGCTGTTTTGAGCAACGATCTCACGATCAAATGAGGTTTATCTTTCTTTCAATTCAAGTGATTTGTGGAGAAGGAAAGGTTAATTGATGAGTGTAGAAAAGTCATTCTTCACGTAAACGTAACGTATATTCCACCAACTTCTCCTGGGTTGTACTGTATCAATTGTTGATCATTTACTTATATGATGGCTGACAGCAAATTGTGCCAGATGATTAACGGAGGGCCGGCCTCTTTTGACAGAATTTGAAACATTCAATCTCATTTATCTTTAGAATAAGGCGTTTTTAACCGAACAGGCTCTCCCTACGTTCTTACAATTAGATGGGCCCAGAAAATCATTTGAACCGAAAAAAACGGTGAGTGGTTGGAGATTTTGATATGATAAACCCGATGAGCCACACTTTGACCGACTGGAAGTGAGGGAGAGAGGCTATATGTATAATACTCTGCGAGTCTAACATCTTTTGGAAGTCGATCTGGTCCAACGTAGTTCAGGAGAGGATGTTTATACTGCACTGCAAAACTTTTATTGAAAAAAACATATTTTTGGAGTGCGTACTGTTATGATTCACACTCATTGCATCGAATCATAATTGCATGAGTTACCTCGACGTTGTTAGTGAAACAGTGACGAATTTCGGGTAAAGTTCTAAGAGCGGGCGCCCCCTAGGCAGCTTCTGAAGAAAGCTACGAAATCAAAAGGCTCTTCACTTTTTCACAATGGACTTTTGGCAGAGCTCAGCTTTTTATCTGAAACGCCCATTCTGTAAGAGTTCCAAAAATTTCCATTTCTCAGTTTCTCACCTTCGTTTCCACAATTCATTTTAGATGTTGATTCAGTATTCATACACAATGAGTACCCAGAAAAAACAACTTCAAACGAATTTTTCTGAAAATGTGTCCTTAGATGACCAAAACCTTTCAAATTTTATTCAAATATTCATTGCTCATTAACAAGCTTTCCAGAGGCCAATCGCCTAAGCAGTGGCCTACCAAGAATGGGATTGTCTATGGAACCTCAGAAAAACATCCGTATTGAATTTTTTCACTATTTCGCGCAGGTAGGCGTACCAAGTTATGATATATCGCCAAAAAGCCACCCAAAACACTCAAATTTCGAAAAAAATAAGAAAAAAGAAAAACACGTTCAAAAATTCCGGGGCATCCAGCTTCCATGTTTCACGTCTGTCCGTGTGTCTTGTGTAATACACAAATGTCGGAAAACTGGATTTCTGAAATGGTTTAGCCCCTTTTACTTTTCAAGCTGGTTATTCCTTTTGGCTTTTCCATTGTCAACAATACTCCATAAACAAGAAGCTTCCAACACACGTTTGGACGCAAGGTTCTCCTAATCAGGAATATAGAATTTAAGATTTCCACGGCCTGGCGGAGCCTGTCGGGGCTAATCTACTCCACAGCTGGATGACCGACCAAAAAACCGCATTTTCAGACCACGGAGCAGTTCTGGCACCCAGGCTCAAAAGTTCTATCAATTTTATGGTCCGAGTCGAAGGCTTGGAGGTGTCACTATTGAGCTTCAACAAGAAAATCCCGAAAAAATTGATGAAAATGAAGTGACGACGGGTTGTTCTTCAATTTGGTTGGAATCGGACCACGCGATCGCAAATGCACACGAGCGCAAACGTAATTGGACTATCGATGTTAGTCCACTTGCATTGCTGAGTGCTGAACGGTTACGCCGTTTGAAGCCTCGAAAACGAGTCAAAATGATTTTGTTGGAGCAATTTTGAGCAGCGAGGTGTGGAGCCCCGCCCACTTTGCCAGCGGAACCCAGCCTTCTCATACAACTTTATTGCTTCAAAACGGCCGCTTTGGCTGATTTTAGGCGCTCCCAACGCTAATAACCCCGGTATTCCTCTTTTTGATAATTTCAGCTCTCGTGGTTCTTTCAGAAATAATTTATGTTTTTATCGATGTATCATAATTATACGGCATTTCTTACGACGTTCTCATTGAACTAACGCTGTCCCACCATAGTTCTAGTAGTTGATTGATGTTCCGCAACTTTTGTCACATCGAATATCCGGTCTGGTATGATTTTGATCAAAGCCTTCAGTGAATTTCGCTCAGAACGTCGCAGGACTATCTCTCTCTATCTGAGAGATAGCAAGGCGTCCCCGTCGTACCCGCTGCTTCGTTGCGAGCTATACGAGTGACCCAGTTGGCTACGACTAAGAAATCGTCCGAAGGTTCAAAGGGTACTCGTAAGCAGGATGAGAATCAGATACGGAGGCTTGATTGCCACAGCATTTCCATGCATTCACAAATGTTGGCCGATCTTCAGCCTGCTGTATGTAAGCAGAGTGCGAATCAGATAGAGGTCAACCAGCATATGCAAAAAGATCGCGAGATAAGCTAAGTAGAAAGCTCCCACCCCTACGGTTGCTCAAAAAGCTGCCCGGTTCCAGTACGTTCAAGCAAGCATGGCGACTAAATGGTTTGAGGTATCAATGGCCCGACAGCCTGGTTCTCAGCAATTTAAAGGCAGTGTTCACGATAATCTTCGATTTTAAATCGATTGTTTGGCCCCCGAGTAGAACTGAAATGACGAAGAAACCGAGATAAACGCACCAGAAGGGCAAGAAATCCTCAAGTATCAGCCCGCCTCTTAAGTATCAATGGAACTGTTCGTTGTGACAATGAAATCTTTTGTGGACCCGTCTTTTGCAATTCTGCATTCTGTGTTGTTCCGTTGTTTCCTTCGAGCCCTAACTACATAATTCTGTTTTGCCCAAAATATTCTTCCATTTTCGATTAGTCCCATTTTTTCCCGGTGACAACCACAGTGAACATGTTCATCCAACCAGACAACTAGTCCAGGTCATACAATAATGGCACTGAAATAAGACGAATTAGTGCGTTTCTCGCCGTGTCTTCGTGATTTTGGTGACACTTGGTAGCCAACGCATTGTTTTCAGTGGAAAACTTGGACACGAAAATCATCGTGAACACTGCCTTTAAGCTGACCAAATTTTATTTGAAGGAAACAAAACAAAGGTTCTGTTAGTCGAAAGTGCTACTGGGAAGATTAAATATAATATTCTGTTTACTACAGTCGCAGACACTCTGAAGGTAGATCTGAGGAGCACTCACCAACAGTAGGCGACTTGAATTGGCTTTAGCCAGTCAAAGTATGACTTCCTCTGAACACTTGGGCATGCTGGCCAAACGTCCACCAATAGAGGGGTCGGGTTCATTTTTTACAAGAAAACACGAATGTAGGCACATGTATGGTGAACATCTCTGCGCTGCACGATGTGCTACTTCTGGAGTGCCCCGCTCGCAGATCGGATATCGGTTTCATGCGGGACCATGAGAGAATTCTAGTTCGCCGCGGGTACGCCAATTGCCAGCAGTATTAAACGATCCATGAGATTCAGCAAGGCGTCGTCAGCGCCTGGAGCGATGTCGATTCTCATACACTAGACACTCTTGTCAAAATTTCGTCATACCGAATATTCGCTGTGATAGGCAGTCTCAGGGCCCGTAGCAACTCCCTCTGATGTTGGGAGCTCAGGGCTGCCTCCGCGCTACCAGCATATGACTCACATCCACGCAACCAGACGTAAGCACTTTCCTATCTTAGACAGCGTCTATACGTGGCGAGAGCGAGCGTTCCCACTGTTGTGCGCCTCTCCACGCTCCTCAACGCTGGAGTAGCCCGTGCTCGCAAATTACCACAGGCAAACGGCCCCTGCCTCGTGTCGATTCGATTGAAAACGTTTGATCGGGTGATCAATCGCTCGAGTCGGCGCAACGGCTGATGATTACCCACGACTTCCGTGGTGGGATTATGAAAAACAAGGACAGTAGTTTTGATACATGTTTAATGCCACCTGCTTTACTGATGGAACAGTAAGCTTGAAACTAGCTGCTTGCTTCGTGGTGCTGGCCTAATCGCGCGAGAGCGAGCGGGCGAGGGCGCGCGAGAAGGTGCGCCTGTGAGCGGCTAGGGAATCGTGTGCCCACGATGACCATCAATTTTGCGTAATCGCACGCTCTCCCCACGTATGGACGGAGCCTTGTTGCATGTGGGGCGCCATGGATGATGGACATTGCTGGCAGCCAATTGCCAACGATATGTGAGCCACCCATGTATGTGAGGTGCGCACTGAGGTACATGGTGGCGGCGCGATGGCTGAGGTGAGAAGCGAAATAGCACTCATAACCAAGAGAGTCATCCGCCGCCATCTCGGTCATGGGTTGAGTACGTCCGAAGTGGTGGTGGCGTAGGAAAGTCAACACGTATTTTTGACCAGATCTGTTGAACTATGATCAACTCCATTCAGATTGATTGGGGTTGAGGTCTGAATACTGAACTGGTCATTCGAAATTTCGCCGAGGGACGATGAATTGGAAAGTGGAACAATAGCGGATCTAATTCAGACCTCTTGCTGGGACGGGTCTTCTGCGCCCGTCTTCTCGCCGTTTGCCAATCATGGCAGCCACGGCATACGGTCTGCCGCGATCGAGCAGGCCGATTGGGTGATAGGCGGAGATCATGCAGAACAAATCACTATTGGCACACACATCTAAACTCCTTTTTGAGCGAAAACACTGGGGAATCTTCGTACTTACCTAAAACATTTAAGGACCATGCAAAGTCTGAAACCTTGGAGTGGGTAATATTCCGCCCTTTGTAGGCAATGATTTTAAAAAAAATTTGAAAAAAGAGCATATTAGTATGTCATCTAAAAGGCTATCAACATTTAATAAATTGAGACGTGACATAATCCAATATTCAATTGCTCAATTCAAGTCAGAAATGCTCCCACCCAGGGAATTCAACCCCTTGAAAAAAACCGGAGAATCTCCCACACCCGTGTCAGAAATGCTCCCACCCAGGGGTTTCAACCCCTTGAAAAAAATCGGAGAATCTCCCACACCCGTGTCAGAAATGCTCCCACCCAGGGAATTCAACCCCTTGAAAAAAACGGAGAATCTCTCACACTCGTGTCAAAAATGCTCCCACCCAGGGGTCTCAACCCCTTGATAAAAAGTCGAAGATTTTCTCACACCCGTATCAGAAATGCTCTTTAAAATTATCAGGTTATCCTTGTTGAAAATGGGCGGAGGCGCTCCAGACCTGATCGAATGGAGAAATTCAAAAGATGGTTAGAACGGATTACATCGTGAATATGCTTCTAACAACGATAAATATCCATGTCAAGATCATTTCTAACATCGGTATGGATCAAACTTAGCTTTGGGTCTGGACCAGGGATGTGCGGAATTTTCTGTTTTCTGCCCATTTTTAGCCATTTTTTTCTGTTTTCTGTAAAAATACACAAAATTCGGCAGAAAACAGAAAAAAACCGTGAACCGCGATTCGTAGCAGGATTGCCCTTGCGGCCAAAGGCCTATTTCATCAAAGGTAAGCCAACAGATTGCGGGTTAATGTAACCTGGGTGTTCTACAGTTTCCCCACATCAAACACATTCACTCGCTATACTTATATGTATCTATCCTAGCGCTTGTGGCGTGGTGGCAGGAGCCGCTGCTGCTCGCAATACTCGGTCGGACTCGATCCTCGCCCGAGGTCAGCTAAACCTACTATCCCTCTAAGGTCCTTGAGTTGGTACCAGATTCATGTGGGGAGACGAACCTACTGACTGGAAAGTCGGCTCGCCAACAAGTCACTTAATAGCTCCAAAAAGCATTCCAGCCATTACGAGTACGACTATGAATGCGCTGCGCAACCCAAAAGAGATTTAACAAACCGGACTCTTATCTTTATCTTACAGTGATTACCGTTACCAAGAGGTTTGCCGTTGATGAATCCCTTAGAAGGTATGTGATGCAGTCAAAAGGTGCGAAAATTATGTTATTGTGTACTAACAATAATGAGCAATCAATCCTATTTAAGGCCCGCTATTCATAACGCACTGGCCCCTGCGTCCGGGTATAACTACTTCTACACGTGAGCACAGACTATGAGTATTCCAGCGCCACCGCTTTCGTGGAGATGGGAATTGTTGGGCCCCATTTGTACCATACACGCAATTTCCGAGTGCGTGTTTTGCCCTATTGCAACGCAGGACGATGCGGAACTTAAAAAAGTTGAAGGGCGATGACATTGATGGTGGGGCAATGAAGCAGATCAAAAAACTCCCACAGAGGTACGAGCGACCCCACCACGGTGGAGCGAGCGGCGTGTCAGGCCATTTATACTTGAGAGGCACAGCCGCGCATTACGCGCGTGACTTTCGGGCACTGAGGAGTAGAACACAGTTCAAATCAGCAGTTACCCAGAAATTAGTGTAAAAATATGTGAATTAGGGAAGAGTAAATTCGCTGTCGCTGTACATATCTACGTAATTCTTGCACATACATATTGAGCTTATGATCGAGTAATCTAACTGCTATTGTCTGAGGAAAGGATGGTTACAGAGAAAGTCTCCGCGCTGCTAATCTGCGTTTTTCGGGCGTCTGTGTTCATCACTCTGGCCAATTGTTGGATTTTCAGAATTAAGCGGAAAACGTTTATAACCTAAAAATGTAATACTGTGGAGAAACTTATATAGTGTACTCTTTATTGATTTCTGAAAATTTTCTGTTTTCTGCCCGTTTTTGGAGATTTTTCTCTGTTTTCTGTTTTCTGTCAAACTGGATTTTCTGTTTTCTGTTTCTGTTTTCAAAAAAAAATTTCCGCACATCCCTGGTCTGGACTGCCCTACACAAATAAAAAAACGCCTCAATTTCGATATGTTTGAAGGCATTACAAGGTTTTTCTCAAAACGGATCTTAGATGTATGTGTCGGTAGTCATTTGCTCTGCATGATCTCCGCCGATCACTCAATCGGCCTGCTCGCTATCGATATTGCGTCGTCGCCACCGCGGCGAGCGCGGCACACCGTATGCCGAGCAGGGATGTGCGGCAAACGATTTTGAAAAATCGGCAAACGGCAATCAACAAACGGCAAAATAAGAAAATCTTGTACAAAAACGATACAAATGTTCTAAAAATAGCAGAAAAAATACCTCCTTATCATGCACATTTCGTATTTCGATAGCCAGATAAGAAATGGTTCTTGAATAGTGTACGTCCGACTGTCCTTGAGCCTCGGCATTTTGTTCTAGTTCAAAAACACCACAAGGTTCTTCAATAATACCACAAGAAGTTCAACCTCTTACGTTGCGTCCTGTTACGTACAATACCTGATTTTAAAAAAAGCAGCAGCGGAATGAGCATTTTACTGAACACTGCTAATCGGAATGTTGTGGTGAAAGGACAACAATTTTTCGAGGTTATCTAATGTTATCCTTTCTCGGAATATGGTACATAGTAGTCATTCAATTGCTTCGTGTTGCAAATTCATCGCACAAAATTCAGAGTATCGCGCAATGCAAGTTAAGAAGGTGAGCACTCTAAAGTCGTTCAAAAAAGGAAGTGGTCAATAAAGTTTTTTGGGGGATTATTTTCTAACAAGCGTGGCAGCCATACCGCTTCTCTGGTAGAAATCGCCGCTCCGGCTCCACGATAAAGCCATACCGGCCCCGACAGGCACCAGAGAAAGTGCCGCTGCGGCACGGCGATCGGTGACTGCGCCTTTACAAGAATAAGACCAACTGAGAGTAACTCATATGAAATTAACTATGAGCCATACTACAACTGGGCGGGGCCTACGAACAGAAATGCGCACCTGCGGTTGTTTGGTCCTTTGTCGGATAGGGACAGAGGGTATCCCTGTTACTGCGGGCGAAAACATACGGGACGTAGGTCATCAAACTTGGGTGATTGAACCGGCGACACCACACAGGACAGTGCATAGTAGTCGACGCGGGTTCGCTGATGCATCCTCGCGGAACCGGTACGGTTCTGACACGGAACCGCTGCGGTGCTATCGAGCCAATGTCGTGACGTTGCTGAGGCGCAAGTCACTGCAAAAGAATCGTATCGACACAGTGATGATCGCGGAGCCGTTGCGGTACTGCCGCGGAACTACCGCGACACAATTGAGGGTCGCGTTACTTTCCCGGCTCTGACGCGGCAAACTTTCTCAGTGTTCGCGGGGTACTCGTTGGCGTGCCTCACGGTGTGTTTACTATCTGACCGGAAATTAGATGAAAGATTATCACGTGGAGGAATACAACTAAAACGCGCGTTTTCGAACAGTCTTGGAAACGTTGCTGAGAAACTGTTCCATCTTCGGTATCTCTCCCCCTCCGACCTCTTAAATTTCTTCTGAACTGCGCGCTAACAACTCGTATACATGCGATTGGGTAGTTTTTCGAACTTTACAAAAACACGACTTTCAAAAAGCCGCGGCTTTCTCAAACCACCTCCTTCCCAACCTGTGCTCATCACCCCCGACTCCGTGCATCCAGTTTACATTCAAGCAGCGAATTGAATCAAAACGGATGTTCCCACGCCGTGTACACCCTCTCCCACCCTTTAAACTCACAACTCCAACTTCCAACTTGTAACATGTTTTTTTCAGCGCAATTGTAAGCACAATAGACGATGGCGAAGTGCATGAACCCACAAACTGCCAATGAATTCCAACATCCTCTATATGACGCTTTGAAAGACATCTGAAAGAAATTGAGCCAACTCAGCGTTTTTCTTGAACCCTTTCTGCCCTCTCCCGAACCTATTCAGGGTGTTAATTCTTTTACCGAAGAGCCCTACGTTGATTGCCCAAGCTTCAACAAGGAGGGGTGGGGAATTCGGTACTCTCCCAGACAAGAGGACACACGCGAGCATGACGCTACAATACTAGTAATTGCTTTGACGTGTCCGCACGGTAGGTTACATTAACTGGCTTGAAGTTTCGATGTACAAATAGTGTGTCTCTCTACTTTCGACCCGGTCGATGCAAGGCTTATCGGGTTTCCATTCGCATCTTAATCGCGGCGTTTGTTATCTATTGCGCACTTTTTGCCGAAATTTGTCGACAAGTGAGAAAAAAAACGGCAAACGACAATCGACAAAAATCGTTCAAAACGGCCGGCAAACGGCAATCGGCAAACGGCAATTG
The DNA here is from genome assembly GCA_029168955.1 of Aplectana chamaeleonis. Classification (NCBI taxonomy): domain Eukaryota; kingdom Metazoa; phylum Nematoda; class Chromadorea; order Rhabditida; family Cosmocercidae; genus Aplectana; species Aplectana chamaeleonis. Next base: position 386,131 of record JAPDOI010000387.1, on the reverse strand, counting down.
CCGCACATCCCTGAAGCCAAGGCTGCCATGATTGGCAAACGGAGAGAAGGCGGGCGCACAAGACCCGTTCCAGCAAGAGGTCTGAATTAGAACCACAATAGCCTTTGCTTGGATATGGAATGCCGTGAAAGGAAGACTTCAAATAAGCCTCCTGTCTACGAAACTTTCTGAAATCGGCAATAGGTCAATTTAAAAGTTGTGGCCGCCTCCCGAGGTGGCACACTCAGAGGATCGCGGGGTCGTAATGGAGCACAATAGGCTTTCACCTCGACGAGGATAGCGAGGGCAGCACGAGGGGAAGAGCTGCTGCTCGAGCAGCACGTGCTGCCTTTAAGCTGCTCTTAGCAGCACGTGCTGCCCTCGTCCTCCATTTGTCGCCTCAGCTGCTGCTCTTTTTTGTGGCAATCGTAGTGGGGTAACATTGCTCAAAGTGGTCCGTTTGGACAGCTACGAGCATATTTACAATCAGCATGGGGAGTTCTTTAAGCATGCACATATAGACATCTGATTAGCTATATGTCCATTCACCATTTCTCTTTTTTCCTCCCAAGCAAGGTGTATGGAATTGAAGCAATCGTTCAATCTTCATCTCAGACGATTGTGTGGTTGTGAAGAAGCACAGTTGGCTCTCGCCTCCAGTGTAATAGCGAGGGCAGCACAAGTGGACGAGCTCCTGCTTGAGGAGTGCTGCCCTCGTTCTCCATTCGTCTCCTCAGATGCTGCTCTCTGTTGCGGCCAGCACCGTGTGGTAACATTGTTCAACAGTGGTCCACTCGGGTAGCTACAAGCACAGTCATAATCAGCATGAAGAGTTCTTCGCTTCTAAGCGGGGACATCCCTACTCCCATACCCTCTATAAAACGTCGTAATTCACGTCATTCGATGTGGGAGCGGGGCGCGCCACGCCTCGGCCTCCGTCTGCCCTACGCTCCCTCACTGTCTCTAACCTTCGTTCCCCACCAGCACGCGTAGGAACCAAGTGCCTTTCGCTGTTTTATAGCCTGTTCAACTTCGAGTTAGAGTTAACACAACCAATCGATCTCCAGCCATATCACAAGGAATACCTTAAAGGCAGCGTACGCGCAAAGAACAGTATTCTTTTTTTGGGGCAGACAGGCCTACCAGGTTGTGACATATCGCAAAGAGGCCACCCAAAATACGCAAGCTTCGGAGAAAAACTCGTTCGAAAATCCCGTAGCATTCAGCTTCCTTTAAATACGTCTGTTCGGTGTGTATTGTGTAATACACCAATGTCGAAAATTTGAACGTCTAAATTGGTTTAGCCCCTTAACTTTTTAGGTTCCGCAATTCTTTTCGCCTCTCTGTTGTCGAAAATTCTCTAAAACAAGAAGCTCTAAATATAGAGGTTTGAACGAGGATCTCTCGGAATAAAGAAAATAAACTTTTGAAGTTTCGCGGGCTGTCGGAACCTGTCGTGGCGCTTCTGTTCCTCGGGTGTGCTGCGTTATGCCCGAAATGAGCGGAGCGGGGGCGGAGTCGGCTGTCACCAATTGCCCAGGTGGCTAGTCGTAAACGGAGGCGCGAGCAAAGCAATTATAGCGTTGCGCTCACTACGACAGCGTCGACCAATTAACAAGCCATTCAAGCCAAATGACGAGGAGAAAAAAGGAGAGAAAATTAAAAAGTGGTGAGATAGGACAATATCGACCGTAAAGGAGTGATTCGATTCGGTTCGTCTGCGACAGTACCTACATAAATGGCCCGTGCTTTAAAAAAACTTCTGTGAATCTCTCCCAAGGGAACTACTTACTCTAAGCCATACTAACCATTTCAAATGAAATATGCTTTTCTAGAGCCATTTTTGGACGTAAAGTCCGAATATGCCAATCGCAGCTGCCTAGATTCATTGTAAAAGAAGTTATGGGCATTTTTTCTCTGATTTTCGTACATATTCTACCCTCCAACTTCTTCCAGTGTGAGTCTAGGCAGCTGCTATGGGCATATTCGGATTTACGTCCAAAAATGGTTCTAGAAAAGTACATTTCATTCTTAATGGTTAGTATGAGTTATAGTGGTCTCTTGTTAGGCATTTAGCCGATTCTGAGTATGTAATATTGGAGCATTGTCCTTCCCCTACAATAAATTAAAATTGCGCTCTGAATAGTATTTGAGCAAGCCTTCCTTGTTAATGAATTCAGTTTTCCCTTTTTTTTTTTAATTTTTTTAATCGATTCATATTTGATTCACTCGAGGGTTTGGACAATGTTCTTTTTTCATATCGAGTCTTTAGTAGTTTATTCGGTTTTTCGAATTTTTGAGTCATTTGGTAAAATACCGCTGCTAGTCAGGGAAAAAAAGGGGCGAAAACGCCAAAGTGGGCAACTAAAGCGTCTTTCTACCATAACTCGGGAAAATCTGTGTAGTTCTTTTCTGGAAGTTGTAGTATTTGTAATAGAACCACATATAGAAATATGTATATAGAAATATAGAGGGACATCTATTTTTAAGGTGCACATAATATTTAATGATGATAATGATAATACAAGATTGGTAATCAGATGTTTCTAGAAACAGTTACCTTTATAGCAACCTTTATAAAATTGGATCGATTGGCTTGCGTAGCTCGTTAGTTGGTCCAAGCGGCCGTAGTGAGAGTGACGCTATAATTGCGTTCCTCGCACCTTCGTTCGCACCTCGTTTACGACCGGCCACCTGGGTAGGTGGTGACAGCCGACTCCGCCCCTGCCCCGCCCATTTCGGGCATAACGCTTACCCCCATGTCAGATGACGCCTTTTCAGACCACGGAGCAGTTTTGACGAGCTTATATCATTATAAATGCGCGACATTGAGGTCTCAAGTTTCGCTATCTCCACTTGGTTCAAACATTGGAATGTGAAGAAAACCCCAAATGAGGATTTCCGCCTTAAAAAAAGGAAGCTGCCTTTAAAGGCACAGAACACCCAGAAGATGATTTTTTTGTTTTTATGCTGGTCTTGAGGAGGGTCACACTCTGATCACAGGGGTATCTCTTTTTTCGTCCAAGACCCCCTATGAACAGAGTTATGGCTTATTAAAGATGCCTATAATTAAAGGGTGAAAAATTGGCGGATGAATTGTCTCTTCTCTTCATTTGCAATCGTTGCCCGAGAGCGAGCCAGGATAAGGAGACAGTCTGGCTATGGTCTGAAGAACGACGATTTGTTGAGAATTCAGTCATTCATCTAGTCGCTACAGAGTTTGGAAATCTGGTTAGGGGTGGCCCGTGGTGGTGAGGGAAGGAGGTCGGGCCTACGGTGGTCGCCTATATCTCGCTTATTCCGAGGAATTGAGATCTCGCACTTGGCACGTCTTATAAAAGAGGGGTCTACTAGACAATCAAATAAAAATCACAAAATTCATATCTGAGGGTGTAGTGTGACTTCAAGGTACACAACCGCTTGTTTGGTGAGGGGTGTGGGGGGGTTAGGTGTTCTCACCGCGTTTTCTGAGACGACGCATTACGAATTATCCATGTCGAATTCGTATAGAGTGTACTGTCGCATATGAGAAAGTTTGCCAGAAGCCTGTATGAAGGGAAAGCAAACCACAAATGAAGTCGAGTATCTTTGCAGCCATCTTCCAGAAAAGACACAGAACGGATATCAAATTGGGGAATAGTTATGTAAGCAAAGAAAGTGTGAGGACTGCTTCATCAGTATCGTACGTAAATTTAGATTTCGGGGGATGCGTGCCTATTCCTACTCGCTAAACTTTAACCACCAATACTCTACTCAAAATCTATTCTAAGATCCACCAAAAACGTCCTTTCTCATGAGACAGTATGCCATCGCAAGGATTTAGGGCGCTACTGCCTTTTTAATCGGTAAGCATATCATTAAATGATTGGGAGTGCACCGCTATATTTCTCCATGTCTCAGTATTCCGCTGTTTTTGATAATAGAAATCCTGAGCTCTATAGAAGTACCCCAAAGATTAGGTTGTTCACATGAGACTAAAAATAGAGAGCACATAAAACATTTAATCTGTAGTAAACTAGGAAATATGCATATTACCAAACATGTTTTGGTGATTTCTAATCATTTCCATCGAAATCCAGGAAGAATGCATTCAAAAGAGCTTTCGGATCGGATAAGCAGGGTGGGGCGCCGCAACATGCGCTCGGCGGGACGCGGAGTTTTTGGCACGGTCTGAGTCTGGGGTCTTGCCCGTACACTTTTCAGTTCCCAGCGTGAGCGATTTACCTGTTCACCTGCGCGGCCACCTCAAATGTGGTAATTTTATGCAAAATTCACTGTTTTGTTGCATCAAGTCTTCCAAAAAAATCTGGTACTTTATTGATCATCAAATCGAACGCCGTCTAGAAAAAAAGGATTTTCGTTAGGTTTGAGATGGTACACTCGGGTAAAATAGTTCCTTGCGAGCAATGTGAATGGTTCAGCTCGGTTAAAGGCTGATGAATTATACTGAAAAAAATGATGAGTCGTCATTCTCATAGGATGATAGTTGTGTGGAACCGACCGAAAATTTGAGAAATGTTCAAATCTTTTGAAATAATTTATTCAGTGCGTTCTACAAGATTCTAGAACAATCTGAGTTTTTTTTCAAATCTTGAAGGTATGTGTCGAGAACTTTGTAAAATCACGTTCTTACTTTCAAATTCGTTCTCATGACTTTGAACTTGACTCGCATTTTCCAGTGAAACATAATTTTTTGGTTTTGGACAAGGACAACGAGGACTTGTATTTTTCAAATGCTGAGCGGCAATGGTTTGCCGAAAATGGAACGAAATGGCCAATACGTTTTCTTCACGAAAAACACGATGCTCACAATATTCAAAGCAGACAGTTCTAAATTTACTTTGCATTTAATTCTCTGAATTTACTTTGCATTTAATTTAACAATTTTAAACCATCCTGAGAAAGTTCACGACAATAATTTCGAAAGAAGAAAACATTTTCATTGAATCATTGCTTTTTCTGAAGAAAAAAATCACCATTTTAGAGAGATCGCCAAATGATGGATACTCTGATATTTGCAATGCCGTTCGCCCAAGGCATTCCTCTAACCAGTGCGAATTTCAGTGAATTAAGAAAATTTTGAGGAAGGTTTCATCTTTGGAATATGTGGGTATAACTTTTTTTCCCAAAGAAAGCCATGATTCGTCTTTAAAATCGAGAAAAACAGAATATTGCGCCTAATTCCTATCTTTACGGTCCCAAAACCGAGTGGAAATAGATTCTTGTCTAGGGATAGAGAATATCTCTGTTGAGGAATGTTTTTGAGACACTCACATTCACTACCGACCGAGGCCTGTGTTGAATGGCCCTCGCAAACTCGTGCCAGATGCGAGGCAGCCTTACATGGGCATGAGACAGTCGGCAATGCGAGCATCATTTCCTCGATCGGTGGCGAAGATCAAAGGTTATAATCAAGAATGAAACTCGCGTGAGGGATATTAATAGGCCCCACTGGGGTCTTTATCTTTGATGGGTCGCTGCAGCGCTGCTGCTGAAAGCGACATATCACCTGCGAAATGAAAATTATAAGAAAAAAGAAAAGATTATAAATGAGGTGCAGTAGTTGGGGCGAGAATAAAGAGCAGCAGTTGGGGAGAGAAGAGCAGCAGTTGGGGTCACAATGAGGAGCAGCAGTTGGGGCGACGACTGGAGCAGTTGGGGCGACTGTAGCAGCAGGTGGGGCAACCATACGAGCAGCAGTTGGGGCAGTGAGCGGAGCAAGAGGACACTACGTGCTGCCCTGGGCAGCAGTTGGGGGAACGAAAGGGGCTTACACCTCGACGAGTAAATGCGTTAGTAATCCCCTCGTGCTGCCTTACTAAGCCGCGAGTATCTGAGCACTAGACTATGTCAACGAATATTCGGAAAACGAATATTCGGCCGAATAAACGAATAATCGAATATTCGAATAATTCGATTATTCGGAAAAGTCAAATTTTCGAATAATTCGTTTATTCGAATATTCGGAAAGTAAATTTTTCGAATAATTCGTTTATTCGAATATTCGGAGAAGTCAATTTTCCGAATAATTCGTTTATTCGAATATTCGGAAAAATAAATTTTTCGAATAATTCGTTTATTCGAATATTCGAACGGCCCAATATTCGAATATTCGGCCGAATAAACGAATAATTTCAGAAAAATAAGAAGCAGTCTTCGGCACATGTCCATTTTTGCGGTCCAGAGGTGAAATGTCCCCGATCAAACTGGTAGAAAGTCCGAATATAATCGGAATACTCCAATATAAAACATGAGATAGTCAGAAACCTAATGCTAGGACGTCGAATCTCATTGTTAATACCCCGGAAATTTGGCATTCTAAGTGGTCTCTATTAGGACTTACCACATTCACAGAAATCATGCGCAAAAGAAATCATTTTTAAGTTACCGATAGACCCTCGATTCTATGAACCTCATTTATGTCAACTTCTTGCACTGAACCTATCATATGAGTGTTTCCAAACATCTCGTTGAAGAGAAATGACTCAATAAACGCTTGCTGGTACGCCGCAACACGCAACGCAAGCTCCCAGCCGCGCACGGCGTCCCACCTGGCCGCCGCCCCCGAATTTGTGGGCAGACGTAACAGATACTGTTTTTCATCTGATGGAGTATGTCCCAAACAGATTCGAGCGATGTTCCAGAAACGGCTACCTTATGCTGCTTGAGTATTACGTAATACTTAAAGGCAGCATACACGCTCGCAAGCATAGTCGAGATAACAGCATAGATAGGTCTGCGCGGCCCGTACTATGTCGTCAACGACGTTTGAAGCGCCGAAAACTGTCCAGGATGACAATATGTGACAATGTTTGAGCAATCTTGCCTTCCACGCCCGTATTTTCACACCCCTTCGAGTAACAGAATGAGAATCGATACTTGTGAAGACGTGTGATAATTGAGAGTGATAGCACTATCAAATGGGAGTGCACGAGAGAAATAGCTAGGTTTACTTGAGTATAACATGTCTGCATACCTATTGACTCTCGTCCACTTTCGAGAATGCCGCTCTGCTTTGGCTGACCTCTTGAAATGGGGGATTTTATCAGTGCACAAACATGTTATATTGAGGTAAATCGAGTTTTTTCTATACTGCACTCCCTTTTTATAGTGCTATCATTCTAAGTTATCACATGTTTCCTCAAGTATCGATTCTCATTCTGTTACACGAAGGGGTGTGAAAATACGGGCGTGGAAGGCAAGATTGCTCAAACATTGTCAAATATTGTCATCCTTGACAGTGTTCAGCGTTTCAAACGTCGTTGACGACATAGTACGGACCGTGCGGACCTATCTATGCTATTATCTCGACTATGCTTGCGAGCGTGTATGCTGCCTTTAAAGACGGTGTTCACGATAATCTTTGATTCTGAGATTAATAGCCAAATCGTTTCTTTGGTTCCCGTGTAGAACTGAAATGACGAAGAAATCGAGAAAAACGCACCAGAATGGCACGAAATCCTTTACTCTCACCCCAACTCTTTACTCTCACAGGAACTGACTGTTGTGACAATGAAATCTTTTGTGGACCCGTCCTTTGAGATTCTCCGCTTTTTGTTGCTCCTTTCTTTCCTTAACACCCTAACTAATACAGTTTTGCTTGAAATATTCTTGAATTTTTTATTAGCCCCATTTTTTACCGGCGAAAACCACCGTGAACATGTTCATCCAATCGGACAACTAGTCCAGGCCAGAGAATAATGTCACTGAAATAAGACGTTTTAGTGCGTTTCTCGTCATTTCTTCGTAATTTTGGAAACATCTGGAGGCCAACGCATTGTTTTATGTCAAAAACTCGGGGACGAAAATCATCATGAACACTGCCTTTAATTGCCATGAATTTAGGTCAATCGCTGCAGCTTTGAGCCAGTTCTTATTGAACATTCACCTTATATTTTTGCAGAGGTGAAATGTCTCCAACCAAACTGGGTGCTATCTTAGCGGTGGGGGGCCACTATGTCTGGGTGCACTTGGCCCCGCCCATTTTATCGTGCCGCACTAAATTTGAGCACCTAACCGGGTTTTCCCTCCCCCGCACAAATCAGGAGTGATTGCGGCACGGAAAAATGGGCGTGGTCATGTGCGATACAACAGTGCCCCCCCGCTCAGATAGCACCTTAAACTGATAGGAAATTCGGATATTGTTGGTAGATATTGTTTAGACAATCCAGAGAATTTCATCGTATCGTATAACAACTACTCATAGACAACTACTAGAACCATGTTAGTTTGAATACTCTTATGATATAATGTGGAACGTCTTTTTCGTGGAAGCACATTGGCATAGCTTTGATCTATATAATACTATACAAAAAAAGGTCAAGAAAGTTGGAAGTGCCGCGAACGGTGGTTTGATTATGCGCACTCGGTCCTTACTTCTTATTCGAATACTCGCCATTTTGGCCGAATATTCGATTTATTTGTATTCGAATCATTCGAATAATTCGATTATTCGGAAGAGTCAAATTTTCGAATAATTCGTTTATTCGAATATTCGGAGAAGTCTATTTTCCGAATAATTCGTTTATTCGAATATTCGGAGAAGTCGTTTTTCGAATAATTCGTTTATTCGAATATTCGGAGGAGTCAATTTTTCGAATAATTCGTTTATTCGAATATTCGCAGAAGTGAATTTTTCGAATAATTCGTTTATTCGAATATTCGCAGAAGTGAATTTTTCGAATAATTCGTTTATTCGAAAATTCGAAAATTTTTATTCGTTTGATATACTCTACTGAGCACATGTAATCAATCGCGCCCCACCACCTGATTATTTATTCGCGGAGCTGAACAAGTATCCGTTCTTCTTCTGCACGTTGATTTTTATCAAGTTGATTTTCTTCTGATCAAAGTGCATGTACATAAGGTGTTTTTTTGTGTGTTGTGTAGGAATGTCCACCGGGTTTCATCCTTGAATTTTTGGAATTAAATTATAGTTCTTTTTCTATTGTTGCGTTCTCTAAGGCAGCGTCCATACGTGGCGAGAGCGGGCGCTCCCGCTGTTGTGCGCCTCTCGACGCTCCTCAACGCTGGAGCGGCCCATGCCCGCAAAGTAACACAGGCAAACACCCCCTACCTCGTGTTGATTTGATTGAAAACGTCTGATCGTGTGATCAACGCTCGAGTCGGTCCAACGGCTGATGATTTCCCACGGTTTTCGACTTCCGCGGTGAGATTATGAAAAACAAGGGCAGTAGTTTTATTACAGGTTTAATGCCACCTGCTTTAGTGATGGAGCAGTAAGCTTGAAACTTGTTGCTTGCTTCGTGGGGCTGGCGCAAGCGCGCGAGAGCGAGCGGGCGAGGGCGCGCGAGAAGGAGCGCCTGTGAGCGGCTAGGGAATCGTGTGCCCACGATGACCATCGATTTTGCGTAATCGCAAGCTCTCACCACGTATGGACGGAGCCTAAGGGGTCGAATAGAGTCCCGCCGCTGAAAGGAGCGGCGGAGGTAGGAGCGGCGCGGCGTGCCGCGCCGCCCAAGATTTCCCGACGCTGCCGATCTCCAACTGCTATGATCGGGCCGCGGCAAACTGGAGCGGCAACGCGCTTTTGCGTACTACGTACAGGGCTATGCACCTGACATCTAAATATCTAATCGACTGGTCAGATTCGCCAAGTTGGAGTCAGACAATTTCACATCGGCTTGAGTCATGTTTAATGTCTCGCATAAGAAAAGAATAAATATGATTTCAAGATAGACCAATTGACAATCAGAGCTATTTCAGAACCTGAGGATTCTCCCCTGAAAATGGATTTCGTGATCGATGTACACCTCTTCCACTATCTTGTCCTCATTTTTATAGGATTATAATTGTAATATTTCTTCTTACGTAATCACTAGAATTGGGGAGAATCGAGAAGTTATTCGAAAAATGTTCGAACAAATGGAATATTCGATATATTTGAAAGCCACAATTTCTAATTTTTAAAAGATTCGACTTGTTCGGGATTTTGAACTTTTAGTTTTCTCGGGTATTCAGTTAATTCAGGGAAATAAACCATTTCTTATCCAGTTATCGATTCTTTTGGAATTCTGCATTGATAGGTATTTCGGATATTCGATTCATTCGCTATTTCAAATTAATTGGTTTTGCGAATATTCGCTTTTTTGACAAACTTAAATATTCAGTTTTCCTAATATTCGGACAAGTTTGGGTCGCGGCATTCGAATACTCTCCGTCACTAATAAAAAATCGGAGAATATTCGTTAATCATTCTGGAATAAGACGAGAATTCAAAATTTTAACTGAATATGCGGACAAATCTTGCGATTATTCGAATCGAATAGAGGATAAGTTTTTGAAATATTTCATTAATTCCAAAAAAACGGAGAGCCCTCATTCATTTATTGCTTTTTAATAACTTATTCAACATTTTTAAAAAATGCGTTATTCGACGAAATTCATTCAATCGGAAATTTGAAAATGTCTCATTCAAATACATTTATTCATTCGGTGAATTTGTAATAAGAAGGGTTTATTTTAAAAAACTCATTAGCCCGAGTTTTTTTGCAGAAGTGGTCATGCGAACTATTTATTTCTTCGGCGTATTCTAAAAACATGGTAATCGAATCATTAATTCATTGGAAACCTAGCGTCTAATGTCCATGTCTTGCACTCACTATTACTTATCGTGGCAACTCTACCTTTTCGAAAACTAGTTATTCATAGAAGACCTGCTTTCAGCTGAGAATAAGTTTCTCAAATGGAAATATAGATAAACGTGATGCAAAAGTTACGTGGGAGTTTTCGAATTCAAATGTCAGAAAAAATGAGCACTTGAATTGGTGTTGAAATCTTTAAAGGCAGTGTTCATGATAAAAGTCGTTTTTTTTTGTTTCTCCGCCTATCTTGAAAACGGTCCCATGCTGATTTCAATGATGTCCCTGTAATCGTCTAGGACCCCCGGGAAACGGAGTTATGGCCCCTCAAAGTTTAGCTAGGAAGCATTGTGGACGAGTTGTCAGAGGCTTGTAACTTCCGTCTTTTGCAGCCAATGTATGCGAGCTGACCTGAGTAAAGAGAGAAGTTGGGAATGAAGGGAAGAACGGGGATTTTGATCGGAAACCATCGCTCATTTACCCACGAATTCAGGGGAACTGTTATAGGACGTGGGCGGAGTGGCCCAATGGGTCGACTGGCCCACGAGATTTTCACCCACTTAACGGCCGTTTTTCTTCGCACTTCCGTGCTTAATCTTCTTATAGGGACCCAAAGCTTACGCTTTGGCCGAAAAAACATGCAACTTTTTCTTCGTGAACACTGCCCTTAAAACTCTTTAAAAATCACATTTCACCAGCCCAAAACCTTACGAATTGATGTGGCATTGATGTACTTGCACAGTAAAAGAGACATTCACCTCATAAACATATATGCAAGACCAATTAATCATGGAAAGCAGGCTCGACCGTCTGCTGTCGCCGCGCCACTTCGCCGCACCGCTCGGGGTTGCGAAGCGGCGCCGCCTGGCCACGCGGCAGCCGCCAGCGGCGGCCGCTGCCAGATTCTGCCCTGATCAGGTCTAATCGACCCGCCGCACCGCCTCGCGGCGCCGTGTGATCGATACTCCTCCATTGTATGCTGCCGCGCCTTTCAGCGGCGGGACTCTATTCGGCTCCTGCGCACATAATGCTGCCGCGCCGCTGCGCGGCGAGACTCTATTCGGCCCCTAAAGCGCTGATCGGTTTTTTCCGAGAGGGAATCGATGGTCTACTGAGATTAATTTTGCATCAATAACACTTTTTGAACGAGATGGAGCAAAAAAAGGAAAGAAAAATGTTGCGTTTTTCGCTAACTATACATATTGTGTACTCTTACGTAAAAACAACTATTTTATAAACACTTTTTTCTACACGAATCCCGCTGTACATGCAAACATAGAACAAGCCCCTTCACATATTACGTGCAACACCATACATGCAATATTTAAAAACCAACTATACATATTATGTACTCTTACGTAAAAACAACTATTTTATAAACACTTTTTACTAATACGAACTTAATACGAAGGAACGGTTACTATAGTGAAGGCTAGCAATAAATCAGGGAATGAGGATCAATGAAAAAACGCAGATAAGTTCAATTATGAAATCCTGTCACCATCAATTTTTGGTGGGACAGTTTACGCATACAAATCAGTGTCAGAGGTCAGGAAAAACTTCTTGGAATATTGATTATCGTTTCTCATTTTTCAACAAGAAAATTAGTTGAAGACAATTTTTTAATAGAAAAATTACTTTTCATGAGTAATGTGTGTGGCACGACAATAGATTACCATTTACATAGCAGTTGAGTGGAATCGTGAGATTTCTGGCCAAATTGAGAGAAGAGAGAAGCCAAATTTTGTTATACATACCTTGTTCGTTCGGGAATTCGATCAAAAAGGAATGTTGTCGGTATTTCCGAGCAAAAAATAGGTAGAATGCAATAATTTTATTTTAGTTTATTAATTTATGAGCATAGAGACGCTGATTAAATCACGTTCCGTGAACTCCTAGAAACACTAATCAGCTAGTAGAATTCATCGGAAAAGTTCTACTCCAGTCGAAGTGTTTTGCGAGCATTATGCAGAGTGAGACTTTTTGTCAATGACAATCAACGTTTGCATTGAGTTACTAAAAACTTCGAGCATCTAACCCCTGAAAAAAAAATCATTAAAATCGAGTGAAAAGGAACAGAAAACTCTCTGTCTTGGACTTAGAAAACTCTGCTCTTGTGAAACTAGAGAAAATGTGTAATGAAGAGAACAGTAAAGATTCGTGGTAGAATCAAGAACGCTCGGATGGATTGCATTAGTGCACAAAGTATCCGTGGTTCGATAACATGGCGAATTCGTTTTTGGCAATGATGTTCTTTGAATGAGATAGGTTGACAGTCATGGTTGGCATCAGGGGTGTGCATTTTCCGTTTACCAATTTTCCGGATTTACCGCTGTTTTTCGGTAAATTTTTATTTACCGGTTTACCGACTTTTTCTTGAAATTTCCCGAACTTTTTACCGAGAACAAAATTGGGTGTTTTTACCCAATTGGCTTACTTCATACTGGTACTTCACGGGTGATTGGTTTTAGAGAAAGGTAACGAATCGAATATCCATCGAAAAAAATCATAAAGGCAGGGTTTGCGGTAAGAACGACTTTTGAGCTCTCCATAAGCATGTAGCATTTAGTCATCACAAAAGGAAAAATAAGTGAAAAAACCCGATAATTTGCGGGAAAACGCACGAAAACAAGGCATACCGGCTCATCACAGGTGTCGGGCTTCTCCCTAATTAACGAGGTTTTTATTAATGCTTGCTTATACGCCTTTTATTTTTCTGTTAAAGTGGTCGGTAGCGTCCAGAAGTGCTTGGAAATTACTTTAGAAGTAAAATAAAAGTTGGCAAAACAGGCATTTATAAAAGTCTCGATGGGTGATGGTCAGATCTGTCTTCTCGTGAGGATAGCACAACAACTATTTTTATCGCGAACCCTTCCTTTTACATGTAGAACTCACTCATTATTTGCACTATCCTCATGAACTATTGAAAATTATACATAAATATTATTGGTCAGTAGTGCATTTGATATGTACCAAAGTCGAAGTCAGAACTTTTTACCGAAATTACCGTTTTTACCGTACTTACCAAAAAAAATCGGTAAAAAGTTTCGGTAAACAATTTACCGGAAAGATTTTTCCGCACACCCCTGGTTGGCATCTAAGAAACGATGTGCCTCAGGTTCGTTGCCATCTTTAGGTGGTGACAGTGGGGGTCGGCCACGGGCCCAGAGGACCAATCAACCACTAGAAACATGAATTCACAGCGTTGAATAAATAGAAACGTTGTAAGCATACAGATGTCGCATTGTTATGATACAGCGCGAAGAACATTAAAATTATGCAAAAAAAAACTACAAAAACCGGAAGGTTTCCGGATTTGTTTTATGTGCTGATTATAATAGTGTTAACAGACAAAGTCCACCTCCCCCTTAAAACATGGTATCATGAAAAATAGAGGTATCGTATAATTATGATACGCAATGTTAAGTCTGTCCCAATGAGTCTGTCCGCCCACGCGGTCGGCGCGCGCGTCGAACTGCAGCCACGAAGACGTTTTCCGGACGAGCCTTTGCGCGACTGCAGACAGCTGACTGGGATATTATTCGGTATGCGGCTTATAATCATGTTAATCCATTTACAGGTCTGAACATTGCCATCGCGACGGCCGCTCGACACGCACGCCGACTGCGTGGGCAATCAGACTTATTCGGACAGACTTTACATGCAGAAATCTGAGCCGTTCGGAAGTGGGTGTTCCGATAATTGTCCACAGTATGTGTGCAAGCGAAGTTGAGGCTGGAACCGCTTTTCTAGTACCGATCAGGACAGTGTAGATCGATCAAGGCTAGATCCTTCCACCTTTGGCCGCAGTCGAGACCAGAATTCCCATAGTTTAAACAAATGATGGAGCGAGAATTTCACCTACTGGAGCTAAAAATTTCGTAGTTTTGGTAAATTCTCCCTACAAGCCAGACTAGATGTCTGCGAAACCCTAAGCATCTCCGGTTTCCTTAAAGGCACAGTCCAACCTCAGAATCGTTTTTCTGTTTTCTTGTCTGTCTTGGAAACGGTTCCACGCTGATTCCAATGATGCCTCTGAAATCGTAAAGGACCCTCTAGAAACGGAGTTATGGCCCTTGAAAATTTGAGCTACGGAAGCAGGGTGGACGAGTTGTCCGAGCTTTGTAACTTTCGCAATTTGCAACCGATGTGTGCGAGCCTACCTGAACAAGGAGAGAAATTGATAATGAAGGGAAGAACGGGGCTTTTGATCGGAAACCATCGCTCATCTCGCCACTGTTGAGCTTGAAATATCGTAAAAGGGGCGTGTCAAGATGGCTTCCGGATGTGGGCGCCCCAGGATGGCTTCCTCCTATATCTAGTTTATTCGGAGGAATTGAGAGCTCGCACCTGGCAGGTGCTATGAAGGGTGGGTCTGCTTCACAATCATATGGAAATCTCAGATTTCGTCCCAGAGCTAGGATTGTGCCTTTAAGGGCATCTCGCGACCCGTTGGCAGAGTACAACAACACCACTAACACCAGATTGCGCCATACATATGCCCTGTTTCGGAGCCAAATTTACTCTGTTCCCTCGCGCGCTTGTGCGGAACGAGGGTAGAGACAGCGAGAAAGTGTGGGGAGAAGGTTACGCAGCGTACGCGAGCAGGCGCACGCGATGAACAGAAATAGTTTTTACTCGGAAACAGAGGATACATAACAGGACAATCAGAGCAGGTGATGAACTATATACCTATTAGTATGCTCAGGGTTGACGAGGGTTATACTACGATTTCTATTGCTACGATTGGGTAATGCTTGGAGGGAGAAAATTTTTTTTTCAAGGTCTACCTACCGTTTTGAGTCTGTACCTTTTTAATATCTAGGTTAAGGGAAAGGAGACGTACAGTCTCACTATAAGTAGAGTTAGCATCCTCGCAAGGAACTCGATTTCGTTGACTTCAGAGTACGCTAACATGGTTTCCCTTGGGAGAACAGAAGACTGTGAGAAATAAGAAATATTCATTCAAGGAATGTTGTAGTGAAGGTGCGCAAGAAAACTATCAGTAAGTAAACTATCTCATAGAATGCAACAATACCGGCAAAGCCGTCATTATTAGGGTACGTTGCTGACAAAAGAACAGCTCAGCATAGAACGAAAAGAGTTTCAGAGAGGAAAACGAAATGAGAAGAAAAAAGGCAATAGTCTCGTTTTCGAACCGGCTAAAGAGGAGCCAAAAAAGGTAAGAAATGTTATCGCTAGCCTTGAAGAGGGTTACGATCGGGCATTGTCAAATCGAGATGACTTCAGCTCTCCTCCCTCCCTCCCAGCCTCCTTGCATCATTTGTTTGCGATTCAAATGATGGCTGACGAGGCGAGAAATAGCCGCAAGTCATCGAATCGGACCGGATCGAATCAGATCCTCCACCACGGCTCTTTTCCTGATAGTTGAGTGCTGTGAAAGACCTGGCTAGCTGTTTTCAGCTGGCGGCTCGAGGACTCAATGATGGCTCTTCGGCCTTGCGGGGGACATTTTTAGGGCAACAAATTTCTTTCCGTCAGAATCTAGAACTTTGACTCTCAAGAGAAGAATTGCAGCCTGCAGAAGAAAACAAGTGATTTATCTTAGAGAATATGAATAGAAAGGAGAAAACCAAGAGAACATGTAGATATGTACAACTTCAATATGAGTAGTTGAATATGATTTGCATTTCATCAATTCTACACTTTATTCGATCCCTATAAATCTCATTCGGACTTCTTTTTAGCAGGAACTTTTCATTAAAATGAGATACGCATCAAATAACAAATTATCAAAAGGAAAGTACTCTGACACCATCAATGAAGTGATTTCACGGAATAGTGGAGACGTCAACAGAACTCGACTCACTTAGAATGCATATTTGCTCATTTGTAAAGGGTATGAAACAGTTCAAAATATCTGAGAGATTTCTGAAGCACAAAAATGAGATTATGAAGGAAAGTTGAAATTCACTCGTGACAGCAGCAAAAACAAACACAGAATCAGGAGTTTGCTGCGGTCCAAACGAAGAGCAGAAGGAAGCGAGAAGTGAAGGAATGGGGCGGGGCGTAGTTCTCATTATGTTCGATGTATGTACAATGGATGCCCGTGGAATTCTCAGTGGACCTATTGCAATTGATGAGGTGTTTTTGAGACCTCTTATTCGAAAGCTACATACATTTCTCAGAAGCTGCCCAACTTCTCTCTAGCAACCTATATTAGGAATCACAGAACGAAAGTTGTCCACAAATACGGGAATCTGTGTATAGAACTGCAAGCACAAAGAAGTCCGCATTTACCTCACATTGACAGTATAGTATCACAAAGTAGCTGATTTGAACACAACACTTAGGGGAAATTCAGGGCTCGAACCTGCATCGCATCGCTTTCCGGGCGAGAGTGTTACCAGTACACCACCTAGCCCTCCCCCCCGCTCTGCATGCCCCAGCTATCTGACACGAGAACTGTGTATGCACAACAGCAATCACCCAACAAAGGGTATGATCTGGCAAACAAAAATCGGCATCAAGTCCAGTTAAGCTGAGGTTTTTTGGAAATTCACCACTTCTTGTGTCAAGTATGTGGCTGAGGAATGCAGAGCGGGTGTCAGTGATAGCACTCTCGCCCGGAAAGCGGTGCCCGTAAAGCGAGCGATGCAGGTTCGAGGCCTGCCTGACCTCTAACCTTTGCGTTCAACTCAGCTACTTTGTGATGTCTTGCTATCCTATACCATGTCACAAGAAGGCATAAAACATTTGAAAGAATCAAATTTCTATTATTTGGGTTCAATTGAGCGCCTCTTACTAAATGAGATCGTTCACAAAGGTTAGTGCACTAAATTGTGCTCATGAGATTTTACTAAAATAAGATATATCACAGAAATGGTTCTGTGCGTCCATAAAGCACAATCCTGTGTAAATGACCTATCACGACTAAGAACTGCCACATGACGAGCACAAACGATCAGGTACTGAATGCTCTTTTGCTCCAAAGCAAAAGGAGTTTAGTGGAAGTTTAAGGCGCAAACCCATTTCTGACGTTGCGAACTTTCGTTACACCAAAATACACAAAATAGACGTAAGGGTCTAGATTTCAATGCTTCACTGAATTTTCGAACTCTATGGATGCATCACGAAGCCTCATACCTACTCCTCGATCAAGTTGTGTTTTCTATAAAATGAGAAATCAGGAGACTCGATGTTTGTCATAGTTCCTACATCGTTTTTTTTTGTTTCATTAGGTTTGAACGTCATCCAAAGTACACACTGCTGTGATTGAGCACTGGAAAAGCGACCGGCGTGGTCAACGTATGCGCGGTCTACAACGCGATGCTACATTTAGCCCTTTCCTGAACCCTCGTCTAGAAAATAGATCATTTGCGGCGACTCGGCGCTTACGACAGCGGCGGTAAGCGGGGTTTCGACCGCGGGCGACGTTCCACCGGCACCCATTACTCTGCCAGCGCGTAGCTAGATGCCTCACACGGAAACCGGAGATGCACAGGGTTTCGGAGGCATCTAGTCTAATTTTGACACGAAAATTTACGTAAATTACTGAAAGTTTAGCCTCAATAGGTGAAAATTTAGCTGCAGCGCCCGCATAATCTACGTGGATTCTCGCTACAGCCCTCGGTTGATCGACCCAATAAGTCCCGATTCGTACTAAAAAGGCGATCCCCTCTGCGATAAACCGCAACGCCGTTTCTTCCCACGGCATGCAGCTTCCTAGAGGCCAAAATTATCCGAACAGGGGCTCTCTACACACTGAGGGAGGAGTTGTTCCGCCTTTTGCGGCTCTAATTCCACTCGGGACCACTTCGCTCGCGTCGAGTGGCGCGACGTTTGGAACTGCAAAAACGGGACAACTCCTTCCTGAATGTGAAGACAGCCCCTGTCCCAAAGTTATCCTCGTCAAGGCCTTCCAGAGAGCGACACGGGGTCACCCTCCACGACCAGCCACAGAGTGTCAAGTAAGCACTCTGTGAGTTGACTGGGCCAACACTGTTCGAACGGCATCCCTGCGTTCCGCGTAGCCAGCGCGGGTTTGAGATTGCATTTCAACACAGGCTGTCGCTAAATCCGTAGATTCTCGCTACGAAATTATAGCGAGAATATACGGGTTTAGCGACAGAGAGATCAATGTAGCGAATTTAGCCTTCGTTTTTACGTAGAATACGCGTAGAATTTGCAACCTTTCACCTTCGACACAAGAATATGCGGGTTCTAGCTATCGTAGCTAAAACCCGCGAACAGAAAACGGCCACTGTTGTAGCGGTATATCTGGCTTTGTGATTTTGAGAGGATATCAATGCTTCGATCGCCGCTAGAGAGTTTTTCGGCAAAATGTTTTTACGCGGTGCCGCGCCAGATCTCAAGCTGTGAGGGGGAAAAGCGCCAACACATTATGGATCACTGCGCTATTCCTTGCCAAGTAAATCTTTCCCAAACAGGATACGGCGCAAGGTGTTATGTATTACATGGAAGTGGTCAGACCCCTCGACGTACGGTGTGGTGGGTGATCGGACCTACGACCAAGAACTGAAGCCCCTTTCACAGTCTACCGGACGACGCCGTCCGGCACGTTAGAAGGGAGCCGTAGTGCGAGGGAAATTGCGGTGAACAGCCGTCGGTTCGACTCTTCAGTACAAAATGTAAGGCCAAAACAATACGTTCTAACCCGACATAACTTGATCCGACGTCGTGTCAATGATTTCACCGCACTAAGACGTCGATCGGCCGACACCGCAATGTGGGCCGCACTGTCGCCGCAGTCCTATCTTATAACGTGCTTTACGGCGTCGTCCGGCAGACTGTGAAAGGCACATAAAGGCAGGGTTCTCGATGAAATCGGTTGTAAAGCTATCCTCAAGGAATTGTAGATCTGGCCATCACAAAATCGAAAATGAGTAAAAAATTGGAGAAAAAACGCTCAGGAACAAGTTATGGCTTGGTGTCCTCCCGCCCCCAAATATCGAGATTTGTGTAAAATCCTGTTTTGTTAACTTTTATTTTGCTTCTAAACTAATTTCTAAACATTTTTGGAGGCTACTGATTATTTTAACAGCAAAATAAATGGTGGATAAGCAAGCATTAATAAGAATCGCGTTAATTAGGGGGCCGGCCGACACCGGTAATTAGCCGTTATACTTTGTTTTTGAGCGTTTTTCCCGCGAATTTCGGGGTTTTTTCACTTATTTTCACTTTTGTGATGACCATATCTACATTCTCATGAAGAGAGCCCGGAAGTCATTTTTATCGCGAACCCTGCCTTTAAGATAGGCTTCCATAACGGTCCCGTCATAAGTCTCCAAAAACGAACTGCGGAAAACCTACACACAAAAAAGGATTACCCCATTTGCAGAATTACATTTAGAAAATTTCTATTTCAAGGGTAAACTAGGTTGTGTCTAATTCGGTTGCGGGGATCTCGTCCCCGTCGGTGTACTCCCCGATTTTTGGCAAGGGATTGGACTCGCTGGGTAGTCGAAATTCTTACTTCGGTGCAAATGACTGTAGAAGCTTTCACACGTTCAAATGACTTAGAAATCCTGATTTCGGGCACATTCTAGTTTTGATCGTAAATGCTTGGAGGGGATGAGTCGCCTGTCACCGGTCTAATTCGAATGTGGAGCGCTGAAATTGGCCAAATTTTCGAATAAACACCAAATCGAATAAATGCAAAATTAAAATTCCCGAATAAATCGAATATTCGAATATATTCTACAATTTGAATTCCCGACTAAATCGAATATTCGAATAGATCCGAAATTTGCATTCCCGAATAAATCGAATATTCGAATAAATCCAGAATTGAAATTCTCGAATAAATCGAACATTCGAAAAAAAAACCAAAATTCAAATTCCCGAATGAATCTAATATTCGAATACTTGAATATTCGAATTATTCAAACTTTATTCGAATATTTATTCGATTCGGTCCCAAGTCTAGTACATGCTATCAAACTGCGAAATTCTCATGGTTTCTATGCGTGCTGGTGAGGAGCGGATGTTGGAGACAACGAGAGAGAGCGTATGACAAACGGGGGGAGCAGCATCGTGCGCGCCATGAGTGATGAGATTTACGATTTTTACAGAGGATATGAATTCGGTTGAGGGATAAGTTCCCCCGTTTTTTTTTGTTTCGAATTCTTTTTGTCACTTTATGAGTGTTTTATCGAAGTGTAATATGGCGTTCGAAAGCCTAGCTCTTCCTCGGTCTAAGGCGTCTTGTGGGACACCGTGAAACTTGTTTTTTTTTTTGCATTTTACACTCAAATATAATGTGTTGTCCCAGCAATGAAAATATTTAAATATTAATATTTGTTACAAATCAGAGCACTCATTTGATTCGAATTTTATGAATCACTGGAACCCTCCGAGGACTAATTGTAAGTGTCAGCATCAAAACAGGTTTGCGGAAAATCATGGTTACGGTGTAAATAGCACTTTTGTAAAAAATCCAGCTTTTTCAGTTTCTCTTCTGTGCGGGAACTTTGAAGCACATTAAATCCATGAGTAAGTAGGCACAATTCGAAGTTCCCTGTCCAAAAATGTGTGTCTAGTGAATTATCGGCTGTTTTCCACAAATCGAAAAATTTGGTCAAAACCCGATTTTAAAAAAATGGTCGGTAAATCGCTAAATAATCATCGATGACAAGGGAACTTTGAAATATGCTCAACTACATTGTCGCTTGGTGTAACAAAATATTCGCATTCGCATAGGAAAGAAACTGCGGAATTTGCATTTTTTTTCAAATTTCACCGTATTCATGAATTTCCACAAACTTGTTTTGGTGCTCTCAGCTGGTCCTTGTAGGGGATAAATGATTCCTCAAGTTAAATCAAAATGTTGCTTTAATTGGAAGCAAGTAGAAGCTAGATTCACTGCTTGGACAGCATATTACAATAGAATGTAAAACTATGAAAACCATGATTCCACAGTAAGCCGCAAAAAGCTTTAGATAGAAGAATAATTGTGCTTTTGAACGCTATTCTACACATTCGCAATACACTTTCAAAATAACAAAAAGAATTTCAAACAGTAAGAAGGCAGGAAATTATTTCTCAACTCATGACTATCCTAATCGGAAGGAAGTTCCGATCCGTAGTTGCGGACAACAGCTGTTGCAGCATGCATCTCGAAGTTTATAGCGCAGGTAAGGTCTGTCCGAAAGAAACTGTTCGCCCACGCGGTCGGCGTGCGTGTCGAGCGGCTTTCGTGATGGCCTTTTATTGGACGAGCCTTTCCGTGACTGCGAACAGCCGACTGGGATGTAATTCAATTTTTGTCTTATATTCCTGCTTGTCGATTCACATGTCTAAAAACTGCCTTCGCGAGTGCCACACGACACGCTCGCCGAGGGGCGGACGGTCTCATTCGGACAGACTTTGCACAGATTAGGCGGGTCGTAATCTCGTACACCGAAGAGGATTATCTTCGAGCCGCGTGCTGCTGCAGCGGTTGTCTGCAACTGCGGAAAGGAGTTTCGTTCCGATAAGGACACTAAGTGAGACTGAATCGAATCAGCTGCTTTTCCCCCATCTTTTGCCGGGCAGCTAACAGTATAATGGATGGAGAGCTTTCAATCCATCAAATATTAGGAGCGGATAACCGCGTGAGGGAGGATCCGTGAGCTGAGTATGCACACATACGTAGCCGATTCTTATCTAGTTTGACCAGAGTATCGGATTTTCTTTGCATAAACTTCTCTTTGCACAGGAGTGAATCGGTGGGAGTTGGATATCGAAGAATTCTCTTGGTATTTTCACGACAAGAGAAAGGTTTCCGTAAATATAAAAAAGTAGCTTCCAGTGAGAATCAAATCTAGTAGTCCAAACAAGTCATGAGAACCGGAAAGAAAAATAGTAAAAATGACATGGAAAGCGGAAACAAGGAGACTAGTTACGGGAAAGAGAAAATGTCTCCCGAAAAGGATAGGGGTAAGTCATACTTTGAAAAGAATGCTAATATGAACGCTTCGGTGCGTATAGAGTTCCCAAGTGTCAACTGTACCAGTGAAATCTGCCTCATTATACTATACTGTTCCGAACTCGCTGTCCATTTCAACTTGTCGTGTTTATGTGGTTTCATTTGTTACTAACTGGTTTCAATTGAGCTACTCTTGTTTCCTTTCACATAAGTTAACCTTATTTAATAAACATACATACATTAACAAGGGAGGTCAGAAATGTTCCATTACAGGCAGAAGCTCTGTAATGGTGAAGCTAACAGCTTCCTTCGAATCCACCACTGCATCCGAAGGATATGGAGCAAAGAAAAGTGTTTACACTGCCAAGAGGAGTGCTAAAGAGAATCTCGCTGAACTAGCTACAAGTACATCACTCAGCAGTTCAGAGATGACACGAGCGGAGCGGCTGTATACGTGACTGAGATATGACAAAGAATAGGGGAGTAACTATGTGGATCAGTAAAGGAGGTATTGAGGCTGGTCTGAAGCGTTTGAGAAAAAGCTGACGACGTATCTGGGCTATCCAAATTGTCCGCTTTCGTACCTCAGCAAAGGTCGCAGAGATGGAACCGGCCGGTACCGTATGAAGTGTTCGCGGAAAACTTCATCCCTTTTTGCAACCATCTGCAGCTGTTGGACAGGAAATGTAATATTCTGAGTGGCCGGAGAGAAACGCGTTTTATAGATGGAAAAATGGCAATATTCAAGAAAAATTTGTGCCGAGCAAATGAGGTTAGCTTATAGATACGGAAAAAATCCATATTCGCGGAACCGATTTAGCGAAATGTGAGACTAACATGTGTTGAGAAGAACGCTACCGCTTTTGAAGTTGTTTACGAAAAAGTTCGATGTGGCACGAACGCACGTTTGAAATGCCCTAATAAAACGCCGGAAGTGGAGGAAAGGATATTAACAGCTGCGTAAACTAAGGCAAAGAGGGAAAAAGGTCAGTCAAGCTTTCAATACCGTAATAGAACAAAAGAGAAAAATGACTCCAAAATCGTTCTTTGATCGACTGGTTCGAAAAAAGAACTCGTGATCATAAGGTGTGTCCGAATGAGAATGGCGGCCCATGCGGCCGGCGTGCTTGGCAGGCGGCCGTCGCGTTCGCCGCTCTTGGACGAGCATGCGAAACGTCCCCACCGCCACGGGGCCGGCACCAGATGGCAGCAAGCACTGCGCCGATCAATCAGCTCTGCAGACGGGGGAGAGGCATAGCTTAGTTGGGTGAAGCCATGTACTCCACCAACCTTCACCTCTGGGCAGGTGAAGGGGGAACCTTCACCATTGGGAAAACGGGTGACAACCGGTGAAACTCTCCGGAAAAAATGAAAGCGACCCAACACTCAGGCAAGTCAGTTTCGAAATTGGGTGGGTGTCACTGCCGGTTTTTCGTCCATAACTTTTTTGGGCTTAGAGATAGACCTTTGGTAAAACGTTGTCGTCGGAATCCCCATATAATTCTGCATCGAATGCCGTTTTCAGCTTTAAAAAATACGTTCCCCATCTTGCAGCCGATTTCAGTTTATAAAGTGCATTTTTTTGGCCGGAAATTATAGGTTTTTTGTCCATAACTTTTTTGTGCTTGGAGGTAGACCTTTGGTAAAGGTTGTTTTCGGAATCACCACAGATTTCTGCGTCGACTAGTGATTACAGTTTGGAAAAATACTTTCTCAATCCTTCAGCCTAATTCGTTTTACGAAACACCAGTTTTTCGCCTATAACTCTTTACCCGTTGAAGATAGGGTTCTAGTAGAAGTTGTTTTTGAAATTTACGAAAAATTCTGCGTCGAACGATATATCGGGTTCCTAACTTTGCTTGCTTCATAAGCCAGCCAGTTCGGTGGAGCCGAGCCCCGTTGTTGGCTCCAGCAGAACTCTGCCTTTCTCATTTAAGCCATAGAGGCAAGAGCACCACATGGAGATGACTATGGAGTTCGGCTCCACCGACCTGGTTGGCTTATGGGCAGGGCTGTGCGGAACTCTTTTTCAAAATTTTCGGAAACGGAAACGGAAGAAAAATGGCCAAAAACGCCGGAAACGGAAATCCGGAAACGGAAACGGAAGGGACCAAAAAATGCTGGGTTGCCTCATTGTCACGCTGTTGCTCATTGCCCGGAGCTCTCATTCAATAACCAGTGATTTCAGTCAATAAGCTAATACTAACTCAAAATAAAGTCACTACGAGGCATTCAACGATTTCGAAGTGTCGCTTCTAAATATCTGAAAAGGCAACCTCTAAAAATATTCATTACATGTAGCCGCCCTTCGAAATAGTGTACAGCAGGGGTGTGCGGTATTTGCCGTTTGCCCATTGCAATTTGCTGACCTCTTGGGGTTTGCCGTCGCCGCTTGCCGGAACTTTGTTTTTCGTTGCCGCACACTGGTGTACAGCCTGTCCCGCAGAAAGCAAGCAGTCCAAGCGACACCTGGTGTCCTTCAAGGCTAATCAGAAGTCAATTTTCAGATAATCAGCGACTACTATTCTTCTTTCGAATCATATTTGCCTATTGGAGTGTTTATCAAACGATTGAATTCGAAAAATTAAGAAAAACTCCTTGGCGAGATGAGAAACTTCTCTTATGATCTTCCTCAAACGAGCCTCGCCGCTGCCCGAGGTCATCTCCACCTGTCTCCACCGCGACACCTTTATAGAATACAGGCTGCTCGTTCAAAAAAAACTATTTCGATTTTTGTTGCTTCCATGGGGTTAAAAAAGCGAAGAGGTGGAATCAGGAAGAAAATCTTCACGAAATCATTGAACCTCAGAGAAAAAAGCTACATATTTTTCAGAATAATTCTCAAAAGGCGTTCAGATTCCTGCCACGCCCGTTTCGTGTCATCATTTTATAGAGTTCCGATCGCAGACCCCAGACTTCGTAAATGATATCAGCCGAGCTCAGATATCCACTTGAACACAAGAGGTCAGATGCAGATTTCAGCGCCGCATGAACCCTTCAAAAATCCTTGCCTAGACCCACTATCATATATCGTGTTTCACTGATTTATTCCGTTTCCGGACCCAAAAACTCGGAAACGGAAGCGGAACGGAACAGCCAAAAAAACACCGGAAATACGGAAACGGAATCGGAAACGGAACTGTTCCGCACAGCCCTGCTTATGGGGCAAGCAAAGTTAGGAACCCGATACATCATTCGACGCAGAATTTTACGTGGATTTCAAAAATAATCTTCACCTAAACCCTATCTTCCACGTTTGAAGAGTTATGGGCTAAAAACCGGTGTTTCTTAAAATGAATTAGGCTGAAGGATTGAGAAAATATTTTTCCAACTTGGAAACACTAGTCTACGCAGAATTATACGGATATTCCGAAAACAACCTTTGCCAAAGGTATATCTCTAAGCGCAAAAAAGTTATAGACGAAAAACCGATAATTTCAGGCCAAAAAAATGCACTTTATAAACTGAAATCGACTGGACGAATGGGAAAGTAATTCGGGAAACTGAAAACGCTATTCGATGCAGAAATTTATGAAGATTCCGATAACGACCTTCACCAAAGAGCTATCTTCTGGGGTAAAAAAGTTATGAACGAAAAACTGATCGCTTTTGGTGAAAGAAACATTATTTCATAAATTGAAATCGGCTGAGAGATTAGAAACGTATTTTTCTCAAACTGAAAACATGCAAAGTGCGGCGAAACCTGTAGTAGTAATTGTAGAAGTAATAGGAGAGCAATCTCTATGTTTCCTTCGTGAATTAGATGAAAATGGGGCTATCCCGAGATCTGTACATATTGGATTTTTTGAATTCTTCGATAAACACGGTCGGGAGCATCCTGAAGAGTCAGACTTTTGTTGCGAAAGCCCCAGACTGATTAATGGAGGATTTCGAAAATTCAATCTGCATAGATATCGAGATAGCTCCACTTTCATCTAATTCACGAAGGAAATATAGAGATTGCTCTTCCAATACTTGTACAATTAGTACTCGAAGTTTCGCCGCGCTTTGCCGCGCGCGACGTTTTTGTGAAACGACCGTAAAATTTTTTTCCTCGAAAACAAAGCGATTTTAAGGAACTTCGGTTTACATTGCAGATTATTATATAGGAATTCGAGCTGTGAATATGATAGCGTTTTCAGAACCCAAGCACGTCTTCGCTCAAAAAAGTTGCATGCATCGGACGCTTTTTTGCCAAGTTTGGCAAATGCTCCCCTTTTTTACAAAACTTAGCGCGGGCATTGTACCAGGTTGTCCAATAATTCTTGTCCAAAAATTTCACCATTTTTAATTTTTTTCAACTTTATTGAAAAACAAGTCTAATCAACAATATACTCACCACAGTTATCCACAACAGTGGCTCATCGATTAGGCACGTCGCCGATGCCCTTCGCGCAGAACTCCGGCGGCTGCGACTCGAAGAAGTCCGCGATGTCGGATTTGAGGTTGTCGTAGTTGGTGAATTTTCTTCCGGCTAAATGGTGCTTCAGTGGGCGGAACAAGTGGTAGTCGGAGGGGGCGAGGTCCGGGGAATACGGCGGATGGGCAACCGTCTCCCAGCCGAGCGTCGCCAACTTCTGCTGGGTCTCCTTCGCCACGTGGGGGCGCGCGTTGTCGTGCAGCAGGTGGACCGAGGCCCGTCGGGGGCGCTTTTCTCGGATGGCGGCTTCTAGTTTCTCGAGCTGATCGGTGTAGATGGAGGCGGTGACCGTCCTGCCTTGCGGGAGCAGCTCGAAGTACAGCATGCCCTTGGTGTCCCACCAGCAGCAGAGCATGATCTTCAGCGGGTGAAGGTCGGCTTTCGGCGTCGTCGGCGGCTCTTCTACGCGCGGGATCCAGACGGCACGGCGGGCGACGTTGTCGTAGAGAACCCAGCTCTCATCCCCAGTGACCAGGTCCTCGGTAAACTTCTTGCGATGCGGACGAAGGAGGAGGAACTGGCAGACGGCCACGCGGCTCTGCTTGTTGGCCTCCCTTACACGGTAGGGGATCCAACGGGCCAGAACTTCGTGGTAGCCGAGTAAGTTGAGTCGATTGTGGATGGTGGACTTGCTGCAGCCGAGCGTCGTAGCCAGTTCACGGGTGGTGGCTTACGGCTTCTCCTTGATACAGCGACGGACTTCGTCATCATCCACCGTAGAAGGCCTCCCGCTGTGCTCCCTGTCCTCGAGGCTCGTGTCGCCGCTCTCGAAACAATTGAACCAGCGGCTGACTGTGCGTTGGGACACTGCATCCTCCTTGCACGCTGTTCAGATGTTGGCGACCGCGGTGCCCGTGTCGTTGCCCAGCAGCCACTCGTAGTACACGAACGTACGAATTCGACCTTGGTCCATTTTAGCTTGTACTGGTAGCTAGACGCGGCGACTGCGCCTTATATACCCCTAGCGTAAAACTTTGGAGAACCTTCTACAAGAATCTTACACTTGCCTGATATTATAACACTTCTAAGGAAAATTATAGAATTTTGAAAATTTTCGGACAGGAATTATTGGACGGCCTGGTACTTTTTTAAAAATCGCTTGGAAAAATTTTCCGAAAATTTTTGACTCTAAGATAGCTCAAAAGAGTTTTTTCATGACCTAGGCAGATCATTACATTAAGATTAGTGAATTTTCAAAGCAGGTCATCTAACGAAAAAAAAATATTAAAAATTAATGATTAAAAATAAAAATATATTGAATGCAGGAAAAAGAGGATTAAGAAAACGTCAAATTTTGAAGTTGCAAGTCAATAGTGAACATTCATCAATTCCCACTCATTTATTCTAAACAACCTTCACCTCTCGGACCGCTGTCTCCACCCCAACGAACCTATGGGGAGAGGGGATGGCCGTCGTTGGAATCCAACACTCGTCCGAGAGCGGCACATGCGACGGCCGCCTGCCAAGCTCTCAGATAGAGACATCACAGTTCCCGCAGTACCACTAGCCGACGTCCCGTAACCCCTCCCGCGGAAGGCCAATAGATCGGTCGCGGGAAATCGGCAGCGCCGTTTCGTTTACTGCCCGTACACGTTGAACAAGCATTCTGCGGTCCTTCTGCCATCGCGTTACTGCTAATTTGATGACTGACAGAAGACAACTCAAAAGCAGTTTGCGGCACACTTTAAAATCACCCTTTAGATAAAGATCTGTTGGAACAAAATTTCAAAAATCCCCTTCTAGGCTCTTCATCTTGAACTGCCTCTGACAAGTAAGGAGTAAGCTTACACACGGTCGCTTACTACACTCACTTGCGCTTGCCGTCTTTTCATCCGCAGATGCCATCAACAGACAATGGCTCACCTGCTCAGAGCCAGCGTCGCATACAGCGCGGGTTTTGTAAAGAGTCTCAACACAGCGTTCCCTGCTCAGCAATTGTTCATTGGCTCCACTCTAGTATGTGGTGCAATGATGATTCCAATGTGGGAATCGATGAGTGAGTGTTCGATGACCCCCAGGAATAGCCGACTGCCCGCCGACACTCCGCGGAAAGACTGGAAAACCTCTCTTTCCGCGGGAAGTGGAGCGCTGTGCTACGCCCACAAAATTGGGGCCGCGCGAAGTCGGCTAGCCCGACTTGGCCGGCGGGAAGTGGGTTCTTTTTATCTGAGCATGCCGGCCGCGTGGGCAGCCATTCTCTTTCGGGCACACTTTAGGTTCGTTGGGGTGGAGACTGCGGTCCGAGAGGTGAAGGTTGTATAGCATACCTGAGTGGGGGAAGATGAAGGTTCCCTATAGACTTGCAACTTCAAACTTTGACGTTTTCTTAATCCTCTCTCTCTTGCATTCAATATATTTTTATTTTTAATAATTAAATTTGGAATAATTTTTTTTTGTTAGATGACTTTCTTTAGAAGTTCACTATTCTTGAATAAATGATCTGCCTAGGTCACTAAAAATTTCCTTTGAGCTGTCTTGGAGTCGAAATTTTTTTCAAGCAATTTTTGAAAATCTACCTGTTATTCGCTTATGTCATTTTTGTCCTTTAGGATGGATCTTTGAACGGAGCTGTTTTCAAAATCTTAATGAAATTTTGCGTTGAATAATGTTTTAAAATTGAGAAAAATACGTTTCTAATCTCTCAGTCGAAATCAATTTATGAAATACAGTTTCTTTCACCAAAAGCAATCAGTTTTCGAATAGTTTTTTCAGTTACGAAAAAATACGTTCCCGCTCTTCCAGCCGATTTCAGTTTATAAACTGCAATTTTTTCCCTGAAATCATCGGTTTTTGGTCCATAACTTCTTTGCGCTTGGAGATAGACCTTTGGTGAAGGTTGTTTTCGGAATCTCGATGGAACTCTGCGTCGACTAGTGTTTCCAGTTTGGAAAAATATTTTCTCGATCCTTCAGCCTAACTCATTTTGCGAAACACCGGTTTTTCGCCTATAACTCTCTAACCGTTGAAGATAGGGTTTTGGTAAAGGTTGTTTTTGAAATCCACGTAAAATTCTGCGTCAAATGATATATCGGGTTCCTAACTTCGCTAACTGCATGAGCCAGCCAGGTCGGTGGAGCAGAGTTCCATAGCTATCTCCATAGGGTGCTCTCGCCTCTATGGTTCAAATGAGAGACGCAGAGTTCTGCTGGAGCCAAAAACGGGGCTCGGCTCCATCGACGTGTCTGGCTTATGGGGCTAGCAAAGTTAAGAACCCGATATATCATTCGACGCAGAATTTTCCGGAAATTCTGATAACAACCTTCGCAAAAGCCCTATCTTCAACGGTTAAAGAGTTATAAGCGAAAAACCGGTGTTTCGTAAAATGTATCAGTCTGAAGGATAGAGAAAAGATTTTTTCAAACTGAAAACACTAGTCGACGCAGAATTCCATCGAGATTCTAAGAACAACCTTCACTAAAGGTCTATCTCCAAGCACAAAAATGTTGTGGACGAAAAACCGGCAGTCACACCCACCCAATCTTGAAAATGATTTGCATGAGTGTTGGGTCACTTTCATTCTTTCTCGGGGCGTTTCAGCGGTTGTCACCGGTTTTCCCGATGGTGAAGGTTTTCCCCTTCATCTGCAAAGAGGTGAAGGTTGGTGGAGTACATGGTTCCACCCAACGAAACTATGCTCGTGATCACAGGAAACCATACGCTCAAAGCGGTTCTGTTAGAGACGTACCCTCCATTTTTTTGCCAAATTTAACCGGGCCAATCGCCTGAGTTAGCTCGCGTACGCTGCGTCACCTTCTCCCCCACCCCACACTATCTCGCTGCCCCTCCGTCGCCGCGCACATGCAACGTAACACATGCAACGTAACCACTCTGAAACTCGCTTGGGAGTTGTCTCGGAGGGCGAGGTCACTCACGGCCACTTTTCTGGCCGCTCTAAAATTTCACCATATTCGAGCCTCTCGAAGCGACCAGGGATGTCAGAAAAAATTACGGATCTACTGGGGAGAGAGTAAGGAAATCTTTGCTCCAGTTCGAGTCATTTTTTCATTTTTGCGAACGGCACGGCACGCTTTTTCCAATGCGTTTTCAAACTGTCAGCAAAAATGGACAATCAAATAGTCGTCTCCCAAGGCTTTCGTCAATGGTTATACCGGGATCGAACCTCAGGTACTTGTTTGGTTCTTCTGTTCTTGTTGATCTTTTTGTTGTTTCTTGTTTGTTTCGCTTCTGTTTTTTTTTGTTCTGTTTTTGTTAATGTTTTCATTGTTTCTTGCTTGTTCTCTTTCGGCTTTTCTTCCCTTTCGTTTTCGTCATGTTTTGTTTTTGTTCTGTTTTTGGGATTGAGAAGATTTGTAATTTTTTTCTCAACCTTTTTCGAATGATCGACTTCTCGAATTATCCGAGAATCGTCCTTTTTCGAATAATCGACTTTTCGATTCAGCCGGATTTTCCTTTTTTCGAATAGTCGGCTAAGTCGATTCAATCAAAGTCGACTTTTTTCAATCGGATGATGATTCGATCATTCGATTTGGCCCAAGTATACTGTGCGCCTTCAGGGCATAAAAAAGGCTCCGCCAACCTAGTGTAGCGCCATCCAGCGTGAAGCTGCGTCCATGAAATTTTAGGTCTTTTTTGGATACGCACAGTCATAATCTAAAAGTACTTTGCGTACTCGAAGCTGCACCTTTGTGACTTAATGGCATTAAAAAAGGCTCATCCCACATAGTGCAGCACTCTTCGGTTTGGAGATGCATTCATGAGTTGTTTTCTACTCTAGTCAAGGAACAATCGAGGGTGTTTAAGAAGTTTCGAAGACATCTCCACCCCCCCCCTCCCTCCACCCGGTCATGCTCATTATCTACTAACGGGGTGGGAGGGGGGGGGGCTGAGAAAGTCACGGGATTGTGGGGAGGGTCGGACTAAGATTTAATTGCATCACAACTCGCGCCGTAGCCTGCCTGTAGGGTATATTATTTACCGGCTCATCGTGTGTAACTCCTCTTGTGCCATATGGGCATGCGTGTAGAGTTGCTGTGGTTATTGCGTCTGTTGAAGTTTTTAGAGTTATTGTTAGCTTTTTGCTGTTACTGTAGTTACCATTGATATGCTAATACATATCCTTTGAAGCTCTTATTTTGTGAAAGATGTGATTTGATTACTGCCTAATACGCAGTGAAAACTGACAGTTTCACAACGGTAATTCTAATATGGGAAGAACTGAGGGGGGCGAATATAAGGCGAGACGGCACCCCATTCGTGTAGTCTCTCAAATCGTCCCACATTTATCCCTGAAATCGCCCCAATTTTTCACCAGCTAAGGGGCAAATCCCACCAAAATGAGGCAAGACAAAGGCCGATCCGGCGGGAGTTGCCTCGATTTAACTAGGCAACTCTAACTTTTCCTAGAGGCGACTCCCGAGCGAGTTCCAGAGAAAGTAAATTTCACTTCGAAGTAGAAGATAAACAGAAAAAAAGTAGACTGCGAGAAAGCATATACAATGGATATCGCAGGAATTGTCTGAAGGAGACGCAAACTGATGGAAATACACCGAATTGACGAAGAATTGTGAGTCGGCGTTATGGTACTTTTCATGTTATTAGGTAGCAAAGCAATACAAAAACAAAACAATAGGAGGTCCTGCTGACAAAAGAGTAGTTTTCAAACTATTCTTATTTACCTCAAACTAGCGCAACAATCGTTTACGAAGTTTTCGGTTGTCGCTTAGCAATCCATTCCAGAAACCTGGATAAGCGGCACAGAATATCGTACTTTCTGGCTGTTTTCCCAGCTGCAATAACTTTGTGAGGAGCGATTTCCATAACCCAGACCTTGTCAGTGACCTCAGGGAGACTTATTGCATAAAACTCAAGGGCCTTTCGTTAGAACAGCGATGTTCCTATGTTGTTTGCTGCCGTTATAACGAGAATTTCACCTCCCATTAAGGTACCCGAAGTTTTGAAAAAAGCGATGCACGTTCTCTTAGATACTGAGCCCAAAAAGAGAAATGAATTGTCTATTTGCAGGAGCGACTCACGGAGATATGACTGCATTTTCGGAAACTTTCATTTTTTGTACTCCTATCTGAAACAGCCTCACGAATTTGCCAAAATGAATAATTGCTACATTTGAACCTCGTAGTTTACATTTCTTGCGTCGATGCCCTTAGACAAGGTACGAGCGGACTTTATACGTAAATGTGTACTGTTTACGTAGAGTCTACCTCAACAAAAAAGTGGTTTTTCGGTTGAGCCTTTTAGCTGAGTTTATTCTTACCACCGCTGGCTCGGCTCAAGGTTTGCAATTAAAGGCACTGTTCGCGATGAAAATCGCTTTTCTGTTTTTTTTTTGCCTGTCTTGAAACCGGTCCCATTCTGATTCCAATGATGCTTCTGGAATCGTACAAGACCTTCTGGGAATGGAGTTATGGTCCCTCAAAAATTGAGCTAGGGAAAATGGTGGACGAGTTGTCCGAGGCTTGTAACTTCCGTCTTTTGCAGCCATTGTATGCGAGCTGACCTGAGTAAAGAGAGAAGTTGAGAATGAAGGAAAGAACGGGGCTTTTGATCAGAAACCATCGCTCAACTCACGATTTCGAGTGTTCCTTTGTTCACGTCGAGGGGCGGGAAGAGGCGGGACTTGCCCCCAGCGGCGGGGTTTTCCCACTTTTCTAAGCCGTTTTGCGGCTCCTGTGTAGCTTTTCGTCCCGTTTTTTCAACGCTGTTCTGCTTCTGAGAGCCACGAGAAGCGTTTCTCATGAAAAATTCGAGGATGAAGTTTATCGCGAACAGTGCCTTTAATAACGTCGTTACACCTGAAGACTTTACTATAGATACAAGCATATACAACGTTGAAGAATAGATAAAAACAGGGAAAACGATAACACCCTGTAAAAGATCAGCATTCCCTCTTACCGGCTAATGGCACTTTAGGAACCGAGCAAGCTATGGATAGAGTATATTCGATGATAATACGCAACTGCAACATCGCCTTCTTCCGTTGAGGTGGACTGTACACCCCATTCCGAACGCTCTGGGGGCCGAATTCATGAACGCGTGGGTTCGGGTAGCGATAAAGGCGTCGGCACTTTTGATGATTACACTGTGCAAGCGGGAGATCGCTAACCAGTCGTGCCCATTTTTAACCCAGCTAAGACGCAGGGGCAAATGAGACACTGCTCGGCTACGAGACGGTCTGCCTATGCGGGTAATCATCAAAAATGCCGACGCCTTTACCGCTACCCTAACTCATGCGTTGATGAATTCGGCCCTGGGTTTTCTTTAAAAAAATGAAAGCAGAAGAAGGGCATTTGTAATCCTGAGAATGGAATGGGGTGAAACTTTTAACTCGCAAAATGTTCGGGCTGACTTCTGTAGGATGTCTAGGGAGCTC
The DNA here is from genome assembly GCA_029168955.1 of Aplectana chamaeleonis. Taxonomy (NCBI): domain Eukaryota; kingdom Metazoa; phylum Nematoda; class Chromadorea; order Rhabditida; family Cosmocercidae; genus Aplectana; species Aplectana chamaeleonis. The sequence goes on along the minus strand of JAPDOI010000387.1, from coordinate 351,893 downwards.
GTCCTACATGGCGAGCTGCGGAGGTACGTATCCTCTGGTTCCGAGCCAAATTTACTCTGTTCCCTCGCGCGCTTGTGCGGAGCGAGGGTAGAGACAGGGAGAAAGTGTGGGGAGAAGGCGAGGCAGCGTGCGCGCGCAGGCGCACACGATGAACGGAAATCAATTTCACTCGGAAGCAGAGGACACTAGAAGTCAAATAACGAAATTATGGTGCATTTCAACAACAAAAAGCCAAAAAACGAGACTAAGTGTAGGGTCTGCGCCTTCTTCACACAAATGCGTAAATACACTCCACGGCAACGGGAAAAGGCGATTGTGTGGTTGCGTACTTCAACTAAGCATTCTGTAGGTTGCGCCATATTCGACGGCAAACATCGGGAACGGTGAGGTTCTCCCCGCCCCACACATAAATCAGGCTTACTATTAGCCTAAATTCCATTAACCTAACTTCTTTATCACTGATACACGCAGGGATAGCATGAACGAATGTTCTTTAAATTTTTGTGCATTTTTTTTTGTTATTGCTGCGTGTATTTATGATAAAGGCTTTAGGTGTAATGGTAAGATGTGGTGAGGGGGAAAAGCTTACCGGTACTCAACGTTTCGGGTGATTTTTTTTCTTCGAAATGCTAAAAAATACAGCTCTGCCGTCGATTATGGTACGTACAGTATGCTTAGGGGAAATACGTAACAACACAATCGCCTTTTCCGGTTGTCGTAGACTGTAAGTAGTACATTGATGTGATTAGATGTGATTGCAATGGTAACGACTGCCTGGCTAAATCTTACCGTTGGATGCAAAGCGGCTTTCCATGATCCTACCTTATGACACTTCGTGGATTTTCTTGATTTTTAGCCCTGTATGGCTTGTGTTGTTATGTGCCTTTTGTATTTACTGAAGTATGATTCTATGGTGCACTCCAAACTGAAAAAAACGTGTTTCTAATGAATTCAAGGTCTGCTATTGTGCAAGTAGGATATTCGTGAGCCATGGTTTGAATACCTAATTTTTCCCTCCGCAGTCCATTATCCTTCCAGCAGCCAATGCTATGCGGGCATTCCAAAACCATTACACTCAATTCTATCATTACCCAAAAGATGCCTCAGCAACAGTTTCAATGGTTGAATTTCGAAGCAGGTCAATGTCAGAGCCCTTTTCAGCATTGCTGTGCTTCTGTGCGATGAATGAGGTTATCGTTCATGTTCACGTCAATCCGCCATGACCATTTTTGACCAGTGTGATAGCTTATACTGTAGGCACCCCCGAGTCAGTGCCATGAGTTCGTATTTAGATCAAAGAGGTGCCTCCGCATCCGCTCGTGAATGGTCTCCTACCAGATGCGCTGAATCTCGGTAGGGTTATCCTACAGACAGCTGCTCAATGGTCAAAATCTGCTCAAACCCTCTGCTTGGGCGGAAGTGATGTTAACGAGAGTGTCAACGAAAGCTCTCATTCATGCCGCCTGAAAAGTAAAAGAAAATAAATCTCGATTGCTCTATTTGTTTCTATTTGTTTTCTCAATTAGCCATCCCTTTTAGAACCCCAAAAACTGTTGGCTGCTACGGATCTTACTCAACACAATGTTTTCTCTAAGTGAATGGCCACTGATTTTCGACGAGCTTATAATAAAACGTCAGATCTTTCAAATAGAAGCACTGTTTTCGCGGGCGAGAAGCTTAGTTTGCTTTAAGCTTCTTTTTTAGTCAATCTGGTTGTATATTAATTACTTTTATGTTTCTGTTCTCGACACTGCTTTTGTTTGATTTGTTTGTTATACATACTGTTTTTTTTTTCGACGCACCTTAGCGTGCATTCTAATAAATAAATAATAAATAATAAATAAATTAGATAATCCGACTTGTGATACTAAATTTCGGGTTCTCCCCAGTATGGCAAAACTGGATTTAAGCCAGGAAAACAGGTAAGATCTGGTATCTGATATTTAATTCTCTTTCAAAATACAAATAAATGTAAATACCTTTGTTATGAACTCAAGGTGATGAGTCAACTGGTTTGCCTAGATACTGAAAATACCACTCTGAAAGTGTCCTCCAGGAGAAAAACTAGGTCATGATTAGGTCAAACCAGGGGTGGTAGTAATCAATGAGTTGACCGCGAATGAACCGCGTAGTTAACGCGCAGTTAGGAGATGGTCAACGAGCCGTTGAACGCCGGTTAGTTGTAAGAAAACACATTTATTTTGTGAAATTGTGAGCGACTAATGTCAACTGCAGCTTCATCCAGATACTATTTACACTCTTGTGTTGAAGTAAGGTAAGAAATCTGGTTGAAATCATCACGTGCGAACCTGCAGTTGATGATTGAAAAAGCTTATCGCGCGGTTTCGGGGCGGTCAGTTCATTGATTGTTCGTTGTCAAGGCCGGAAATCGTTTCATGAGCTGACCGCACGATACCGCCCGTTGACAACGAATTGAAGATCTTTGAGTAGACTGCGTGAGAGAGCGCTTTACTGAGGATGCTCCGAAAGGTCGATTTACCACTCGCAAAAAGTCCTCCTGAGGACTTATTGCGCGCGGTTAACCCGCGTCTGCGTTTCCTTCCCTTCAATGCTCTCTCTATCACTCTAACGTAAGGGCACACGACGGTTTGCATTTTCGTACGCTGCAGTGCCCTTTTCTTTCAGGCGACGAATGCAATCAATGGTATGATCGTGATTATCAATTAATTCATCCATGCAATTTATTATTAGTGCATTCATTCATTTATTCATTTGCTTATTTGATCGCCTCTTCATGCATTTGTTCAAGTGCGCATTTATTTGTTCATTTATTCATTCGTTTTTTTATGCAAGTTTCTATCTACTTATCAATTTCTTAACTTGAAATGACGGACGTGCAATGACAGGAATCTCGGGAAAAAACAGGCTGATTCTCTGAAGAATACTAAGATTAAATATATCATTTATATAATTTATGATCTAGTTCCGCAATCGCGTTCAGTCCGCAAAGTCTCATTATCACAATTGTAGAAGCGAAGCGGTTGTTTCGAGAATGATTTCTTCATTTTCATAGTTGAATTTTTCAAAAACAACCGCTTCGCTTCCGCGATTGTGACAGTGAGGACTGAACACGATCGCGGAACTGAACTATATATAAAATAGTGACTTACTTGACTGAATCGGTTGGCTTTCCCCTGACGCGGTCATTCCGCATTTTCACCGAGGTGTGCCGTCCTAGTAGTCAGCCGTGTCCATTTTTCACGGTCTTCAGCCACAATTTGAACACATTCCATCCAGCTGTCACTATTCCATTTCCTGCGAAACGAAACATCGCGCCTGAACTGTCTTTCGATGCCGAGTGACTTCAAATCCTCTTTAACCACATCCGTCCAGAACTTTCGCCTACGCCCAGGTGGCCGTTTCCAGACAGGATTTGGAAGCATTCTTAAAGCGTGTTGTACGAGACGATCCGGCGTTCTTCTTAGCATATGCCCGAGCAGTCGAAGTCGACTTTCCATTGCTGCTTGAGATGGCGTTAGGAGATGCTGGCACCTCCCTCGTGTCAAGCGTTGATGTACTGCGTCGATTTCCTTGTAAAGGTCTTCGTTATGGCATACACGCGGCCAGAAATATCCAAGCAAACGCCTAAAAAGCTTCCTCTCCGTGCAATCCAACCCTTCCATCTGCGTCTTCGGTGCTGCCCACGTCTCCGATCCGTACATCATGATAGGGCGAATAGCGGATAGGTAGACGCGCAACTTGACTTCTTTTGCGATGGTGGTAGACCACAAACACTTGGTTAGAGAATTAAATGCAGACGTAGCTTTCGCACTTCGGTGTCGAATATCCGCTGCATAACTACCATCGTTCTTGAGCAAACAGCCCAAATAACAGAAATCGTCCACCAGTTCGATACGTTGTCCGTCCACCCAAACTCCAGTTGAAGGCCTCTGAGAGACCCACATCTGCTTGCATTTGTCGGGACGAAGACGAAGTCCATAGGCTGCGGCATACTTCGAAACGAGGTTCACAATCCTTTGCAGTTTTGCGTTGTTTTCAGCGAATAACACAATGTCGTCGGCGTACTCCAGGTCGACAAGGGAGCGTCCTGATGGTTAGGATCACATCCGCAGGAAACTGTTCTGCAACTCTACGCATGATGTCATCAACGGCGAAGTTGGAAAGAAAAGGTCCTGCAACGGCTCCTTGCCTTACTCCTGTTTTCACCTCGAAAGCTGACGTAAATCCGACAGGTGTACGAACTGCTGCTGTTGTTCCTTTGTTCATGTCCTCGATTAACCGAACATACTTTTCCGGGACTCCATCTGCTCGCAGAGCATTGAGCAATCGATCACGATGAGGAGAGTCGAACGCGGCTTCAAAGTCCAAAAAAGCAAGCTGTAATGGCTTCGAATACCGCTGCCACGATTCAATTACTCTTCTCACGACGAACACTTGGTCGATGGTCGATCTATAAAATAGTATGGAATTCAATCAGTAAGTCAAACGTCAAATGAGAGGTGCACCTTGTGCGCAAGTCAAGAAATTAATGTTTAGATAGAAACTTACATATCCTAACCAACAACAAATAAAAAATACATCAATAAATGAACAAAGAAATGCGCAAATAAACAAATGAACAAAGAGGCGAATAAATAAACAATCAAGCAAATGAATAAATACATAAATATAATTGAGGGAATAGTTTGATTAATAATTGAATGACTAATTAAATGAGTAAATAAAGAACCCTCAATAAAAATTAGTATTAGGATGTTTAGGAGGTGCTGTACCAAATGTGTGACAGCGAATTTCCCGTTGCCCTTCTGTGAACTTTTGATCAAATGTGGTATACCAATCAAGAGTAAAACTGCTGCCCTACTCTGAGAGTTTTGACCGAGGAATAGCCACGAAATAGCCGAGAAATGGCCCACCAGGCTCCGCAGCGGTTCCTGGTGGGCTATTTCCTGGCTACTTCGCGGCATTTCACGAAACTGACATGAAGAAGCCCAGAAGTAGCCCCGAGATATAACCGATAAATAACGAGAAGTAACCAAAAGTAACCAAGGCCAAACGGTCGTCGGCTCACCGAGCCACCATCCGGGGCCGCCAGCAGTTGGGCGGGGCCTCCAGTGAGTGAACGAGATCCAAGTACCTCAAACTTGGCCAACTGAACCGACGGAGGTGTCGACATCTGAATCATGCATCCGGAATGCGCCGTATACCTACCTGGAGAGCATTATTTCTCGGCTAATTCGCTGCAAGCGTTATTTGGCGGTTATCTTGCGGCGAGCATTATTTAGCGGCTAGTTCTCGGCTGTTTCGCGGCGAACATCATTTAGCGGTTATTTTGCGGCTGTTACGCGGCCAAAACTCTCAGAGTATCCGGTAGGGTTTACTGCTTCTTGGAAAGCTCAACTCGTTTCATACCTTGCATCAAGATCTAGGGGAGATTTGTTCCCCAAAGATTTTCAGGTGTCTTCGTTTTCATGTTCCTGTCCTCAGAGCTGAATCTGTTGTTTTTTAGGCAGAACATTCATATTCTGGGATGCCTATGTTATATAGAATTAGAACGAGGATTTCTTTAATCGGTTTTTTCAAGAATTTTTTCAGCGAAACGAATTTGCATTTTTTATGAAAATTAACGAAAAAAGACATCCCTCACAACTTCGTTTTTCATCGACTCTAGAACTCCAAACATAGTGAAGTATTATGCACTGTGTATAATCTAATTAGAAATGTTCTGTCCGGTTTTTTTCTAGTACCCAAAAAATGCAAAAATTCACAAAATAAATATTGTAAGATGGTGCATTGAACGCAATGCTGAAGTGTGAAGCTTGTTCCCCCAGAGTAGGTGAGTAATCACGATAAGATGGAAAATGTTGATTTTGGAAAACTTTCTGAGAATGCGAAATTTGATAGATTGAAAAATGCATTTCGAACCCATTGTGGAAAAAATAATTTAAATGATTATATAAATAAAGAATTAAACAATGAATGATTATTTGAGTAAGAGAATGAATAAATTGATTCATCATTAAAGAATATAAGGAAGCAATTAGGTAAGTAAATAAATAAATGAGATAAAAAAAGCATGAACGAGTAGGTAATTAAATGAATGAGAAGTAGCTAAAAAGAAGGTTCATCATTACTAAGTGAACAAATCAGCAAAGTTAGTCAGTAAGTAAATTCCGTATGCAGGAATGCTTGAGCTGAGAAGGAAATATTTTAGCCGTTTATTTTAGTACGAAAATGGCAGCTAAAGAGAAATCTGATGCTTGGAAGTGCTTACCGAATGGTCGAGTGTCCCGGAATTAGCGTTTGAATAATCTTTGATTACTTGGACTTTCTGGTTACACAGAATATTCGAAAAATCTTTTTTTTTTCGAGCAAACTGAGTAGTGGAATAGTGCAACAAGCGAAATTACATTCCAGTGTTCCAGTATTATTCTGTTTTAAAGGCAGTGTTCACGAAGAAAAAGTTGCGGGTTTTTTTTTGGCCAAAACGTAAGCTTTGGGTCCCTATAAGAGGATTAAGAACGGAAGTTCGAAGAAAAACGGCCGTGAAGTGGGTGAAAATCTCGTGGGCCAGTCAACCCATTGGGCCGCTCCGCCCACGTCTTATAAAAGTTACCCTGGATTCGTGGGTAAATGAGCGATGGTTTCCGATCAAAAGCCCCGTTCTTCCCTTCATTCTCAACGTCTCTCTTTGCTCAGGTCAGCTCGCACACATCGGCTGCAGAAAACCGTGTTTTACAAGCCTCGGACAACTCGTCCACAATGCTTCCTAGCTGAACTTTGAGGGGCCATAACACTGTTTCCCGGGGGTCTTAGACGATTTAAGGGACATCATTGAAATCAGCATGGGACCGTCTTCAAGATAGGCGAAGGAACAAAAAAACGACTTTTATCGTGAACACTGCCTTTAATTCAAAAATAGCTCGTGAATGCGAAAAACGATAAAAGAAAATACCTTTTCCAATTTTTTTGTGAACTAAAGCCCTAAGAACGCAGAAACAAATCTCCAAATCTGCAGCGACTGACGAGCTGCTATTTTCTAACATCTCTGAATTGAATCATTCACAGCAAAATACATATTCTGTTTCTGGAGAATCTTAACGGGGTAAAAACGAGAGGCAATCGAGCCTCTGCTCAAAAAATAAAGATCTCAGCTCCTAAAATCGTCTGACTGCAAGAAATATATGGTGAATTCAAAATGAGTGATGGTTTATAAAAGATAATGGGGAATAGCATCCATGGACGAACTATCGACTCCTTGATTAGCACGGGAACAACACCACGAGAGTACCGTCCCTGATGGCGCAGTGCGATGAGTCGTGTTGTCCGGGTTCGATTCCAACAGTGCAGTGAGTTTTGCACTTGTGACTGTTACCTTCTCCCGTTCAACCACTGGTTAACAAGCGGTTTACGTGGGGTGTCCCTAAGGTCAGCGGGCGGCTAACACATGGCCAGCGTGCATTTAACCCGCAGCTGAGTTTCGCTGTTTAACAGCGGTTAACGCAATGATTACTACCACACCAGATTTTTTTTAAACCTGAATATACTTTGAAATGAAACAGTATTTTTGCGTTATAAGTGAAAAAGATAGAACTTTCAATTATCAAGTTGATTTTTATTGTTTATTTTTTTATAATCGCCTATTCTTTGACGTTAACACAAAAAAAACGAGTAGAATGGTGTTCTCACCACCATGAATGATTTTGTCGTTTTCAATTTGTGTTTGGGCACTTTCGTAGACGGAGTTGTACTGTTATAGGCTCTGGACTAATTTGAAACACGAGTTTCAAAGGCAGTGTTCACGATGAAAATTGTTTTTCTGTTTTCACGCCTCTCTTGAGAACGGCCGCATGCTGATTCCAATGATGTCTCTGAAATCGTACAAGACCTTCTGGGAACGGAGTTATGGTCCCTCAAAAATTGAGCTAAGGAAACATGGTGGACGAGTTGTCCAAGGCTTGTAACTTCCGTCTTTTGCAGCCGATGTATGCGAGCTGACCTGAGTAAAGAGAGAAGCTGAAAGTGAAGGAAAGAACGGGTCGAATGATTGGAAATCATCGCTCATCTCACGATCTTGAACATTCATTTGTTTACGTCGGTGGGCGTGTGATGCGCTTTTGTGGTTTGCCTTGCGCTCAAAATGGCAACTTCAGGCTCTTTTGGAGCTTTTCCTGGCTCGTTTTCATGCATTCTTTCGACGTCAACGTTACATTGTGCCCCTCCACTACCCATTCCTAGTGGAAACTGAAACACATTTTTTATCGTGAACACTGCCTTTAACCTCTATCGTCAACAACTCCACTTCTCCACCAATAAGACGAAAGAAGACACAAAACAACATCAGAATAAGTTCTGTTTGAGAGAGACGAAATGCATAACCGTCTAACTGCGGCGTCTTCTATTGTTTGATTATTCAGGACATTATGGTCTGGCGCACCATCGCAGCAGACACTTTACAGAGATTGTCCGAAAAGCTCGCTTATCAAGATTATCTTAGAATAAAATGCTCTAGGAGTTCTGAACATGAGAGGGATCGCAGTCTCCCAACTAGACAGGCTTATGTGCACATGCCAAGACTGTCTTCTTGGTTTCACTCTAATTGTGTACACTATAGCATCATGACATAGTCGTCGATTGCTCCTTCGGGGAGAAACCCTGAAAATGTAGCCCATTTGTGTTAGAGACGGAGTACACAGAAGTTTTTTGGGGCCCCATCAGAAATAAACACTAACAAAATTAGGAATTAAGCGCATACAGAGAATAAGTGGCGGCAAAGTCGTTGAAAAAATATAACAAGAACACGAATCGATAGCAGTTTGCTCGTGAAATCTGAAAACGTCCAGCAAAAGGTTTTTGATCTCGGAAAAACTTGCGGCTTTAGAGATTTCAAGCTGTGAGCGCCTAGTGATTTGTTCTAGATCCGAAGGTTTGTAAAATACAAACGTCAGTTGACTACTCAATCTAGTCCGGCTGAACAGTAGGACCAGCTCATATAAACCTAGCCTTTTTACCGCCTGCCAAGTCGGGCTGGTCGACTTCACGGGGATGTTGATCGGAGTCACAGCGCGGTAAGGCAGCGTTCATACGTTGCGAGAGCGTGCGATTGTCACAGGCCCAACGGTTAACGCGCCCCAATTACAATACCACCCCAATCCAAGGAAATAAATGGGGGAAATGGCCAAGGTGGGCAACTAAAGCGTCTTTCACAACACGCCTCAAAAGGCTCCGTTTTCAATTTCAAAAGGACCAAATTGTTCAACGTGCCACAATCTACCTAACTATATGAGACAAAATTGGAATTCACTTATGAAAACGCTTCTTTAAAATTAAGTTAGTTATGAATTTGATAATGTGATCACAAAGAACGAGTCCATTTGGTCAAAAACAACCGTACGCGATCTCTAGCATGGTCACAATGGAAACGTACTCCGCCTTGAAAAATAATGTCGCTCCCGAATTTCGCAAAATATTCCTACACCATCAACTAGACCACGACATGCTGTACATTTCGGCGTTTTCGAAATCGAAAATGGAGCACTTTGAGGCGAGTTGTGGTCGAAAGACGCTTTAGTTGCTCACTTTGCCCATTTCGCCCATTTTTTCCCTTGGATAGCGGCGGTATTGTACGTCGTGCACGCAGAGATTTTCCGCCGCGCGCTTCACGTGTGCCAGCCGAACTGCTCCCGCGCTGTGATCTTGATCAACATCCCGACTTCACACGGCCCCAAACTCATGTGCGGCCCCGTTTCCCGCGTAGAGAGACGTTTTATCAAACTCCTGCGGAATTTTCTGGTGACAGTCGACTACTCCTGGCAGTTAGGCAGTGTCCATACGTCGCGAGAACGCGCGCTCCCGCTGTCCAGCGCTCCCATCAGTCATTCGGAGGGACTCGTTTGCTGCTCATTTATCACAGTTTGTGTTGGCCTTCGTAGGCCTATTAGACACGAAGGCATTGGTTCTGAGGTAGATTCGACTTTTATAGCTCCAGTGATAAAGCAAACGGCTTGCAAGTGGATGCTTCTCTCCGAAATCGAGCGTGAGCGCGCGAGAGACGCTGGCAAATAGTGTGCCCTCGGTGGGCATCGATTTCGCGTAATCGCGCGTCCTCGCAACGTATGGACCAGGGGTTAATGAAAAATATTTCTTTCGTTAAGCGTCAATCGTTAATTTCCGAGAAAAAAACGCGTTGACCCGTTAATGCGTTAACACGTTAATTTTCCACTTCGGTAAAAATGTTCAAAACATTACTTGACAACAACGAAAATCTACAAACCACCGGAGGTCCTAGAAAAAAAAAATTACATAGACCTTCTAATAACGCCAGCAGGTCGTCGTGGAATGCACGCAGGGCTCCAGAAGACGTAGTCTCAGCCTCGTGGGGCTCCATATGACGTCATCATGACGTCGCGGAAAGTGGGTGAGGCTTTAAACGACGCGGCCAGAATCTCGTGGAAAACGGGTATGGGTACAGATGACGTCAGCAGCACGTCGTCGAAAGTAGGCAGAGCTTTGGGTGACAACGTCAGGACGTCGTGGAAAGTGGGTGAGCGCTGATATGGCGTCAGAAAGACGTTGTGCAAATTGGGCGTGTGTCGCGTCCTAGACAGTCAGTAACGCTTTATGTACAATACCCACCCTCTACATTGGCGAATCAGCGAAACAAAAACGCATTTTCGCGTTTTTGCACCCCTTAGGAATACCTCTGTCTGAGTTTTTGTGGGTGAGGAAGATATTGCAAAGACCGTCTCATCAAAAAAATTTCGGTGAGTTCTTAAACTATACCTTAATTATAGGCATGTTGCTAGAAAAAAATGAAAGTGCCGGCCGGTCGTCCTGACGATTGAAAACGTGTTTTGGAAAGAGCAACATACCTATAACAAAGGTATAGTTTAGGATATCAATGAAATTTTAACACCATCTTGTTGATTTTGATGAAACGATTCTAGCAATATCTTTCTTACCTCAAAAACCCCAAATTTCACAGAGTTATTTCAAAGAGGCGCGAAAACGAGCTTTTTGCGAAGTTCGGAGGTGGATATTGTAGAGCTTGTTAGAAAGTGAGTGGCCTTAAATCCCCGCCCCCAATCCTCATTTGATAGCTTACTCAACCGTAGAAAGGTGGATTAGACCTACATTTTCTTTCTGGAGGACGATTTCGAATTCTATGATATGGAGAAGAAATAAGTAGAATAGATAAACAATGGAATGGAAAACATTGAGGTCAACGAGATATTTCACAGCAAACGAAAACTGACCGCTCCGCAAGCCGACGCGACGTGCACGGCCCCAGTTTTCAAATCTGCCATTGAAGCAGATCAGTCAGAGCCATAATTCCACTGCTATTAACGAACTCAGTTTAACGCGATTTTAGGACTTTTTCGTTAACCGTTAATCGTTAATTTTTCAAAATAAACCGCGTTAACCAATTAATGCGTTAACACGTTAACGTTATAACGCACAGCCCTGGTATGGACGCTGCCCTATCAAGCACTCATCGATTTCCATTTTGATGTTACCATTGCACGATCCACTAGAATAGAGCCAGTGAACGATTGCTGAGCAGAGAACGCTGTGCTGAGATTCATCCCGGAGCCCGCGTTGTATACGACGTTGGTTTCGGGCAGGCACGCCACTATCCGTTGGTGGAATCTGCAAATGAACGCACCGCAAAAGCCAGTAAGTGCAGCAAGCATCACCGAAAAAGTTCATTTCTTTTTTGGCAGAGATGGTCCAAATGAAGTACCCAAAAGCAGGTTTTCGAAATTTTTTGTCAACAGACTTCACTTAAAGTTAGTGTTTACGATAATCTTCAATTTCGAGATTATCTGCCACAACGATTGTCGTAATTTTAGTAACACTTGGTGGCCATTGACTTGTTTCAAGGGAGAAAAGCGGAAACGCAAATCATCGTGAACACTGCCTTTAAACGAAGTGTGCTGTCTGTAAGTGTTTCTGTTGCGGTACCATTGACAACCAAGCATGCCGCGCCCACTTTCCCTCGCGCTCGCTGCGCTCTCCACCCCACCTTCTGCGCCGGAGACACAAACAAAAAGACGCTACTATTGTGCCATCGACTGGTCATGTTGGATTGAGGTTTCGGTGTATATTCTGGCAAACACAAACGGTTTCATTTTGCTGTTCAGAGAAGTAAACGTGTGAAAGCGCAGTAGCAAGTGCAATTATAATCGGCATATTGTGCTTATCTGGGTCTAATTCCGGCCCGCATTTGCGTCTCGGTACGCTTTGCGGCCGCGCGCATTCGAATCGAAAGAGTTTCCAGCGCCGCAGCAGCCGATCTGTTGACACTAGGTGGGTTTTAGAAACTGGAAACTAGACAAAATCGAAGAAAACTGTATGAGAAAGCCATATCGAGTCGGCTTTGGCGCTGGAAACTCGACTGACTCGAGCGCGTGCGGCCGCAAAGCGTGTCGAGACGCAATTACGGACCGGAATTTGACCCAGAGAAGCACATTACCAACACATGAACCTTCTTAACCAAGTGGAAGTCTTTCTCCGAAAACCTTACGGCTCTCCCATGTAAAATACCTCAACGGTTTGTTTCTGAGAATTAAACATTTTATCCACGGAGATCGGTTCTCAAGAAGTTTTGCTAAACCTTTGTAGACTCGCCCATTCTACTTTCCAAAAAATCCTTTTTGTTGGAGCGTTTCTGCCAGTGAGAAAACGCTTCAGCTCGGAAAACCCCGTTTAGCTAGAGTTGTTCACTTTCTTTCTTGGGATTACGTAATGTGCAATATCCACGAGAAATCTTCACGATTAGTCAATTGGTATCATTTGATTTGATAAACAGTGAGTGATCAACTTGTTAACAACATTCCCTATCTCCCTTCATCAAAAGTATGTTTTAGCGATTTAATCCAAAAGTCTAACCAGCACTACCCTGTTATTTGCATTGTGCTGTATCACTATCAAAGAAGTGGTGTGCTTCTGATAATGCTTCCTCCATTTTCATAGTTGAACTTTTTTGAAAGGCAACCGCTTCACATCTACGATTGTTATAATACGACTGCGAAAAGCGAGGAAATAAAGGGATTGATTTGAGAAATTTCTTCTGTACCTCCACATTGAAAAGCACAGCCTGCAAGGCCTTCCAGTAGATTGATTTAGGGATCGATGTCTTCAGAGATACATCCCTGGTGCAACCTTTGCTGAGGGGGAGGGGGGCACTCAAAATTCATTGATAAAAGATAAAACTTTGTCCAATATGACTTACTTGACTTAATCGGTTGGCTTTCGCCTGACGCGGTCATTCCGCATCTTCACCGAGGTGTGCCGTCCTAGTAGTCAGCCGTGTCCATTTTTCACGGTCTTCAGCCACAATTTGAACACATTCCATCCAGCTGTCACTATTCCATTTCCTGCGCAACGAAACATCGCGCCTGAACCGTCTTTCGATGGCGAGTGACTTCAAATCCTCTTTAACCACATCCGTCCAGAACTTTCGCCTACGCCCAGGTGGCCGTTTCCAGACAGGATTTGGAAGCATTCTTAAAGCGTGTTGTACGAGACGATCCGGCGTTCTTCTTAGTATATGCCCGAGCAGTCGAAGTCGACTTTCCATTGCTGCTTGAGATGGCTTTAGGAGATGATGGCACCTCCCTCGTGTCAAGCGTTGATGTACTGCGACGATTTCCTTGTAAAGATCTTCGTTATGGCATACACGCGGCCAGAAATATCCAAGCAAACGCCTAAAAAACTTCCTCTCCGTGCAATCCAACCTTTCCATCTGCGTCTTCGATGCTGCCCACGTCTCCGATCCGTACATCATGATAGGGCGAATAGCGGATAGGTAGACGCGCAACTTGACTTCCTTCGCGATGTTGGTAGACCACAAACACTTGGTTAGAGAATTGAATGCAGACGTAGCTTTCGCACATCGTTGTCGAATATCCGCTGCATAACTACCATCGTTCTTCAGCAAACAGCCCAAATAACAGAAATCGTCCACCAGTTCGATACGTTGTCCGTCCACACAAACTCCCGTTGAAGGCCACTGAGAGACCCACATCTGTTTGCATTTGTGGGGACGAAGACGAAGTCCATAGACTGCGGCATACTTCGAAACGAGGTTCACAATCCTTTGCAGTTTTGCGTTGTTTTCAGCGAATAACACAATGTCGTCGGCGTACTCCAGGTCGACAAGGGAGCTTCCTGATGGTGTTAGGATCACATCCGCAGGAAACTGTTCTGGAACTCTACGCATGATGTCATCAACGGTGAAGTTGAAAAGAAAAGGTCCTGCAACGGCTCCTTGCCTTACTCCTGTTTTCACCTCGAAAGCTGACGTAAACCCGACAGGTGTACGAACTGCTGCTGTTGTTCCTTTGTTCATGTCCTCGATTAACCGAACATACTTTTCCGGGACTCCATCTGCTCGCAGAGCATTGAGCAATCGATCACGATGAGGAGAGTCGAACGCGGCTTCAAAGTCCAAAAAGGCAAGCTGTAATGGCTTCGAATACCGCTGCCATGATTCAATTACTCTTCTCACGACGAACACTTGGTCGATGGTCGATCTTCCAGGTCGAAAACCGGCTTGCTCATCTCTGATCGTTCCTTCACGATGTTTGATAAGTCGCTCGAGAATGATACGTTCCAAAACCTTGTACATGATACGAAGTAGATAGATTCCTCTGTAGTTCTTAGGATCCGTGACGGATAGCTTCTTGTGAAGAGGTACGATGATCGCATGTCTCCACAAATCGGGTATCCTTCCGCTCATCCATATAGCATGGACGGTGTTGGTCATTTCACGAATCCCAGACGGAAGAAGAGCTTTCAGCATTTCAGCATTGATGTTGTCATCTCCACCTGCCTTTCCATTCTTCATTTTCCGGACACAATCCAAAACTTCAGACTCAGTCGGCGGTTCTTCACTGACATCGTAATGTGCTCTCTGAACATGCGGGAGCTCAGGTACTGATGGCGCTGGACGATTCAGTAGTGAACTGAAGTAATCCTTCTATATTGGCAGCGTCGCATCACCAACTGCAACTCCATTGGTAGTGTTCAAGACAGGAAAACATCTCTTCATCTTCCCGCTATACTGTCGCAGCAACGTGTAGGCTTTCTTCGGAATCTTCTCCTCCCAAGCCTTCTCGAACTCCTTAGCTCTACACGTCCACTCTCGTTCGCGGTCACTTTGAAGCTGCCGACGCAACTTCCTCCTCAGACGCTTCTCCTCCACGAAGTTTCCTGCAGTTCGGAGAGCACATACTCTGTTGTAGGTAGATGTTGTTTCTTCTGAGACGTAGGCGAACTTCTTCTTAGGCTGTACAACCGGGAGTGCCTCTTTCGAAGCGTCCTGGATGCACTTGACAAAAGAATCCGCGTCGCAAAGTTTCTTCTTAGTCCGTACTCCGATGTGAATAGAAACGCGTTGTCAAAAATTCCTTCTGCACTCTTCATCTCTGAGATTTGTCATGTCAATCCTCTGGAGAGGCTGAGCCCCTCGCTTCCTCTTATGAATCCTCGCAGTGAAGTTCAACAGAACAGGACGGTGATCCGAATCGAATGCGACATCCCACACAGCTCTAGATCTTCAAATGTCCGATACTGGAATATTCCTCGTCAGGACATAGTCAAGCTGTAGTTTCAAAGTTGTCATCTTCCGCTTCCGCTGCTCTTCTGGAGATAGCTGGGTTGGTCCCTGCCACGTAAGCTGATGGCGGCGATGATTCCTCTTGAATGTCGATGCAATAATCAGACCAGTGCGTTCACAAATGTCGACAAGGCGGTAGCCATTGTCCAATGTTTGCTCCACTGGGTAGAACCATTTACCGAGTGCTTCGGATTCCTGATCATGTCCCATCTTCGCATTTGCGTCAATCCCCACGACAGCACCATGTTGACAAGGTATCCTGGCCACCAACGTATTGAGTTCCTCATAAAACGCATCCTTCGAATTGTCTTCGGCGGTTTCAGTGGGCGCATGAGCACTCACTATCCACAGATTGAATCCTCTGTGATCCCGCGGTCGTACGAATGCATTCCGGCACGACGTTGAGCCAAAATCCTTGACCATACCTTTGAAATCCTTCCTTACAGCTATTGCACAGCCTCCCACTCTCCTATCATCAGCGTTACCGCAGTAGATGGTGTACTCTCCAACGCTGTAGACGGGTCTATCCTTGAGGCGGGTTTCCTGCAAAGCAGCAAACGGTGCATGGAAATAGCTCAGAAGTCTGGATAGCGCAGTTTTTTGGATATCACTCGACAGCGATCGACAGTTCATGGTGGCGAAATTGTGGCTTGTAGCCAAAGACTCCATGACTCCTTAGGTACGGATCCTAAGGTGTTATGGACCAGAGGCCTTAGTGTGCCGGACGGCGACAACTTTATGCAATTTGTGGGATACTTTCGTGATATAGTTGTGCGCGCTATATCGCTCGAACGTTCCCTGTGTACACTCAAACGTCTGCTGGGTTCAGTAGAAGCAGGGGCACCAACGAGCAGGTAACAACAGACTTGTATGCACACCCCCTTTGTCCAATATCAGATATCTAATAGCGTTGTCAGTCATCGATTCCCTAGAGACTCTATGGGAATCCTTCCATTCCTGAAAGCTGCTTCTTTCAATCCTTTCTGGAATGCTGAGAGCCCCGCTTCTCCCTCCCAAACTAGGATTGCTCTTATCCCCGTACCTTACAGCCATACGTGTAAATGATCCCTGTCCGCAGAGACGTGGAGATAGCCAGTTTGCACTCTGGCCGGCAGAGAGATTGCCAGGCCGGCTGGCAGCGCCTTTCTTTTCGTGCTCAGCGCTCATCATACTGACTCGAACACCCGGCGTGCCGAGTTGTCAATGCTCCGAAGACCCTTTGTCTGAGAAGGCTATTTAAAAGAGAAAGCTTCTTCTAGGAAGTGAAGTCGCACTGCTTCAGGACGTGACGAAAACGTGAAACTTGCAATCCGAAAACAAGAATGTGATGCAGTCAAAAATCGTGCTCTCCGGACCCTTGTACAACATATAACCTTACATATACCTTTTTTACTCAGCAGATTTCGACCTCGATCAACGATGCTTGCATGCTTTTAAAATTTCTAAGCGGAATGGTTTAAATTGATGCAGCCTCTTTCCACACAATTATGGCTCCCAGAACCAGAAGTAATTCCGAGAAAATATGTTACAATATACCGAAAAGTGGACGTGCCTATCAAGACTTCTTTGGAGGAGTGAGAGGTCAATTTTCTTCACATCAGATTTTAGTAATCTGACCAGAGCATTTCACATTTGAGCAGATAACTTGAAAAATAGAGCATAGTACAAGAATATAAATGTTCTAACTTATAGACCAGACAAAGATTGAGGATGGGCTTATACAACGAGCGCAGCATACGCAATAAAAAACACATCTTCCGGTCACAGAGCGCGATTTGAAAGGCGGTATTTCTTCCAGGGAGTCACAAGTGTTTTCATTATAGCCTTGTCACATTCCGAGCAGAATCTTTTCACTGTGAAAACCCCCCGCGAATAAAGGCATGATCGGAGTGAAAATGGAAAATCAAAACTCAATGATTGACCTCAAAGGATGAATATACGTTTGAGCGAGTCGTGGATTTAGACCATAAAAATACTCGTTGCACCTGATTCTATGCTTTTTTCATTAACGAAAACCTCTTGGAGATGATAAAACCCGTTTCAATGATAATGATGAGAGCGTTCTCTCTGCGGATTCCTTTTTTCAGGTATGACACGGAATCCGCTTTTTTACCAAAATAGAAACCGATGATCGAGATTGGACTGAAAACGCAGCCTCTGTTTGATGGCGCTGTCACCTGTTTCCGACTACACAGAGATTAAAATTAACGGTTTGCGAGCGCAATTCGACTTTCAAACACGACATCGGAAGGCGTAGGCGGAGCTTCAGAATGAGCGCGCACAGCGTCTTGAAAAGTCAGTAGAACTTCAAAGGAAGTGAGCAGAACACTAAGGTCAAGTCAGAAAAGCAACAAAGGTCAGAAAAAATGGCGTATAAGGTATTCGACACAGCCAGATATTGAGGTCAAAAGTTGGAAACAATGTAAAATTGAGAGCAACAACACTTCAGGTTCACTGGTGTATGAAAAATCCTTTGATCATACAGTTCTTAGCAAGGGATTTTATTTGGAAAGTGGCAAGGCGGCCGGTGGAGCTGAAGGCAAACAGACAAATAGCCAATTTATGGTCGCATGACGATCCATTTCGGAAACACATCGTCATATTCCTTCCAACCACACTACAGTTGGAACGGATCAAATAAAGTAATTGGCCACATACCTGTGAATGCTAGGAGAGCGTAAGAGCAGGAAGATGAAGTATTTTAGCATGCATGTACATATGTCGTAAGGGGGCATTATTATACGCAGAATTATGTAAAAATTCAAAAACCCTCTCAGAAAAACGTGGCAACAAAAAAACCGACCGAAAAGGTGAGACGGAAACCATTAAAAACAGATTATTATTTCTAGTGGAACCAATACAGTAATAAAGTACAGTGAAACATTCCAAAATAAGCGTATCAAATGTTCTTAATATTGAGGAGTCTCTACATATGTTTTCTCCTACTACTGGTTCGATTCTTATGACTCTATCCTCCCATTTTGTCTTCAGTTATAGAAAGAAACTGAATTATGCACGACGCTCAAGTAGAGTTCATGTTACAATTTTAGTCTGATGAATGGACGAAGCTGCGACGGTAGATCACCGCGTGCGCGATCAAAATCTTATTGGCTTGTGTAGAGGCAAACACCGCATGGGCAACCGCATGTTCCATGCGTCAGACTAAAATGAATACGGATGCCATATAACCACTTGTGAGAAAGATGATAATGTCTCTCGACAAACTCTGCAGTATAACAATTTCATGCGTATTTCTATAAAAGATGTCCGAAATGACGCTACTCGCCCACTTCCTTGGTGGATCTTATCAATGTTATGAGGGAAAGTCTTTGTTAGTTTCCTCCCTAACGCTAGACTTCAATTCGGATAAATTTCCAGCCAACCAGGACGAGAAGCTGAGTGTAGCTCAAGGCTCGCGATGGATCCCGAACAACCTCACGCCTGTGGCTTCGGCCCTGCTGGCGAATTTACAGTTCCTTGGTCAAATTCTCAGATTTAGCTAAAACTTCTGCGTTGTGGTAATTTGAGGTGGTCAACACGTATTTGCCGTCTATTTGTCGCCTCTCGGAAAACTATATTGAATTGAGCCAGCTGAATGTTGCTACACACACCGTAAACTATAATAAACCTAAGAATATCAAAACAGACCCCTGATTCGTGTTAAGCGCACGGAGTAACCCCTAGTTACGAGTTTTGGGCCAGATCTAAATTTTTTTCGGAAGAAGCTGAAAATGAAAATCGCCTCGAACGCAGTGCTATCATATTCGAGTTCGACTCAAAAAAAACGGGGTTCTTCGGTCATGAGCTATCGAATAGGGAAGAAACTGCGGAGAAAAGAGCTCAGAATAAGCTAAAATAGCGATTTCTAACGTTCACGGCGTGGACGAGCTTACAAGGGAAGTATACAAAGCATAGGCCGGATCTGCCAAAACGACTAGTATCTTTAGTATCTCTTGTGGCTCAATAGTAAGAATGCGCAGTATCTCGCCCCGAGCTGCAGGTTCCAAGAAGTTACGAGCTTAAAAAGCTCGTTTTTTATGCTTTTTGGCTTTTTGTTCCTTCCGAAAAGCGCATTAGTCTTCGGAAAATCCTGAAACAGACCTCGTAAATGTGTTCAGCACCCAAAAATACCCCCCTGGGCAAAGTCTGGGTGAAGGCACATTTTCCATACTTTGTCCAGACTGACAGCGTTTTGGACGTTTTGGACGCCCAACCGAAAATCCGTACATAAAGTACGGATTTTCGGTTGGGCGTTTATTCATACCAATTAGAGGGCCCTCGAAGCGTTTTAGAAAATTGTTTCAGATTTGACTCAAAATTCTTCGGGGCGCGGGGGGGTTGGGGCGCTGATCACGAATCTGTGGTTTATTAGTCGATTTTCCAAAGTTTTCGGCTAATTTCGTTCGAAGCCTCCCAACGGGGGAAAATTTCGAGGGAAAAACGCCGCTTCTGAGATTTCCGAATTTCTACGATAGATATGTCTCAAAATCATTCTCCAAGGGTTATTTGGAGTGCTAAACACCGAATCTGGAGTCCGTTTATCAATTTTTTGCAGACTACGGTAGATTACGGTGGATATACGGTAGTTTGGCAAAAATCTCAGATTTTACTCAAAATTTGTAAACGGGGGTTACTCGGGGTGGAAAATCCGAATTTAACTTCCGTTTGTCGATTTTCAAAATACTAATGTGGATTCAGCCCCTAAATGGCATGTTACCTACCGTAACCTACAGTAAACCTCAAAATTTTGACAAAAGAACTCCAGATTCGTGTTCACCACCATAGATTACCCCTACATACAGATTTTGAGCTAAATCCGAGAAAATTTTCTGAAACTCCGCGGGGCTTTTCGCGAGGCTTAAAAAATGCTCATAACTTTTTTGAACCTGCATCTCGGGGCGGGATACTGCGCATTTTTACTATTGAGCCAAAAGTGATACTAACGACACTAGTCGTTTTCGCAGATCCAACCTACGCTTTCTACACTTCCCTTGTTAGTGGCCCTGCTACTTCCCGCAGGCTCGCGCTAATGGCGGAATCTAAGCGAATCCATCACACTGGACGTAGCGGAGTTTCCTGGCTATTTGCCATCGAAACGTCCGCGGTGCCACAAGCTCGTCAAAAGAGGGTGGAGCGAGATACGATGCCTTTAAGGTTTCACACTTAAAATTCAAAAACAAGATTTATCGTGAACACTGCCTTTGAAGGCATCGTTTGCGCTAGAAACAAATTCTTCGTTTCAGGCTCAATTTCATGAATGAGCCCAACAGACCACACCGGTAAACCTCGGCGCGTCAAAAACGTAAGGTTATTAGGTTGGAAGAGGTTAAAGATAAGGATCCGCCACCAGTTCTCATCAGTCATCTACCCATTTTTTTTCATAGAATGACAATGCGACGGTCAAACAACATGAAAAACAATTACGGCACAAGCCCCACATGCAGCAAAACTTCGAAAATGACAGTGGCGAGGTCTCCAAATGCATAAAAACTTGAAAAACAATTTTGTGGCGAAGTTTAAATGCAATTTTATAGGGTGTTCAGACTGACTTTCCTTTATAAATGAGGGTTTTTATAGGCTCTTTCGCGGTTTTGTTTCACTGTAGAGGCCAAGCTATACAAAAACATGAAAAACAATATACGGTTTTCTTAGCGTACGATGGATGCCTTCAAAGGCACAGGACACCCAAGAAATTAATTTTTAGATTTCATGCTTATTTTAGAGAGAGTCACAAGCAGATCACAGTGGTATCTCTGAAATCGTCCAAGACCTCCTTTGAACAGAGTTATAGCTCTCCAAAAATGTCAAGATTGTGAGGGTGGAAAAATGGTGGACGAGTTGTCTCAGGCCTATATTTTTCTTCATTAGCAATCGTTGCGCGAGAGCGAGCCAAGATAAGGAGACAGTCCGGCAATGGACTGAAGAACAGCGATTTGTTAGAATTAATCCATCCATCCAGCCGTTATCGAGGTCGAAAATCCGGAAGGGGGTCGGGCCTGTGGTGGTGAGCGAAGGGGGTCGGGCCAGTGGTGGTCGCTTATATCTCGCTTATTTGGAGGAATTGAGACCTCGCATTTGGAACATGTCATACAGGAGGGGTCTTCTACACAATTACATGAAAATCTCAAAATTCATATCTGATGGTGTACTGTGCCTTTAATGGTTGGCCAAATCGTCGCGGTGCGGGTAAAACAGTTCCTCGAAAGGACAAAAAGGAGAAGTTGGGAACATAGCGAGTGTTTCATCATTTTCGTCGCAGAAGAAAACATCGAAACTCTGCCGAATAATCAAACCTCGATCCAGCAAATGGTACGCCTATCCTGAAGATGCTGTTCTACTTACGCGTCGTACTATACATTTACTACGTTGTAATGTACTCGAATATTCACCTTCACAATGATGTGCTAATTAAAAGTAAGGCATGAGATCTTATCGAAGTGGAGAGCAGTCAATTTCGAGGTCAGTCGCAATCCTGATGTAAAGATTCATATAGCGATTACTGTTCTTTTTTCCGAAAATTCTTTCAACACGAGATAAATTACAACAGGTCGAATTAGAAGATTGCTGGACATTAAAAAAATGTTGAACAACAGATTTCCTATTTCGAAACTTTCTTCCGCAGCAATTTGTATTTATCGAGCTGTTAACCGTTTTCATTTTATTGTTTGTACTCGCGATAAAATTGTGGTGCGCGCGAAGCGCGCACCAGATTTGGTTTTGAACTGGCCACGCGCGGAACTGCTTTTTCGAAATCTGAGTTCAGAGTGAACCCAGAAATTAGATCCAAATTGCATTGAAAAGAGCGCAAAAAGTTGGTATTATCCCCCCAAAATGGTTAGGAACGGTTCGCTGGTTTTCGAGAAAATTTTAAAAAACCGCTCGATTTTGGTGTTAATCTCCTTTTTTTTCAGTTGGCGTTCATCAACTTGTGGGTACACTTAAAATTGAGCTAGGAAGCTCATTTTTGGACAGGAGGCTGGAAATGGATGACGGTCGCTCCCATTAAAATTTGGAGTTAAAAACTCAATTTTTGCGGAACCTCAAAATTGAGGTCGAAGATAGGCAAAAACAAGTAAACATGTTTATACAAACCAGCCGACGCTCACTTATCCTCAAAAATGAACTAATGAAAATCAACACAGTTACTGATAGGCTTCTTAACAAGATTGTGCCCTGTTCGAGACGGTTTTGGTTTCAAGCTGTACGAATTCGACGAGACCTTGAAAGTGTGCGGGACCCATATGGGAGTGTGCCGGACGCCGTAGAAAGTGTGTGGGACCCATATGGGAGTGCGCAGGACGTCGCAGAAAGTGTGCGGGACCCATATAGGAGTGCGCCAGACGCCGTAGAAAGTGTGTGGGACTCATTTGGGAGTGCGCCGGACGCCGTAGAAAGTGTGTGGGACCCATATAGGAGTGCGCCGGAGGCCGTAGAAAGTGTGTGGGACCCATATAGGAGTGCGCCAGACGCCGTAGAAAGTGTGTGGGACCCATATGGGAGTGCGCCGGACGCCGTAGAAAGTGTGCGGGACCCATATGGGAGTGCGCCGAACGCCGTAGAAAGTGTGTGGGACTCATTTGGGAGTGCGCCGGACGCCGTAGAAAGTGTGTGGGACCCATATAGGAGTGCGCCAGGCGTCGTAGAAAGTGTGTGGGACTCATTTGGGAGTGCGCCGGACGCCGTAGAAAGTGTGTGGGACCCATATGGGAGCGCGGGACGCCGTAGAAAGTGTGTGGGACTCATTTGGGAGTGCGTCGAACGCCGTAGAAAGTGTGTGGGACCCATATGGGAGCGCGCCGGACGCCGTAGAAAGTGTGCGGGACTCATATGGGAGTGCGCCGGACGCCGTAGAAAGTGTGCGGGACTCATATGGGAGTGCGCCGGACGCCGTAGAAAGTGCGAGGAACCCAAGTGGAAGTGCGCAGGACGCCGCAGAAAGTGTGTGGGACCCAAGTGGGAGTGCGCGTAGAAAGTGTGCGGCACCCAAGTGGGAGTGTGCAGGACGCCACAGAAAGTGTGTGGGACCCAAGTGGGAGTGCGCGTAGAAAGTGTGCGGCACCCAAGTGGGAGTGCGCAGGACGCTTTGATAGGTGCATGGGACCCCACTGGAAGTGCGGAGGTCGCTTCTGAAAGGCACAATCCAACCTCAGGGGGGAAATTTGGTATAATAGTCCGCCCACTACAAATGTTATTTGGGGCGCTGAACACAAATATGAAGTCCTTTTTCAAGTTTCGAGTAGATTACGGAAGATAACGACCGGAAGATCATAAACGACCTTTTTGCTTTTTTTCTCAAAGGGAACCTTTGCTAAAATAAAATGAAATTTCTAACTGTTTTGCTTCGCTACAGAAGGGTTATGATTTGGCATTGAAGAAATCACGAGAATCTCGTTTAAAGAAGTGAAATACTTCTTGTGTATGATTTGGCACATTTGGCATGAGGGAACGCCAAAAAGTGAGTGAAATGATGGACCATTGATTTGGCCGTGCACTTGTTTTAATAAACAATGAAAATTGAGAGTAGCATTGAAAAAACAAATCACACCCGTATTTTCTCCAATCAAGCTAATATTTACAACTTAGCTTTGCAAAGCTGAGAATCAAGTTTTGGCGTTCACCAAAAATTCGGAAACGCATTATTTCGAATATTACTGATTTCTTCATGTCTGTATATTCGCTAGCGGATAAGTAATGAACCACATTTGTATCAGAAACAATATTTAATGAATTTGAAAATAATTGCAGTCACACAAAGATATGTGGGTGCTCAGTAAGACGGGTGTGATTTGGTTTTTCAATGCTACTCTCAATTTTTGTTGCTCATTAAACAAGTGCACGGCCAAATCAATGGTCCATCATTTCACTCACTTTTTGGCGTTCCCTCGTGGCAAATGTGCCAAATGTGCCAAATCATACACAAGAAGTATTTAACTTCTTTTAACGAAATTCTCGTGATTTCTTCAATGCCAAATCATAACCCTTCTGTAGCGAAGCAAAACAGTTACAATTCACATTTGAAATTCGATCATACTATTCAGGGAGTGGGGATACATATGGGAGTATAATGAAGTTTAACCTACATACGCCGAGCGCGAAAACTGTTTCTTTTTTAGGGAGCAGGGGTGTGCGTAATTACGGTTTACGATTTACGACATTTTGCACCGTAAATCGTAATTTTTCGTAAATAAAAATACATGCAATGGAAGTAAATCACAAGACATCTCCAATTGACCTGCTCTAATCCCTTGTTGCGTATACTAATGTTTTTGGTCAGGAGATGGGACCAATCCAGGCGTTTGACTACAGCACGATCCCATTATCAACCTTTAACGTGATTTCATCATTATAACGCAGGACAAATGGTCGGAGCTGGAGCCGCTGGATAACAGATCCGCGTTGCGCGCCGCGCACGTCTCACTAGCTGCCACCTACAATCTAAAAGCTTTCTTCACGAGGAACTTTGTTATCGGGTTTTTTATGGATATCAACTGTCCTCATTCCCATAACTATACTAGCGTCCGAACATCGAGCCAAACAGTCTACGCTATCCAAACATTTCCTCAAAGAGTGCTCCTGGTCAGCCTCTTGAGTAGATTATGTCTACTCAGAGTCCACATAAATCAACAAGAGGAACGTTTTTTACCCAAAAAGCTTGAAGCTCAAAATCGTTTCCTCCAGTCAATTTCTCTTCGTCATCTTCGCCCTTTTTCTGAAACCGTTATCTCTCACAAATGCGAGCATTTGGTGGGCGCTTTGGCTACATTCCTTGAAGGCAGTGTTCACGATAAAATGAATAGGCTGTTCATTATCTTCCAGTTCTGATAATGATTGAGGACACTGTATCTTATTCCAGCCAATGGAAGAGCTTAACTGTTTCTTATCATATTTCATAATCACAAACAATGAACAGCCAGTACGCACATTCATTTAATCGCGAACACTTCCTTTAAAGGCAGTGGTCACGATGAGAAACGTTATCGAATATAACTACAAAAATCAGCTAAGATCAGAAACAGCTCAAAAACTATGAAGGTAGCTAGGTGAAAACCGGGCTAGAATTAAAGGAATTAAGACCCTAAACTTCCAGTTCGTACACACGTGCACAGAAAGATCACAGTCTCATGCCAAGCAGTCGAAAATCATCGACAGTCAGAGGGAGAAGTAAATGCAAATTTACCTAATAAAACAGTTGAACAATGAAAGCGAGCACTTCAGTGAATGTTTTTGACTAGATGTGTACATAAATTCGAAGGATCATTTATTGAAAGTCAATTTCAAGCCAGCTGATGTTCTTGATACTAGAGATCATCGATGCCGATGATGTGGGGTGGTCTCGTTCACCATCAAAAGACGAGGAAGTTCTCGCTCCAAATTTGGTCTAGAACAGCGTTTTTTTTCGCAATTTCTTCTTATAGGTTCTACTACTCTTAAAGGCAGTGGTCACGATGAAAAACGTTATCGAAAAAACCACAAAAATCAGCTTAGATATGAAACAGCTCAAAAACTATGAAGGTAGCGCGGTGAAAAACGGGCTAGAATTAGAGTTATTAGGACCCTAAATTTCCAGTTCGTGCACACGTGCACAGAAAGATCACAGTCTAATGCCAAGCAGTCCAAAATCATCGACACTCAGAGGAAGAAATAAATGCAAATTTACCTAATAAAACAGTTGAACAATGAAAGCGAGCACTTCAGTGAATGTTTTTGACTAGATGTGTACATAAATCCAAAAGTTCATTGATTGGAATTCAATTTCAAGCCAGCTGATCTTCTTGATATAAGAGATCATCGATGCCGATGATGTGGGGTGGACTCGTCCACCATCAAAAGACAAGAAAGTTCAGGCTTCGGATTTGCCCCGAAACAGTGTTTTTTTCGCGATTTTTTCTTATAGCTCCTACTACTTGGAATCCAGAAAAGGTTTCAGAGAGGAAAAGAAGACGAGCATATTTGAGCGCGACCACTGCCTTTAACTATAGGAACTAAATTATGGTTAGGCGCGTGGCTTGTTTCCTCAAGAAAAAACATTCAACTTCAAACAGCTTCTATATGCTGATAATTACCAGCCAGCCGCAGCTGAGATTTTTAACCGTCGCGCCAGCCGTGGTTTGAATTTGAATGTTTTTTCTTTAGGAAAGAAGCCACGGACCTAACTATACATAAAGTGGCAGAATTAGAAAGCGTTTTTTGTGCTCACGTTGCCTTGTATAATCTACAGTATCGTCACCATAAAGCTATGATTATGCAAGTGACTTAGTGGATATGGGAAAAAATAATTAGCGCTGGGAGACCGATACTGAGCTCTAGTCAATGTAGAGTTGCCACGGATCATGATAAAAATGATACTTTGCGATCTCTTTTAAAGGCAGCAGACACGCTCGAAAAAGTTGTTGAGATAACCACGTTTCTGAAGTCGCATGGCTTCTAGTAGACTGCTCACGCCGTTGGAAGCGTCAAAAACGAGTCAAAGCTAATGAATTTTAGCAAAGCAAATCGAAAAATTTCTTCAACCCCGCCCCTGAGCTTCTGCAACCCCGCCCCAAAATACAAACTCGTCCAGGTTGATAGTACTAATACTGCCCCTTTGGCTGGTTTTTGATGCTTCCAACGAGGTTAACGTTCCAGTATAGGCTGTAAGAGTATATCGGCTTCTCTATCTCAACCGTTTTGTTGCTAATATTCGCTGTTTCAACCGCGCGCCTTAAAACCCGTCCACTTTCACCTGATAACAAAGTAACAGTTATTCCTCTATTTGCACACAGTTTTCGTTCGTTTTTTCGTGAGTTCCCAATACAAGCAGCTCCAAACCTTTGATTTATGTCATAAACTCGATACCATTTTTGAGCGTGTCTGCTGCCTTTAAAGGCTGGAGCAAGCTCGGTGATATATTTTTAACGTAAGTGCACCGAGTTTGAGCCAACCTTCAGTGGGGAACTCGAAGTACATATCAGTGCGATCCTTACCGCCTGTATAATCGGTGTTGCGGTTCCGCTAGCAAATGGGAAGAGTTCTCAAATGCGGCCGTTGAGACTCGCTCAAATACGGTCATTTTGGCTCGTTTCACGCTTACAACGGCACTAGCATCTCGGGAGAGGCATTAGGAGTATAATAGTCTCCCTGTTGTTCAGCAGATACGCGGACAGCTGAATCGGACTGGCGGATTTCTCAAGACCTGGGAAGAAGTTGTGGAATGAGTGATAAGGAAACGCAGAGAAATACGCGTAGGACGGTCCCATTAGAAGTATGATATGCTTTTACGAGACACGGTCGGGTCGCTCTGCATACAGCGACCGCCTGTAGCGGAGCTCCGGTATTTTACACCTGTCGCATTCGCAGTGCGCTGAACAGCGACAGGCTTCGGCAGATTTGCAGTATGTTAGCCCTCCGCTACATTTCGCTGCAGCTCACGGGCGGTAACAGTTCCTACGACAACCGATGCTGCTGCTCCGATGCGGATCACGCCATGACTTGTGCTAAATTTCATGCCTGCCGCTCATGACAGCGAGAAAGTATACCATACAACTCAAACGTGGTTAGCTGGCAAATACTGAACGCAAATGATGAATACATATTATGTACTTAGCATGTGAAACGGTGGACAGTAGGACAGTAGGTAGTTTCTCGTGTTTCACCATAGTAATAATAATTTTAGTGGTTATTGTTATTGTTTGCTGTTTACGATTTACGATTTACGGTTTACGATTTACGGTGGTTTTGTCGTAATTACGTTTTACGATTTACGAAATTTGAAATTTCATTTACGCACACCCCGGTTAGGGAGGTTAGCTATACGAATTAATTTAGATTAATAAAAAAAACTAACTACTTCAATAATGATTTTCCCATAGCAGAGGGGGTTGTGCAAACACTCGACACTGCACATACAGTTCACCTCCGCACTGCCGTTTAGTCCGCAAAGTGCACGCTGATTGCGAAAGCGTGCTACGCTGCGGCGCGGTTGCGAGTATCCGGGGAACCTAAACAGGCAGCAGCGACCGTTTATCCATATCGCTCATCGAGCTTAAAGG
Source organism: Aplectana chamaeleonis (assembly GCA_029168955.1). Taxonomy (NCBI): domain Eukaryota; kingdom Metazoa; phylum Nematoda; class Chromadorea; order Rhabditida; family Cosmocercidae; genus Aplectana; species Aplectana chamaeleonis. Next base: position 323,264 of record JAPDOI010000387.1, on the reverse strand, counting down.
CAGCATACACGCTCGTAAACGTAATTGAGATAACTACGGAATTAGAATGGTATGGCACCGAACACAACACCCACGCATTTTGAAGCGTGAAAAACGACCCACAATGACGCTACACGAGTGAGAAGTTGGCCCCGCCCCTGTATCTGCCCGCCCCCCGTATTTGCGTCCTCCTCCAAAACAGGGGTTTCTGGGCCAATTCCACCGTCGTCAATGTGTGTGGTTTACCTATTGTACCTATTCCACCCCCCACAAACGTCGCCGGCGGTGGGAATGGCTCAGAACCCCTGTTCTGGAGGAGGACACAAATGCAGGGGGCGGGCAGATACAGGGCGGGGCCAACTTCTCACTCGTGTAGCGTCATGGTGGATCGTTTTTGACGCTTCAAAATGCGTGGGCGTTGTGTTCGGTGCATACCATTCTAATTCCATTCTTATCTCAATTACGTTTACGAGCGTGTATGCTGCCTTTAACTCGCCGGAAGTTGCTACTTTGAAACATGATAAAACTCGTGGAACACCTCGACTGGCAAAACAGTGTGATGAAACACGCATGGATAAACAGTCGCTGCTGCCTATTTAGGTTTGCTCCGAGTATCCTCAGACAGGGATGTGGGATCATCCGGGCGGTGGGATCACCCCGGAACTAAAGGCAGAAACCGCCCGGGTGATCCCACATCCCTGTTTAAGGATACTCGCAACCGCGCCGCAGCACGCTTTCGCAATCAACGTGCACTTTGCGGACTGAACGGCAATGCGGAGGTGAACTGTGGCTCCGACTCTAATATTTGCGATGGACTTTTCGAATATACTCAATTTCGACTGCGTCGGATATGGAAATGTCGAAAATTGAAATTTCGAAAATATTCCAATGTCGAAAAATGGCCTGAAATACTGGGAAAATCGACTCAACAAGAAAAATAATGCATATCCGTAGACAATTGCATCCAACGGATAATTTTCAACTGGGACAAATCGTCCGTGACAAAATTTCGCATTCCCTCCAACTATCACTCGCTATGTTCACGGATGATTGCAGTATACGATTGCGCAGCACCGCTTCATACATATACTTTTTTATGGGAACGGAATTCCGGTCCGCAGTTGCAGACAACCGCGATTGCATCCCACAGCTCGAAGAAAATAGTGCTGGGACCGCCTACTCCCGCCACAATTGTCCGTGGCCTCAGCACGGTTATCTCCAAGCTGCTCTGAGAAAATCTGTATCGCTGGTTTCGCGATAGCCCCGAGATTCTCGCTGGTATCGCGATGGGGTATCGGCAGTTGATTGGCGGCTCCGCGATCGCGGAAAAGTGGTGTGTGACGCAGTCGCCCCGCGATAGCCTCCGCAATCCGATAAAGAGGGAGCGTCGACAACACGGCTCTTCGGCGAAACCGCGTCGGCACCGCGATGAGTGTGCAGGGTTTCAGTTTCCCGTCGGCTCCGCTTTCGACACACCTCCGAATTGGCGCAAACGGGTCATACTGCAGTATCGATCGAGGTTCCAACTAGACTCGCCGATTTCTATTCCGGTGCTGTCCAGATTCGTGTTTTTCATGTTATTTAAATTTTGACCATATCATACCCCGCCTATGTAGGAAAATTGCCTTTATATTGAGTTCCCATCCCACGCAATAAGTCTTTTTTATATTGTTACATTAAGTAATATAATCTTGATCGCGTGTTTGTGCTCTTAGGTCTCAGCGTATTACGCTTCTTGTATTCTTCGAGATTTCGGTTTCAAAACTGCAGCAACCACGATCTAAAAAGCAATGCCATTTGTTACATTTCTTAAATTTTCGGGTGCTTTTGAAGTCAACCTGAATTTCGGAGTTCATTCATCTCTTAGGTAGAGGGCCGAGTAGACATGGTCATTCGACACTAATTTTCTAATAAACAGAAGAATATTGCATTTTCAGAAAACAACTGCATATTGTTCTCGATGAACTGAAAATTGAAATGGCAACTGTCAGAAAGTCTATAGATGATTGATGATGTTGAAACTCGACACGAGGTTGATACAGTTCTTTATGGCTAACGTTTCGGAGTAACCTCCTTCTTCAGAGCCTGAAAAGATCAAATAAGAAGTGTGTCTACCCGGCCAAACGTCTCCTAATCCCCACTTAAAATCGAAAACCTATTTTCTGTCACGTAGGTTAGAGAGAAAACCAAAAAAAAAGTACCGCACCTAGCCAAGAACTCGCTATCGAAATTAAGTGGGGATTAGGAGACGTTTGGCCGGGTAGACACACTTCTTATTTGATCTTTTCAGGCTCTGAAGAAGGAGGTTACTCCGAAACGTTAGCCATAAAGAGGTGAGGTTCTTTTCAATTTTTTTTTTACAATTATCGAAATAATCGGGACACCTAACATTTAAATGTTTCTAAATGAATCCTCAAGAAAGCGGATATTTGGATTTCATAAATTAATCTAATTCTCGACAAATCCAAAAATTTTAGTTCCCTGATGAATCGGATATTCGAGAACTGGAGTATAAAACAAATAATGCGATTATTGTTCGATAAATCAGTCGATCCGATCCCAAGTCTAGCACGCAGTGTACTGTGCTTATCTGGGCCAAATTCCGGTCCGCAATCGCGTCTCGACACGCTTTTCGGCCGCACGCTCCCGAGTCGAAAGAGCTTCCAGCGCCGCAGCCGCCGATCTGATGACTCTAGGTGGCTTTCGGAAACTGGAAACTAAGAAAAAATGAAGAAAATTGTTTAAAAAAGGACCATCGAGTCGGCTTTGGCGCTGGAAACCCGACTGACTCGAGCGCGTGAGGCCGCAAAGCGTGTCGAGACGCACTTGCGGACCGGAATTTGGCTCAGATAAGAACAGTACTTGAAGATTTTTCGCGAAAAAATCGCTTCATTCGAGTTACAGACTTTGTTTTCATTTTAGGTTGTTTCGAAAGCCGTGCTTTTTCAAATGATCGATTGCTCGAATTACTCGAATTCCACATTTTCTTACGTTCTCGGTCTTCGCTGGAGATATAAAGACACTTTAGCAATTAACCACTGTTTTTTTCTTAAATGGCACATGGCTTACTCTGGCATATAGGCGTGACGCTGGACACACTCACTAATCACTGCTTCAAGTTTGAAAGCTCGTTTTTCGTGTTGATTGTGTTATGGCTAACTTTTCCGAAATACCTCGGTCCAGAGTTGTGTCATCTAAAAAGGGCTCTGGATTTTAATTTCAGATTATCAACGAATGGTATTTTGAACAGTGTTGACAAAGAAGCATAAATACGCCTTTTTGTGCATAAAACGCAAATGATATCACCGGTATCGCACTTCATCCTGGCACCGAGAGACTGAAGACTTCTTCAACCGATTTATTCTCCGATTAACCGGGGTGAAGTTTTCATCGAGTATTCTACATTTAAGTATCAATGCTACAATACCCGCACTAATTTACTCAAAAGAGTCGCGACTTTTGCGACTCTTCGTCATAACACGGCTCAAAGTGACCCGTTCGGGGAGCTAGAGGCATATCTGAAATCAGCATCGAGAGCTCTTCATTTTGACCACACACATTCCTTGACCTGCAAACAAGGCATATAGGGTTAATAGGAAAATCGAGTGAACGAGAATACTACCCGTTCTCAGCTCAAACAGGACCAATCGACCTACGACTCGGCCTACACCCTTATTTTCTGATCCTCTTTCAAATAGGCTGTGGCAGCCCAATCCGGCAAAGTCGATTTTTCATCCCATTTATATGTGCCAAGTCCATTCTCGCTTCAAACGGGACCAGGTTAAGAAATGTGTGTGCTCAAACTGAAGAGCTCTCGATGCTGAGTCCAAATATGCTCCTAGCTCCCCCGAACCGGTCATTCGAGCGGTGTTATGACGAGAAGTCGCAACAGTCGCGATTTCGCGACTTTTGCGGCTTTCTTGAATAAATTAGTGCGGGTATTGTAGATGTATGCAATTTGTGTTTGATTAGCATGGAATTTCATATGGATTACGTTTCGGTGACTTCCGCATTGGTATGGGTTTGGAAAGCGAAAGTACATAGAGAAACAAATCGTTCGAGAATCATTTCAAAGCAAAGGATCCCGAAAAAAGGTGTAAAATGGGTGACTGGCGAAAACTGTAGAGCTGTATGATCAGCTGTATCGGTGTGTTGCTTAACAAACAACTATTCGATATCTCTCCGATATCTCTTATTATGGTGAGGGCATGTATATTCGACTCACCTCGGAGGCTTCGCAGCGAGGTCACGTAGGTGTCTTGAAAAACACCTACGCGGCGTCAACGCTCAGCCGACGCGGCAATCGGCTCTTCAGCGACGAGCGATTGCGGAGCCTACATCGCTATCGGCTCGCAGACAGGGCAATTTGTAATGAAGGCACCGCAATGACGCCGTGTAGGTGCCTATAGGGCACCTACACGGCCGCATTGCGGTGCCGTCACCACAGATTTTCTCAGAGAGCGTGCTGCATCATCAGCTGCCTGCAACTGCGGACCGGAATTTCGCTCCGATAAGAACAGTGTCGTCCATCTCTGGATAAGGAGAAGCTGCTATGATAAGTCGCGAGGTTGTTTTTGACAAAACGCATTGGTAGAAATGGAGGAACAACCGCTCCGCTCCCAATATAGCGGGATAATAGCTGCATCGAGATAGGATAGAAACCATACTATGGTCAGTTCATCAACGTAGCTACTGACTAGAATTTGAAGGCAGTGTTCACGATAAAAATCGTTTTTCTGTTTTTCCGCCTATCTTGAAAACGGTCCCATGCTGATTCCAATGATGTCTCCGAAATCGTACAAGACCTTCTAGGAACGGAGTTATGGTCTTTCAGAAATTGAGCTGGGGAAGCATGGTGGACGAGTTGTCCGAGGCTTGTAACTTCCGTCTTCTGCAGCCGTTGTGTGCGAGCTGACCTGAGTAAAGAGAGAAGTTGAGAATGGAGGGAAGAACGGGGCTATTGATCGGAAACCATTGCTCATCTCACGATCTCATCTCGAGTTTTCCTTTGCTCACACCGGTGGGCAGGCGTTGCGCTTTTGGGGTTTGCCTTGCGCTCAAAGTGGCAACTTCGGGCTCTTTTGGAGCTCTTCCTGGCTGGTTTTCATGCGTTCTTTCGACATTAACATTACAGTGTGAACCCTCCACTACCCATTCCTAGAGGAAACTGAAACACACTTTTCATCGTGATTACTGCCTTTGAAGGCAGCATTCACGATTATCATCTTCGTTGACTCTCCACAGTGAAATGATAGGCGAGAAGGATCCTAGGCTCCCAGTGTCGAAAGAACGGTAGAAAACGAGCCAGGAGCGGCAAAATAACGGCTGCAAACAAGCGTTTTGGTGCGCCAGACACGCCTGGTGCCCCAGATCCGCCCACTCGGAATGAACAAATGAAGACTCAGATTACAGGAATGATCAAGTCAAGGAAGTACTGATAAGTGAGCTGATCGCTTCATTGCACTGATAGGTATCATCTTTCTAGCGGTCGAATCCTCCACGCTCAAAAATCAACGTAAACAAGAAAGGGCCTATTTTTGCTCAAAAACGCGTCTTTCGTGTCCTTTTCAAGCATGCCTTGCTATATAGGGCACCATACCTTCCGTAAGCCGTGGAGATATCGGAAGTGAAATTTATCGTGAACACTGCCTTTAAAGGCAGTGTTCACGATAAGAATCGTTTTTCTGCTTTTCCGCCTATCTTGAAGACGGTCCCATGCTGATTCCAATGATGTTTTTGGAATCGTATAAGACCTTCTAGGAACGGAGTTATGGTCCCTCAAAAATTGAGCTAGGGACGCATGGTGGACGAGTTGTCCGAGGCTTGTAACTTCCGTCTTTTGCAGCCGATGTATGCGAGCTGACCTGAGTAAAGAGAGAAGTTGGGAATAAAGGGAAGAACGGGGCTATTGATCAACCATCGCTCATCTCACAATCTCGAGCATTCACTTATTTACGTCAGTGGGCGTGGAAAGTGCATCTGGGGGTGACGAGCTGACGGGTGTCCAACTTTGGGCCCGTAGGGGACCGTTCCGAGCTCATTTTTCTTAGTTTTTTCAACGTTAGGGTTGCGCTGGGCCCCGCAGCTGCCGATCTCCACCAAAAAAAACAGACATGGTTTTTATCGTGGACACTGCCTTTAACTGAATGTCTACTCAGAATGACCGCAAATGGAGAATGACCGCAATTGATAAAGCAAGAGCAGTCGTTTTCAAGTAAGTTACGCGAGCAAAGAGTGACCTCCGACCACCTAATAATACAAAATAGAGAGTCATTCATCTTACAGACAAAACTTTCCTTCAAGCAAGCGTTCCACCGGGAGCTAAACTGCACAGAACACTGGGAAAGCGCGTTTATCTTTGCGTGCGTACATATTCAAGCGAGAACTGCAGGTGGCCAGTACTGAACAAAAAGTGCAAAACTCTAGAAAATTAAGTTGCAGGTGATCCAGCTTTGAATGGGGGTCGATGAAGAACGTGTGGGGTACGACCTTGACAGGAGATATTTGTAGTAGATAGGGATGAATTATTGCAATAGCCCGACACTTGGGCGTGCATTGTCCTCTCCGATCAGAACCATCAAGCCAGACGGCGACACCAGGTGAGAAGAACAGCTGATTTGGACAGACTGATATGATCAATCATAGCGCTCTGGCTCACTGAAATTCTCTTTTCAGATGAGCTCTATGTGCTAAAATTTGCTACGCAATTGCTCGGAAATCATCATCGGATTTCCACGGAGGGAAGATTATAGGACAGTGCTAGTAAAAACGGAATTTTCCTCGTACTCTGCAGCAAGGATTTCCAAACTCTGTTCAACTGGAAAGCCGTTTCTGTGGCCACTGTAGCCAATCTGAACGCCCAACCCTCTTAAACCTTACAATTAAGGGCATTGCAGGAATGTGTGGCACGAAGCGGAATCACTGGGTCAGAAATACCTCTCTCGGTAACACTCGCTTAACGAATACATATTATGAGCATTTTCTCCATTACACACAGAAGTGCATCCAGAAGAAATTTAAAAAAAATCGATACGGAAGCAATTGAGACATTTGAAAAATTTCTGCCTTTCAAGTCCACAAGGAAATGTCTAATGATTCGATTTAAATGACGTTACTAAGGAATTCTTGTGTCTATCACCCTGGTACATAGCTGGTGTTAACGAACGACACCAACCAATTTCAAGGTATTGCCAGAGCAGACCACAAATGTATTGCTAGTCGAGAGACTCAGAGAAAAATATCAGAACCTTGATTGGAGGAAGGATTATTGTAAAAGATAGGCAAAGGTATAGATCAACATCGATGAGTCAGAAGAGGGAGCTGGGAAGGTACAATACCGCTCGTAGGACTTGGTCAGAAAGTGAGCGAGGTCGGGTTTTCGCGTCTTTTTCGTCTTTTTTGTATAACTCGCTTCAAACTCAACTTTGCCCGAAACTAGGGCGATATTCATGATCTTGGCGTTGAGGGCTATCCAGTGGGTAGCCTTTGCGGTGATTACGTTGAGCATTCCAGAAGTTTCGCAATCAGTCAGGTTTGTAATTACGGTACAGTGGCAGCTGGTGTGCTACCGTCTCTGTCTGAGGTTTCCGTTGCCTACCGTGTATAGAGAGCTGGCTGATTGCGAAACTTCTGAAATGCTTCACGTAATCACGACAAAGGCTAACCCATTGGATAGCCCTCAACGCTTGGATCATGAATATCACCCTAGTTTCGCTCTAAGTTGAGTTTGAAGCGAGTTATACAAAAAAGACGAAAAAGACGCGAATACCCGACCTCGCTCACTTTCTGACCAAATCCTACGAGCGGTATTGTATTGTTGCAAGGTCTTAGGCTTCGAGATGACGAGAGCCGATGGATGACAATGACAAACGCACGGAATGACTGTGAATCATCTCCGAGGGACGTTCAACATTACCATCTGAGGAGACGACTTCCAAATATGATACAGGACAGGGTTGGACACTGCAGATGAAGGACTCGACCATAATGCTCGTGCTTGTGAGTTTTCTATCAGAAATATATGTCAGCTCAGCTCCAGAATTTGGCAGTAACAAAGGAAAAATATTTTAAAAAAAGGTGCCGCAGACTCGCTAGGATGCTAAAATTGAGGTGTCCTGGTACAGAGTTTTCGAGGGAGCATCTATTTTGGGACAGTGCAACAATGAAATCAGTCCAGACAGAACGCGAGGCAAGATCACTAAATTCCACTTGCGTTTGCTAACTCACTAACAGTTGTAGCGGGCTTATGTCGCTCAAAGATGGATTTTCGAAATGGGCTTCGTAAACTTTTCGTTGCCGCACTGCTCGTCGCAGTACGTCAGAGCTGTTGGAAGGGGAGGAGGCGCTTGGCAGGGCACACTCTTAGATGGATTATATCCCGAGTCACTTTTTGTGCCTCTGATGAAAATGTGAAGTTGAATGGTCAGGCTGCTAATAAACATTCCATCTATCAACTTCGTTGGAGTAGCATTATCAAATTCATACGATAGGTTTTTTTTGCGCATACTCGTTGCTGTGCACGTCACAGCATTTTTTATCAGATCCATCATGAACATCTGATTTCTATAGGCGGCACCTGTGCACGAATTGGCATCTTTGTGCCTTAACACTAAATATTTTTGCGCGTTTTTCGTCGCCCAAACTTCGCACTTCTTCCATAATTTTCGAACATAAAAAGTTTCCTTGAGAACACTGCCTTTAGAATGGCAATCAGGCTCTCTATCGGAGAAACGATTCTTATGAGAGATATAGATACCTGCCTCAAAATCGCGAAGTGCTTTGCTTTTCCCAACTTTCTCAGTTCGAAAAATCGATATGGCCCGAATTCAAACACCACTGCTGACAACTTTCAATCCTGATTTTCCCCACGAGTTGCGATTTTCAAAGAGCTCTTTCACCATTTCCAATTTTTAGAGGGATATAGCCACTCGAAAATATGAAAAAATTATTTAAGGTTTTTTGCGCGTACGATACATTTGAAGGCAGCACACACCTTTGAAATGTCATTAAATTTCTGATAACGTCCCTGCGATTTTCTAGGCTTTGAGACTTGCTGCAAACCTAAAATGAGAAATCTGCCTTTGGGTCTCTGGTTGGTGGTTTACCACTTCTTAGTACCCCTGATTTCGAAAGGGGAGGGAAACCCCGCGTTGAAGCAAAGTTTTTTGGGTGTGAAAATGACGGCGCGGACAACGGCGCTAATAGACTCTGAAGACCAGTATCAGGAAGCTCAAAACCTTCGCGTGGTTGTACAGGACGAGTCGCGCCTTCACAGTATGGGTAGGGAGCGGTCACGCAAATTCTCGTCAAAACTCTTCGTTCGCTTTATACGCTCACCTCGCTCGACTTTGCGGGGGGTTCTACGATTTTGGTGGCGTCAAGAAGGGGCCAGCAACCAACTCTGGGTTCTTCGTATTCAGTTTCGCAAAAAAAGAGCGAGTATCTACGTTCTGGTGGTTCAGAGTGGCTACAAAACGGTCATTTAGCTACTTTTTGACACTTCCAGCCGCGTCGGCTTCTGATACGAGTCGTATGAGTCTACTAGCGCCCTTATCTCAACCAATTTCGCGAGCCTATATGATGCTTCCGTCCCACTTGTTTATACATAGATTTGACTAGAACACTTACGGCTCAAAGAAGATGCAGTCTATCCTTCCCAAGAATGAGTTCAAATCAGGTTCGCGACCAGTTCGTCCAGTTTCTTACAGATGAAAAACAATGATTACAGATATAGGAGACGAAAAAAAGCAACACTCATTGCTTGTTAGTAAAAGGAGAAATGTGGTATGATGGGGCTCAAGTTTTTGAAGAGGATTTTCTTCTGAGGAAGAGGAATCTCTGAACTAGCGAAAACGGTTCGTATGTCGAAATTCAGATGCAACACAAAGATATGGATCTTGCGCGCATATCCCGAACAATCTTACACAACCGAGATTTCAGTAACGATAAAGCGATCACCTCGATTGGAAATATGAACAGAATTGACCTAAAGGGGAAACGGGACTGTACACTGGGCAAATCCCTAAAATCACCAGACAAAATTTCTACGTTGCCTCATGAAAATAGGTTTTACCGATAAACTTCAACAGAATGACGGCTCCCACACAGTGATTCGTGAAATAACGTACAAAGTTACGCATCGTGAAAAACAATCTGTGCAATCCAGTATGCCAAAATACCCTCAGATAAAATCTCCTCAAAATGTGTATAATTTTCGGAAGTAAAAAGTGCATCAAAAGTGAATGTTACGTAGAAATACACAGGAGTAATCCATTATTCAGCCAAAAAAACCTATGGCCCAGCCAGCTCCAGTGATTATTCTTACTCCCTTCCAGGAACTCATGGTAGAGCTGCAATAAGGACACGTTGTAGTAGAGGTTATCTGTCTGGAGGTACCATATCACACAAAATTGGCAGTCACGAGGAGACTGCGAGGTGACAGTTTCGAATCTCGTCCTGGAGGGTTGGCAGACGAGGCATGGGATGGATGACTACAATTTCAGTCAATGCTCTCAAACTCCAACTTTCTTTTCTCTACAAGTTTTCTGAAAGTAAAATAGCACAGAAATACACCTAATCAGTTTTGATCGGCACATATTTCTCTGAATGCCTTCCATCCCGCCCTTCAACTGAACTTTCTCCCTGTATGTATGCATTTGTTGTCTACTCCATAAATTTCTGCGGCGGCTCATCCGCGACTCTTTTCTCAAACAGCATTTCTAGCGAATCAAATTCATTGGATTACGGACATTCTTAAGAGAAATACAAAAAAACTATTCATGAAGTAATTCATCAAGTGTCATTAGCCGCACTTCTTCGCGTAGATGTCTTCAGGGAAAATGTCTACAACAGCGAAAGCGAGGGCACCCCAGAAATTGTCCGCGGCCATTCATTTCAACGATTTTACGCTTCGAAAAACGGCAGATTTTGAGAGTGAAGGTTGACGGAAACCACAGACCCTGCGATTCGGAACCCGCATATATCGCCGCGACAAATGTGGATTCCCAGTCACAATATTTAGAATGCACCCTGTGATATGGCAATATTCAGTTATCCTTTGAACTCTGAACCATTGATTGAAAAACAGCAGAGGCGGGTCGTGTTGAAACATCACTGTCAGCAATATGAGTTCATGATCGATGGCTTCGTCGCTTACTCCGTCCGGTTGTAAAAGAGGAACTCCATGTTGCACTCGTGAAATAGTGCGTAAGTATAGTAACGACTCTTGTGTAGGGCGTAGTGGGTAAATTTAAGAAGACGCTATTGCAGAATGGTCTGTTCTGTCGGAAGAGTTCCACGAGAAGATAAGAGGTTGAAGAAGTTTATGTCCTGTTTCTTAACCAGAGAAAAATTTCAAGGATGTTCACGACCCACCCTACCAATTAAATACCCGTAAATACACAAAAACACAATTGCAAACACTGTACATATCTCATGATAGGAAAAAAGAAAACAGAGATCACTGGTCCGTGGAACCCGACTGCAGAAGCTTCGTCGACACCCGACTGAGCACATCTCCTAGTGCAGACAACAGCTTTAGTTGTTCTTTCTGGGCTTCGGCAGCAACCATGAAGTACTCCTTTTGTGCCTAAAAACTAAAACAGTCTGTAAAAACTCCGAAAGGAAGTTGGGGACACGATTTCTACCTTGATTATTTCGAGCATGCTCGTTTTCAGGCAATCGTCCTGAACATGACAACTACAGCTGCCTGTTATCACATTCCCGTCTCGTTGTGCCTGAAAAAATTTTAAAACATAAATTTGCTAGTAGACATGGCCTTCGTTTGGTCTTCTTGAAACCTGGGCATTTCCTCAGTTCTGTGTTTGCTTTTGTGCCTCACAGGTTGTTAGGGCGGAATATTCGTTTAGATGGCCAACCTTTCGACATCGGCGAAGTTAATGAAAACGTTAAGACGAACTTGGTATGAAACCTATCCAACTGTAAATGGGAGCAAACCACACCCTGATTTTGAATAGAAATGCAACTAAATCCGAAAGAGCCCGAAAAAAGGGGACAGAGCTCGGTACGATTTCTGTCACTGGCAACCCTGATAGGCAGAGGGAAGATTCACGTCCGCCAGCGTTGCATTGACCGTTCTCAGGTGTATCTTCGAGTTGCCTCACCGGTCGTTTTCTTTAGACGCAGTGCACGCCTGTCGTTGTCTGGCTAGCTGTTCCTTCGCCAGTGACCAGACGACAGATCGTGATCCAAGTTATGTTGACCACTTACCTATACCACACCAGTGTAACTCCTCCTCTTGTGATTCAGTTGAATTTCCGCCACTACAATAGGAGTGCAATACCGGTGGGATATAGGTGAGTGGTCGGAGTAACTTGGATGAGGACCTCTGTCATCTGGTCATTGCCAGCAACGACAGAAGAGGTGGACACGTCGTCTGAAAAAAGAGTCAAGCGAGGCAAACCGAAGAGACGCCTGAGAACCGCCTATGCAGCTCGGGCAAGCGGGAAACCTCGCTATCGTTGCCTATCAGGTTTGCCAGTGACAGTGATCGTACCAGATTCTCTCCCACACCCTTTTTTCCGGGCTCTTTCGGATTTATTTAGATTCCTATCCAAAATCAAGGTGTGGTTTGCTCCCATTCAGCGTTAGATCGGATAAGTTTCATAACAAGTTCGTCTTCGCATCATCTTAGGCCTTGAAAACGACGAAACCGTCGGAACGCCGGCCCAGTATATTTCATCCTGGAAACCTGTGGGGCACATAAGTCAGCATAAAACCAAAATATATGGTTATATACAAAATACGAGGACGACATTAAACCTTTTCGTTCTCCTTCTGCCAGTCTGTATACGTTCCGACGCTGCTATAGTCGCCTTGTTCACCATGTGCAACATCTGCTGTACGCATTTTCTTGGTAGGTGGCGCATTGAGCTGAACTGATTAAATTTGGACTCTACGAATTCTAGAAAATTTCTGCGGTTGCCCATACCTCTTGGGGAGTCATGGAATTTCTCAGAAGACATGTGCCCAATTCCCGTTCTCTAACCGTGAACTGATCTTTGGGAAGACACTTGTTAACGATACTGTGGATATAGCGCGCGAATCCGTGCGCTGAAGAGGCATCAGCTCTGAAATGGAGTTATTCCCAGGACAACCTTATTCTTGCGATTGTGTGGATCGCAAACTGACTGACTTAGACTGCCGCGAGACGATATCGTTTATGTGCAGTTGCTTCCTTCGATATACCTCCTTGAGCTCTTCGACTGGAGGAGTGAAGTGGGTCACTCCTCGCAGTGTCTCGTAGATATGTTGCCAAGCCCAATCCTTCGACTCCTCATCGCTACTGTCGTTAAGAAGCACGTTCTTTTTCGATAGCACCTGAAAACCGCTCAAAACTACTCGGCGCGATTGAGTCCCAATGGAAATTGAGAAGGACATGTCATCGTGGAACAACAAATTCCATGTGTTCCTTTTGTTCAAAGACATCACTCGAAAAACACAATACATTGCACGAAACCTTGAAAGCCTCACTACTTTTTCGAAGATTTCTTTGACGAAACGAGAGGTTTTCGGGAAGGATACAGGCACGCCCTACGATTACGACGCTCATAGTTTACGGCACCAGAAGAAATTTTGTGCAAATTTTTAATGAAAAAGAAGAGAAAACCATGAGATGCACTAGGGAGACTTTGGGGTGGGGCTGTTTCCAACGGTTTGTTAGCAAGAGCGCGTGAGCAGCGGCCGTCATAGAGTTGGTTAATCCAATGAAATGAAACTTCTCATTCTCTGAAGAAACTCTCCACCCAGGCGGAGGCACATCTCTAGCTCCTTGACAACCTGAATCTGCGGTGATGTCGGTACACCCGTATGCCGAGGTTTCCGGTTTACTCCTCAGGTGCATTATGCGTATCTGGGACACACTTGCAGGTTTAGTGTATCTTGCCTATATGCCAGGACTATAATCTATTCAACTATATCCTAACACACTGCGAGAAAGCGTCTTCGACATAGCGTAAATTTGGACTAAATTGAAACGAATTGCGAGCAACGTTAGTCTGCTCTCCCGGTTTTTGTGAAGTATCCAAATTGCGCATAAAGTAATGTAGATTAGGCTCTCGTTTAGACCTTTAGCTGAGCGAAAGTTTTCCGCCACCGAGAAAGTAGGCGGAGAGTCTCCTTAAACAGTTTAGCAATAGGGTAGATACAGCAACCAAGGGTGGTTACAATAAATCTTCAGGTGAACTTATTTCCGACTTACCTATTTCCGATGGTTTTTGGCGTTCCGATTTCCATATTACGAATTTTAAAAAATAATTTCCGCTCATCTCAGTAGTCATGCTAGCAGAGATCTCTATTGTTTTGACCTGTGATGGATGAGGTTTCCGGAAAAAAAGTACACATTCTTTCGACAAATTTCTGGAGTCTAAAATATCAATGCATTTCGCTCATTGATATAATAAAATCCCCTGAAAATTCAATTAGTCAATTTCGAAGTGACTTGTGGCGATGCGGCGCACAAAAAAAAAACGCCGCGGAACCCCGTTTTTGCAAGAAATGTGGGCAAGTAGCAAACCCCCAGTCCGGCTGATTAAATCATCCGGACTGTTGACCTGACAGCCGGTTGTCAGCATGCGGATAAGCACGTTGAAGGATAGGAGGCGAGGGCATCGGCCCAATACCTGCTCGGGTCGATATTTGAGATAGAAATCAGATGGACTAGACAAATCAGCCGGAAAGCGAATCAGCATTGGAATATCAGTGATTCAAACCTTTCCAAGACGTCAGTAAGATGTCGTGGAAATCTGTAGGACTCCAGATGATGTCGTGAGGACGACGAGGAAAGTAGATAGGGCTCCAGATGACGTCAGCAGCACGTCGTGGAAATCGGTAGGACTTCGGATGATGTCATCAGGACGTCGTGGAAAGTTGTTAGGGCTAAGGATGACGTTTCCAAGACGCCGTAGAAAGTAGATAGGGCTCCAGATGAAGTTTTACGGACTTCGTGAAGGTGATCACGCGTACGCTAGTTACGATAGTCGTTGAAGTAATCACGTCCAGAGTAACGCCTATCGCAGCGTCGCGGACTGTCGGGAACTGTCGAGAAAAACGTACCCTCTGGTTCCGGGCCTAATTTAGTGTGTGCAATTGCGGACTTGTGTCGCGGGGGCGCGACGCATCGCTTTCGTACGAGTTTCCGCGCCCGCCCCTCATCAGCTGATCGTGTACGTGTTTTCCTACATTTTCAAGGTTATTCCTAGTTCTTTGATCGTACGAAAACGATGCATCGCGCCCCCACTACGCAAGTCCGCAATTGCACACACTAAATCAGGCCCGGGACCAGAGGGTAAGCATCTTCTGTTTGTCGACTGGAATTTCTCGCGTAACTATAAATATTGTTATGTCCACGCTCGCGCGCGTAGGTATGTATATACGCGTGGGTGTTAGCGTATGTGTGCATGCGCACAAGATGGCGAGTGCGCGTGTACATATGTGAACGACTTTACGTCTTTGTGCTTGTACGCACGCCCGTGCGCGCGCGTCCTTGCGAGCGGATATCTATGCGCAACTGCGTTCGTAAGCGCGTGCAAGATGTGTATATGTGTTTGTTCGCATGGGTGTGTTTATTCGAGCGCGGGTAATTGTATGCGCATCTACATACGCTGTGTATGTGCATATGCGCGCGCATGTGTTTGAAAGTTGACAAGGATCACATTAATACTTGGTGTCCTTAGTGTGCGTTGGCCCGATTACAAAATATGTGCACCGAGCGTGCGCCAACGCACAATAAAGAACGCAAAGTAACAGTGCGATCCGTGCTGACTGTACTTGATAGTGCACGGGGATATGCGCGCATGTTTGCGAATATGAATATGATTAAGCGGGCGTGTCACTGCATAGACGGCGTCTGCGCAATCATCTGAGCATGCACATGCGTTCTTGTTCGCAGAACTGAGCGTTCGTGTGTGTACATATGAACACGTGCGCGTGTTCTCGTGAACGGAGGTGAGGATTGTGGTCGCGTACATATGAATGCGTGCTTACGTGTGCAATTAATCACTGCGCGCATGAATGCAAATTTGTACATGTAAGGACGCAAGGATGTGCTCGTTTTAGTGTACGTGTATGAGCCACTGTACATGCGCGCATGAGCAGCCATGAATGCGCGTAGATCTCCGTGGGTTTTGCGTGCGTGTGTATACGAGGCAGGTGAGTGCATATAGGTATACATACTGGCACATGTGTCCAGTATGGCGCATTTTCGCGATTGCGCGTGAGTGTAGACCGATACGGCGGCCTTCACACATTGCGCTACGCGTGAACGCAAGCATGCATAATAGTCATATCGATTTTTGCAGAAGTGGATGAAAAACACTTCATAGCGTCCCCAGTCGCGCGAAGGTGGAAATGGGTCTAAGCGCGGATAGATCCGCGCGCGCGATTGCTGAAAAGAGCGTAGAACCGTGCTTACATGCGTTTTCTGCGCCACTTTTTGATAGATATCGAGAGGTGACTAGTTTCAGGAGAATTTTGTAGTATATGTCTGATAATTCAACAGAGTAAACAAAAACCAACAATTACGGAAAATTCTCAAGTTGATTTTCATAAATCAAAGATAATTGCTCGTTAACCAGAGATTATTGGGAAATTTGTGGTACGTTTCGGACCTGAGAGAGGTCATACTCTCTGGCGAAAGGTGAATATGATGAGTTCTCTGCAAAAATCAAGCCCCGGCGGGATTCCAACCCTGAATTCGTCCCATGAGTTCGGCATCAATGCGAATAGGCCACAACCCCCGATCGTTGCTACGTACTACAGCCAGCCGGGTGCCGCCAACCATTTTCACTCCGCTGACTTGGTTTTACTAGTGGCCCTGGACGGGGTTGCGACGATCACGATACCCAGTCGAAACCCGTTGACCGACAGTGCCGCATATGCCACACGGCTCGCCGCAAATGATTGCATCCTTTTCACTCACTAGACTATATCCTGCGAAAGGCCTGTACAATGCATGTCCTCAGATGCAGAGGAAGTGTCCCTATTAGATAACTTTGAAACATATTGAAGGGAACGAGAACTTTTACTCTCAACCCGCCTCTTTACAATCACAGTAATTATTCGTTGTGACAATGAAATCTTTTGTGGACCAGTCTTTTGCGATTCTCTACTCTCTGTTGCTCCGTTCTTTCCTTCGGACCCAACTGATACTGTCTTGCCTGAAATATGCTTACATTTTCAATAACCCTCTTTTTTTCACCGCTGACAACCACCGTGAACATGTTCATCCAACCGGTCAACTATTTCAGGCCAGAGAATAATGTCACTGAAATGAGGCGCGTTTATAGCCGTTTCTTCGTGATTATGGTAGCACTTGGTGGCCAACGCATTGTTTTGAGTAGAAAACTCGGGAACGAAAACCAGCCTTCAAAGGCAGTGTTCAGAATAGTTTTCGTTCCCGAGTTATACACTCAAAACAATGCGTTGGCCACCAAGTGTTACTAAAATTATGAACAAATGGCGAGAAACACACTAAAACGCCAAACATCGGTGACATTATTTACTGAGCATAGACTAGTTGTCCGGTTGGATGAACATGTTCACTGTGGTTGTCACCGGTTAAAAATGGGGGTTATTGAAAATTGAAGAATATTTGAAGCAAGACAGTATTCTCAGACATTCGCAGATGTCTTCCGCCGGAGTCAACGCCCCTTATCGACAAGTGCCGCACGAACAGCGAAGTTTCGGAGTAGCGGTTCGGTCTGCGTTTCGCTCGGGGAAAACGGGACATATCCCCCGTTTAATGTGCTCCCTAAAAGGTGGCATCGATCTGCTAACAGGCTTTGCCAGCTGTCTTTCGCGGAAGTCAACGCTCCTTATCGACAAGTGCCGGACGAACGGCGAAGTTTCAGAGTAGCGTTCTGGTCAGCGTTTCGCTCGGGAAGAACGGGACATATCCGCCGTTTCCCGGGAGCCCTCGAAAAGGTGGCATCGATCTATACGAGATTCGTATCATTCGACACCATTTTTCAATTGTACTTGTTTTCTTTACTTCGACTCCTAGTCGTTTCGCTCCTTTTATGTTTTTTTTTCCTGGAAGGTTGTACTAAAGTGTGTATTTTTTTGAATGGTTTGACCGAGCTATTGTAATCACAGTGATTAAGCTTAATTTCAAAAAGTTTTTCCTATTTTTGGAAAAAATTTGGCCACCTGTTGCCACAAGCGCCTTTTTTAATATGCGAGTGCTCAGGAAATTACCTAAATGGATACTGGAATACTTGAATATTCGATTCATGAGGGAATCAAAACTACTGGCTCTTTTCCCAGCTTTTTATTTGCTCGGGTACTCAAACTGTTACCTTTTTGAACATTCGGTTTATTAGAAGGGTCGCGAAACAAATTTTTCGTACATCCGATTTATTCACAAATTAAAATTTCCGATTTCTAGGCCATGCTCAAGTCACCATTTTTTGTGTATTCGGGCATCCTATTTAATTTTAATTGTGCGTGTGTATTATTCAAAATTTATCAAAATTTATACGAAAACAGGAATAATTATCTGAATATTCCTGCATTTTTTTACGAATACTGGTTTGAATCGAACATGGACAGATTTTCGAAATCACTCAATCATTGGCAAATTTCGAAGAGCGTCGAATTTTGTGTTTATGTTAATGTTTTTGTTCAAGGCAGCATACACGCTCGTAAACGTGGCAGAGATAAATACGGAAATAGAATGGTATGGCACAGAACACAACGCCTACGCATTTTGAAGCGTCGAAAACGACCAACAGTGACGTTACACGAGTGAGAAGTTGGCCCCGCCCCTGTATTTGCGTACTCTTCCAAGACAGTGGTGCTGGGCCATTTCCACCGTTGTCGATGTATGTGGTTTACCTATTGTACCTATTCTACGACCCACAAACGTCGCCGACGGTGGGGATGGTCCACCACCTCTGTTTTGGAGAAGTACGCAAATACAGGGGGCGGGTGGATACGGGGGTGGGACCACCTTCTCACTCGTGTAGAGTCATTGTGGGCCTTTTACTACGCTTCAAAATGAGTGGGCGTTGTGTTCTGAGCCATACCATTCTATTTCCATAGTTATCTCAATCATGTTTACAAGCGTGTACTGTGCTTCTCTGGGCCAAATTCCGGTCCGCAATTGCATCTCGACACGCTTTGCGGCCGCACGCGCTCAAGTCAGTCAAGTTTCCAGCGCCAAAGCCGACTCGATATGGCTTTTTTATACAGTTTTCTCCAATTTTGTTTAGTGTCCAGTTTCTAAAACCCACCTAGAGTCAACAGATTGGCGGCTGCAGCGCTGAAAACTCTTTCGATTCGAATGCGCGCGGCCGCAAAGCGTGTCGAGACGCAATTGCGGACCGGAATGTGGCTCAGACAAGCAATATATGCTGCCTTTGATGTCCGTGTTGTTGTTAATGTTTGTTTGGCCTATTCAATAGCGGATTCGAGAAAGGGCTTTTCCAGATTTGTTTTCAATTTCGAAAAATTCCAAAGGCCTCCTCAATTGATTTTGCTCATTAATTCAAGTTCTCAATTATAAAAGGGGTGATTTTAATTAACCACCGAATGGATATGTTCTGAAGTTTTATTCGAGGATTTTGAGAAGCTTTTCCGAATTCATTCATCAATGCGGAAATTTCAGAGTGGCCTCATTCGACTTGAATTTTCTTCCATCAGAGAATTCGTGGAATAATCGAAAAGACCGAATTCCTAGATTTCTCTAAAATTCAAAAGAAAATCCTAAAATATACGTACGATACGGTTTTCGCTATGTATACATACTACTCAAGTTGAACAATTTTGATTCCGAGATCTTTCATTGCTCGTCATGTAGTCTTAGTGTATGTACAGTTCAACTTCGCATTGCCGCCCAGTCTGCAAAATGCACGCTGCTTGCGAAAGCGTGGTGCGGCGCGGTTGCGAGTATCCTCAGACATGGATGTGGAATCACGGCTGTGGGATCACCCGGGCACCAAAAGCAAAAACCGCCCGGGTGATCCCACATCCCTGTCTGAGGATACTCGCAACCGCGCCGCAGCACGCTTTCGCAAACAGCGTGCACTTTGCGGACTGAACGGCATTGCGGAGTTGAACTGTAGTTTGCCGTGTAATCGATGTGCACAAGCGTTTTTAGATTAAATCCGTGTGTAACTTTTCCAGTTCAAGATGGTGGAGGCTCTGCAAAAACGAAAGCTGGCAGCTGATTATTTGTTCCAACTTATTTGAGGTTCGAAATATTTTTTATTATTTTCTCTAGAAGAACACTCTCCTTGCGAAAAAAAGGAAAAGTCTGAGCACAATCAAAAGCTGAGCTCAATGCTTATCGATCTTTTCCAGAATTGACGCCGGCAGTTTGGGCTCCGACAGAGAAAACATACGGATAGCTCCATTTATGGTAAGCGTTGTTATCCTCATTTTCTTAGGTTACCCTTAGCCTAGCACACGTTTTCTGATTTCAGGTACTGGACGTGACCAACGGATGGAAAAACTTTGGTTTCCGGAAATAGTGGTACTCATTGCTGCTAGGTTTTTGTGAAATTCACTGCACATTTTTCATTTCCTTAGACAGCCACGTTCTATGCTTATATGTATCTATTAAATTGGGAATGAGTTCTTGCGCTTTTTTGTTTTATTCAGGTGATATCATCTAGTTCTCACAAGGGAAGTATACAAAGCATAGGTCGCATCTGCGGAAACGAATAGTATTGTTAGTATCTCTTGTGGCTGAATAGTAAAACTGCGTAAGCGCGCCCGCCCCGAGCTGCAGGTACCGAAAAATTATGAAGGGTTTTCAAGTTTCGCGAATGGGTGTTTTAATAATTTTCCTCGGAATCTGCTCAAAACTTGTATGTAGGGGTTATCTAGAGCGGTGAATACGAATTTAGAATTCGTTTTTCAAAATTCTTAGGCTTACTGTAGGTTACGGTAGGTATCATGTCATTTAGGGGGCAAAACAAACCTTAGGGTTTTGAAAATCAATAAGCGGACTCTAGATTCGTGTTTAGCACTCCAATTAACCCATAGAGAAACATTTTGAGCCATTTATCGTAGCTTTCCGGAAATCGTCACAAAAGTCACAGTTTATACTCAAATTTTCCCCCGATTGGAGGCTTTAAACGAATTTAGTCGAAAACTTTGAAAAATCGACAGAGAAACGCCAGATTCGTTATCAGCGCCCTAAATAACCCACCTGGGAGGATCGTAAGTCAAATCTGGAACTTTTTTCCAAAACACATTCAGAGCCTTCTAGTTGGTATAAATAAACTCCCAAGCGAAAACCTGTACAAGTCCAAAACGCTATCAGCCTCTACAAAGTTTGGGAAATGTACATTCACCCAAACTTTGCTCAGGGGGTTGTTTTGGGCGCTCAACACAAGTATGAGGTCCGTTTCCGGATTCTCCAAAGGCAAATGCGGGTTTTGGAAGGTACAAAAAGCACAAAAAATGACCGTTTCAAGCTTGTAACATCTTTGAGCCTGCAGCTATACTATGGAGGCCTCAGATTCAACTAAGAATATAAATCGTTTTTACAGATGCGTTTACCGCCATAAACACTTCCCTTGTTAGCCGTCACTCCTCGACGACCGGTCATTTCTGTCTTCCAATGTCCTGTTGTTTCTGTCATACTCCTTCGGTCACTTACCCGCCACCTGGCCGACACTTCCCCGTTACCTTGCCATCACTGTCCCAAAATCCTGCCGTTACTCTGCCAAGCCCTGCCTTCACTGCACAAAAACCCGCCACTTTTTGAGATCCCACTATCACTTACTCGGAGCCACTTCATCATTGGCACGAAGGCCTGCCGTGGCTCCTCCGACAAGTTTATAATTTGCCATCAGCACAAAATTTTCAAGCAAGTGTAGTAGTTTCTCATTATATAGTTTTTTATGTTTATGTAGGGCCTTATACCGTAATATCTTTATCATCGATGAGGCTATTCCCCTACTCCCTAGTCTTTTCAGTTGCTTGAGACGCTTACCTCTGGGGAAGGACGGTGTGAATGAAGAAAAAATGGAGAAATCCATTTTTTTCATCACCTACCCTTCATTAATTGGGTATCATCAATTTTGTTTACCGTGAGAATTTTCGGGTGACGGCAAATTATAATCGTCTGCCCCTCCGAGTATCTGAGCCAATAAATTTGTTCCTTTAGTACTATTTTTGTATCGGGTTGAGCGTAAACACGCTGCAACTATTCTTGTTCAGTTCATTGATTATTTAAAGGCAAGGTCCGGTCAAGTTTCGACACTTTTGGGCCAGATGGATTGGGCTGGCCAAGCTGAACACCGTCAGTACTTTTGACAAGCTATTAGTTATTACTTTCGGGGAAAACAGCTTTGAAGTAAGGGATTACGGAGTTCACAGCATGATAATCATGGCCAGATTGCCGATATTTACACGGCAGTTTTGAAGAATGCGTGGACGTTGGCTAAAACATGGACAATGAACCCACTTGTTTGACATGGTGGTTCACTAGCGTGGCTTGAATAACTTAAAGGCAGTGTTCACGATAATCTTCCATTTTGCGATTATTCGCTATATTGATTAAATGCCCCCCCGTAGAAATAAAATGACTTAGAAATTGAGAAAAACGCCCCGAAAGTACACGAAATCCTCAAGTATCAGCCCGCCTCTTAAGTATCACAGGAAGTGTTTGTTGTGACAATGAAATCTTTTGTGGACCCGTCCTTTGCAATTCTCTACTCTCTATTGCTCCGTTCTTTCCTTAGGGTCCTAACTAATCCTGCTTTGCATAAAATATTCTTCTATTTTCGATTGACCCAATTTTCCACCGGTGACAACCACCATGAACATGTTCATCCAACCGGACAACTGGTCCATGTTATAGAATAATGTCACTGAAATACGGCGTTTAAATGCGTTTATCGCCGTTTCTTCGTAATTTTGATAGCACTTGGAGGCCAACGCATTGTTTTATGTGAAAAACTTGGGGACGAGAATCATCGTGAACACTGCCTTTAAAGAAGACCGCAATTTCCCGCAGTTTTCGCTCAATCATTGAGATTACCTGTAGCATATGCTCCGATTCAGCGGGAAATATCGAGATCGGAATTCTACTCGAACCCGGCCTCTAAGTAATTTATGTGGATGAACTTGCTATTTTCTATATCTGCATTCATGCTTTTAATTGCTTTGCTTCAGTTATACGTTTACATGAAAATGTAATAAACATACTACATTTCTTGTTTCTAGTACCATCGTGGGACAATAGTAGAATGTGTATGCAATGATGCATTCACTGCCTGTTGAACCATTGTCATCTACTGCAGCGTTGGCCTTCGTTCCAGCATTCGTTTCGCAAGGCAGCTAGCTGCGCTGGGAGCTAGCTGCCCAGCAGAACGGCTGCGAACGAGCTAAGTTTCAAGGGAAACGGCGAACCTTTCGGGCCAGATTTGCCGTTTAACGGCTGCAAACGAGTTATCTTTCGGGAAAAAAGGGAAAGGTTTTGGGTTAGACCGGCAGTTAAACGGCTGCGAACGGGTGATGTTTCGGTGAAAACGGCAAACGTCCCGGACTAGACCTTGCGGGCAAAACGGCTGCGAACGCGACACCCCTCAGGCTAATTGCCGAAGCTTCCGGGTTGGAAATTGTCCGTTAAACCGCTGGAAACGCCAAATGGTGGCGGAGAGAACAGCGGAAGTTTCGGGTCAACCCCGCCCCTTTTGAGTTTTGTTACGCTCGCGGTCTGCCGGAAGGATGGCGTTCGGCCGCCATTCGAAACGTCGTCCTGTATGAGTTAGTTGGGTCCGAAGGAAAGATAGGAGCAGCATAGAGTTGAGAATCGCAGAAGACGGGTCCACAAATGATTTCATTGTCACAACGACCAATTCCTATGAGAGTAAAGAGGCGGGCGAGAGTAAAAGATTTCGTGTCCTTCTGGTGCGTTTTTCGCGATTTCTTCGTCATTTCAGTTCTACCCGGGGGCCAAACAATCGATTTAGCGAATAATCTCAGAATCGAAGACCGTGAACACTGCCTCTAAGTGAGCCTTACCAGCTGGATGAGTTCATCCATCACAGATTCAGAGAGCACGATTCCACTCGACGTAACCATTGCTCTCGATTTCTCGCGATTTTGGATTACCGGCAGATCACCGTTCTGCTGGAGATCTTCAGCTTTCACTTCCACTTCTGTTGGCAAGTTGTGTTTTTCGTCATTCTCCGATTTGCTGCCAAACAGAACATCTGTTATCTGAAGAATGCACGATCAAAGCAGAAACAGTGCTTTTCAGAGCGTGGTTCACATTATGCAAAACGGACTTTCATCTGTCTCTTTCAGTCCGCAGGTCCGCAATACAACTTGTGAATTCACTACGAAATCGAATGCATGTAGTATCAAAAGGTTGCTGAGTTTAATACAAAACTTAGGTGTCAGGCGGGAATCGAACCCGCACTGCATCGCTTACCGGGTAGTGTTAACACTCTTGCCCGGTAAGCGATGCAATGCGGGTTCGATTCCTGCCTGACACCTAAGTTTTGTATTAGTACCTGCCTGACACCTATACCTGCTTGACACCTAAGTTTTGTATTATTATTTTTTTTATTAATACAAAACTTAGGTGTCAGGCAGGAATCGAACCCGCATTGCATCGCTTACCGGGTAGTGTTAACACTCTTGCCCGGTAAGCGATGCAATGCGGGTTCAATTCCTGCCTGACACCTAAGTTTTGTATTAAACTCAGCAACCTTATGATATCTTGTGATTATATACCATGCCATAAAAAGGCATTAAATATTCAAAAACATCAAAACGTATGTAGTATGTAAAGACCAATCACATGGGAACTGAAGAATTTCGGATAGGAATGAAACACATACAATGTCGATAACTCACTTCGCCCTCAGAACTGTGCTCGGCAGTAAGAGGACTGCTACTTTGCAGCTCCACACGCGGAAATGTGGCATCGCGTGGAAGCGTAGCATCACATCGGGTAGAACTGAAATGGTTTCTTTTCATCGAACTTCAGAGAAAAATCTTTCCTACCCATGAAGAAGGTGACACAAAAAAAATCCTCTAAACCATTTCCTGGCAGTAGATTCTCCGCCCACTTTCACCCTGTTGTCCAACCACGTCAGCCTTTGCTGCGCCTGTGATAGGTCAACGTCGAAATGGGAGGGGAATCCTCTCCCAGCAAAAGATCTGTGGCCGTATTCATGAAACGGCGGGCGCAGGAAGAAGCCGTAACCTTCCCGACCCGCCGTATAACCACGTTTTGTGGCTCCTCTGTCGAGATTTCAATAGTGACGGCTTTACTTGTTCCGAATCGAATAATCGGATGAGTATCCGACTGTTTCAGTCGGATAAAAAAGTCGACTATTTATTCGAAAAGTCGAATATTCGAAAAAGTGCGATATCCGACTACAGTCGAAAAGTCGAATATTCGAAAAAGTGCAATATCCGAGTACAGTCGAAAAGTAGAATATTCGAAAAAGTGCGATATCCGACTATAGTCGAAAAGTCGAATATTCGAAAAATTGCGATATCCGACTATAGTCGAAAAGTCGAATATTCGAAAAAAGGCTATATCCGACTACAGTCAAAAAGTCGGATATTCGGATAGTTTAAAATTCGACTATAGTCCTAATGGCGAATATTACAATCCTACCACCAAAAAGCTGCACGCCAATCACACTCCTGGAAAATATATAAGTTCGTCCGAAATTTAATATTCAATTTTAGTTATCCATTTGAACATAATATTTAATTATATTTTGTTTTGGAAGAAACTTTGTGGTTGTAAGTCAGTTGGGAGCGATTTTCAAATAAACCCAATTGATGTCGACAGACTTCTGCTATTGGTTGGACGACTACAAGGCGTACCTAAACTGTAGAGGCTATTTTCGTGGGATAAATAACCGAATCGCTGTGGGCACCCTTCTGTGCGCCTGTAAAGTTGTTCCCACTCGTATTGACCAGCTCACTACTCTGCTGATGATTAGCAAGATGCTTCCGAGGGAGCGACCTGTCTTGCCCTCTCATTCCGTTAGGCGAGGTTTTTTCGGGTTTCAGCGACGTTCGCTGAAGCCCGCGTATTCTTGCGTCGAAGGTGCAAGGGTGCGAGTTTTACGGAATCTCTACGTAAAAACGAAGGATGAATTCGCTTTATCGATCTCGCTGTCGCTAGGCCCATAAGTTCTCGCCATAATTGTAGCGAGAATTTACGGGTCTGTGGCTGGTCGAGGAGGTTGACCCCGAACCGCTCTCTGGAAAATCGTGTCAAGAAAATTGTGACCGCGGGGATGGTGCAGGCCGTGGGAAGAAACGGCAATGCAGTCGGTCGCAGCGGAGACCGCTCTGTAGTACGGATCAGGACAGGGTGGATCGATCAAGGCGAGAATCTCCCACCTTATTTTTCGCATTCGCGGCAAGAATTCACGTAGCTTGTGCGGGTGATGTAGCGAGAATTTCCGTAGTTACTGAGGGTGACGTAGCTAAAATTCCACCAACTGGGGCTAATACATATAGTTAGGCCCGTGGCTTGCTTCCTCAAGAGAAATCATCTTTATCTAACCCGCGGCTGGCGCGGTGGTCGCGTACGCCGGCCCGCTCATCGATTCAAGCCGAGAGAAGAGCGCAGCTGATCAGCTTACCGTACCGGCAGCCGCTGGTGAGATTAAAACTGCCCCGCTCCAGCCGCGGCTGAGATTCAAATGTTTTTTCTTGAGGAAACAAGCCACGGACCTAACTATATGACCGTAGTTTACGTAAATGCTCGCGATAAAATTAGACTAGATGTCTCCGAAACCCTCGGGCGCATCTTGCCACCCGTTGGCAGTAAACATAGAGTTCGCGCATCATTTTAGTCTGATGAATAGAAGGGACTGCGACGGTAGATCACCCCGAGCGAATCGAAACCCTATTCTTCAGTGAGGCCGCCAACCCCGCACGGCCGGCCGCCCGGTCCATGCGTAAGACTAAAACGAAAACGGAAACCATATTTCCCCGCGAGATTTTTTTGCAACCTTTTTGAAACCTGTGTCTTTTTACATTGTTCCCAAACAGAGGTGTGCGAAATTTTTGCTTCGGTAAATACGGTAAAAACGGAAAATTCGGTAGAAATTCTGACTTCGACTTTGGTACATATCCCATACGATAGAACAAATGACCAATATTATTTATGCATCATTTTCAATAGTGCATGAGGATAGTGCAAACAATGAGTGAGTTTTACATACATACTAGCGAGACCTAGCGAAGTTTTCGCTCACAGAAACTTTTCCGTGAGCCAACTACCTGAGACGGATTAGTTTGTTAGAACGGTGGTGACTGACTTCCGTCTACCCGAAAGTTGCTGTACGTATGGACTCTCCTGAGCAGAGCAGGGTGCCGTACATTTACAGCAGGCCGTGGGGGTATCAAAATGTGGGATCATAAAGCAAAACATAAGAAGCCAGCGGTAAATCGTCGGTTGCTACCGGCACAAAATTCACAACCCCTTCTGTACTTCCTTCCCTTACGTCGCTACCCACTGCCCTTTCTCCCAATTTGTAAAGTTCACAAGCGATTATTCTCGCTCTACCGTCTCTATCATGATAAGGAAAAATGCATTCTCATATTATATGATGTTTCCCTAATTGACCAACATCATGACCTTGTTCTCAATGAATGAAATTACTGGGTGGTTGTTTATGTTTTTGTGGTGCAGATTTTGATAAGCTCAGACTTGCAACATACTCTGCCAATTCGAGACTTCATGCCTCAGAAAGAGACTTGATGCTCATGTACAAATCGGCATGAAGTCTTAATTTTCCGCGTTAAATTCAGTGTATGGGTGAATTTGCCGCTAGGATAGGTGAGAATGAGGTGAATATCTCGTGAAAATGGTGCGAACTGGCAGCGAGAGAGGGTCCAATTTACCTCGAAAATGAGGTGAAATCACATCGGAAATTTCACGAATTTGAAGGCCCATAGCGCAAGAAGCCCCGCCTTGTCCGCAACATGGGCGTAATGTTCACCGAGGTCTGCGGTGAGGAGCCACCCTCTGCGGACCGCGGCGTAAAGCCTCTTTCACACTTGCCCGACCGACGTCGGAAGACTCGTTATCGAATGTCTAATATCTATTTACCCTACCCTACCCACCTTATCTATCTTAACTTATCAAATTTGATAACGAGTCGTCCGACGTCGGCCGGCAAACTATGAAAGGGGCTTAACTCGCCCCCCCCCCCCGGGAGGATACCCACTGTATCCTCCCAGCAGCCAAAAATATGCTGGCCTCCGGAGAGTGAGCCGAAGTCACCTTTCAGGGCCGGCATCATAATGCCGATTGAGGACTCTAGTGGGATGAGGCGGCTTTTATACCGGCTGTACTCAGCAACGACGGTAATTTCATCCTTTGCGCTGAGTGATATCCAGCCGCTCAACAACTGATATGCATTAACATGTTCTCAGGCACTCAACGGGTCCAATAATAATAGCAATCTGAATAGCGTTCGAATGGACGAGGGGCAAAACCCTCGACGTCGGCGTAGTTGCCGACAACTTCCGTTCGAACTCGCAGCCGTCCGTTCGAACTCACATCCGCCCCCTGCAGAGTGCCGCGCGATCGACTTGTTTCTACCCATTTTGACCTGCTTCTAGTCACCGAACCACGTCGACGATATCGATTTCATTTTCTATTTCTCTATCTTGTTAAGTCGTCTAAAGTTGTCAATTTCTTTGCTTTTTCATTATCTTCACGATTATTCTCCACGTTATATGTACCTTCTCATATTCGCTTCTCTTTCTTCTGCCGAATAGGTTGTTGGTAAGGGCGAGAATATCTTCGATTTTGTCGTTCAAATCAAATATTATCTATCCGTCTCTAGCTTTGAAGCACTTGAACCGCCGCGCACAGTCTAAGTTAAGTATAGAGGGTAATTTTTTATGCGACAATTGTCCTTAAGGAGGACATAGCTATTTTGTCATACTGTCATACCAACATATAACAGTATAGAAATCGCCCTTTTGTTGTAATAGAAGAGTCACCTCCATAATTATTCCAGTCTGTACTCGGCAGATGAAGTACCCAAACCTAGAAACGGACGGGTAGCAGTTTCTTCAGACTGCATGTCATGCTTTGAATGAGACTTTCGTCTGGAATGATTGGCTAGAGTAGATCGTATGCCCCGACAACCTGTACTGCAGAAAGGAAGAAGGAAAAGTGGAGCAAAAATTTTTAGGTCGAAACATAGTCGAACATGAAAACTGTCAGATATCTGCCATACCCGCGCTAAGTTTTGTAAAAACGGGAAGCATTTGCCAAACTTGGCAAAAAAGCGTACGATGTTTACAACATTTTTGAACGATAACTTTTTTGGATTCTGAGAACGCTAACATATATTCACAGCTCGAATCCCTATCTAATAATGCACAGTGTGGACCGAAATTCCCTGAAATCGCTTTGTTTTTGAATGAAATTGTTTTTGCGGCCTTTTTTTTTTTGAAAAAACGTCGCGCGCGGCGAGGTGCGACGAAACTTTGAGTTGTAATTGTACAAGTATTAGGAGAGTAGTCTCTATGTTTTCATCGTAAATTAGATGCAGGCGGGATTATCTCGGGATTTGTACAGGTAGAATTTTCGACTTCCTTCCTTTAACGTTTTGGGGCTTGCGCAGCACAAGTCCGACTTTTCCGAAGTTTTCAAGCTTGTTTAATGAAAGATTTCCAAAATTCTACCTGCACAAATCTCGTGACCGTCCCACCTGCATCTAATTCGCGAGGAAAACATAGAGTTTGCTCATCCATTACTTGTCTAATTACAAATCAAAGTTTCGCCGCATCTTGCCGCGCGCGAAGTTTTCAAAAAACGACCGCAAAAACAATTTCATTCAAAAACAAAGCGATTTCAGGAAACTTTGGTTCACAAAGCACACCGTCATGTGGGAATTTCAGCTGTGAATATGATAGCGTTTTCAGAATGCAGAAAAAGTCTTCGTTCAATAAAGTTACAAGCGTCGGACGTTTTTTGCCAAGTTTGGCAAATGCTCTCCGTTTTTACAAAACTTAGCGCGGGTATTGCATCTTGTCTATTTTCTAATTTATTTTGCTCAGTGCAGGGGCGCGATCAGGGTACGGCACCAGGTGTGGATATCCACAGGGGGGTTAAGTTGCGGAGGGTTAGAGGGGGATATGAGCCCGTGATCTTATTCACTAGTAATGTCTTGTTTGTTTTTCAATTGCTCCTCTTCTTTGAAATTTATATTTTTTGAAATAAACTGTTCAGATTCTTTTAACAACAGAAACAGATCAAAAACGGGCTATGAAACGGCGAAAATCACATGGTTCCTGCGCGTGCTGGTGCGGAGCGGAGTTAAGAGTCAGTGAGAGAGCGGAGGGCAGACGGAGGCCGCAGCATCGGGCGCACCGCTCGCGCCTCGAACGATGAGAATCACGACGTTTTATTCAGGGTAACACTCCTGGAGATCTGGGAAAATTGCCAAAAATTTGACAAAATCAAACTCCTGGGGGCGGGTCTGAGTAAAATTGGCCTTCTCCACACCTCGTGCAGTACCCTTGGAGTGATAGATTCGGTGGTCTCGTGCAATCGTATATTGTTAGATTGAAGTTTGATTAAGCAGAGTTCATCTTCTCCACTAATCCAGCTTAATTACCTGTACTTTGACTGTCCATGGTATTTAATATCATTGCAGAAAATTCCTGGATAGGCTTCTGAAGTTTATATTCTCTACTGTCATATTGGATACGGTGAGCTGTCACTAAAGTTTCTTATTGATCACTCCTGATCCAAGTAAAGCGCGTGCTGTTTAGTGCGCATTGCATCAGTCCCCTGAACCTAAGGGTTGAAGTAATAGCGAGAGGGCACAGAAAGGAGAAGAGGAGATTGCGGCTCAAACTGTCCTGGAAAGTGCTCTACATGTTGAGAAAAGAACGGAGTTTCTGGTCAAAGTAGGAAAGGAGTAGGAGCGCTAAAAATTGAGAAAAAATCAAGAAGCCGGCGTAGAGAAACTACGAGAGTGGGAAGCGCCCTCAATATCAGAAGGATACATGAGGCAAGAAAAAAGCCAGAGAAAAGAAGAGAGATTAACAAAAAAAAATCGGCAAAGATAAGTCTCACAACACTGGGGCTGAGGGGAGAGCGAGAGAAAAAAACAAACTATTGTACCAGTTATAGGGTAGCTGTAGGATTCAACCGCAAGTGCGGCCCGCAGAGAGAAATAGAGAATTGAGAGAGAGCACATCACTAGGAAGCAAGAAAGTTCACAGCACTAAAGAGTGAGGGATGTGTCACACAGAGGAGGGGCAACTTAACAGCGAACTAAAGACAATCCTTAAAAAACCAAACCTCCAGTCGCGATGCGGCTGGAGCGATCTTATGCAAATGGTGCAAGAGCTACGGAATGCTGCTTTCAAACGGTTTTGAAAAATCATTGATAAAGAAATCCCAACTTTTTTAGTTTGAAACTCATATAAAACGAAAACGTTTTCGTATCTGTGCAATCTGTTGAAACAACAATAGTTGAGTAGTCACAAGAAAATCTTTTTTATATCCTAGATAGGAGAACCCGAGCAAATCCCGACATCTGCATTTCAGATATGCGGAATATAACAAAACGTGCGTAATCATAAATTTCAATTCTTCCGATTTACAGTATACTGAAAGTGGCTGCTGAAAGTTATTGTGGATACTGCCTGCGCTTCGTGTGGATTTCGATTTGAATATGCTCTGTCTAGCAAGTGCTTTGAGCGCTGCTATGTTTTGTTTGTTATACCTGCTCAATCATGTTTTTGGCTAGGCTTGTGCGATTGATTCTTCATTACGTGATGTTGATATTATGTACATCTGTTGATAAATTTTTCTGCTAATCAATAATTTTTCAAGATAGAAAGAGAGATGGTGGACACAACTGAACAGCTCGATAGGGAACCTGCATAGAAGAGCTCAAGCGAGACGAAGTCCTGAGCCAATTTTAGCGGAAAGGGCGTAAAAATAATAATAGTTGAGCAGAAATGAGGGAATGGAAAAAACAGCGAAGATGAGGGACCAGGAAGAAGGAGGAGCAGAAATTGAGAAGAAACAGAGGGAGAAATGAAAGTCTTGCACGACAGCGCGAACGGAAACGAAAGGTTTTGTAGGTTAGGATAGAGGTATAAAGGTTGCTATAGAATGCTAGCGTAGCATTCGGCTACTGAACATAGTTATTAGGTAGCTATCCGAAGCGTGGAATTGCGGATCGATGACGTCACAGCCTCTGCATTCTCCCCCCACGTCCGGCAAAACCTGCTTTTTCCCCCCACGTCGGGCAAAGTTATTTTCCTTCCACGTCGGGCAACTACGCCGACGTTGAGGGAGAAAGGAAGGGTCCGACCCGACAGAAATCTGGGGTCGGACCCCGTTCAAGCTGGGGTCGGACCCGGCAAATATCTGAGTTAGCGCTGGCGGCATTTTCACTCTTTGCGCTGACTGATACCCGACCGCTAAGCAATTTCACCCTTTGCGCGGATAAGCTTTGATGACGGCGCTAAAGGTGAATTTGATGCCTAATGATAACAGAGCGTGATAAAGGCCGCTTTCCCCGAAGCATCAAGTCTCGAATTGGCAGAGTATATAAAACTGGTTTTTGGAAGTTAGGGATTCGAAATGACTGAGCAGTTGCAATGAGTGGCGAACAGAGAAGGTGCGGAAGTGGAGCTGCTGCTTGTATCTTAAAACTGGCAAGAAAATGTCGCAGGAGTTCTGCGCCAATTTCGAAACGCGTCGCACGCTTCTCAAGAATTATGTTTTCCTATCTATTTCTTCTCCACAAAAGGTTAAGATTTAGCATTAAATAATTGAAAAAAAAATTTTCAAATTCTACACTCTTGGTGACGTCCTGCACACTCCCACTGCGGTCCTGCTAACTTTTGATAACCTGCACACTCCAACTCGGGACCTCTGCATTTTCTATGACGCCCTGCACACTTCAACTGGGGACCTGCGCACTCTCTATGACGTCCTGCACACTCCCGTTAGGGTTCTTCACACTTTCTATGACGAATTGCACCCTACCATTTGGGTCCTGCACACATTCAATGACGTCCTGCACACTCCCACTGGGGTCCTGCACATTCCTACTTAGGACCTGCACACTTTCTATGACGTCCTGCACACTCCGATTAGGGTCCTGCACACTTTCTATGACGTCTTGCGCACCCTCACTGGGGTCCTGCACACCTTTTATGACGCCCTGCACACCCCCACTGGGGTCCTGCACACTTTCTATGACGTCCTGCACACTCCCACTGGTGTCCTGCACACTTTCTATGACGTCCTGCACACTTCCGCAGGGGTCCTGCACACTTTCTATGACGTCTTGCACACCCTCACTGGGGTCCTGCACACCTTTTATGACGCCCTGCACACCCCCACTGGGGTCCTGCACACTTTCTATGACGTCTTGCACACTCCCACTGGGGTCCTGCATACTTTCTATGACGCCCTGCACACTCCCACTGGGGTCCTGCACACTTTCTATGACGTCCTGCACACTCCGATTAAGGTCCTCCACACTTTCTATGACGTCTTGCACACTCCCGCTGGGGTCCTGCACACTTTCTATGACGTCTTGCAAACTCCGACTGGGGTCCTGCACACTTTATATCACGTCCTGCACACTCCCACTGGGGTCCTGCAAATTCCTACTTAGGACCTGCGCACTTTCTATGATGTCCTGCACACTCCGATTAAGGTCCTGCACACTTTCTATGACGTCTTGCACACCCTGACTGGGGTCCTGCACACCTTTTATGACGCCCTGCACACCACCACTGGGGTCCTGCACACTTTCTATGACGTCTTGCACACTCCCACTGGGGTCCTGCACACTTTCTGTGACGCCCTGCACACTCCCACTGGGGTCCTGCACACTTTCTATGGCGTCCTGCACACTTCTGCTGGGGTCCTGCCCATTCCTACTTAGGACCTGCGCACATTCTATGAAGCCCTGCACACTCCGATTAGGGTCCTGCACACTTTCTATGACGTCTTGCACACCCTCACTGGGGTCCTGCGCCACCTTTTATGACGCCCTGCATTTTTTGCATCGCTAGACGACTCGCAGAAGTTATCATGACCCACCACCAAAAGTGCGCTCCACGGACAAACTCGGTTGCCCCGAGGCACGTAAGAGGTGACTCGGGCTGATTTTTTGATAATCGATAAATGTCGCACCCACCTAAATGTTGGTACCATTTCATACAAGTTTTGATCGGCAATTCCTAAGATATGCGGGACGCATGCACACACATACATACACACACACACACACACACACACACACACACACATACATACATACATACACATATACACATACACATAGACATAGACATACACATACACATACACGTACACATACACATACACATACACATACACATACATACACACACACATTCACATACACATACACATACACATACACATACATATACACATACACATACACATACACATACACATACATACACACACATTCACATACACATACACATACACATACACATACATATACACATACACATACACATACACATACACATACACATACACACACACACACACACACACATCGGGACCAGGGATGTGCGGAATTTTCTGTTTTCTGTTTTCTGCCCATTTTTGGCCATTTTTTTCTGTTTTCTGTAAAAATAGGCAAAATTGGACAGAAAACAGAAAAAAAACGTGTACCGCGATTTGCAGCAGGATTTTTTTTTGGATTTTTCGAAGCTAAGCCGAAAGGGTGAAGGTGTACTTCACCCAGGCTCTCTGCAATTGTACCACGCTAGACACTTTTATCTCGCTGTAGTGGTTATCCATTAGGGTATGTGTGGCGTGGTGGGAGGAAACGGTGCTGTTCGCTGTACACGGTCGGGTTCGATCCTCGCCGAGGTGAACTAAACCAACCAACCCTCCGGGGTTCTTCAATTTGGAACAGATTCATGTAGGGAGATGAAGGCACTCGTTGGGAAGTCGGCTTGCCCCTGCAAGCCACTAAATAAGCACGAAATCAATTCCTCTGAAAAAATTAACCGCGCCAGTGCCGGTAAAGTAACGCGATCCTTGACTGTACCGCGATAGTGCCGCGATAGTGCCGCAGCGGCTCCGTGATCAGGCGATTCTGCTGCCGTGTCTTGAGCCTCGACATCGCGGCGATAGTACCGCAGCAGCTCCGCGTCAGAACCGCGCCGGCTCCGCGAGGATGCAGCAGCGAACCCGCGTGGAGTACGATGCACTGTCATGTGTGGTGAAACGAAATTGTCGCCGGTTCAATATACCCAAGTTTGAGGTGCATTCCGTGTTTCCTTGTGCGCAAAAGCGGCGGTAGCCTCTGTCCTTATCAGACAAAGGACGTAGCGACCGCAGGTGCGAATTTTTTTATTGCAACTAGACCCCCTCTAGTTGTCTTATAATTCTTTAATAACTTCCTCAGGTAAGACTAGTTGTCCAGAATATATCGAGAAGTTGTCGAGAATCGGTCGAGAATCGGGAAGTTGTTCAGAAAGTGGAGAGAAGTTGTCGAGAATTCTGGCAGATGGGGAAGTTGTCGAGAATTTCGGAGAAGTTGTCCAGAATTCTGGAAAAGTTGTCGAGAACTCAGGAGAAGGACATAGTTGATGAGAATCCCGTGAGAATTCTGGACAACTTTTCTCCGAAACGAGAATGTGCCAAAAACTTGTCGAGAATTCAGGACACATCGAACTTGAGCAAGCTGGTTATCGTTTATAATTTATTCCACCGAACTCTTGAACATCACATTTCTATGGGATTTTCCATGTTTTCGAGTTTTGACATATCGGTTTTACCGGAAGATTGTAAATTGAAGTAACTAAATTTCGGAGTTTTCGCGATTCCATGTACTGAACTTTCTTTTTATGATTCGTTACTGGAAAATGGGATTTTAAATATCATTATTCGAAAAGTTGTTCTAGAATTATCAAAATGACGTTGACAATTAGGGATATTCAATCGAAAAAAATCTTAAGTGATTCAGTTCTGGCCTAAATATGAACCTCTTAACCTTGCATCAATTATTTGGCATTCTATTGGTGTACAGTGTCCTATCCCAATTGAGTTGCTCCTTCACCGCATGGATAGGTGTGACCCGAGCCTTGTGTTGGCACATGAGCGAGGCCAGTCTTCACATCCTAGAGTATTAACAGGCACCACCACAGGTACTTACCATTCGAGATCTGCTGACCCGCTACCGTTGACGAGGCGTCCGCTACCTGGGGTCCGCCCACCGAAAGATTTGATTTTTCGAATTTTAAACCATTTT
Organism: Aplectana chamaeleonis; assembly: GCA_029168955.1. Taxonomy (NCBI): domain Eukaryota; kingdom Metazoa; phylum Nematoda; class Chromadorea; order Rhabditida; family Cosmocercidae; genus Aplectana; species Aplectana chamaeleonis. The sequence goes on along the minus strand of JAPDOI010000387.1, from coordinate 287,025 downwards.
TCGGGTCACTACACTTGATTATTCAGCCTGAAAAAAAGTTCAAAGTATGTATGATGTGTTAGATAGATTTTCCGAATATTCATTCCAATCGAATTCATAACGGGTATACAAATTTATTTATTCATTCGAGAAAAAAAACTGTGGATTCCTACTCGAACTTAGTCATTCATTCGAAAATTTGAGAAGGGCTTCTTTCGAAAAATTCAAACATTCGGGAATTTCAAAAACGCATTCTTGCTTATATAAGCAGCGTACGCCTCAACGAGGAAAGTCGAATACTGTGTGAAAATGGCCACGCTTTGAATATTGAATAGCATTATAGTTGTACAATTTCGAAAAAAAAATGTCGAACAAACGAAAACTGAAAAAAAACATCGTTCGAAACAACGAAAAATTAAAAAAATTCGAACGAACAAATTTCAAAAACCTTTCGAAATTTCGAAGTTGGAACGAACGAATTTCGAAACTAAGCGAAATTTCGGATTTTTTCGAAGTTTGTTCGAAAAAAATTCTAAACGAACAAATCTCGAAAATTTTTCGAAATTTCCTAGGTCGAACGAACGAATTTCGAATCTAATAGAAATTTTGATTTTTTTCGAAAGTCGTTCGAAATTTTGGATCTTTTCGAATTTCGTTCGAAGTTTAGGATTTTTTCGATACTCCTTAGAAGTTTCGGATCTTTTTTTCGAAACCGGTCTCAACGATTTATTTACAACGCTCGGTCAGAGAATGAATGTTCCACAAGTATTCAACTTCTACGCAAGTCGCGTTCGCTCACGCTCACGTCAACTCGGCCCGAGGAATAAAGAAACAGCGTAACCTAGGGTTCGAGAAGCGTGTTCAAAGTCCAACGATTTTTCAAAAAAAAAAATCGAAAAACCAGATCTCGAACGAATGAAAATCGAGAAGGAAATTCTTTTGACCAAATTTCGGACGAACGAAATTCGAAAAAAAAATTGTCCAATGAAACATCGAACGAACGAAACTTGGAAAAAAATCGTTCGACAAAATTACAAGGTCTAAAAATAAGAGAATAATTACTGCTGCTGAATTATGTGTTTACAAAGTTATCAAAAAAACTGACGCTTTTGATTCATTAAAGTCCCACAGATGTAGATAGTGAGATATCTCTTTTCGTAATCGAACCGTTTGTTTAGATATACATGTGTTCATATATATTCTTTTTCTTATTTACTTATTTTATTTTAAATTATTTGTGACGGACTCTCGAGAGGAGAAATCAGGCGAAAAGCTGCTGTGGAGAATAAAACTAAAATTTGTCGAGAATAAGACGAGGAGTTGTCGAGAATTAGGCGAAAAGTTGTCGAGAATGAGTCGAGGAGTTGTCGAGAATTAGGCGAGAAGTTGTCCTGAATTCGTACAAATTCTGGACAACTTCTCGCCGAATTCTCGACAACTTTTTTCGCCTGAGCTTCATATCAGACACTCTCCCGAAGCCGCTGCGGCGTTATGGCGGAGCCGAAGCGGTACTGTCGGGTCCCCGCTATGGCTCCGCGATAGTGCCGCTTCGGTGTCTGCACGCGCCAAGGCGGCACTATCGCGGAGCCGCAGCGGCCATTTCTCTCAGAGTCAAGCCTCTACGAATACCCGCTCCCCAGCGTACCCGCTTTGGTAGAGCGGGGTAATGTTGACCCCAACTGTACCATGAGCGCAAAACTCTATATACGTGTTTTAATTCACTGCAACGCAGATGGCACAGAATTCAGTTAAGATTAAGCGCCAAGAACTCGATGGTGAGCCTATGAGGCAGATGATAATTCTGCCACAGATCTACGAGAGGCTCTCAACGTTGAAGCGAACGGCACGTCAGGTCATTTATACTCTAACGGCACGAGCGCGCGGTACGGGCGTGACTTTTAGCTCTGAGGAGTAGTACAGTGTTCAAACCACCAGTTATCCCGCAATAAGTGTCAAAATGTGTACACTCAGGAACGGAAAACTCGCTCCGACTTCAATATGTACTCCTTGTACAGACATACATATGTATTGAGTTTCTAATAAATAATCGAGCTTTTATTGCCTCGGAAAGGAAGGTTCGATGAACATTTGTCATCTAATCGCACTCATAATCTGCGATTCTTGAGCGTCTACACTTTTTGCTCTAGCCAACTGTAAGGTTTAGAAAATTCAATGAAAGAAGCATAGATCACTCAAAAAGTGTATAAAAAAGTTCAATGTTTTGAAAAATTTCGTTTAGTGTACGCTGAACACGCTTTATTGATTTTTGAAAATTTTCTGTTTTCTGTTTTCTGCCCATTTTTGGAGATTTTTTTTCTGTTTTCTGTCAAACTAGATTTTCTGTTTTCTGTTTCCAAAAATATTTTTTCCGCACATCCCTGATCGGGACATAACTGCTTTAAGTATAAGGATTAAACTGAGCTCAACGGCTGAACTCGATCAGCGGGACGTTGATTTTGAGAACAAAGTATCATTTCAAAATTTCCTGTGGTTTAAGCCTTTCTGTAGTCACTCAAAATTAGGCCAGCTGAGGAAAACATCCTTCCCGCCTCAACTGTGCCAGGAGGCGCGCAAAAGTACCTATTGGTCAGTGAGGAAAGGTGCGGGTACGATAATTTCACAATGGAGTCGTTCCAAAACCGCAGTGATTGGTCCGGGGGCTCCCAAAAGAATTTTTCCAGCTCCTGAAATGTCTGCTTCAGGACTCTGCTGCGTTGCAACCCAGTTGACACTTCTGAATAAAATATGTATTTCTCGTAGTAGTATCTCGATAAGAAAAAGCAAGCGATACAAAAGGTGAAGAGATCTTTTGGGCATTCGGAAAGTAAGCCAAAGCGTTAAAAAAGAGTAGCAAAGAGAAAGATGAAGAAGGCATGCCATAACAGTGGCAAACCCGTGAAATATGAGTGAGAAGTAGACCGATTGGACGTAAAACCCCCAATTTCTCTTTTCGGTAAATTCCGAGAAAAAATCGGTAAATCCAAATTTACCGAAAAACACCGGTAAGTCCGGAAAATCGGAAACCGGAAAATGCACACCCCTGTCCCCAAACTGTAGGAGCACTTGTTATACGGTAGAAAAACTCTTAATATATGATATTTCATAGCAAATCAAAATGTAAAAGGCTCTCTACCTTAGGAAACAACTTCAAAAACAAGGTCACATATGGAACTCACCTAATTTCTTCACAAGCAAATCAGAGCGATCTGACTGATCTACGAACGTAATGTGTGCCCTAATGATCATGGCCGACCATGCGGCCGTCGTGCGTGGCAGGCGGCCGTCGCATGAGCCGCTCTCGGACGAGAGTTCAAACGGTTGCCCCCCCCCCCCGGCTGCGGAGCGGACTGATTGCTTGCTGACAGCAGCTGCCGGCCCCGCTCCTAGTGAATGGCTGTGGGGGAAGGCGTCGTTTCACATGCTCGTCCGAGAGCGGCGCGCGCGACAGCCGCCTGCCACGTACGAAGGCCGCATTGTGGGCCAGTCTCATTCGGACACACCTTATACATTGCGGACTGTTTTTCACATCCAGATTGGAGAATATGTCACGCTAGCAGCATATCGCTTCGGAAACTTCGGCGAGTATAACGTATTGCCACGAAACCTTTGCAACAAGCCACGTATAAACATCCGCCCATCAGCCATATCGGGCTGATTTGGTTGTGATGTTTTAAGCTGCCACAAAGCCCGCGAGTCAATTTGTAAAAAAATCGGTGTGTTTTCATGTAAAAAAAGTTACATGCACCTGAATGTTTTTCATAGTCGGATGAAAAAGTCGACTTTTCATTCGAAAAATCGAATATTCGAAAAAGTGCGATATCCGACTACAGTCGAAAAGTCGAATATTTGAAAAAGTGCAATATCCGACTACAGTCGAAAAGTCGAATATTCGAAAAAGTGCGATATCCGACTATAGTCGAAAAGTCGGATATTCGAAAAAGTGCGATATCCGACTACAGTCGAAAAGTCGGATATTCGAAGCAAATTTCATTTGGAACAAGTATAGGGACGGCCTCCTCTTCGCCACCTGTCAGAGCAGAGACAGGCATGGGTAGCCACCGGCAGAGACGGAGAGGAGACCGCCGGGTAGGAAACTGCTGTGTCTCAACCCCGCTATCAATGCAATCCGGCGGGCACAGCATGCCCGACCTCGACTGTGCGGTTGGACGGGCAGAGCGCTCGCCGCCTGCCAGTAACATATTGATCACGTTCTGAAACGCAAGATCGACGTAGCAGGCAGCCACTATTCTCTCCGTCCACCCACTAGGTGGCTAGGAACCTTCCTGTCTACCCGCCAGGTAGCAGGTAGCCTTCCTGTCTACCTACCGATCACCTAGATCGTAAACTCGTCCAACAGCGGGCGGACTTTGGACCTTCCTGAGAGGCTCCCAGTGTTTCGTGAATACGGCCACTGATTGAGAGCCAATAAACCTTGACCTCCGCCTTTCACCCATTACAGTCAACTTTGTATTTCACTTTTCACCTCCCAATGATGATTATTCTTTGTTTTTTCTGGGATTCAGAAAAATCTCGTGTATTCCGGGAAAGAAATGAATTCATAGGAAATACCTGGCACGACGTGTTGGCTCGTTTTGATTGAGAAAACTGAGTTCTTCGTAGAATTGCCATTTTGAGTTTCGGTCCTCGTACATTTTGTTCTCTCGAATGAACTGATCTCTCAACTGCTTCATCTTCTTCTTCAGTTGAGGGACTGCAAATCGGTAACACTAACAAACGAAGCATCGCTGGAGAAGCTGGAGTTGAATTTTAGCTCGTTGTTTCATGACCTTACATAACCGTCCTGGAAAAAAGCACTGACGTGACCATAGCAACCTACAAGCACCGCATTCGCTCTCGTATCGATTGAAGCAAAAGAGAAGCTAAGAGTAAGATAAAAAATAGGTTTCTTACATTTCACCTATCCTACACTACTTTCGGGTTGATGCATAATTATGGAACGTTCTTATTAACGCGTTTTTCTTTAGTAAATACTGGCGATTCGTCCTCAATATTTAGTTTAAAAATGCGTCTCAAAAATCACACTCATATTCGCCATATTATGCTCTACCACTACGAGAAAGGATGGACTGCAGCCCAGCCATTTCGCGATCTCAACGAACTTTTTTGGCGAAGGAACAATTACTGAAATTGCAGTACCGAAGTGGTTTATTCGCTTTAAAGGCATCATGCACGCTCGTAAACGTGGTTGAGATCACTAAGGAAATAGAATGGTACGGCTCAGAACACAACACCTACGCATTTTGAAGCGTCAAAAACGACCCAGTGACGCAACACGAGTGAGAAGTTGGCCCACCCCTGTATTTGCCGTTCCCCTCTAGAACAGGGGTGCTGAGCCATTCCCACCGTCGGCGACGTATGTGGGTGGTAGAATATGTAAAATAGGTAAACCACATACATCGGCGACGGTGGGAATTGACCAGCAGTCCTGTTTCGGAGGAGGACACAAATACAAGGGACGGGGCCAAATTCTTACTCATGTAGCGGCATTGTGGATTGTTGTTGACGCTTCAAAATGTGCACGCATTGTCTTCTCAGCCATACTCTCAGTCACTTGCGCTCGATCACTCACACACTTGCGCTCGATCACTCCTCGCGTGCGGCTTTCTTTGCTCGACTCTTCTATTCTGACTTTTTGCCTGATGACTGCCAGGAAGACTAAGCCAGCCAGCCAACCACAGTGTGACGAATCTCAGCCTCCAAAATGAATGGAGCTCGTTCTCGAACGCTGGGACAACTATTTTATGAGGCTAGATAAATTTCTTGGTTTTTTCTCGCATATACAGGAAACTCAGAATTTGATTCTTTCGTCGCTTAAATCCTTGGAGGACCGTTATCTGAATCAAAGCAAGGTTGATTTTTCAGGTCCTGCTCTCTACAGTGCGTTGCAAAATTATACGAAATACCCCCATTTTCCGCGGTTCCAAACTTCGCGTCACTTAAGGAGACAAACGGTAAACGCCAATCAATGCAGCACCCTAGAAAACCCCTAGGTACGAATCTTCATGAAATTAGAGCCACTGGCAGGGAACTGGCAACGGAAATCGTCAAAAATGGCCGTTGCAAAATTATACGACATAGCTGACGTTCTCGCAGAAAATTCAATTCTACACCATCTGTATCAGTTCGTTCATGGTAAGTTCCACTAGAAGCATGGAGTTATTAGTCTTCAGAAATGTCTTGGCGCTGAACCACTTCAAAAACTCTGCTTGGTATGTTTCAACCCACCTTTTTGTGAACGCCACTTTCAATCTGCGCCCATTCGCTTATAACGGCTAGTTTCAGCGGAGCCACACGCTCGCACTGTCTGTTCTGGATGTAGATTCAACGCTCAAGAATACCTCACACGTTTTCCAAAGGGTTGAGGTCCTGCAAACCGATCCGGCAATTCTAGCAAATTGGCAGGATCGGCCTGAAACCAAGACTGCGTTGTCCTACTGACAAGAAGTGAAGGCGGAAACAGACTAGAAAGAACTGGGAATGATTTTCCGGCACATTCTGATAATCTGTGGAGTTCATAGGTCATGTCGTTATTACCTTGTCCAGATTGAAACCCTACCTGGATCCGGCGAAATTCCTACTCAAGGATATATTCGTGTCCTTTTGTAGATCTCTCCAATTCTTGGAATGCCAAGTCAAAAATAACTAAATGTAATAAAATTGATCACGCTCGTTCGGAATGCACTTGCTTTCGACCGATAAAAAAGGATTTCGAAGGATCCGCACAAGGACCTGAACTTATCCTTGAGTAGGGACTTGGGAGGAGAAAGAATAGTGCATTGACGCGGATCCAGGTAGGATTTTAAGCTGGACCAGCTTTTTGCGACATGGCCAATGAACTCCACAAATTATCAGAATGTGCCGGAAAATCATTCCCAGTTCTTTCTAGTCCGTTTCCGCCTTCACTTCTTGTCAGTAGGACAACGCAGGCTTGGTTTCAGGCCGATCCTGCCAATTTGCTAGAATTGCCGGATCGGTTTTCAGGACCTCAACCCTTTGGAAAACGTGTGAGGTATTCTTGAGCGTTGAATCTACATCCAGAACAGACAATGCGAGCGTGTGGCTCCGCTGAAACTAGCCGTTTTAAGCGAATGGGCGCAGATTGAAAGGGTCGTTCATTGAAAGGTGGGTTGAAACATACCAAACAGAGTTTTCGAAGTGGTTCAGCGCCACGACATTTCTGAAGACTAATAACTCGATGTTTCTAGTGGAACTTACCATGAACGAACTGATACAGATGGTGTAGAATTGAATTTTCTGCGAGAACGTCAGCTATGTCGTATAATTTTGCAACGGCCATTTTTGACGATTTCCGTTGCCAGTTTCCTGCTAGTGGCTCTAATTTCATGAAGATTCGTACCCAGGGGTTTTCTAGGGTGCTGCATCGATTGGCGTTTACCGCTTGTCTCCTTAATTGACGCGAAGTTTGGAAATTGGGGTATGTCGTATAATTTTGCAACGCACTGTATAATGCCCTCATCAAATTCCATGCCAACTCCGATAATATCACTGGCAAGTCTTGTGGAATTGCGTGGGTGGCGATCAAAGAACATTCCGATGCATCTGCTACAGCAGCCTTTGATAGGAGGGCAGTTAAGGAGATTATTGATGCGTCTGGTGACGAAGATCTCGAAAGTGAATGGCGTGATCGCAAGGTCAAAATTTTTCGCCATCCTTAGTGTCAAAACGTCAGACAGTTCTCGCCCACGCATAATCAAAATTAAAATGCGAAATCAGGACTTGCGAGACAGGCTATTAGCGCAGATGAGAAGGGGAAGGCTGTCACTCACAAAAAAACTTTGTTCATTCCTATGCGCGCCAAGACTATACGCGTGAGCAGCTCGATTTCGATCAAGCTCTTAGAAGGAAGGCAGGTCTATTGAACCAACAGGAGGGAAAACTTGTGTACGCGGTTCGAGACCTGACAATACAAAAGTTAAAAACACCGCGTGACCTGCCGAGAGTCTCTTCGAGGACAATGTCGAAGGAGTGGCGATCAGGTCACAAACAGTCAACACTCGCCTTCCCCTGCTCACTCAGATACATACAGCACACTTCCCGCGGAACCACTAGCCGACGTCCTTTCCCGCGGAAAGCCAATAGAGCGGTCGCGGGCAGTCGGCAGCGCAGTTTAGCTGACTGCCCGTACACGATGAACAAGCACTCTGCGGCCCTTCTGCCGTCGCGTTACTGCTAATTTGATGACTGACAGAAGAGAATCCAAAAGCAGTTTGCGGCTCATTTGAAAACCACCCTTTAAAGGCAGTGGTCGCGATAAAATACGTTTGTCTTCTTTTCCTCTCTAAACCCTTTTCTGGGTTTAACGTAGTAGGACCAATGAGGAAAAATCGCGAAAAAGCCGCTGTTTCGGGCCAAATTTGAAGCCTCAACTTTCTTGTCTTTTGATGGTGGACGAGCCCACTCCACATCATCGGCAGCGATGATATCTGAAATCAAGAACATCAGCTGGCTTGAAATTGAATTTCAATCAATGAACATTATCCTTCGGACTGAACTAGTCAAAAACATTGACAGAAGTGCTTGCTTTTATTGGTCAACTCTTTTCATTACGTAAATTTTTATTTATCTCTTCCTCTGAATATCGATGATTTTTGATTGCTCGGTATGAGGCTCCGATCTTTTTTTGCGGCGCTGTGCGCGTGTGCACGAACTAGCCTCTTTGGGCCCTAGAAACTCTAGTTCTAGCCCGTTTTTCACCGCGCTACCTTCATAGTTTTTCAGCTGTTTTCTATCTATGCTAATTTTTATAGTTTTTTTAGATACCGTTTTTCATCGCAAACATTGCATTTAAGTTAAGGTCTGTTAGAACGAAATTTCGAAAATCCGCTTTTGGGGACTCTACCTTGAACTGCTTTTGACAAGTAAGGAGTGAGCTTCTACGGGGAAGCTTCCTACACTCACTGGTTCTCGCAGTCCTCTCATGCGCAGATGCCAGTAACGGACAGTGGCTCACCTGCCCAATCTGCGTCGCACACAGAACGGGTTTCGGAAAGAGTCTCAACACAGCGTTCTCTGCTCAGCAATAGTTCACTGGCTCCACTCTAGTGGGTGGTCCAATGATGATATCAAAGTGGGAATCGATGAGTAAGTGTTCGATGACCCCCAGGAGCAGCCGACTTCCCGCCGACACCCCGCGGAAAGACGGGAAAACCTCTCTTTCCGCGGGAAGTGGTGCGCTATGCCACGCCCACGAAATTGGGGCCGCGCGAAGTCGACTAGCCCGACCTGGCCGGCGGGAAATGGGCTCTTTTTATCTGAGCAGCTACAGTGTAATCAGCAGTCTCCCCCAATAGCGCCACTCAGCGGCAGCCGCTAGGACAGAGACTCGGGTACCGGCGCGCCTGCCTGGTCTACTACTTCCCTTCAGCTAAGTATTGTATGCAAAGGTTTTGGACTCTTCAATTCTCGTTCAATTATGAATAAAATTCCCGATTCGAATTTTTTATTGTCTGGAAATTTGCTTGGGGTTTTCATAACCGAAACATGGTGTAAGCCCTTTCTAATCAGTTATACAACATTGAGCCACAATGACACATATCATGTGTATCGCTGTGACAGGGAAGGTAGCAGACCAGGTGGGGGCGTTGCTGTTCGCAGAGGATTTGCACACACATTCATTAATTCGAAAAAATTTTCCGAATTCTGTCAAGTAGTTTTGATCAAGCTGCTCACGCATAATTCTGAAGCTCTAACAGTATATAGAAGCCCGTTTCGCGCTGCCTCCGCGCTAGAGAGTATGCTAGAGTTTCTAGCTGAGGCATTTTCTCAATTTCAATGTGATATTCTGTTAATTGGAGATTTCAACTTCCCGCTCATTGATTGGACAAACAGGTGTCAACGAGGCGGTGGTGGGTCACACTCGTCTAACGTCGGCATGGATCGTGAAGAGACTTCGCGTTCACTGTTGAAGGTTGGCGCAAACTCGGTGCCATATGCTATAACATAGGTGTACCGAGTTTGCGCCAAACTTCAACAGGGAACGCGAAGTCTCTTCACGATCCATGCCGATGTTAGATTGTTTCTGCGTTTCGCACTATCCCATAGACTCACGCAATTTGTAGATGAGCCCACCCATGGGCTTCACACACTTGACTTAGTCTTCGCATCTACCCCACATGTAGTCTTTAACCTTGCAGTACTGCCACCATTCAGCACGTCAGATCAAGACATGATTGAATTTGATATTACCGGACATGGTGTTCCTAAACACAGGTCCAAAAATTACTCCCATAATTTCACCAAAGGAGACTACGAAAACATAAATCGAAAATTATGCCAAATCGATTGGACGAGCCTGATTGATTCCCCCGAATCAGTTGACTCATGTTATGCCAGGTTTCTATCGATCTGCTATGATCTCGTGGACGAATATGTTCCGTTTTTTAAACCAGCACCCCCGCACGAGAAGTTTCCGCGTAAGCTCAAGCTGCTCAAAGCTCGAGTAAACCATTGCTACACAAATATGCATAGGTAAGAGTCACACAGATACCGAAAATACGCTCGGAAGCTCAAACGAGAATTAGAGAAATTCGCAGCGTGCGAAGAAGAGGCAGTTGCTAAGTCTGGAAATAATAGGAAAATATTCAAATTTTGCAACAAAAATTGAAAATCGCAACCGATATTCCTGGTATGGCAACTAGCAGCGCGGATATAATTACAGACGATATTCCTAAAGTAAACTTGTTTGTCGATTTCTTTGGAAGCGTTTATAGAATGCCATCAGGAGTCACGCCTTCACTTCCTGCGCAAACTAATGAGATCCTGGATTGGGTTGACTTACCAGAAGAGTTGCTATACCGCACACTAAAGAAACTGCCGAACAGGACTTCGACTTCCCCGATCAAATTCCGAACGTTTTCCTGAGGAACGTTTCTCTTGGCTTAGTTGCTCCGTTATCGCTGTTGTTCCGCCGCTTCATGGTTCATGGAGAAAAACCCGCTTTATGGAAACTCGGCTTAGTTCACCCGAATCATAAGATAGGTCTCCACAGTAAAATGACAAATTATAGACCCATCTGTCTTACCTGCGCTACAAACAGTTATGGAACGTATGATATGTAGTAAGATTACAGAGTACCTGCAGAATAATAATCTCCTTAGCGCCTCCCAGCACGGGTTCCTTGGCCGCAAATCTACCATGTCAGCGCTGCTCTCTACGGTCCCTTTCTGGCATAAAGAAGTGGATCGCGGTAACTATGTGTCTGTTTGCTACGTTGATTACCACAAAGCGTTCGACTCAATCTCAATACCGTCGCTGTTATTGAAACTCCAGGGATACGGTATTAGTGGATGTTTGCATCGGTTCCTCACGTGTTTTCTAACAAATCGTTTTCAATCTGTAATCATAAATAGTGAGCAATCACGATACTACCCACCCCAAGTGGAGTCCCTCAGGGAACCTGCATTGGTCCCCTAATGTTTCTCATCTTTATAAACGAACTTCCAAAACCTTTGCCCTCAGGGATTCACTGCTCCATGTATGCAGATGATGCTAAAATAGGTATATACTATCAATGACAGCAACGGTTTGCAGAGCGCGATCGACGAGCTGGCGTGGTGGTCAAGCACGTGGGAGCTGGAGATATCGCTCGAGAAGACAGTTATTATGACTTTCGGTAGAAGCAACCCTGAAGTGGTCTTCTCCCTGGGAGCGACAGCTTTGAGTCGAGCCGAGAGTGTCCGTGACCTAGGCATAAGTTACACCAACGCGTTTAGTTATGATGGTTACGTAGCCGACATAGTGAGTAAAACCAAGGCCAGGTCTAACTTTATTTTTAAGGCCTTCAGAACCTGGAGCCCTATCATTCTTTTCAAGGTTTTTGTGGCTTACGTTAGGCAGTTGCTTGAATAGTGCTCACCTATATGGTCGCCGTACAAAGCCGCGCTGATCAATGAAATTGAGAACGTTCAGAGATCCTTCACCTTTAGATGTTTTGCAAGAAAAGGAATATTTCGACTGGCAAAGACTGAGAAGGCTAGGGTCTTTGTCGCTCCTCTACCATAAAAAAATAGCAGACAGCTTTAGTGTACAAACTCACAACACCTGAGCTTGATATGACGCTCTAGGACCTATTTGAAGCCTCGCCTCCAGCCTCTCGTACCCAAGGTCACCCCTTCAGGGTGCGCCTACCTGCTCCCAAGACTACAGCTCGAAGCAATTCTTTTCTTTTCAGAATTTTAACCCCATGGAACAATTTAGGCACAGAAGCATTCAGATATCGGTGGGCAAGTGGTTTCCAGGATTACCTTATCAGGATGATCAATCAAGATGCGATCTAGAACTACTATGCGGTGTTTTGAGATCGTCCAATTTGATGCCTTTAATCTGATTTTAATTCAACGTTTTTTTGTGAGTGAACGTACGATTTAGATTCCTGTTTGAATGAGTTTTTTTTGCGTATACATGATCAAGAGCCGTTTTTATCAACAGCGAAAATTATGGATGTTCCGTGTCCTTGGGTTTTTGTCTTTTTTTTTCGACTTAATTCCCACATATTTTTTTCGCATGGTTTTTTATGTCATCAAAAAATGTCTGGTTCCCATTTTGAGGCTAGCTGTTCGCAGATTCTTTTTCGTTTTCCCCGGAGCGGATCATCCCAAACAATCGCCTGGGGTTTGTATTAAGATCAAAGAGGCTTAGATAGGTATGGCCCCGGTATGGCTCGGCCAGTTGCGTGATTGGTGCGAGAATATTCACTCTGCGGCTCAACTCGTACGCTCCAGTAAATATCGGCGCAAGCAAACGTCCGGGGTTCGTGTTTAGATCAAAGAGGTCCCTATGGGCCCGCCCCCGTATGGCCCCCGCCAGTTGCGTGCTTGAACGAGAATATATCTCAGACTGTGTACGGTTGTTTCCATCCAAAACCGAACAGTTTGCATTCCGGAACTAGACGGAAAATCCACATTGAATATCTTAACCCAAATTCTTAGATCTATTCAGTCAACTGCAAATACATGGAACGTCCTCAGCTCACATGTGAGCACTTTGTCCGTCTATGAGTAGCAGGTTATACCAGTAGATTTTTCCTTCTCCTTTATTTCAGTCAGGTTTCCTCCCAATCAGTTCCTAATTTTAAAAGATTTTTTTTGACTGAATAAATTTTGAATGAATGAATGATACCATTCTCTTTTCGTAGTTATCTCAATCACGTTTACGAGCGTGCATGCTGCCTTTAAATCAGGTGACACTAGCTTGGAGGATAAAGAAGGAAGAGGTCAGCCATCGGATTTTGATGATCAAGTACTTCTGACAGCCTTGGAAGATGACGAAAGCCTGACAATGCGAATGCCGCCTAAAGACTAAAGTCAATCAATCAACGATCGTTCGACGCCTGAAGAAGCTTAGAAAGGTATGGAAATTGGCTGGATGGGTGTCCCACGAGCTCTCCGACAAAACAAAGCTGAACGCGTCCAAATTTTCAATCATTTGCTGCAGCGAAACGAAGAAACACCATTTTTGAAGAATCTTGTCACTTGGGATAAGTCGAGGTTTCTTTTCAAAAACGTTGAAAGAAAGAAGATCTGCGTTTCGCCAGGTGTTTCCCCCTGAGGAATACCAAAAGACGTGCACTGTAAGAAGGCTATGTGGTGTGTGTGGTGGGGCAGAAGCAGAATCATCCATTGGGAAATCATTTCAAACAGCATTTGTTATTGGTTTAACGAGGCAGATGAAAGGCAACAATGAAGAATCCCTGACAGAAATGGCAAGCGGCAATTCAACATCAACGGCGACGTCTATCTGGCTCAGCTTGATCGCCTTAAAGGCAGCAGACACGCTCGAAAAAGTTGTTGAGATAACTACGTTTCTGAAGTCGCATGGCTTTTAGTAGACTGCTCACGCCGTTGGAAGCGTCAAAAACGAGTTAAAACTACTAAATTTCAGCAATTCAAATCGAAAAATTTCTGCAACCCCGCCCCTGAGCTTCTGCAAACCCGCTTAAAATACAAACTCGTCCAGATTGATAGTACTAATACCGTCATTTTGGCTGTTTTTTATGCTTCCAACAAGGTTAACGTTCCAGTACAGGATATACGAGTATATCGGCTTCTCTCTCTCAACCGTTTTGTTGCTAATATTCGCTGTTTCAACCGCGCACCGTAAAACTCGTCCACTTTCACCTGATAACAAAATAACCGTTATTCCTCTATTTCCACACAGTTTTCGTTCGTTTTTTCGTCAGTTCCCAATACAACCAGCTCCAAACCTTTGATTTGTGTCATAAAATCGATACCATTTTTGAGCGTGTCAGCTGCCTTTAACGCTGCAATCAAGGCAAAAAGACCGCGCAAAAAAAACCACATCATGTTCCATCACCATAACGCCCGTCCACGAGTTGAGAGCCGTGTAATCGAATCCATCGCCAATAAGGGATGGGATCTGCTCCCACATCCGCCGTGTCTCACCGACAGAAGCACCAACGGAAAATCATGTCGCTCGCTCTCTGAAAAACTGGCGAACAAACAAAGTCTACGACGACTCGGATGACTTGGTGGCTGATGTCAAAGCGTGAATTGCCTCCAAGAATCGTGACTTCTTCGCACGTGAAATCGAGTGACTGCCCAGCAAATGGGAAGCAGTATGTACTTGAAGTGGGTGGTGACTATGCTCTATACTTAGTATCCGAATCACTCCTTTTCGGATATCCGACCGGATATCCGACATTCGGATAATCCGATATCCGAAAATTCGAAAAAACGCATTATCTGAACCGGACCATTATCCGAAGGGCCGAAAATTCGGATAAAATTCGGACAAATTCGGATAATTTTCGGATAAAATCGAATAAGTTTTGAAAAAAAAATTGCACTTGGCCACGCCCATTTTTCCGTACCGCCTTCTATTTAGTACATCACCCCAGGGTTTTCCTCCTCCTTCCAAAATCGGAAGAGTCGTTGCGGCGCGGGAAAATAGGCGTGGTCAAGTGAGAAGACCAAGTGGCTAGTTATTTAGTGCAGACGTTTTTTTTGTATAGTTGCTTTGCCTACCTTTTACTAGCTAGCTGTCCTGAATCAAACCTGTGTATGGATAATACTGTGCCTCCCAACGACGATAGAGTAAGTGAGGATTTTTTTTCATATTTTTATTAATATGCATATATGAAGATTGAAGTTTGTATGAGAACATGCTGCAACAGCAATGAAGTACTACTGTTTGCTCAATTACGGATGTTTTCAAAGGCTTGCCTTGAGTACCTGGTTTATTTTTCACCGTTTTACCTCATTTGTTCCGAAAATATCCGAGGTTATCCGAATTTATCCGACCGGATATCCGTATCCGAATCATTGAAAAAATCACATTATCTGAATCGATCCATTATCCGAAAATTTGAAAAAAACGCATTATCTGAATCGAACCGATATCCAGAAATTTTGAAATCGGCATTATCTGAATCGATCCATTATCCGAAGGATTATCTTCGGATAACAAGTATACTATGTTCTCGAGTGATTATTTAAACATGTTTTGATTAAATATTTTTTTGTTTTTGTCGAATTAAAATATTTTTAAAAAACGTTCCATAATTATGCATCAACACAATAACAGTTTTATCATGTGTTGATTTCCTAAATACTCCGCGAATACATTTCGATACAAAAATATGGCGTAGGATTTGTTGGAGGAATCATATCTTCCCGGTGATGTTCTCAGGACCACAATCTACACAAAATTTAATTGCCCCCCACCCCCCCCCCAATCAAATTTCGAATGTCCTTCGATGTGATTCCTTCGAGGGGAGGACGGTGAGATTTCTCTGACAAAATTTGCCGCGAACATAAAGCATGTTTCCTGCTTGCCGCAAATTTACCGAGGACCTACCGAGAACCTCGAACTTTCCAGGAACAGCTAAGCTCGGAGATCTTTAGTTTCGAGGTTCGCGGCGCCTGGACCTGACCGATAATCCGCTAAACATATTGAACTCTCCAGACAGCCCGCGCTGTATACAATGCACAAATCTAGCACTACTGGTGGTCCTGTAGTTCCTTCAGTTATACGGTTCAGCTGCGCTCAACCGGGAACGCGATCCTAGCGATAGAATTCTACTCGCTTGTTAGGGGTCATTTATACTTCGGCCGCCGAGCAGCGCGGCACAGTCCATTTCTGTAATATTGATCACGCGGCGCGGCACGATCGATATTGTAGGATTGCACTTCGTCGCGCCGCTCGGCGGTGAAAGCATAAACGACCCCTTAGAAAAAGGGTAGAGAGGAACGGTATTGTGGAGAAAGAGACAAATTTGCAAGAACCATGTAACTTTGGTGAGATCCTCTGCACCGTGAAACTTCTATGATCATGTCGAGAATCGTACAGTAGTAGATTCGCGGAGCCGAGAGTCAGTTTCTTGGAAGGTTTGCGGAGCCGTAAACCTGTCTTGAACCTGCCGGGTCGGCGCGTTAAACCTCCCCAATAGGCTACGACACGACAGGCTCGCGGGAGATTCACGGTATATTCTATTAGAGGTCCCTTTTGGAGACCACGTCTCACCGTTCTCCCATTGATCGAGTAATAACCATCAAATCAGCTCTATTCTGCTAGGAAACTTCCCCACCAATGCAGGAGGTAATCAACTGGCAGAAGAAAATTATATGAAATTTTCTGTTGCAGTAGATTCATTTGACTATGTTTACTGTAACTAATTCTGGAGAGTATCCATTACCAAGAAGGAAATTTTCAACTCTTTGAATTTATCTATGAAAATCTCCACTTCAAAACAAACATTGGCAATCCTCAATGTCTCCGTGTACATTGTTGAGGCCTTGATGATAATAGAAACGGCCGACAAGCAGTGGTAATTTCTTCCCGAGAAAATCAGTCTTCCGTTTCATTTTACAGGTTGGTGAAAACGTTATTGTCGTTTTTATGTACTCTACTTTTATGAATGATTTCTAAATAAAATTTTGGATTAAATGTGGTCGTGTTATATATCATTTTAAAGCTCGTTTTTCGCTCTATCTATTCGGTGTGTTGTTTTTGTTTTGAAATTATTTAGCCACTTTTTCAGGGCTTCAAATACAACATGGATAAGAGGCGAATTCGCAAGATTTTCTTGTTCCAGTTCAAGCTAGGTAGAAAAGCTGCCGAGATAGCTCGTGATATCAACGATGCATTTGGCGCGGGAACCACTAATGAACGTACAGCACAATGGTGGTTCAAGAAATTCCGCAGCGGCAACGAGAGCCTTGAAGATGAAGAGCGTGACAGCAGTCCGTCTGTGATTGATAACGATCAATTGAGAGCCTTGATCGAAGCCGATCCTCGCAAAACTACACGAGAAGTTGCCGAAGAACTCGACGTCGACCATTCGACAGTCGTTATCCATTTGAAGCAATCAGGCAAGTCAAAAAAGAGCGAAAGTCAAAAAAATCGTCGTTTTGATGTGAGCTCTGCCCTTCTTCTGCGGAACAACAACGACCCGGATTGTCACATGTGACGAAACGTGGATCCTGTACGATAATCGGCGACGTTCGGCGCAGTGGTTGGACATCGGCGAAGCTCCACAGCACTTCCCCAAGCCGAAACTCCAACAAAAGAAGGTTATGGTGACTGTTTGGTGGTCTGCAGCCGGTCTCGTCCATCACAGTCTCCTAAATCCGGGTGAAGCGATTACGGCGGACAAGTACTGTCAACAAAACGACGAGATGCACCAGAAGTTGCAACGTATGTGACCGGAATTGGTCAACAGAACGGGACCAATTTGGCTCCACGACAATGCTCGGCCCCACGTTGCACAACCGACCCTGCAGAAGTTAAACAGATTCGGCTACGAGACTCTGCCTCATCCACCATACTCGCCGGACCTCTCGCCCACCGACTACCACTTCTTCAAACATTTGGACAACTTTCTTCGGGAGAAATGCTTCAAAAACCACGACGACGCAAAAAACGCCTTTGCCGACTTTGTCGCCTCCAGAAACCCTGATTTTTATGCTACCGGAATAAATAAACTTGTTTCTCGTGGGCAAAAATGTATCGATTCTAGTGGTTCTTATTTCGATCAATAACGTTTGTTACAAATAAGTTATGGTCATTTAAACTTGAAGGTTAAAAACCGCAATAACTTTTTCCCCAACCAATACAATCTAGTCGAATGTTCTTACTACCTATTTGTATTATGATATCCAAGTAGTTGGCGTAAAATTGTCACTATGGGTTCTTTTGGTCTCTGATAAATTACTGTAAACAACAGCTGCAAAGTCTTTTATATAGTTATGTATTTGCCCGTTTTGTTATCAATTATCAGTCATATACGGCTCGAATAAAACATTGCTGTAAAAAGACAAAGTTTTGAAAAATTTCAACTCCATCACTGATAGAACCGTTTGCTAAAATGAACTGAAAATACCGCCTTGGAAAACCCTCGCTTCTATTTGAAGACGACGCTATCGAATAAACAGCAACTAATATTGAGAAAATAGTCAATGTTGTAGATCAGGCTCAGTTTAGTGTAATATCCGCAACTATGTAATGTTTTTCAAATGGTTATCTATGTAGAACGACTTGAAAGCACTACTTGCAGTATTCTTTCAGTTTGCATCGCTGAAGCATATGTTGACCAAATAACTCATGCGGCCAATGATAGTCGTATGAGGTACACAAAATGTCATTGGGAAGGGATGGAAAAATACATAGCAAGTTCAAAAATACGGTCACCTACGATTGAATTTGTATCCTATTGTGAGCATCCGTGCATGAATTCGTGTCCAGCCATCGATCACGTACTGACGACGTTCAGAATCGGACCAGTACGTCAAGTTCGTGCTCCAAAGAGTGGGTTCATCACGGAAGCAATGGATCAGAGTCACCTTCGCCATTGCATCCCATTCCTCGCCACTTGTGTCGGGCAGATTCACTGAAAGGGCAAGCTGCATTCGATACCCGGGAGGTGACGGTCTCAAGGTAGCGAAAATGCGAAAGGCGCGGGCAAACGAGACGTGGAGACTCGGGCGAGTATAGCAGATGCACAGAGAAGCGTCCAATATAGTAGCACTTTCGCCCGTTCTGGCTCTACAAGCCGCTCCCCATTTCGCCACTTATCCACCATCGTCCGCTTCTTCAAATTAATACCAGATAATCTGCTGGAACGGAAGTTCCTCAAAGCGTTCACCTGCCTGAGAAAAACAAGGTATATTCGCCTTGCAAACTTTAGTCTAGTGAAAAGACGAAGGCTCGGCTGTTCATCGAAACCCATTTGGGCGGCGGTGTCGCGAACGCCGCTAATTATCGCGTCCCGTGCATTCACTAAACTAGAGTTTGCTAAAGGAGTATACCATTCGAGCATGCCTTCATGTTCGTTGTAGGGCACGTTCTTGACATCAGAGTAAAATGAGTAGGTTAAAATCTAGAGGTCGCCGTCGTAGCCGGACGATATTTCCCCCAACGTGACCTACCGCGATCTTCCGCCAAAACTGAGGATATCATATTCGTGTTCAATGCTACAAATGGTTCCAAGAGCAAATCTTATGCAGAAGTCTTTCCATTTCTGGAACCCAAAAATTTTTTAAATTTGGGGTTTTTGAACTTGTCAGTTACAATCAAAGATATGTGAAAACACGGAAAAGTTTTTTTTTTAAATCTTTCTACATCATTCATAAGACCGTTTTCAGGAACGCAAAAAAAAACTTTACTTACCTTATCGGGTCGAAATGCCGTTCCGCAATTGCGAACAACCGATTTGCATCCCGCGATGCGTTATAGTGCAGGGGCCACGAGGTCCCGGCACGATTAACCTTCTCAAACAAATATTATGACTAATCGCACGCAAGAACCGTTCCGATCGCGCGCAAACAACGTTTGGCCGGAGTCATACTTCTCGCGACCAGCCACAGTATACATCAAGCATATCGATTTCCGATCGATATACTCAGGCAAACTGAAATGTTGACAGCAGGTTTCTGAGGTTTCATCACAGAACACATCAGCAGAGGACACAAAAAAAAGCGAACATGGTAACGCCGAAATGTCCACGGGTGGTAGTAATTGGGGGTGTTAAACGCGATTTAACAGGCGTTAAGTTCGCGTTAAACGCGAGTTTAACCACAACAGAATCTGAGCAGGACTCCTAGTAGTTGGGAGAGAATTCGCTCTAGTTTCACCCTAACATCCCTCAGTGTTACACTTGTTACACTTTCAATAAAAACGCCTCGAAAAAGCGACAATTCCTTTGTTACGAAAAATTGCGATTTCAAAACGTTTTCAGGTCTGTTTTTTCTCTAAAATTCCGACATGTGGCATCCTCGCGGTAAATTCGCGTTTAACATACTCTCGCAGACAGCACGGAAATAGTGCTGAAATGCGAGAGGAACTGGCGGTTAACGAAAAACTCCTCCCGAGGAGTTTTTGGACGCGGTTAGCAAGATACAGTAGGAACAGTTTTGACCATCTATACTGAGGGCAAGTACGAGTTTAATTAATGCAGAGGGTTGAGGAAGGCTGATAGCACTGTTAGCCATTTTGATTCAGGACGTCAGCCTATCTTTAAAACTGAAAGGTGTTTCAAGGGATAGTCTTTTAACGGCTTCCGCCAGAAGCAGGCGATGAGGGATCAAAAACAAAGCAGGGATCATTGCGGAAACACGTTGGCCGTCTTCTTTGGTGGCACTAATCAATCCCTCCCAATCAGCTGTTAATTTTTTGGCGAGCGCCGGCAATTCTCCCACTTTTGTTTATTTTCTTCCGAAATTCATTCGCTTCGCTATTATCAGGTTAGTTTCATTTCCATAATTCATTGCATAGCAAAGGCTATGAGGAGTATGTAGTAAATTATTTGCTTGCTCGCGTTTCGAACAGGTTTCCACAACTTTTTTAGTGCAAAAAAGTGAAAAATTTCCAAGCGACTGATTTTCAAGTGATTTGATGCTTTAGTAATGTTTCCATCAGCATTAGTCGGGGCGTATCAAGCGTTTTGTGGAAAAGAAATGCGACCTTGTTTCTAAAACCAACTGTATTTGTTCTCCTTTTTCTGCAAGATTCGAATACTCCTCTTTCATCGCTAGATAAGTGCCATCGTTGGCCTCTTATTTTTTTTTGTTTGAGGGTCCGCGACGCACTTGCTTTGGTGCATTGGTAGAGCCACTCAAAGTGTTTCAAATTCTTACCTTCAAATATGTGCACAAAATCTTTTCCTTGCATGATGCGCATACGAGTGTGTAACAGTGTTTCTATATATTTTCAGCACTAACTGCGGGCGGGGGATTAGTTTCGTTTTGAGAAGACGGCAAACACTTCACAAATTCAACTGCACCAATGACCGAAACCACACTATTACCCCAATCTCGGACGCCAGACTTTAGTTGCACGCTTCCAAAAAAAACACTTGAATTCTTTTTCAAGAACGAAATTAGACTATCTAGTTTATCATCATTCTTATAGGTTTTTAACTATCCATTTCAGTTGAATGCAGGACATTCTTTGAATTTATGCATTACTCGACGAGTTTCGGAATGTCTTTTTCGCACCTAGCGTTACCTTCCCAAGAACACCTTGTGAATAATTCATCCAGAGATTTTCAAATTTTCGTTCGCTCAAAATTTCCTTTGGAGAAATTTTTTGTTATTCAAAAAACTTGTTTGAGAAAATAAAAAAAAACGTTAACAAAGTTACTACAAATGCAAACTTTTGTCAGATCACACGCATTTGATTGATTGAGGCTAATGATTAACCTACCATGTCTTTTCGAGAGTCAATCAGAAAATCAGATCATCACGATCAGAACGCAATTTTTTAAATTTTCCTTGGAAATCCTAATGCTCGTAAATTTTTATGAGCTCCGTGAGTTTTCAGGACTACTCTCGAAAAGACATGGTAGGTTAATCATTAGCCTCAATCAATCAAATGCGTGTGATCTGACAAAAGTTTGCATTTGTAGTAACTTTGTTAACGTTTTTTTTTATTTTCTCAAACAAGTTTTTTGAATAACAAAAAATTTCTCCAAAGGAAATTTTGAGCGAACGAAAATTTGAAAATCTCTGGATGAATTATTCACAAGGTGTTCTTGGGAAGGTAACGCTAGGTGCGAAAAAGACATTCCGAAACTCGTCGAGTAATGCATAAATTCAAAGAATGTCCTGCATTCAACTGAAATGGATAGTTAAAAACCTATAAGAATGATGATAAACTAGATAGTCTAATTTCGTTCTTGAAAAAGAATTCAAGTGTTTTTTTGGAAGCGTGCAACTGAAGTCTGGCGTCCGAGATTGGGGTAATAGTGTGGTTTCGGTCATTGGTGCAGTTGAATTTGTGAAGTGTTTGCCGTCTTCTCAAAACGAAACTAATCCCCCGCCCGCAGTTAGTGCTGAAAATATATAGAAACACTGTTACACACTCGTATGCGCATCATGCAAGGAAAAGATTTTGTGCACATATTTGAAGGTAAGAATTTGAAACACTTTGAGTGGCTCTACCAATGCACCAAAGCAAGTGCGTCGCGGACCCTCAAACAAAAAAAAATAAGAGGCCAACGATGGCACTTATCTAGCAATGAAAGAGGAGTATTCGAATCTTGCAGAAAAAGGAGAACAAATACAGTTGGTTTTAGAAACAAGGTCGCATTTCTTTTCCACAAAACGCCCGATACGCCCCGACTAATGCTGATGGAAACATTACTAAAGCATCAAATCACTTGAAAATCAGTCGCTTGGAAATTTTTCACCTTTTTGCACTAAAAAAGTTGTGGAAACCTGTTCGAAACGCGAGCAAGCAAATAATTTACTACATACTCCTCATAGCCTTTGCTATGCAATGAATTATGGAAATGAAACTAACCTGATAATAGCGAAGCGAATGAATTTCTGAAGAAAATAAACAAAAGTGGGAGAATTGCCGGCGCTCGCCAAAAAATTAACAGCTGATTGGGAGGGATTGATTAGTGCCACCAAAGAAGACGGCCAACGTGTTTCCGCAATGATCCCTGCTTTGTTTTTGATCCCTCATCGCCCGTTTCCCTGGCGGAAGCCGTTAAAAGACTATCCCTTGAAACACCTTTCAGTTTTAAAGATAGGCTGACGTCCTGAATCAAAATGGCTAACAGTGCTATCAGCCTTCCTCAACCCTCTGCATTAATTAAACTCGTACTTGCCCTCAGTATAGATGGTCAAAACTGTTCCTACTGTATCTTGCTAACCGCGTCCAAAAACTCCTCGGGAGGAGTTTTTCGTTAACCGCCAGTTCCTCTCGCATTTCAGCACTATTTCCGTGCTGTCTGCGAGAGTATGTTAAACGCGAATTTACCGCGAGGATGCCACATGTCGGAATTTTAGAGAAAAAACAGACCTGAAAACGTTTTGAAATCGCTATTTTTCGTAACAAAGGAATTGTCGCTTTTTCGAGGCGTTTTTATTGAAAGTGTAACAAATGCCTACCACTGAGGGATGTTAGGGTGAAACTAGAGCGAATTCTCTCCCAACTACTAGGAGTCCTGCTCAGATTCTGTTGTGGTTAAACTCGCGTTTAACGCGAACTTAACGCCTGTTAAATCGCGTTTAACACCCCTAATTACTACCACCCGTGGACATTTCGGCGTTACCATGTTCGCTTTTTTTTGTGTCCTCTGCTGATGTGTTCTGTGATGAAACCTCAGAAACCTGCTGTCGACATTTCAGTTTGCCTGAGTATATCGATCGGAAATCGATATGCTTGATGTATACTGTGGCTGGTCGCGAGAAGTATGACTCCGGCCAAACGTTGTTTGCGCGCGATCGGAACGGTTCTTGCGTGCGATTAGTCATAATATTTGTTTGAGAAGGTTAATCGTGCCGGGACCTCGTGGCCCCTGCACTATAACGCATTGCGGGATGCAAATCGGTTGTTCGCAATTGCGGAACGGCATTTCGACCCGATAAGGTAAGTAAAGTTTTTTTTGCGTTCCTGAAAACGGTCTTATGAATGATCAGGGGAAGGAAACCATGGGAAGGTGCTCAAATTTAGTGCGGCACAGTAAAATGGGCGTGGCCAAGTGCACCGCGCCATAGTGCCCCCCCCCGCTATGATAGCACCGAAGTGACATGGTGCCGCTGGTAGCGAATTCGATATGCAGTTCCGGCAATGCTTGGGAGAAATGAGCAAACGCTTCACAAATATGGGAAACTGCTCAAATGTAAGAAGCGCAAAATCCAACCTAAACGAAAAACAACAAAAAAAACCTTTTTGAATTCAGAAAACGTATCACGTATTTCACATAAAGCCCCAAAAACTCGTTAGTGTAGGATGATTCCTGTGGAAAGCTCTGAAAAATAATTCAGCTACGAAAAAGATCTTTTGAGGGTCGTCAAAGCTGATATGCGTGATAAATATCGACTAAGGTATGACCTTCGGATCATCTATGGATGAAAAATGCTTGATTTCGTCGAAGAAACGTCAGAAAACGTGAAATATACTGAATTCGAGTAGATTTTGGCAAAATGCCAGCGAGAGTCCAAGTTGCTTGTCGATCAGGCTAATCGTGGCGAGACCCACTCACTGTTGGACGAGTTTCAACGAAAACGCTGCATTTTCGAGTTGTGGGCGGGGTTTGGACGAGTTACTACCCGCAGCCACCGTGAGGGTTAGCTTCGAGTATATATGACATGTGAATTCAGCATCACATCACAAAGTTGGCCATTTCAGCCGTATTACTCGAGGGTATAAACAAGGTGGCTGATTTTTGTAATTAAAACGATATTCTGCAGATAAGCTGGCTGCAAAGCTGTTTCAGATCCTGTTTCGTACAATGAAGAACGTAGATTTGGGAAGCGGCGAGTTGGAAGCATTTTAGCAATTTGCGCGTAAAGGCGCGTGTTGTGTGTGCGTACACAACCCGCATTTTACTTGACGCGTGAGTCCCGATGACCGAGGCGTCTGCGAGGATTAAGCCCGCTGGTGGCGAGCGCCAACCATCTGCACACCTCACTAGAAACCACAAGAACACTACTGAACGAGCTTTTTTACCAACTCTTCTCAGAAACGGACAGCGCGAGAAATCGAAACATTAGAGAAATAACGCTGAAAAGTCCATCCAAGAAGCCTTCGTTTATCAACATATGATTTAGCAGCATGTCCTACTGAAACACAACTGCTATCATAACATCGTGATCCTAGGACACGAGTGCTCCTTTGGGATAGACTTCTCGATCACAAGCTCGGGCAATTAAAACGACACGGTGAGAATGAATTGGTAGAGAGATAGTGGCTACATTTCCATCTTGAATAGCATGAAGGAGAAACTGACCGCTGGGTTTCTCAATTCGACCCAAGCAGTAAAACGAGAGAATTATGAACGATTGAAAGGCAACTTACCCACTAATAAGCTGTTGGGTTTCATGAAGAGGGGGGGGGGAGATTCTGATGGATGACCAATGTACGATGGCAGCAGCGATGGCCTGTTTGTGGCCGTCGATACACACTCGTGGTCTATTGTCGCCTTCGCTACCACAGTATCTCGTCGTCTCTCTGCTGCATCAGGCCACAAACGACGCCAGCGGAAAACACCTCAGCCTCACAACAACACCGCTTCATTACTCGGTCGGACTCCCCCAACGAAATCATCGTATTGGGCACCAGGGCTGTGCGTTATAACGTTAACGTGTTAACGCATTAACGGGTTAACGCGGTTTATTTTGGAAAATTAACGCTTAACGAAAAAATCCTAAAATCACGTTAATTTGAGTTCGTTAATTGCAGTGGAATTATGGCACTGATTGATATGCTTCAATGGCAGATTTAAAAACTGTAGCCGAGCACGTCGCGTCGGCTTGCGGCGCGGTCAATTTTCGGTTGCTGTGAAAAATGTTGCTGACCTTTCTAGGACGCGACGCACGCCTATTTTTCAAATAGTCTTGCTGACGCCATCTGAGTGCTCATCCACTTTCCACGACGTCCTGACGTCGTCATCTGAAGCCCTGCCTTCTTTCCATGACGTGCTGCTGACGTCATCTGAAGCCCTACCTACTTTCCATGACATCATCTGAAGGCCTATGCTTTTCCCACGAAGTCCTGACGGCGTCATCTGAAGCCCCAACCATTTTCTAAGACGTCATGATGACGTCATATGGAGCCCCACCCACTTTTTACGACGTCCTGACGACGTCATCTGGAGCCCTAGTTATTTCCCATGAGGCCGTGCCTACGGCTTCTGGAGTCCTACTGCTTTCCGCGACGTCAGTAGAAGGTGTATGTTATTTTTCTGGGACCTCTTGTGATTGATTTTCGTTGTGGTCAGGTAAGGTTTTGAAAATTTTTAACGAAGTACAAATTTAACGTGTTAACGCATTAACGGGTTTACGCGTTTTTTTTTCTCAAAAATTAACGCTTAACGAAAAAAATATTTTTCATTAATGCACACTCCTGCTGGGCACTATACTTAGGATCCGAATCACTCCTTTTCGAATATCACCGAGATTCGGATGATCCCATATCTGAAAATTCGAAAAAAGGCATTATCTAAATCGAACCAATATCCGGGAAAATTAAAGTCGGCATTATCTGAATCGATCCATTATCCGAAGGGTCGAAAATTCCGATAAAATTCTGGTAAAATTTCGGATAATTTTTGAATAAAATCAGATGCACTAGGCCACGCCCATTTTTCCGTACCACCTTCTACCAGGTTGTCCAATAATTCTTGTCCGATGATTTCACCATTTTTAATTTTTTTTCAACTTTATTGAAAAACAAGTCTAATCAACAATATAATCACCACAGTTACCTACAACAGTGGCCCATCGATTGGGCAGGTCGCCGATGCCCTTCGCCCAGAACTCCGGGGGCTGCGACTCGAAGAAGTCCGCGATGCCGGATTCAAGGTTGTCGTAGTTGGTGAATTTTCTTCCGGCCAAATGGTGCTTCAGCGGGCGGAACAAGTGGTAGTCAAAGGGGCGAGGTCCGGGGAATACGGCGGATGGGCAACCGTCTCCCAGCCGAGCGTCGCCAACTTCTGCTGGGTCTCCTTCGCCACGTGGGGGCGCGCGTTGTCGTGCAGCAGGTGGACCGAGGCCCGTCGGGGACGCTTTTCTCGGATGGCGGCGGCTAGTTTCTCGAGCTTATCGGTGTAGATGGAGGCGGTGACCGTCCTGCCTTGCGGGAACAGCTCGAAGTACAGCATGCCCTTGGTGTCCCACCAGCAGCAGAGCATGATCTTCAGCGGGTGCAGGTCGGCTTTCGGCGTCGTCGGCGGCTCTTCTCCGCGCGGGATCCAGACGGCACGGCGGGCGACGTTGTCGTAGAGGACCCAGCTCTCATCCCCAGTGACCAGGTCCTCGAGAAACTCCTTGCGATGCGGACGAAGGAGGAGGGACTGGCAGACGGCCAAGCGGCTCTGCTTGTTGGCGTCCGTCAGACGGTGGGGGATCCAACGGGCCAGAACTTTGTGGTAGCCGAGTAAGTTGAGTCGATTGTGGATGGTGGGCTTGCTGCAGCCGAGCGTCGTCGCCAGTTCACGGGTGATGGCTTCCGGCTTCTCCTTGATACAGCGACGGACTTCGTCATCATCCACTGTAGAAGGCCTCCCGCTGTGCTCCCTGGCCTCGAGGCTCGTGTCGCCGCTCTCGAAACGATTGAACCAGCGGCTGACTGTGCGTTGGGACACTGCATCCTCCTTGCACGCTGTTCAGATGTTGGCGACCGCGGTGCCCGTGTCGTTGCCCAGCAGCCACTCGTAGTACACGAACGTACGAATTCGACCTTGGTCCAATTTAGCTTGTACTGATAGCTAGACGCGGCGACTGCGCCTTATATACCCCTAGCGTAGAACTTTGGAGAACCTTCTAGAAGGTTCTTACACTTGCCTGGTATTATAACACTTCTAAGGAAAATTATAGAATTTTGAAAATTTTCGGACAGGAATTATTGGACGGCCTGGTATTTAGTACATCAACCCAGGGTTTTCCTCCTGCTTCCGAAATCGGAAGAGTCGTTGCGGCGCCGAAAAATGGGCGTGGTTAAGTGAGACGACGAAGTGGCTAGTTATTCAGAGTAGAAGTTTTTTGAATAATTGCTTTCCATATTTTTTACTAGCTAGTTGTCCTGAAAAAGTGTATGGATATTACTCTGCCTACCAACGACGATAGAGTAATTGAAGATTTGTTTTCATATTTTTATTAATATGCATATATGAAGATTGAAGTTTGTATGCGAACATGCTGCAAATGCAATGAAGTACTACTGTTTGTTCAATTACGGATGTTTTCAAAGGCTTGCCTTGAGTACCTTGTTTATTTTTCACCGTTTTGCCTCGACATTGTTCTGAAAATATCCGAAGTTATCCGAAATAATCCGACCGGATATCCGTATCCGAATCATTGGAAAAATGGCATTATCTGAATCGATCCATTATCTGAAAATTCGTAAAAAACGCATTATATGAATCGAACCAATATCCGGAAAATCTAAAATCGGTATTATCCTAATCGATCCATTATCGGAAGAATTATCCTCGGATAACAAGTATACTGGGCACTCGAGAGAAAAACACCTCCATAGAACATTCCAAGACATTTCACTCCGGCCATTGCATCTTCCAAGTTGTAAGGCCACTTTAGATGGTCGTAATAATTGTAGGAAAACGAATATCATTCATCAAAAAGTATCTGTGAGCGCGCCCCGCCTGGTATTAATTGTAGCGTTGAAAATGGTAAAAAAAAACTAGTGAATTTCTCTGATGTTTCAATCAGGTGTGACCGAAAAGACTTTGAATAAAACTGAAACTATCAAGTAATCAAATATAATTCGAAAATAATAAATTAAATGGAATTTGCGATTATATAGATCGACAGAAGCCCACTCTTTTATCAATTAGGATAACCGTGCCTCTGGCGTAATGTTGCAGGGCAGTTCAGATAGGTTCCGATAGCCAGCCAAAAATTCAAAGGCAGTGTTCGTGATAAAGATCATTCCAGTGCTTGTGGCGGAAATCTCTAGAATGGGTGACTACTGTGAGAGTCCTGTTGGGGAAAAATCGCTAAAATGACTTAAAAAGCTGAAAAACCGCCGGCAGAGCAACATTCGACTTTTCAACTGTAGTAGGATATCACACTTTTTCGAATATTCGACCTTTCGAATAAAAAGTCGACTTTGTCATCCGACTGAAACAGCCGGATACTCATCTGATTATTCGATTCGGAGCAAGTATACAGAGCATGGCTTTTGAATGGAGACAATGAATAACAAGATATTGTTAAGTTCTTTTATTCCTTATAGCATGCTATTAATTTTATCTGATTTATGGGTTAATTCAAAACCAAGGTGTTATCGATAGTTCCCACAACGACGATTTTGTAAAATATATTGGTGGGAGCCCTGGACAAAGGGATGGATTCTTAAAATGTAAAGACGCTGCGTTGTGTGTTGCGCGTGACTTTCTTTTCGGTCACACTTGATTAAAACAGAGAAATTTACAATTTTTTTTATCATTTTCAACGCTACAATTAATACCTGGCGAGGCGCGCTCACAGATACTTTTTGATGAATGATATTCGTTTTCCTACAATTATTACGACCATTTAAAGGGCCTTACAACTTAGAAGATGCAATGGCCGGAGTGAAATAGCATTTCATTCAGGAAATGTTTCAGGAAGACGGGACTGGAAATCTCCGTGATTCTGGTCGATATCCCTCCTAACAACCTTAAAAAGCGTATCGTTCGAAACAGCATCTATGATTGCATATGTACCAGGGGTGTGCGTTAATGAAATTTATTTTTTTCGTTAACCGTTAATCGTTAATTTTTGAAAAAAAAACCGCGTTAATCCGTTAATGCGTTAACACGTTAATTTTGCATTTCGTTAACAATTTGGAAAACATTACCTGACCACCACGAAAATCGATAAATAACCAGACGTCCCAAAAAAAACATGAAACACGTTCCATACCAAACACAGCAGTCCGTACACTCCAAACTTTGAAATCATCTTCATGGATTATTAATACTATCAGCCAGAACAATAAACGAATACTCTTCAAGAATAGGAATCCTGACATGAAAAAAAGCATAGATGGATGGAACTTTAACGAAATAAAAATTAACGTGATTTCGGGACTTTTTCGTTAACCGTTAATCGTTAATTTTTGAAAAAAAAACCGCGTTAACCCGTTAATGCGTTAACACGTTAACGTTATTAACGCACAGCCCTGATATGTACCACGCCCAATTGTGTGATTTGTCCGGCTGGCAAGGAGGGGGATCGCTCCGCGTGCGGTGTAGTCTATGTTATTTAATGTGAGCTGTGCAGCGAAAAATACAGTTGACCGCAATGTTAAAAGGACATTGTGCGGTTGCGGACTCGTACTAAATTACGGTAGAATCTGGCACTTTGCCAGATTTCGTCATCGGTCGGCGCCAACCG
This sequence comes from Aplectana chamaeleonis, assembly GCA_029168955.1. Taxonomy (NCBI): domain Eukaryota; kingdom Metazoa; phylum Nematoda; class Chromadorea; order Rhabditida; family Cosmocercidae; genus Aplectana; species Aplectana chamaeleonis. The sequence goes on along the minus strand of JAPDOI010000387.1, from coordinate 256,699 downwards.
TCGTCTCTCTGCTCACGAGAATATCAGCTGTGGCGCCGATCGATGACGAAATCTGGCAAAGTGCCAGATTCTACCGTAGTTTTAGTGCGAGTCCGCGACCGCACCATGTCCTTTTAACATTGCGGTCAACTGTACATCGGGGAAACGTCGCGGCCACTCCATGTCAGGATCAAAGAACACTTGGACGGCAAACAAAAGCAGAGGGAAACAACAGTGCTTGTGGCGCATCGGGTCATGGCCCATTCTGGTGAGAGCTTTGATATGAAGGTCGAGGTAATGGCTCGGGAGACCGTTACCGCAGCGGGAAAAACATTAGAGCTTATGATCCGCAGATTAAAGGCAGTTGTCACGCTCAAATATGCTCGTCTTGTTTTCCTCTCTGAACGCTTTTCTGAGTATAGAGTAGTAGCACCTATAAGAAAAAATCGCGAAAAAAACGCTGTTCTGGGCCAAATTCGAAGCCTGAACTTTCTTGTCTTTTGATGTTGGACGAGTCCACCCCCACATCATCGGCATCGATGATCTCTAGTATCAAGAACATCAGCTGACTTGAAATTGAATTTCAATCAATGATCCTTCGAATTTATGTACACATCTAGTCAAAACATTGACTGAAGTGCTTGTTTTCATTGTTCAACTGTTTTATTAGGTAAATTTGCATTTATTTCTTCCTCTGAGTGTCGATGATTTTGGACTGCTTGGCATTAGACTGTGATCTTTCTGTGCACGTGTGCACGAACTGGAAATTTAGGGTCTTAATAACTCTAACTCTAGCCCGTTTTTTTACCGCGCTACCTTCATAGTTTTTGAGTTGTTTTATATCTAAGCTAATTTTTGTAGTTTTTTCGATAACGTTTTTCATCATGACCACTGCCTTTAATCGGAAGGCAGAAGGTCTGCATATAACCCGGGAGCTCAGACCATACGTAAGACTAGCCTTCTAACATTACAAGTAGTGGTCTACAGCGTTCCTATAGCCTCTTTTCCTCATTTTGAGACAGTCGAAATTAGGCTTATCGGGCGTATCATGTCGGAATCTTCGTATCACTGTTGTGTTTTGCCATGACCAACCGCTCCGCTGCTTGTTCTGCTCGGACTTAAAGACAGTGTTCACGAAGAAAAAGTTGCAGGTTTTTTTTGGCTAAAACGTAAGCTTTGGGTCCCTCTAAGGAGATTAAGAACGGAAGTGTGACGAAAAACGGCCGGTAAGTGGGTGAAAATCTCGTGGGCCAGCCAACCCATTGGGCCACTCCGCTCACGTCCTATAACAGTTGCTCTGAATTCGTGGTTACATGAGCGATGGTTTCCGATCAAAAGCAACGTTCTTCCCTTGATTCTCAACTTCTCTCTTTACTCAGGTCAGCTCGCACACATCGGCTGCAAAAAACGGGAGTTACAAGCCTCGGACAACTCGTCTACAATGCTTCCCTTGCTGAATTTCGACGGGCCATAACTCCGTTTTCAGGATGTCTTGTACGATTCCAGGGACATCATTGAAATCAGCATGGACCGTTTTCAAGATAGGCGGAAAAACAGAAAAATAACTTTTATCGTGAACACTGCCTTTGAATGAGCGATACGGCTATACTATCGACTTTGCGCGCTGTTTGCTTACTACCGAGATCCTGGCTGGGTGAGGTTCATCTGCCTTCCTCCCTCACACCCACGCGCGGAAAAATTTGGGCTCTCGGATTGGTAAGTTTAAGGCGACGTTTGATAGTCACTCACTTCATCCACGGCTTCCTTGAATACAGCTTTCCGGTGGGCCAATTGTGCATGTCGATAATCACATATCTCACCCTCTATCGGGGACCACGCTAGAAAGTCCAGTGGATGCAGGTCCGATGAGCAGGACCGCAATTCTTCGAGCGCGTTTGACTCAGGGTAGCACGCTTCGACACCACTCTTGAACTGATTTCGCTTTGTGTGCCTATCGATGGCCTAGTGTGAGGCAGCAGAGTCTGCTTCCGAATCGGAAAGTTCAACAGCGGATCAAAACAATCTCTAGACTCGCTTTCCCACTAACTTCCTTGTTGATTTTTGTAATGGCTCAGCAGACGAGGACCAAAGTTTATTGGTCGAGACGAAAGCAGAACAGTAGAATGAACCTGTACTGATGAATCAGGCTTTTATAGGCCACACTGTGGTGGATGATACAGTGATGCTGGTTAGAGACTGTGATAGTCATAGGAAACTCCAACACCACACCCCTAAGATGGATGTACGTATAGATACAGAAACTGGTTACATTAGTACATTCATCTGAACAAAGTATAGGTGGCTTATCAGTGAGTATCACGGATCATATGTCTTCAATGACGGCTTGACTTGCAGTCGGTTTGGCTGATGGCAATAGCGTTGAAGGCGTCGTTCATTCATCCGAGGCGATGCCAGCGTTGTAGTCGTCGGTGCGGCCAATCAATATGTCGAAGTCGTCTCGTCCATCGGCGTAGACATTACAGGCACAGATGGCGGGTTTCTCGGAGTCGCGCCAGCTGAGTCAGAAGGCCAGTCGAACAGGCCCAGCAAAGTGTGCTCATTGTTCTCATAAGTATCAGCGCTTCGGGCACGCATTTGACTTGCGTGGCGTCGATGAAGACTTCCGTCAGTCGATACTTCGTATACTACATTTCCGAGGCGGGCTATGACCTTTCCAGTGGTCCAGCTGCTTCGACCACGACGGAAATCTCGCACCCCTACTGGATCATCAGGTTGAAAACTCTTGGAACGGGCGCCATGGTGACGGTTGAATTGGCGTTCCATTTCTTGGTTTCGGGAGTGGGGTCCGCTGTGGGGGGGTGATGAGCATCGTGAGGGGCGTCCGGATCATTCGTCCAAGGAAATTCTCCGCTGGTGATTTTCCATTGGGATGCCGGGCAAGGTGTTCGACGATAAGTAAACAGGAACTTGTGAAGAGCAGCAGAAGTTGTTTCTGTGTTTTTGAGCTTTTCTGTGGCTCTTTTGAAAGTGTCCACGAACCGCTCTGCCTGGTCATTCGATTGTGGATGATAGGGTGGTGAGCGCATATGCGTTGTACCGTTTGTTCGACAGAACTCGGCGAATTCGTGGGAAGTACACTGGCTTCCATTGTCTGAGACCAGTATCTCGGGATTTCCAAATTGAACGAAGAGCTGGGTGAGCTCTCGTATTGTAGCCATTGTTGAGGATGACCTCATTTCCTTTATTTTCGGCCATTTTGAAAATGCGTAAACGATCACGAGAAACATTTTTACGTTCAGCGGTAGAGCGTAGTCCACGTGAATTCTGCACCAGGGTCGTTCTGCAGTTCTCCATGAGAAAAGTTCTGTTTTTACAGGTAATTTTGCTGCTTCTTGACAATCACAGCAACGGCCAACGAACTTCTCGATTTCTTTCGTAATGTTTGTCCGAAACACATACGATCGAGCGAGCGTTTTCATTCGAGTTCTTCCTGGATGACCATCGTGCAGAAGTTTCATCACATGTACTCGAGGTTTCAACTGGATGACAACACGAAGACGGAAAAATAGGCGATCGGATTGTAGAGAAAGTGAGCTACGTAAAGCATGATATCGGGCAATGTCCTGTGCCGGTTTGCTCGGCCATTTGTCCTTGCGGACGTACCCGATAACTACCCGGTAACTTCATTTAGAGTGGCATCCTTGATGCTTTCGGCTGCAATTGTTTCCAACGTGATGGGCGATTCGGCGGCAACCGCATGACAATGTGTTTCGACCTCTTCGCTCACTTGAGCAATCACGGCATCTTCTGCAGGTGAAGCCTGCTCGGCAATAAGGCGTGAAAGTGCGTCAGCCTGGCCGAAGTCAGTCGATTTGGTGTATTCGATTTTGAAGTCGTAGCCACGAAGTATCAGTGACCATCGGAGAAGTCGATTTGCGGTGTACACTGGAATTCCATTTTTGCTTCCAAAGATAGTCAGCAGGGGTTTGTGATCCGTAAGAAGGGTGAACTGTCTTCCAAAGAGATATCGGTTTAATTTCCTGACAGCGTATACGAGTGCGAGCACTTCTTTTTCTATTTGGCCGTATTTCTTCTCCGTATCAGTTAGGGTTCGACTAGCGTGTGAAACAGCCTTTTGTGATCCATCCGGAAAGCGGTGCAGGATGACTGCTCCAATCCCATAATCAGAAGCATCGGCAGCAACGATAACTGGCATGTTGGGATCGTAGTGCGTGAGCAGCAGTGGACAATTTAGGACATTCTTTGTTTTCTGAAAAGCGTCCTGACACTCGGTCGACCACACAAACGCAGTGTCCTTTTTCAGTAATGCGTCTAGTGGTGCTCGTAGGAGACGCAAGTCCGCGATGAAGATTCCATATTAGTTTATCATTCCAAGTAGAGATCGCAGTTGAGCTACATCCTTGGGAGGCGGCATATCGATGATCGCTCGAATTTTATCAGGATCTGGGCGACATCCGTCTTTATCGATAATGTTGCCAAGGTAGCGAATTTGGGTCATGAAGAAATTGCATTTCTCAATTCGCACTCGAAAACCGTAACTAGAAATTCTCACGAATAACCTTTCCAAGTTGTCGCGATGCTCTTCTGTCGTTCGACCGGTTACGATGACATCATCAAGGTAGGCGGCGACACCTGGAAATCCGGCAATCAAAGAATCGATCAACTGTTGAAATATACCTGGCGCAGATTTCACACCAAACGGGAGACGATTGTATCGAAATAATCCGCGATGGGTATTGATCGTGAGAAGTTCTTTTGTTTCAGCATCCATTTCAAATTGTAGGTAAGCGTCTGCCAAATCGATTTGAGAGAAGAATTGACCATCGTTCAGCTTCGTGAAGGTTTCTTCTATTGTCGGCAGCGGGTGCGGATGAAGCATCAAAGCATCATTCAATGCAGTAGAGAAATCGGCGCAGAGTCTAATGGTTCTGTTGCTCTTCTTGACAACAACAATGGGCGCGGCCCAATTAGAGTGCTCAACTTCTGCGATGACGTTTTCTCGTAAAAGACGATCGAGTTCAGCGTTTACAGCTGATTGAGAGGCGAACGGGACCGGCCTCTTTTGACGATACACAGTCCTAGCGTCAGGCTTCAGGTAGAGGTTTGCCTTCATTTTTGTGCAGTGCCCCAATCCTGTTTGGAATACGTCGGCGAATTTCGTTTTCAGACTCGTGTCTGTGTCGTAGCGAACGCTCTCCAAGACGTTTGTTGCGAGTCTGCAGTGATACTGTTCTTTGAGCTGCCTGTAGTCGGACATCTGGATGCACCATTCCAGACCAAGGACGTTGGCTGATTCCGTTACGTAGCAGCTTCCGTGTTCAGAAGTTTTCGGCGATGTCGATCGAATATGGTGAAGTCGGCGTGGAAACGGCCCAATATTGCCATTGCTGAACCATCAGCAGTCTTCACTGGAATAGTAGTTCGATCCAGGGCTGGTGATCCCATTGTGTGCCATGTACGACGTGGAACCATCGTGATGTCGGCACCAGTGTCGAGCTGGAGACGAGTGGGATGGCCAGTGATGTGCACGCTCAGGTAGGTGCGTGTATCTTGGGTTGCCGTTGCAATCTTCTTACAGCGATTGTTTCGTCCATTATGTCTGCCTTTCTGTTTGTGACGTCTGGGTTGAGTCTTGTTGCGGTTGGGTTAGGAATGGGACTGTCCATTATCAGAGCGCTTACGGTTCGGTGGGGTATAAGGGTGTCCATCAGGGAAGGTAGGGCGATTCCGGTTGTTTTGGTTACGAGGAGGATAACGGGTTATAAGCGGTGCTTTGTGTTGATGAGCGGCATTCACATTTTTGTTCTCCATGTTTCGATTGTCGGCTCTCAGAGTTGCGAATGTTTCGCATTCGTTAATGAAATCGTCCAAAACTGGAATTGGCTCACCATCCTTCAATCGATTGCTGTGGTTCAGCAGTCGTAGACGAATCTCGGAATGTGATGTATCAGTGAGACCAGTTACGAATACCAGACATTTCAGCGAATCGCTATCAACATTCTTCATAGCAGCATCCTCGAACTTCTTCTTGATTGTATTGCCGAAATCGCGGTAGGGCACGTGGGAATTGGACAAGGGAGGGCACGTGGATTGCAGGAACTCGAAACGGCGGCGAATGAGAGTCTTCTTGGGACCAAACAATTCCTTAAAGGCAGGGTTCTCGATAAAATCGGTTGTTGTGCTATCACCGTAGAATGGTAGATCTGACCATCACAAAAGTGAAAATAAGTAAAAACTTGGAGAAAAAACGCTCAGGAGAAAGTTACGGCTTGGTGTCCTCCCGCCCCCAATTATTGAGATTTGGGTAAAAGCCTGTTTTGTCAACTTTCATTTTGCTTCTATAGCATGTTCTGAACTGTTCTGGAGACTACTGATTACTTGAACAGCAAAATGAATGCCGGATAAACAAGCATTAGTGAAAATCGCTTTAATTAGGGGGCCGGCCGACACCGGTAATTAGCCGTTATACTTTGTTTTTGAGCGTTTTTCCCGCCAATTTCCGGGTTTTTTCACTAACTTTTACTTTTGTGATGGCCAAATCTACATTCTTCTGAAGAGAGCTCAAAAGTCGTTTTTATCGCGAACCCTGCCTTTAAGGTTCTGCACCTTCGTGTTGAGATCGATATCCTTAGGCGTCAGCGATAGCCCTTGGTCAGCATACGTCTTCTATGTGGCAGAGTCCAATTTGTCTACGACCAGATTCCTTTTCCGGTCTTCCGACAGTGCTGCTCCGCGGTCATTGATAACTGGACCATACCGCCTGTGCCATGCATCGAAGGTTATCTCTTCTTCCTTGTCGTATGCGAACACCGACAGGTCGCCTACGAGATCTTCGTACGGGTCAACTGCAGCGTTGGGCGGACAAGGGGCATGCGATGAGGGGGATCTGTCGCCATCAAAGAGGCGAGTGAGGGGCTGTTGAAGTAGTTGGAGCTGCTGGGCCTGGGCAGCCAGAATGTCGCCCAGCCAGGTCGGAGCATCAGTGCTCACAGTCGAAGGAGGGGCAGGGGAATCGGGCATAGGGGCTTCATTCGTTGCGTCGCTGGGGTTCTTCGGAAATCCTAATGGCCAATGTAATGGCTCGGCAGACGAAGACCAAGGTTTATTGGTCGAGACGAAAGCAGAAAAGTATAATGATTCTGCACTGATGAATCAGGCTTTTATAGGCCACACTGTGGTGGACGATACAGTGATACTGATAAGAGACTGTGATAGTCTTAGGCAACTCCAACAATTTTCACACCAGAATCCAAGAAAAGCCTCGGAGTTCCACTCTCGCTAGAGATCCCTCCCAAAACTAACGCAGAAGTCGTATGAGCAGTCCAACCAAAGATATTTTTCCGCAGTAAGACCTTATTGGTTCTCCTAGCTGCTATCCAGTCGCTTTCGCGTTTCTTTATGATTTTTATACTAATAATTTGTTCCATCTTAAAGCGCCATGACGCAATGCGCAACTCCGGTGCAACGGCGCAGGAGCTTCCTGAATTTTCGGTCTCACTTCAGCTTCTTGTTGGCGGAAAGATGACGGGTCTGCTCTAAATGGTATGAGCAAAGATTCAGCTTCTTCCCGACGAATTTTCAGATGGCTCCCTACCACAGATTCCCTTCTCTAGCTATCCACCTCATCGACAATCGAGAATCGCGGTTGACTCGGGCACTCACCCTCTTGACAATCTAAGATATGTTAATACTGATCTTAAAGGCACAGTCCAACCTCGAAATCGATTTTCTGTTTTTCTGCCTACATTAAAAACGGCTTCACGCTGATTCCAATGTCTCTGAAATCGTACAAGACCCTCTAGGAACGAAGTTATGGCCCCTCAAAAATTGCGCTACGGAAGCATGGTGGACGAGTTGTCCATGGCTTGTAACTTCCGTCATTTGCAACTGATGTATGCGAGCCGACCTGAATGGATAGAGAGACTGAGAGTGAAGGGAAGAACGGTCATTTACACACTATTTCCATTTTTTTCTGTCAGCTTGCGTTAAGTTGCAGTTTTGCGCGAACATACCGCGAGCTGAAAAAAGCTCAAAAAAGCATGAAAAAAAATTTCTAAATCACTATTTTTTCCCAGAAAAAAAGGCAGAACGGACCATTTTTTAAATTTTTTTGCAATGCGTATCTAGTGGCTCATACAGTGCCATGCGTGTGCTTAGTTTCAGATATGTCTGGCGCATCTCCTGAAAATCGTCAACTAAAAAGATTGCGGTCAGCTGCAGTTTACCGCGCGTTAACCGCGAGTTAACTCGCGGTTATCTACCCATTCACTACGACCCCTGGTAAAGCAAATGAGCACGTCCTAATGTGTTTATCTTATGCCCAGCGGGTATAAAAGGTGCCTCATCTCACTCGAGTCCTCATTCGGCATTCTGATGCCCGCCCTGAAAGGTGACTTCGAGTCACTCTCAGGAGGCCAGCATATTTTCGATCGCGGGGGGATAGGGGATCCTCACGGCTGGGGGAGGCGGTTGTCGCCGCGGTCCGCAAGGAGGGTGGCTCCTCACCGCAGACCTCGGCGAAGGCTACGTCCTTGTCCGGACCGAGGCGGAGCTTTCTCTGCCTTGGACCGCGACATTTACGCACCTCTCGAGAAGAGTCGGACTGGCCATGACTGTGTCGGAGAGGGCGGTCCGCTGCGGCTCTCAGTGCGATCCGCGGCGGCTCTCAGTGCGATCCGCGGCGGCTCTCAGTGCGATCCGCGGCGGCTCTCAGTGCGATCCGCGGCGGCTCTCAGTGCGATCCGCGGCGGCTCTCAGTGCGATCCGCGGCGGCTCTCAGTGCGATCCGCGGCGGCTCTCAGGGCGATCCGCAGCGGCTCTCAGGGCGATCCGCGTCGGCTCTCAGGACGATCCACGGCGCCTGCAGGACGATTCGCAGCGCTAGCAGGTTGGTCCGCGGCGCATTACCGGCGCTTTACCGGCTTCGGTGAAGGATCGTCCTGTCGTCGGCGGCGGACGATCCTGCAAAAGCGCCGCGGACGGACCGTGAGTTTCTCTGAGAATCGGTTATTGCGAAACAGACAAAAAGTCCCGGCGACTCACTGTAAACGATACCTGATTGATAAGGGGTGGGGTATAAAAGGAGTGCAGAGCGGTGTGTCTTCACTCACACACCGTTCTTCTCCAGGGATCAGCGGCTGAAGCTCTGAACCCACTAGGAAGCGAGAAGACAGCTTCAACGGTTGCTAAGATATGGCAAAATCGGAGTCAAAAGTTAGGAAATTTCAATAATCGGGTTGATTCGCCAGGATTTTTTGTCTGTTTCGTAATAGCCCTACTAACCCCTTTGTGCCGGAGCACTAACCCTGTTGTGCCGACATACTAACCCGCGACTGTCTGAGTTATTAACAGACTCGACAAAACAATTTCCCCATCTAGCAAACCGTCGGAAAATCGCGATCGCCTGGAAACCACCAAGGTGATTATAAGCGATAGATTGGTTGAAGGGGCGAGTCTGGGCGGTGACCAAGCAAGTAAATGTTCGGTCTGTTTTGCTTTCAAAACTCACTCCTGCGCAGGGGTTCTTGCACGAAAGGATGAATTGGGTAGCCGACAGATAATCTCAAAGTCGGGAACACATATCTTTTAAACTTCTTGATTAGTTGCTGGTTGAGTAAGCCATAAAGATAGGCTTGCTAAAAGCTGAATGATTTTTCCATATCAATTGTGTCACGTTAGTTAGCCATAATTCGTCACTGAAATACTGTAGGTGTAAAAGCGACTCACGAAATGGCATCACTCCAACCTTATCTACTACCTGCGCAATAGTACTTGGGAGAAATTGAGGAGCGTCGTACGCGAAAGATCGAACATTGGGAGATGTGTGAGTCAAGAAGAACGTAAAGAGGCTGAGACAACTTAATCAAACCTTGGGCTATACCAACAAAGTATTTAAAATTTGCCATAAAATTAACGCAAGATTTTTTCGGTTATTTCAGGACATGTGATTTAGATGCTGTTTAGGGTCGGGATTGAAGACGAATGATAGAAACTGGATATATATTTTTTTAGTTCTGCAAGTCCATGAGCTTACAGCGAAATTTTTTCAGACGCCTGTGGACGTGTGAAAATGCATGTGGATACGATGCATAGGATACGCCACATTTTTGAATACACTTTTCATCAACGACAAGACCGGATTAATCGAATTTCTACACGTTCTTCAATCTGAAATGATTGAAATCTTCGCAGGGGAAATTCAATCAAATTTGAGGAACTCCCCAGTTTCTTAAAGGCGGTGTTCACGATGAAAACCGTGTTCTAGTTTTCTATGTTTTCGGGTAGACAAGTTTACGAAGCAGTGGATAATAAGAAAAGCCCCCATGAAACTCTCAAATATAGGAGAAAAAACTGCTTATAAAACCTACTAAGATTTATTTACCCCTGCTGGTGTGTTCTGCGCCCTGCGTACAAATCGTCGAACCGAACGTCGTAAATGTTTTTAGCATGGAAATTCTCAGGTGAGTGACATCCTTTTTTTCTGTTTCCTGAACCAAAAATTCCTAAAGAATAGGATGGGTCAATGCACATGTTAAAGGCAGTGTTCACGATAAAAAATGTGTTTCAGTTTCCACTAGGAATGGGTAATGGAGGGGCACACTGTAACGCTGACGTTGAAAGAACGCGTGAAAACGAGCCAGGAAAAGCTCCAAAAGAGACCGAAGTTGCCATTTTGAGCGCAAGGCAAACCCAAAAGCGCAACACACGCCCACCGACGTAAACAAATGAATGCTCGAGATCGTGAGATGAGCGATGATTTCCAATCATTAGCCCCGTTCTTCCCTTTATTCTCAGCTTCAACCTTCACTCAGGTCAGCTCGCATAGATCGGCTGCAAAAGACGGAAGTTACAAGCCTCGAACAACTCGTCCACCATGTTTCCTTAGCTCAATTTTTGAGGGACCATAACTCCGTTCCCAGAAGGTCTTGTACGATTTCAGAGACATCACTGGAGTCAGCACGAGGCAGTTTTCAAGATAGGGGAAAAACAGAAAAACAATTTTTATCGTGAACACTGCCTTTAAGATGTTAAAATCTTTCGCGACAAAGGGTTTTCAAAAATTCGGATTCTGTACCCTTGGTGAAAAGAACGCAGGACAACTGTTACATGACGTGGGCGGGGTGACCCAATGGGTTGGCTGGACCACGAGATTTTCACCCACTTCCTGGCCATTTTCCGTCGTACTTCCGTTCATTCTGTTCTTAGAGGGACCCAAAGCTTACGTTCCTGCCAAAAAACGGGCAATTTTTTCATCGTGAACACTGACTTTAACATGTAAGTAGGACTAATGCGTAGGCTCAATTTGGCTGCTGTAGCAGCCCTCATAGCCTCCTGCTATACAAGTTCAGGCGAAAGCTTTTCATTACTAGTACCTAGCACATTCTTGTAAGGTGCTTGATCTAACTCATTTTGAACTACACTGGAAAGGCTCTTCTTTTATCTGCCACCCTGTATAAAATTCATTATGAAGAGCACTTCACGAGCGAAGTTGAAAGATTTACTTGTAGCCGCGGTTTCCACTGAGAATGAGGTGCTGTGGGTAGTAAAAATTATTTTCAGCAATGAGTGGTTCGTTTGTGTTTTGATAGAGCGGTCACTTTCAGTGCTATTACGTTTTTATCGCTTCTGGGGGACATTCGCCTTTGCTTTCGTTGCAGTCATCTCTTATCAGCAAAAGCTTATCGGAGGCTTATTTTGTGTTTCAACATCACCATGACTTTTCCTTCCCTCTGTTCTTCTTCTACTCATTTTAATCATGTAATCTGGTGCAGACGCTCATCGTTGATGTGGCCTGGAATGATTTTTAGTGTCCTTCAAAAACTAATTTGTTACCGTCAGATCCCTCTTTCTTCAGAACTCATTGAACCGTTTGAATTTGTGACGAAATCTGTCGGATAAAGACCTCCCGAGTATACTGCATCTTCTCATACATCCGTATAACAATCTTTTGCACAGGTAACGGAACCACTCCAACAAGAAATGATTGTTCGGATACTAACAGCCTTTCTGTGTGCGAATGTTGTCTTGTCAAGGAAGGTTCTCGATCCTGTGCTGAAACTGAATACAAAGCAAGATCTTCTGGATGCCTCTAATCCTTGGATGGAAAAATGGTTCAGTGTTAAGCTGGATCACTTCACGTATTCCGATACCAGAACCTTCCAGATGAAGTGAGTGTTTTAAAATGTACCATATCGACATTACAAGAGGAGAGTTTAGAGGGTGTAAAGCATCTTCGAAAACGATTTGCTCTGTATTTTTTGGGATTCAAAAGTGGCTCTGTATACTGCGTAAACCCGGGCTGCCGTTTCCAAAGAGTTACCAGCGATCCGCACGCTTCCAACTAAGGAGACTTTTATAACTGTTTGTTTTGTTAACTTTTATTTTGCTCTTGAAATAGTCAGTAGTCTTTCAATGTGTTCAGCAACTGGTTTAGGAGCAAAATTAAAGAAAACAAAACAATCATTCATAGAAATCTAGTTAGTTGCGAGAGGGCGGACACCCAGCAATAACTTGTTCCTGAGCGTTTTTTCTCCAGCTTTTCAATTATTTTCACTTTTGTGATGGCCAGATAGCATTCTAGTGAGGATAGCACAACAACCGTTCTTATGGCGAACCCTGTCTTCGAAGGCAGTGCTCACGATAAATCTCGTTTTTGAATTTTCAGTGTTAAACACTAAGCTGGCAGATGCTGGAGGGGATAGGGTCAAGAAAGCAGCAAAAACGGGATAGAAATCGATAAAAACGGCTCTGAAAGTTATCCCAGTAGACCCCACCCATTCAGACTAGCTCGTGGAACCGCGGACGTTTTCGATGGCGAATTGACAAGAAACTCCGCCACGTCCGGCTTGATCGATTCGCGCACATTTCGTCATTAGCGCGCTCTTGCGAAAACTAGCGGGGCCCGTAATGTCGTCCACACCCTGAACGTTAGAAACCGCTAGCTTAGCTTATTCTAAGCGCTTCTCTTCGTTGTTTCTTCACTGTTCGATAGCACACAACCGGACAACCCCATTTTTTAAAGTCTATCCTCAACTTTTTCAGCCTAAGTCTCAGTTCACATTTACTAAAGGCAAATGCGCAAGAAAAATAATAACAAATACAAAGCAAGCAATAAGAAAGCACACAAACATTTGAAAAAACGGCCAATAGATGAGAAGAAACAACAATCCCACTAAAGCCAAACCGATCCATCCCAAAAAAAGAGGGGAAATTAATTATGTTACATTTCAGGATAGAGGAAAATTTTCGATACCTGTCGTCTGAACTGTCCCAAAGGGAGAGTACCTGGGACCCTCCTCGCTATTTTCATATACGCACTAGCAGCCCGATGTGGAAATGATCTCACCTTCACAGTGGTAAGAGGGCGGCTGAGGAATACTTTCCTTCTCTCACCCCAGTGTTCGATTCGACCAAAGTTACATAGGCTTTAAAGGCAGCATACACGCTCGTAAACGTGATTGAGATAACTACGGAAATATAATGGTATGGCCCAGATTACAATGCCTGCGCGTTTTGAAGTGTCAAAAACGACCCACAAATTTCCGATTGAGATACTCCGTTTGTAGGTTTGACACTAATAAGATGTGTTTCTTTTGACAGTCGAGGTTTCATGCTCCAGGTATTCCAGTGTAATGGTGACGGATGTGAGCGCGCGTGCCACTTCGCTTCGATGCATCAGCAGCTTGCACATCCACAATGTGACAATGTGGCTCGCGCCAACACGAGGCGACTCTGAGCGGTGAAAGAAGGAGAACTGCTTGCACTCAGTTCCGCCGAAAGCTGTCCGGCAAATACACGCGGCACACTGCAACACTGTTGATGTACGCGCTGTAGGGAAAACAAAACCTTCCGCGCTTCACATCAAGAAGTACGGAGCATAAAACCCTGAGTGTCAAGAGGAGCACAGTTTATTGATTTGAAACTCACAGCTGGGAGCTTTTGACCACACTTCCATTATTGCAGTAAGCTAGCCTCGCTCAATTCGAAACAGGCTGATTCAAACTCACACTTTATTCTATCAAAGGAGCACTTGACTTCCTTTGCGATCAGGAGATGGTTTTGAAAATAGGATCGGTTTTGGAAAATTAAAAGTCAAGATGGTTCGCTGGCAGGCAGTGTCGCGAACGCAGCTCGTTTAGCCGCAGCAAGATCGCGTCCCGTGAATTCGCAGGACTGCATTCGGTGAACGGCCTATATGTGTTGTTTCCTTCTCACCTTATATCTCTCCTTGTCTCTAACCTTAGATCCGCTAGCGCGCACTATGTAAAGCAAGTACGTACAGGCAATAAGTGTGTCTTGCAATGAGGTGTTCTATTGAAAGTAATAAATTTTGGAGGAGAGAAAGTTGAAAGATTACTTATCTTGGAAATCTTACATAACTAACCTGATTCGTGCCAAAGTGGTGCTCCAATTTGTCATTCAGGTGGTTGTGGAACAACACTTTTTACAAAGATGGAGGCCCAATCTTCTTCTACACTGGTAATGAAGGGGACGTTGAGACCTTCGCGATCGCAACAGTTCGTTTTTATGTTTCTGTTCTGTAGACGAAACTCATTTCTTAACAACAATTGGTGTTTAGGGTATGATTTGGGATCTGGCGCCGCGGTTCAACGCCGCCATCATCTTCGCCGAGCATCGATTCTATGGCAAGACTCAACCTTTCGCAAACGACTCCTACGCTGTGTGTGGTTTGTTTCCCTCACTGGTATTTCCAGGCCTTCTTTTAGCCTGAAGTAGCATTGTCTACATTTCAGTCCATTCAAAACATGGGATACCTGACTTCGGAACAAGCTCTTGCTGACTTCGCAGCTCTTCTTTTCGAATTGAAGGTTTATAATTTCTCAATACACTTTTTATTTATTAGAGTAGGCATTAGCTTATCTCAAGGCGATCCGTATTAGCTGAATTTTTCTCTCACAATCAGACTTCAAATAACTCGTTGGGGATCTCGTACCCAAGTGATATTCCTATAATTTCCTTTGGCGGGTCTTACGGTGGAATGCTCTCGGCATGGTTCCGCATGAAGTATCCACATCTTATTACTGGGTGAGATGCCTTCTTCGACAACTCTGTCAGACTTTTATTAACCGGATTTCAGCGCCTGGGCTGCTTCAGCTCCACTGATCTATTTCAAAGGGGGAGGCGTCGATCAAGGCGCTTTTGACTCCATCACGACGAGAACATTCGTTGATGCAGGTTGCAACAGATACATTGTTGCAAACAGTTGGAACGCCATACTCAACCTTTCGAGCACAGGTATAAATTTTTCGAGGAAGATACCTACATATCTAGCATGAGCGAGAGCATTATGCACATTGCGCTCTGTATCATGAGGCGCCAAGAGTCCTCGCATTCAATTAAGTCTGACGAATGAATGCAGCTGCGACGGTAGTTCGCTCCGCGCAATCCAAACGCAGCACGGCCAGATGCAATCATTGCGCCTAGTCAATTCACCAGACTAAATTTCATAGGTAAACCGTACCTGAACAAGAACATCTGCGAGGGATCAGGGACTGGAGTAAACTGCGGCTTATTCTGTATATATTTTCGCAAGCATTTACTCTAGAGTGAACCTAAACGCCGAATGTGTCTAAACCGGTCTGCTGAAGAAGTCTTATTTGGAATGATTAGTAGTAAACCGCAATGCAGTTTCTGATCTCCAACACATTTATGATGACTCTGAAGCGCTTCGTATTCTCTCAAGAGATTCTCCACTTAGGCTTAAACGCAGTGTTCACGATAAATTTCACTTCCGATATCTCCACGGTTTACGGAAGGTCTGGTGCCCTATATAGCAAGGCATGCTTAAAGAGGACACGGAAGACGCGTTTTGTAGCCAAAATAGGCTTTCCCTTGTTTACGTTGATTTTTGAGAGTGGAGGAATTGACTGCTAGAAAGATGATACCTATCAGTGCAGTGAAGCAAACAGTTCACTTATCAGCACTTCCTTCACTTGATCATTCCTATAATCTGAGTCTACATTTGTTCCTTTCAAGGGGCGGATCTGGGGCACCTAAACGCTTGTTTGCAGCCGTTATTTTGCCACCCCTGGCTCGTTTTCTACCGTTCCTTTGGCACTGGGAGCCTAGGATCCTTCTCAACTATCATTTTACTGTGGAAAGTCAACGAGGATGATCATCGAGAACACTGCCTTTAACGCACACCCCTGGTAACTAGTATGGAAATAAATCTCATCAGTGCTTCCGTGGCGCAATAGGCAGCGCGTTCCGCTGTTAATCGAAAGGTTGGTATTTCGAGCCCACCCGGGACCGCAACTTTTGAATTTTATCCTTCATTAAAGAACCGCTACACAACATCAGTGCCCTTACTCTGGACACGCGCAGGAAAGGTCCATACATATTTATGTCATATTAACATCCCTTCTTGATTTATTTTTAAAACCAAAGATCAAACTGTATGTTATCCGGCATTTAGTACCAGAGAAATCATTCTGTCAGGTAGACACACAACGCAGAAATTTTATTATCACGACTTCTGTAACTGAATATTTTTTAGAGCTCATATCGAAATAAAGTGAAAGAGTTCCCATAGTCTGTAAAAAAGACGCTCGCATCAAGAAAATTACGATTGGATTTTCAGACTCTGGCCGGAAGTTCTTGAACACGCAATTTAGCATCGACCCAAAGTCGCAAATCAAGGATGTAGCAGGTGGTTGGAATTTGAACTACTATTTTCGAGAAGCAATCGAGTATATGGCCATGGTGGACTATCCGTACTCAACAGGATTCCTGGAGCCACTTCCAGGATGGCCTGTTAAAGTTGGTTCAGTTAATCGGCAAGTCTTTTTTAGACAGTACAATGAAATTCTAGGCAGCGTGCCAGTTTATGAACCCGCCTGGCACCAAATTCACGGATGAAGATCTTGCGACAAGGATGTACAACGCAGCTAATGTGTATTACAACACTTCCGGTACACTCAAGTACAATTGTATTGACCCGAATGTTTGCGGTGATCCAGGAACTGCAGGGCTCGGAGATTCAGCATTCGGATGGCCTTGGCAGGTGAGTGAGGGTCCTCCTTCTTCCAACTAGGTCAGACCCTTTGACGCGACCTAATCAAACGACTCTAATCTCCCATTTGGCTCTTGTCCAAGCTCTCTCTATTTAATGGCAGTGTTTACGATGATTTTCGTTACCGAGTTTTCCACTCAAAACGATGCGTTGGCAACCAAGTGCTACCAAAATTACGTAGAAACAGCGAGAAACGCTCTGAAACGTTTTATTTCAGCGGCATTATTCTCTGGCCTGGACTAGTTGTCCGACTGGATGAAGATGTTCACGGTGATTGTCACCGGTAAAAATTAGGGCTAATCAAAAATGGAAGACCATTTTAGGTAAAACAATACTAGTTTGGGTCTGAAAGAATGTACGAAGCAACAGGGAGTAGAGAATTTCAAAAAACGGTTCCACAAAAGATTTCAGTGTCACAACGAACAGTTCCTTTGAGACTTAAGAGGAGGGGTGACATTTGAGGATTTTGTGCCCTTCTGATGCGTTTTTCTCGAGATTGCAAAAAATTAAAGATTTGCATTTGAAGGCAGTGTTCACGATAAACTTCGATTTCGAGATTAATAGCTAAATCGATTGTTTTGCCCCCGGGTAGAAATAAATTGACGAAGAAATCGAGAAAAACGCATCAGAAGGGCCCGAAGTCCTTTACTCTCACCCCGCTTCTTTACTCTCACAGGAAGTGTTCGTTGTGACAATGAATTCTTTTGTGGACCAGTGTTTTGCAATTCTCTACTCTCTGTTGCTTCGATCTTTCCTTCGGACCCTAACTAATACTGTTTTGACAAAAATATTCTTCCATTTTCGATTAGTCCCATTTTTTTACCTGTAACAACCACCGTGAACACGTTCATCCAATCGGACAACTAGTCCAGGCCAGACAATATTGTCACTGAAATAAGACGTTTTGCGCGTTTCTCGCCGTTTCTTCGTAATTTAAAGGCAGTGTTCACGATGAATATCGCACTCGAGTTCGACCCAAAAATGGGATTGTTTGGTCGTGAGGTAACTAATAGTCAAGAAACAGGGAAGAAAAATGTTCAGAATAAGTCAAAATAACGGTTTCTAAATTCAGGGCGTGGACGAGAATCATGGGCCCTGCTGATTTCGGCAAGCGCGCGCTGATCGCGAAATCTGCGCGAATCGATAATGCTAACTGCGGCAGAGTTGCTTGGCCATTTGCCATCGAAACGTGTGCGGCGCCACAAGCTCGTCCGATTGAGGGGCGGACCGGGATGGGTAGGCGCACCGGAAGAGCTTTCAAAGCCGTTTGTATTTATTTCTGGCCAGTTTTCGTTGCTTTCTCTGACCCTATCCTCTACAGCACCTGCCAAATTAGTGTTTCGCACCGAGACCTCGAGAACGAGATTTATCGTGAACACTGCCTTTAAGTAACACTTGGTGGCCAACGCATCGTTTTGAGTGGAAAACTCGGTAACGAAAATCATCGTGAACACTGCCTTGAAAGGCACTGTTCGCGAAAAACTTCATTCTCAAATTCTCCATGACAAACGCTTCTCGTGGCTCTCAGAAGCAGAACAGCGTCAAAAAAACGGGACGAAAGGCTACCCAGGAGCAGCAAAACGGCTTAGAAGAGTGGGCGAATCCCGCCGCTGTGGGCAAGTGCCGCCCCTTTCCGCCCCTCGACGTGAACAAAGGAACACTCGAAATCGTGAGTTGAGCGATGGTTTCTGATCAAAAGCCCCGTTGTTTCCTTCATTCTCATCTTCTCTCTTTACTCAGGTCAGCTCGCATATATTGGCTGCAAAAGACGGAAGATACAAGCCTCGGACAACTCGTCCGCCATGCTTCCTTAGCTCATTGGAAGCATCATTGGAATCAGAATGACACCGGTTTCAAGATAGGCAAAAAAACAGAAGAGCGATTTTCATCGCGAACAGTGCCTTTAAGCATTCACGGATGTTCTTGCCAGCGGATTAGAAAGTCAAAAGCATTTTTTGGGTACAGGTCTGAAATTGTTGTGCATACTCTCAGTTATCTTTGTCAAGGGTATACAGATGTACTAAAAATGACCTACCTTCTATTACCTTCCCTGGACAACTTGTTGCAATTTTTTAACCAAAATCTCGCCCATTCAACGTAGTGTTCACGAAAAAGACCACCTTTTAATTTCACCGCGAATCGAGAATTTTGGGGTACAATGCAAATTAATCTCGAGAGAGCAGATGAAAACGAATCACGAATAACTTTATGCGGCCCCGAAGAATGAATGTAGCTTCCCCGCCACATTTAAGTTGCTAGGCCGTGTAAGACTTCTTATAGTCGGCACGGATCGCAGTCATACTTTGCGTTCCCTGCTGTGCGTTGGCTCAAACTCGTCTTCGGCGGGTTGGCTTTCCGAACTGGCCTTTTCGCATCCGTTTTTGGCTCGGTGCTTTCTTCGACACCATCCCGTTCATCTTCTCCCAGTATAGCATTCCAGTGTTGAAACGCGCTAACGAAACTCATCGTGAACACTGCCTTTGAACAACACACTTTGTTTGTTTTTTTGTTTTACAGTTTCTTTTACAGTTTCCGTTCGGTAATTAGCGAACACATGTACTATCTAACAGCTAACAATTGTTGGCAATAACAGCTACATATTCAGCGGGCTACTTCGCAGCAATCAGCTCCTACAGCTTGCGCGTCAGAAAAATAGGCGTGACCAACTGCACCCCTCCCCACCGTTTGGGATAACACCGCGCCCTCCCTCCCTGTGCTGAATGATCGACCGAGAGATTGCCCTTCTTCAGCTTTAAAACCTCGAAGCACAGACGGTTTTTCTGTTTCTGTTATTTACAAAGGGCACGGGTTGTACAAACATAGCAGTTTTATGTACCTAACAAGTAAAAAATTAAATAAATGGTGAACATCAATAGATGAAAATGATATCTGCTGCATGCAGTCTACCACCTCGGCAAAAGGAAGTGGTGCTGTTTCCGTCGATTAGGGCGTGGTGTCTGCGGAAGCGCATACAAACACCCTAATCAACGGCAATGGGTCGAATTTTTCTTTGAATTTCGCAAAAAAAAACACCGGAGAAGTTACAAAAGCCACGAGTTTTCCCACACAAACAGCACTCATAGAGTCCTCACTAGAATTATACAATCAAAAATGTTAAAGAAGCAAAGAAAAATGGACCTATCAAAATTAGCAGCTGACTTCCCCGATTGATTAAAGGCAGTGTTCACGATGATTTTCGTCCCCGAGTTTTTCACATAAAACAATGCGTTGGCCTCCAAGTGTTACCAAAATTACGAAGAAACGGCGAGAAACGCATTAAAACGTCGTATTTCAGTGACATTATTCTATAACATGGATTAGTTGTCCGGTTGGTTGAACATGCTCATGGTGGTTGTCAACGGTGGAAAATTGGGTCAATCGAAAATAGAAGAATATTTTCCGCAAAGCAGGATTAGTCAGAGCCCTGAGGAAAGGACGGATCAATTGAGAGTAGAGAAATGCAAAGGTCGGGTCCACAAAAGATTTCATTGTCACAGCCAACACTTCCTGTGATACTTAAGAGGCGGGGTGATACTTGAAGATTTCGTGTACTTCTGGTGCGTTTTTCTCAATTTCTACGTCATTTTAGTTCCACCCGGGGGCCACTCAATCAATATAGCGAGTAATCTCAAAATTGAAGATTATCGTGAACACTGCCTTCAAGTGCCAACTAGAATTCTAGTCGTCTCGTCCAAATCTCTTTCTTTTTGAATCTCTTCTCTCTCATGGTTACACACATGGCCCGGGACTCCCATTTGATCAGTTTGTTTGGCATATTATTTACATATTTATTAGAATGCGCGCTAAGGTGCGTAGAAAAAAAACAGCATGTATGACAAACAAATCAAACAATTGCAGTGTGGAACAAAGAATTAAACGAAAAATTTAACAAGTGGACGTTCTTCTTATTCAAATCTGAGAGGTTCATTGCACCCTTTCAATGATAGAGTCACATCCTCAAATCTATTCCGGCAAGGCAATTCGATATCCGATCCATCCTATATAAAGTTAGGTAATTCCAACCCCTAACAACTCGGCTACAGAGCCACCAACGGGACAAGTCCAATCTAGAAATAATCAAAGAATACCAGTTCGACTTAATACCGTGAGAGAAACCCACCAGAGTGAAAGCTATTTTCTTCTTTCATCGAATGAGAGAAAAACCAAGAAGAACCACCATTCATAAGCAAAACAATCGTATCATAAAGTAGGATCATAGAAAGCCGCTTTCCATCAAACGGTATGGTTTAGCCAAGCAGTCGTTGCCATTGCAAAGGGCCACTACAAGTCCTGGATTCTGAGAACTGAAAGCAGATCAATTTCTCTCAGCCTGCTACAGAGAAATTTACTGTTGAAAGATCCTAGAACGCTAGATGGTAGTAATTCTAACCACCTAGCGCATCTATAGAATAAGTAGTTTGAGTCTTTGGACTGGTTCTTTCTATGAACTTCAGAACAATGCAGTGAAAACAAACCACTTTGTCCCCTACAAGGCCTAAATATCCAGTACTTGCTTGGTTTGAGTTTGACCTCACATTTAAGAATTTTGAAACAGAAAACCAAATCGTTAAACACGCGACGATAAAGCAGACTTTTCAGACTAAACTTTTAATTTATTTCTTCATAACTTGGCCTAGCCCGAGGGTAGTCGGGATTCGGAAAACAACGATACATAAAAATTCTAGTGAAAGCCTGTTGCACTTTTTCAAGCTTCATTTGTAGTTCTCTTGTATGGGTGCTCCGAATTTGCGAACCGTATTCCAAAACTGGTATGACATATGCTTTGTAAAGTTTGATCAAAATACTAAAGTCATTGCACTTTATGTTTCTGCAAGTTGTAAACTTGACTGAAAAAACCTTCCGAACGATCGTGTTTATATGTGTCTCAAAATTTAAGCTGGAGTTGGAGTTGACTATGAATCCCAAATCGCTAACCTCTTGTGACTCTTTAGTGCTAAAATTATTTAAGCTATATTCTGAGGGAGCGATATTTCCAAGATGTAGATAGTTCCTTATGCATAGCACATATCTGCGTGAATTTTTCGCGCTGTGTTCAATTTCAATCTGAGCGGTGGCGTGGTAAACAGCACTGACCAGTAGCTCAGCCTCCCGGCGCTACTGGACGGTTATGACCGCGACGCAACCACACGCATTGAGTTGTGGTGTCTACACAGGGGTTCAGCTCAACCACTTCAACTGTATGGAAATATATATGAGGCCGTTTGATCAAGAAAATTTTATTCTCGTTTTTTTTGTTATGGATCGATAGAGGGTGAAAAGAAATTTAGGTTGATCCCTCCAGAATCCTCGGGAAAGCTTCTGTATTTGAATTATGAGCCTCCGAAGAGTAATTCTCTACGACTCCTTGAACGGAAGCTATGTTTCCTGACCTTGAAAAACAGATGTATAGCCTAGCTCCCTCATTTTGAGCCGATGTAAGCAAGGCTTATCGGGCTTATCATGTCAAAATCTCCATATCATTGTTATATTTCGCCATGACTGAGCGCTCCGCGACTTGCATAATTCTGGTTCTTCGGAGGATTATTCCTGATAATCGACCATGCTCAAAAGATGCGCCGTTGTCGTTTTAGTCTGATAAAACAGAAAATGAATGAAATTTCGACCCAACAAGTCTGATTCTGAAATCAAATGAAAGACGATGATTGCAAGCTTGCTGCAGACGTCTGTGGACAGCGAAGGATCGACTGCGAATCGCATCAGAATCGCAAATTCTAGACCGAAAAAACCGGAAAAAAATTAAAACTTTGTCGTTTTTTTTTCGATATTGATTTTTTCGCCAAAAGGGGCAAAAAACGAAAAAACCGAAAAAACAAAAAACGCACACCTCTGATTGGGAGACAGCCTAGAATAGTCAACCTCAGTTGAGATAGCAGAGCTGTGATCCCTCTGAGTTGAACGTCTCGAGGAGGACGGCTTGGGCGACATGACTGTGGATTGGTTTTTGGCTGTTTTGTTAGCGTTGCCCATGATCTCAAAATTTCAGTCAGATGTGGTCACTGATAGAAAATCAAATTCTCAAGCCGACACAGACACAACAAAGAGGGCCAGTCGCAAGGAAAACAAGTTCAATTACGAACATTCAATCAAAGTTCAGTTGAGAACGCAATTTAAATGGAAAAAGGCACTAGAATAAAGTGAAATAATCGATAGAAAATTGAAAAAGAAAACACAGCCGAACAAGGAGAGAGAGGAGCAGGCCAACCGACCGTCCGCCGCCGCCGCGAAAGATATGAGCTATTCCTATTTCATAGACTGGCCACCACACCCTACTGTTCCTGAGGGCAGCTTTTTTGTTCACTGATAAACATACAGTTCAACTCCGCTTCGCCGTTTTTTCCGCAAAATGCACGCTGATTGCGAAAGCGTGCTGCGGCGCGGTTGAGAGTATCCTCGGACAGGGATGTGGGATCATCCGTGCGGTGGGATCAGCCGGGCACCAAAGGCAAAAACCGCCCTGGTGATCCCACATCCCTGTCTGAGGATACTCGCAACCGCGCCGCAGCACGCTCTCGCAATCAGCGTGCACTTTGCGGACTGAACGGCAATGCGGAGTTGAACTGTATAGTCTGGTTTCGGGTGCAGGCCCCACTATTTCAGGAATGCAGCGAGATCATCATCGATATGTGTGCGCGTGGTGGAAGCAATGATTTTTTCTGGGACGAATGTAAGGGAAATTCCATAGATCTGCTTGTGCAAGGTTGTAACGGAACTTTTGGAAGGTATGGAAATGATTCTATTGTTATCGGTAATTCTCCCAAAGACGGAGTAGACTTTGCAAAATGATGATTGATTGAAGAAAGTAATTGTCTCTTAGCTTGAAATGGACAACAAAGGTCTGGAACATCGAGGCAGTGCCTACTCTGTATGGTCTCAGCCTGACTGGAGCCTCCAACATTATTCTCACGTACGTTGCCTTTGATATTTCCGAGCGTTGAAAACCAACGAGATACTTAGGTTGGAATCATACTGCTTGCGATAAGCGAGCCAGCCTCTGTTGATCATCAAGATCAACCAAAAAATGATATGACTGATTTATAGGCATGGTCGCGGTCGCGCGTCGCTGGAAGTACATATTACTACTTTCTAACAAGTTAGCCAAAACATTAGTGTCGAAATGTATTTGAAAACGGGATGTAATGAACTCTAACTACAGTGCTTTTCATTGTTTATGAACAATCGGTTTTTAACGATACCGCTGTCCGGCGTAACGCTTCGCGATTTTCACCATCACCAGCGTATTCAAGGTGTTGAAAAACCTTTATATCTATCCAAGTGCGACTCTCAATGAATCTTGGCATTGATATGTAGTTGACCTTCGATTTCCTTGCAGCAACGACCAAGATTGTTTTCCTTGCAGCAACGACCAGAGCTTACGTTTCGGCGAGTTTCGCCTTCTTCAGAGCCTGAAAAAACCGAAATCATATCTGAAATACTACCCCATCAAACCCCATTTCATTCTACAGGCTAATACTCAAACGGAAGTGAGCAAACGACATGATGCCATAGTAAATACCAAACTTTTGGAGGGACCGATTGGCCCAACAGCCTCAGATGGAACCGGTGAGGGCGACTAACTGGTAAGAACCCTTGGGACCACCTACAGACCGGGCTCGCCCACAGATCAACCGATAGGTCAGAATGCACATAGGTCGAAGTAGGGCGCCAGCTTCTGGGTCACCGCAACACATTCGTCTTTTCTATTAATTTTTGGTGTTTTGGCGGCGATCCAAAAGGCTTCGAGAGTTCTGCGCGCTGAGATTTCACATGCACTGGCTAAGATCGTCACCTCCACTGGGAAACATATATTTCCGTGGCTGCGCACGCGGTGGTCTCCCAATGGCGTAGAAACCTTAGACTTATTTAGCCCGTCCAAATGTTCTTTGATTCTTACGCAAAGCGGCCTGCCAGTTTCTCCAATGTAGTCCTCTCCACATTGGCGGCAATGGATGCGATAGACAACCCCAGTGGCCATACAATCACCTTCCTTCCCAAATGGGCAGACTACACAAGCCGGTGTAACGCAAAGTCGGACATATAGGCGGTTTCGCACTAATTTCCCTCTGAGGTTTGTGGGAGGGATTTCGATCACGGAAACCATCTCCTGGAGATCTGCCCTTTTAAGACATGCCCTTATTGCTGAACTCAAATTGTCCGAGACGAAAGGGACGCAAAACGCCACTTTTGTCTGATCTCCTTCACGAACAGCTGAGAGGGCGGTCCGCCGTGGACGTCTTGTGAAGCGATTGATCGACGGAGAGCCGTTTTCGATGGCTATGCGGCGGGCCAATTTTATCGAAAAGTCCCTATTAACGCTATCTGAGGAAACCGCTGAAGCAGTGCGGAACATATTTCCTACCACCGCATGCTTACTTTTGGAAGGATGGGCTGAGGAAAAGTTAATGATTATTTTCTTGCTTGTGGGTTTCCTATTCCACCTAGTTTTGAATGACCCCTGCGAAAGTTGAACTTGGACGTTTAGGAAAGAGAGACAGCCATCCGTCGGTACTTCTCAAGTCAGCTTTATGTTTTCAGATTGTTGATTGAGAATTTGAAAACAAGTGTCCATCTCGATTTGAGTGGAGCACATTATAAAGCAATCATCTGTGTACCGACAGTACAGAGGCCGTCTACGGTCCAACAGTGGCGTTTCAATTTTAGACATGAATGCCACCGCGAGAACTGGAGCAAGTCTTTGGCCCATGGCTAAACCCCTGATCTGCTTGAAATACTGCCCGGACCACCTGAAAACATTGCGTCTAAGGCGGCTATCCAACAAAAGCATTACTTGTGATATGGTGAGCGCGAAAAAGTTTATGCTAGTTTGATTTTGAGTTAGAATTTCGAAAACAGCTTGCAAAGCCCCCGCGTTTGAGACGTTTGTGTACAGTGATGTGACATCAAACGACTCGATAACATATTCTTCCTCCAGCCTCGCATCCCGTGGTCTTTGAAGGAAAGAATTAGTATTAGGGAGGTGAGCAGGAAAATTTTAGTAATTGAACGAGGGTCAAGTTAAGAAACCAAGAAATGCGATCTGTTGGGCCACCAACGTTACTTATCATGGGCCTGACCTTGAAGCAAGATGGGTCAGCTGTAGAAGTACCCTCTTGTGGTAGTTTGTGGGTTTTGATAAGAACATACAGCACGGGACAGGTGGGTAGGTCACATCTCAGTCTGATCGCCGTGGTCCTACTCAGACAGTCGGGGCTTAGTACGTCGGCACAATACCGTTAGTACGCCAGGGCAAACCTGGCATACTAACGCTCGTTGTGTGCAGGAGCTGCCGGCTGTGGCAGCATATCCTGCCAACGTATGCTCGCGTAATAACGCTCATTATCGACAGAATTTGGACTGCCACCCTCCTTACCGGTGTTGGATATAATTTTCGTCACGGCTAGCAGCAAGGAGAACATCCTCGCCGCGGTCCGCAACCAGGAGACTTCCCTCGCGATGGGCGATGGGGATGATCCCCTCAGCGTTCCAAAAATTAACTTCCGAACAGTGACACAAGGTCACCTCCTCGGACTGGCCTCAAACGGCCAACTGCCCCCTAAGCGAGGCCGGCCGCCTTATATACCCGCAGCCGTCGTACAATAGGATGCTGCAATGTTCATTCGTATTAGACAAATCAATGGAAGTGTCAGCAGACACTAGGAGAGAGTGGCTGGCAATAGCACGCGTGCCACGATAAACAAAGCGTTAGTACGCCAGCACAAGCAACAGGAGCTCCTGGTCGTTGCCAGCATATCCTGCTGTTACCAGCAGCTACAGCACAGGTGCTGCCGATCCCTTTGTGTCGGCGTACTAACGGTATTGTGCCGAAGTACTAAGCCCCGACTGTCCGAGTAGGCAGGCTTGCCGATTGCGCTGATTGCGCATATTCTGTTCAACTGCCTGTGTTGCTTGGAGAACTCTTTTTCGCTCGAAGGACAATAAACACTGGAATCTTGTAAGTGCAAACGTGTTATGTCCATGTCTAACTGTTGTGATAAGACCACGAATTCGAGGCCCTTATCGCTTACGCTAATTTTAATAATTCCAGCGTTGGCCAAATCCAGAATCTCCCGTAAACCTTGTTTTTGTGAAATCGTTAGGTTTGAGGACACACGTTTAGTGGCATGACTACGCAGTGCGTTTAGAAGAGAGGTAGAAAACATGCGAAATTTGACGTCTACTGTACTATTGGGTTCCTGGGCCCTGAGATAAGTTGCTGGGAAGGGCGGGGGCGGGATCACAACACCATTGAGACCACCCATACCTGTAGCGCCGAGCACATCGATTTTTGCTCTATAGCGCAGCCGATCGTGCAACGTTTGGAGGCTGCCCACGATCGTTCGCAACGTGATAGGACTCACAAGGAAACCACAATAAGTCATAGTGACCATTCCAAGTGAAATGTACTTTCCTAGAACCATTTTTGGACGAAAAGTCCGAATATGCCCATCGCAGCTGCCTAGACCCACTCTGAAAAAAGTTATGAGCGTTTTTTCTGTGATTTTCTTACCTACTGTACCCTCCAAAAAGCGCATTATTTTTAGGCAATTCCGGAAACGGACCTGATGTCCGTGTTCAGCGCCCAAAACTACACCACTAAGCGAAGTTTGGGTGAAGGAACATTTTTCAAACTTTGCGCAGATTAACAGCGTTTTGGACTTGTACGGATTTTCGGTTGGGTGTTTATTTTTACCATTTAGAGGGCTCTCGAAGCGTTTTAGAAAAATATTCCAGATTCCACTAAAAATTCGTTCTGGGGGGTTATTTGGGGTGCTGATCACGAATCTGAGGTTTATTTGTCGTTTTTCCGAAGTTTTCGACTATATTTGTTCAAAGCTTCCCACTGGCAGAGAAAATTGACGGCAAAATCAACTTTTGACGATTTCCGGAATGTGACGACAGATGTAGCTCAAATCGTTCCTGTGGGGGTTATCTGGAGTGCTGAACACGAATCTGATGTCAGTTTATCGATTTTCGTCAGCTTACGGTAGATTACGGTGGGTATTATACTTGGGCAAAATGAATTTTTTTTCGAATGATCGACTTTTCGGATAAGTCGAAAATTAGACTTTTTCGAATGATCGACTTTTAGGATAAGTCGAAAATTAGACTTTTTCGAATGATCGACTTTTCGGATAAGTCGAAAATCGCCCTTTTTCGAATGATCGACTTCTCGACTTATCCGAAAATTGACTTTTTTCGAATGATCGACTTTTCGGATAAGTCGAAAATTAGACTTTTTCGAATGATCGACTTTTCGAATAATAAGTCGACTTTTTCAATCGACTTAAAAAAAGTCGTCGACTCTTTCGCTCAGCATTTCAAACGGCACACGAAGACGTGACAATCCAACAAAGTCTTTCGTTTCAGCAAAAACTCTGTAAGTTAAAGGCAGTGTTCACGATGATTTTCGTTCCTGAGTTTTCCGCTCAAAACAATGCGTTGGCTACCCAGTGTTACCAAAATTACGAAGAAACGGCGAAAAACGCACTAGATCGTCTTATTTCAGTAATACTATTCTCTGGCCTGGACTAGTTGTCCGATTGGATGAACATTGAAGATTATTTTGGGCAAAACAGTATTAGTTAGGGTCCAGAGGAAAGAACGGAGCAACACAAAATAGAGAAATGCAAAAGACGGGTCCACAAAAGACTTCATTGTTACAACAAACAGTTCCAGTGAGAGTAAAGAAGCGGCGTGAGAGTAAAGGATTTCGTGCCCTTCTGGAGCGTTTTTCTCGGTTTCTTCGTCATTTTAGTTCTACACGGGGGCCAAACAATCGATTTAGCGGTTAATCTCAAAATCGAAGATTATCGTGAACACTGCCTTTAACATAGAATTAACATTAGGTGGGTGGGGCGGGGGGTGTCGTAGAAGAAGTCCGCACACACGTCAAAATTTCGAAATTACTGGGATTTCTATAAAGCCTAATTTGGGCGCAAAACTGAGTAGGTGAAGTTTCAAACGCAGCAAGAATTTTACCTACTGGAGTTTTATTCCTTTGTCCGAAATGGAAAAGTATTCTGTGAAAATTCTAGGACCTGCCCAAATTCTGGAAAAAAAAACATTTACATGGCGCGTGTTTATCGCGACTGGCCCAGCAAAACCTACTCCGATATTGAGGAGAAGGAACGGAAAGGCGCTCCAGCGCCCAAATATTTTTCGCACCCGGTGCTTCGTAACGGTAGTCCGCAGAGATCGGCCGAAAGAGCCTGCCAATCAATGCAATGAACATCAACAAAAATGAACCGTCGTAGAATGCGAGACGTTGAAATCACGCGCGAAATGAACGATCGATGGATACACGTCAAAATCAGGGGGCTTGACACGTTGAAATTCTCCGACACTGGCAGCGGACTCCTACAGGCTATCAAGCTGGGAGTCCTAGTCTCCCTTGCTACAGGAGTCCTGGTTTTCTCCTGTAGGAGGCCTGTGATTCTCCTGTAGGAGACCGGAACTTGTACGGTAGCTTGGAGGGAATTTCAAATAACGTTTGCTGGAATCAAGCCAAAACCGCCTCGTTTTCGAATTCTTTAAAATCGAAGCATGATTATCACACTTCCCCTTTGACAACTTTGTAAACGGCAAAATTTACTATAGGGGATGAAGGCCCAATAGCATTCCTCCCTCACTTGTCATGAAGGAGGAAATCCGGCTCCAAAGCACCCCAATCAATCAATGAAGGGGGCACCTCTTTGAACCTGCATGGGCGAATCGACTCTCCACCCCATGCACACGCGTATCGTACACCGCGCGGGTTCGATCATGCGTTCAACGTGCGCGTTCCAGGTCAACTACCGGAGTTGTTTTGTCCTGTAGGAGACCCAATGGAAGCGATGCGGCAGCGTGTCCTGTAGGAGACCGCTTCGCTCTAGTTCGGTCTCCCACAGGACAAAACAGCTCCTGTGGGAGACCGCGATCGTCGTTTTCTCCTGTAGGAGTCCGCTGCCAGTGTCGGAGTTTGAATTGCCCGCAATCGTGAGATTCCGTGTCTTCCGTGGCTACACAAGATACAGCAAAGATCACGCTCAAGGCCAAAAATGAGTTCAGACTAAGTAACTGCAACTTCCATCATCCTCCTCAGTGAGATCGGCCAAATTTTCGAATTAGTCGGATATTACTTTTTTCGAATGATCGACTTCTCGACTTATCCGAAAATCGCCCTTTTTCGAATGATCGACTTTCCGGATAAGTCGAAAATTAGACTTTCTCGAATGATCGACTTTTCGGATAAGTCGAGAATTAGACTTTTTCGAATGATCGACTTTTCGATTTAGCCGGAATTTCCACTTTTCGAATAGTCGACTAAGTCGATTTAATCGAAGTCGACTTTTTTCAATCGGATGATGATTCGATCATTCGATTCGGCCCAAGTATAGTGGGTATACGGTAGTTTGGTCGAAGTCTCAGATTTGTCTCAAAGTTTCTATGTGGGGGTTATTTGGGGTGCTGAATACGAATTCGATGTCCATTTGTCGATTATCGGAATATCGAGGTAGGTTTTGCCCTCTAAATGGCATGTTACCTACCGTAACCTACAGTAAACCTCAAAATTTTCAGAAGCGAACCCCAGATTCGTGTTCAGCACCCCAGATTACCCCTACGTGCATGTTTTTAGCAAAATCCGGAGAAAAATTTAAAAACACCCTAAAAATTCCATGGGGGGTACCCTTACCTTGCCGCGAGGCTTTAAAAAACGCTCATAACTTTTTTCAGAGTGGGTCTAGGCAGCTGAGATAGGCATATTCGGACTTTTCGTCCAAAAATGGTTCTAGAAAAGTACATTTCATTTGGAATGGTCACTATGACTTATTGTGGTTCCCTTGTCAGAGAACAATTAGGAGCAAAACTGGGGCCCATACTCAAGACAGAGAGGGCATCGCGAGACAGTGCTACGTGACCAATGACAGTGACCCTTCGGCAACCAGCCACACCACTACCTTCTCCATAATTAAGGTTCTGTTCAGAAATAGAATTTACAGCTGGTAATGATGATCTATGGCATCGCTCATCAGCAGGGCTGTGCGGAAATCTTTTTCAAGATTTTCGGAAACGGAAACGGAAGAAAAATGGCTAAAAATCGCCGGAAACGGAAATCCGGAAACGGAAACGGAAGTGAACTAAAAATTGTAGTATGATTGAATGGCAGGTTTCGTCGCTGCTCATGGCATGCAGATGTACTTCTGTAGCCTGTGATCTCAACCTGTTCTCTCAAGCACCAGGGGGCTACGCTCTAAAACTGCAAGCGAGCGGAGGACAAATAGAATAGAGGCATGAAAGGAAGACGTGCTGCTGCTGCAGGTTCTCCTCATGAGCTGCAAATAAGTCTGCTCGAGCAACTCTTCCTCTAGAGTGCTGCTGATCTCTCTAATAACGAGTTCCTCCCTTCGACTGATTTTCCCAGCGCGATCGGTGTTCTACGGCGGCTGCGGGTACATACATATGGCACTCACTATTGTTGGGAGAGCAGTTGTCCGTTTCAGGTCGATCCCAGAAGGTGATCCCAAGTACTCCATTTTCTGGATATCAATTTTGGACGCTGAGAGGGTGGTCCTCACTGCGCATCGCTACGAAAGATTTCTTGTAGTGGACCAAAGCGAGGATGATGCCTTTGTTGCGTACCTCGGCGAGGTGGGCGTCTTTGCTGCGAGCCAATACAAGGATCGCTGCTCTAGTTCAGGAAGATGTGGTGGCTCAAAGACTCTCTTCCTTCGATTAACGTGCTGCTGTTAGCAGCACATGTAATGAGGGGTCGCACTCCGGACCGACATCGCGTTGAACCCTCATCAGCACCTATTGCTAGTCGAAACTAGTGACAACTAGTGGCAGCTGTTGCTAGTCGACTACTTGCTAGTGGCAGTAGTCGAAACCCAGCATGCATTGGCAGCACGTGCTGTTGAAAACGAGGAGTTGTGGGTTATGGCTTTCAAATTCTATTCAAATTCTATTGCGCTGAAGTTAAACCATGCGAGTGCTTGAGTAGCTAGAGAGACGACAAGGAAAAGTTTCTGCCTCTCTGGTCCCTCAATCGGAGGATTCGATTGTAGCAAAGTATAGTACTGATTCATCAGAGGGTAATGGTCATCCAATAGTTCAGCGATTCGAAAAAATTGTGATAAAGAGTTGTAAAGACAATCTGTGATAGTTTTCTACTGAGATGATACAGTTAACCACGGCTCGACTGCATGACAACACCACTTACTCACCCGCGCATCAGTACCCAAAGTATGGCTTCTGCTGCCGCCAAGGTCAAGCCCACGTTGGGAACGGCCCGTGCGTTGGTGGAGGGGGGCGTATACGGTCTGACCGTTGGAAGGAGCGGGACACCGATCCAAGCGATCAGGATTGAACTCACGCTGTGATGTTCGCAGAGGGACCGCGGCTCTGTGCGCTGGGGAGGCGTGACCATTCACCTTGTAGCACTATTTTCTTCCGTTTCCGGGCCCAAAAACCCGGAAACGGAAACGGAACGGAACAGCCCGAAAAGTACCGGAAATACGGAAACGGAATCGGAAACGGAACAGTTCCGCACAGCCCTGGTCGGGACACATGTGGGAGTGCACAGCGCGCCGGGGAAAATTGACGGGACAAGTGGGAGTGCACAGAGCGCCGGGAATTGTTGACTGGACCCAAGTGGGAGTGCACGGAGCGCCGGGAAATGTTGACTGGACCCAAGTGGGAGTGTACAGAGCGCCGGGAAAAATTGACGGGATCCAAGTGGGAGTGCACAGAGCGCCGGAAAAGTGGTCGGGACACAAGTGGGAGTGCACAGCGCGCCGGGAAAATTGACGGGACCCAAGTGGGAGTGCACGGAGCGCCGGGAAATGTTGACTGGACCCAAGTGGGAGTGTACGGAGCGCCGGGAAAAATTGACGGGACAGGTGGGAGTGCACAGAGCGCCGGGAAATGTTGACTGGACCCAAGTGGGAGTGCACGGAGCGCCGGGAAATGTTGACTGGACCCAAGTGGGAGTGCACAGAGTGCCGGAAAAGTGGTCGGGACACATGTGGGAGTGCACAGCGCGCCGGGGAAAATTGACGGGACAGGTGGGAGTGCACAGAGCGCCGGGAAATGTTGACTGGACCCAAGTGGGAGTGCACGGAGCGCCGGGAAATGTTGACTGGACCCAAGTGGGAGTGTACGGAGCGCCGGGAAATGTTGACTGGACCCAAGTGGGAGTGCACGGAGCGCCGGGAAATGTTGACTGGACCCAAGTGGGAGTGCACAGAGCGCCGGGAAATGTTGACTGGACCCAAGTGGGAGTGTACGGAGCGCCGGGAAATGTTGACTGGACCCAAGTGGGAGTGCACAGAGCGCCGGGAAATGTTGACTGGACCCACGTGGGAGTGTACGGAGCACCGGGAAATGTTGACTGGACCGAAGTGGGAGTGCACGGAGCGCCGGGAAATGTTGACTGGACCCAAGTGGGAGTGCACAGAACGCCGGGAAATGTTGACTGGACCCAAGTGGGAGTGTACGGAGCGCCGGGAAATGTTGACTGGACCCAAGTGGGAGTGCACAGAGCGCCGGGAAATGATGACTGGACCCAAGTGGGAGTGCACGGAGCGCCGGGAAATGTTGACTGGACCCAAGTGGGAGTGCACGGAGCGCCGGGAAATGTTGACTGGACCCAAGTGGGAGTGCACAGAGCGCCGGGGAATGTTGACTGGACCCAAGTGGGAGTGCACAGAGCGCCGGGAAATGTTGACTGGACCCAAGTGGGAGTGTACGGAGCGCCGGGAAATGTTGACTGGACCCAAGTGGGAGTGTACGGAGCGCCGGGAAATGTTGACTGGACCCAAGTGGGAGTGCACA
The DNA here is from genome assembly GCA_029168955.1 of Aplectana chamaeleonis. Taxonomy (NCBI): domain Eukaryota; kingdom Metazoa; phylum Nematoda; class Chromadorea; order Rhabditida; family Cosmocercidae; genus Aplectana; species Aplectana chamaeleonis. The sequence goes on along the minus strand of JAPDOI010000387.1, from coordinate 222,876 downwards.
GAGCGCCGGGAAATGTTGACTGGACCCAAGTGGGAGTGTACGGAGCGCCGGGAAATGTTGACTGGACCCAAGTGGGAGTGCACAGAGCGCCGGGAAATGTTGACTGGACCCAAGTGGGAGTGCACAGAGCGCCGGGAAATGATGACTGGACCCAAGTGGGAGTGCACGGAGCGCCGGGAAATGTTGACTGGACCCAAGTGGGAGTGCACGGAGCGCCGGGAAATGTTGACTGGACCGAAGTGGGAGTGCACGGAGCGCCGGGAAATGTTGACTGGACCCAAGTGGGAGTGCACAGAGCGCCGGGAAATGTTGACTGGACCCAAGTGGGAGTGTACGGAGCGCCGGGAAATGTTGACTGGACCCGCGGGAGTGCACAGAGCGCCGGGAAATGATGACTGGACCCAAGTGGGAGTGCACGGAGCGGCGGGAAATGTTGACTGGACCCAAGTGGGAGTGCACGGAGCGCCGGGAAATGTTGACTGGACCCAAGTGGGAGTGCACAGAGCGCCGGGGAATGTTGACTGGACCCAAGTGGGAGTGCACAGAGCGCCGGGAAATGTTGACTGGACCCAAGTGGGAGTGTACGGAGCGCCGGGAAATGTTGACTGGACCCAAGTGGGAGTGTACTGAGCGCCGGGAAATGTTGACTGGACCTGGCGTGGGAGTGCACAGAGCGCCGGGAAATGTTGACTGGACCCAAGTGGGAGTGTACGGAGCGCCGGGAAATGTTGACTGGACCCAAGTGGGAGTGCACAGAGCGCCGGGAAATGTTGACTGGACCCAAGTGGGAGTGCACAGAGCGCCGGGAAATGATGACTGGACCCAAGTGGGAGTGCACGGAGCGCCGGGAAATGTTGACTGGACCCAAGTGGGAGTGCACGGAGCGCCGGGAAATGTTGACTGGACCCAAGTGGGAGTGCACAGAGTGCCGGAAAAGTGGTCGGGACACATGTGGGAGTGCACAGCGCGCCGGGGAAAATTGACGGGACAAGTGGGAGTGCACAGAGCGCCGGGAAATGTTGACTGGACCCAAGTGGGAGTGCACGGAGCGCCGGGAAATGTTGACTGGACCCAAGTGGGAGTGTACGGAGCGCCGGGAAATGTTGACTGGACCCAAGTGGGAGTGCACAGAGCGCCGGGAAATGTTGACTGGACCCAAGTGGGAGTGCACAGCGCGCCGGGGAAAATTAACGGGACAAGTGGGAGTGCACAGAGCGCCGGGAAATGTTGACTGGACCCAAGTGGGAGTGCACGGAGCGCCGGGAAATGTTGACTGGACAAGTGGGAGTGCACAGCGCGCCGGGGAAAATTGAGGGGACAAGTGGGAGTGCACAGAGCGCCGGGAAATGTTGACTGGACCCAAGTGGAAGTGCACGGAGCGCCGGGAAATGTTGACTGGACCCAAGTGGGAGTGCACAGAGCGCCGGGAAATGATGACTGGACCCAAGTGGGAGTGCACGGAGCGCCGGGAAATGTTGACTGGACCCAAGTGGGAGTGCACGGAGCGCCGGGAAATGTTGACTGGACCCAAGTGGGAGTGCACAGCGCGCCGGGGAAAATTGAGGGGACAAGTGGGAGTGCACAGAGCGCCGGGAAATGTTGACTGGACCCAAGTGGAAGTGCACGGAGCGCCGGGAAATGTTGACTGGACCCAAGTGGGAGTGCACAGAGCGCCGGGAAATGTTGACTGGACCCAAGTGGGAGTGCACGGAGCGCCGGGAAATGTTGACTGGACCCAAGTGGGAGTGCACAGAGTGCCGGAAAAGTGGTCGGGACACATGTGGGAGTGCACAGCGCGCCGGGGAAAATTGACGGGACAAGTGGGAGTGCACAGAGCGCCGGGAAATGTTGACTGGACCCAAGTGGGAGTGCACAGAGCGCCGGAAAAGTGGTCGTGACACATGTGGGAGTGCACAGCGCGCTGGGAAAAATTGACGGGACAAGTGGGAGTGCACAGAGCGCCGGGAAATGTTGACTGGACCCAAGTGGGAGTGCACAGAGCGCCGGAAAAGTGGTCGTGACACATGTGGGAGTGCACAGCGCGCTGGGAAAAATTGACGGGATCCAAGTGGGAGTGCACAGAGCGCCGGAAAAGTGGTCGGGACACAAGTGGGAGTGCACAGCGCGCCGGGAAAATTGACGGGACAAGTGGGAGTGCACAGAGCGCCGGGAAATGTTGACTGGACCCAAGTGGGAGTGCACGGAGCGCCGGGAAATGTTGACTGGACCCAAGTGGGAGTGTACGGAGCGCCGGGGAAAATTGACGGGACAGGTGGGAGTGCACAGAGCGCCGGGAAATGTTGACTGGACCCAAGTGGGAGTGCACAGAGTGCCGGAAAAGTGGTCGGGACACATGTGGGAGTGCACAGCGCGCCGGAGAAAATTGACGGGACAAGTGGGAGTGCACAGAGCGCCGGGAAATGTTGACTGGACCCAAGTGGGAGTGCACGGAGCGCCGGGAAATGTTGACTGGACAAGTGGGAGTGCACAGCGCGCCGGGGAAAATTGAGGGGACAAGTGGGAGTGCACAGAGCGCCGGGAAATGTTGACTGGACCCAAGTGGGAGTGCACGGAGCGCCGGGAAATGTTGACTGGACCCAAGTGGGAGTGCACAGAGCGCCGGGAAATGTTGACTGGACCCAAGTGGGAGTGCACGGAGCGCCGGGAAATGTTGACTGGACCCAAGTGGGAGTGCACAGCGCGCCGGGGAAAATTGACGGGACAAGTGGGAGTGCACAGAGCGCCGGGAAATGTTGACTGGACCCAAGTGGGAGTGCACAGAGCGCCGGGAAATGTTGACTGGACCCAAGTGGGAGTGCACGGAGCGCCGGGAAATGTTGACTGGACCCAAGTGGGAGTGCACAGCGCGCCGGGGAAAATTGACGGGACAAGGGGGAGGGCACAGAGCGCCGGGAAATGGTGGCTGGACCCAAGTGGGAAGTGCACGGAGCGCCGGAAATGTGGTCGGGACCCAAGTGGGAGTGCACAGCGCGCCGGGGAAAATTGACGGGACAAGTGGGAGTGCACAGAGCGCCGGGAAATGTTGGCTGGACCCAAGTGGGAGTGCACGGAGCGCCGGGAAATGTTGACTGGACCCAAGTGGGAGTACACGGAGCGCCGGGAAATGTTGACTGGATCCAAGTGGGAGTGCACAGCGCGCCGGGGAAAATTGACGGCACAGGTGGGAGTGCACAGAGCGCCGGGAAATGTTGACTGGACCCAAGTGGGAGTGCACAGAGCGCCGGGAAATGATGACTGGACCCAAGTGGGAGTGCACGGAGCGCCGGGAAATGTTGACTGGACCCAAGTGGGAGTGCACGGAGCGCCGGGAAATGTTGACTGGACCCAAGTGGGAGTGCACAGCGCGCCGGGGAAAATTGACGGGACAAGTGGGAGTGCACAGAGCGCCGGGAAATGTTGACTGGACCCAAGTGGGAGTGCACAGAGCGCCGGAAAAGTGGTCGGGACACAAGTGGGAGTGCACAGCGCGCCGGGAAAATTGACGGGACAAGTGGGAGTGCACAGAGCGCCGGGAAATGTTGACTGGACCCAAGTGGGAGTGCACGGAGCGCCGGGAAATGTTGACTGGACGAAGTGGGAGTGCACAGAGCGCCGGGGAAAAAAGTTGAGTGACACAGGTGGGAGTGCACAGAGCGCCGGGAAATGTTGACTGGACCCAAGTGGGAGTGCACAGAGCGCCGGGAAATGTTGACGGGACCCAAGTGGGAGTGCACAGAGCGCCGGGAAATGTTGACTGGACAAGTGGGAGTGCACGGAGCGCCGGGAAATGTTGACTGGACCCAAGTGGGAGTGCACAGAGCGCCGGAAAAGTGGTCGGGACACAAGTGGGAGTGCACAGCGCGCCGGGAAAATTGACGGGACAAGTGGGAGTGCACAGAGCGCCGGGAAATGTTGACTGGACCCAAGTGGGAGTGCACGGAGCGCCGGGAAATGTTGACTGGACCCAAGTGGGAGTGCACGGAGCGCCGGGAAATGTTGACTGGACCCAAGTGGGAGTGCACAGAGCGCCGGGAAATGTTGACTGGACCCAAGTGGGAGTGCACAGCGCGCCGGGGAAAATTGACGGGACAAGTGGGAGTGCACAGAGCGCCGGGAAATGTTGACTGGACCCAAGTGGGAGTGCACAGAGCGCCGGGAAATGTTGACTGGACCCAAGTGGGAGTGCACAGCGCGCCGGGGAAAATTGACGGGACAAGTGGGAGTGCACAGAGCGCCGGGAAATGTTGACTGGACCCAAGTGGGAGTGCACGGAGCGCCGGGAAATGTTGACTGGACCCAAGTGGGAGTGCACAGAGCGCCGGGAAATGTTGACTGGACCCAAGTTGGGAGTGCACGGAGCGCCGGGAAATGTTGACTGGACCCAAGCGGGAGTGCACAGAGCGCCAGGAAATGATGACTGGACGAAGTGGGAGTGCACGGAGCGCCGGGAAATGTTGACTGGACCCAAGTGGGAGTGCACGGAGCGCCGGGAAATGTTGACTGGACCCAAGTGGGAGTGCACAGAGCGCCGGGGGAAAATTGACGGGACAAGTGGGAGTGCACAGAGCGCCGGGAAATGTTGACTGGACCCAAGTGGGAAGTGCACAGAGCGCCGGGAAATGTTGACTGGACCCAAGTGGGAGTGCACAGCGCGCCGGCGAAAATTGACGGAACAGTGGGAGTGCACAGAGCGCCGGGAAATGTTGACTGGACCCAAGTTGGAGTGCACAGCGCGCCGGGGAAAATTGACGGGACAAGTGGGAGTGCACAGAGCGCCGGGAAATGTTGACTGGACCCAAGTGGGAGTGCACAGCGCGCCGGGGAAAATTGACGGGACAAGTGGGAGTGCACAGAGCGCCGGGAAATGTTGACTGGACCCAAGTGGGAGTGCACGGAGCGCCGGGAAATGTTGACTGGACCCAAGTGGGAGTGTACGGAGCGCCGGGGAAAATTGACGGGACAGGTGGGAGTGCACAGAGCGCCGGGAAATGTTGACGGGACAGGTGGAAGTGCACAGAGCGCCGGGAAATGTTGACTGGACCCAAGTGGGAGTGCACAGAGTGCCGGAAAAGTGGTCGGGACACATGTGGGAGTGCACAGCGCGCCGGGGAAAATTGACGGGACAAGTGGGAGTGCACAGAGCGCCGGGAAATGTTGACTGGACCCAAGTGGGAGTGCACAGAGCGCCGGAAAAGTGGTCGTGACACATGTGGGAGTGCACAGCGCGCTGGGAAAAATTGACGGGATCCAAGTGGGAGTGCACAGAGCGCCGGAAAAGTGGTCGGGACACAAGTGGGAGTGCACAGCGCGCCGGGAAAATTGACGGGACAAGTGGGAGTGCACAGAGCGCCGGGAAATGTTGACTGGACCCAAGTGGGAGTGCACGGAGCGCCGGGAAATGTTGACTGGATTCAAGTGGGAGTGCACAGAGTGCCGGAAATGTGGTCGGGACACATGTGGGAGTGCACAGCGCGCCGGAGAAAATTGACCGGACAAGTGGGAGTGCACAGAGCGCCGGGAAATGTTGACTGGACCCAAGTGTGAGTGCGCGGAGCGCCGGGAAATGTTGACTGGACCCAAGTGGGAGTGTACGGAGCGCCGGGAAATGTTGACTGGACCCAAGTGGGAGTGCACAGAGCGCCGGGAAATGTTGACTGGACCCAAGTGGGAGTGCACAGCGCGCCGGGGAAAATTGACGGGACAAGTGGGAGTGCACAGAGCGCCGGGAAATGTTGACTGGACCCAAGTGGGAGTGCACAGCGCGCCGGGGAAAATTGACGGGACAAGTGAGAGTGCACAGAGCGCCGGGAAATGTTGACTGGACCCAAGTGGGAGTGCACGGAGCGCCGGGAAATGTTGACTGGACCCAAGTGGGAGTGCACAGAGCGCCGGGAAATGATGACTGGACCCAAGTGGGAGTGCACGGAGCGCCGGGAAATGTTGACTGGACCCAAGTGGCAGTGCACGGAGCGCCGGGAAATGTTGACTGGACCCAAGTGGGAGTGCACAGAGTGCCGGAAAAGTGGTCGGGACCAGGGCTGTGCGGAAATCTTTTTCAAGATTTTCGGAAACGGAAACGGAAGAAAAATGGCTAAAAATCGCCGGAAACAGAAATCCGGAAACGGAAACGGAAGTGAACTAAAAATTATAGTATGATTGAATGGCAGGTTTCGTCGCTGCTCATGGCATGCAGATGCACTTCTGTAGCCTGTGATCTCAACCTGTTCTCTCAAGCACCAGGGGGCTACGCTCTAAAACTGCAAGCGAGCGGAGGACAAATAGAATAGAGGCATGAAAGGAAGACGTGCTGCTGCTGCAGGTTCTCCTCATGAGCTGCAAATAAGTCTGCTCGAGCAACTCTTCCTCTAGAGTGCTGCTGATCTCTCTAATAACGAGTTCCTCCCTTCGACTGATTTTCCCAGCGCGATCGGTGTTCTACGACGGCTGCGGGTACATACATATGGCACTCACTATTGTTGGGAGAGCAGTTGTCCGTTTCAGGTCGATCCCAGAAGGTGATCCCAAGTACTCCATTTTCTGGATATCAATTTTGGACGCTGAGAGGGTGGTCCTCACTGCGCATCGCTACGAAAGATTTCTTGTAGTGGACCAAAGCGAGGATGATGCCTTTGTTGCGTACCTCGGCGAGGTTGGCGTCCTTGCTGCGAGCCATTACAAGGATCGCAGCTATAGCTCAGGTAGGAAGAGGTGGCGGCTCAAAGACTTTCTTCCTTTGAATAACGTGCTGCTGTTAGCAACACATTTAATGAGGGGTCGCACTCCGGATCGACATCGAGTTGAACCCCTCATCAGCACCTATTGCTAGTCGAAACTAGTGACAACTAGTGGCAGCTGTTGCTAGTCGACTACTTGCTAGTGGCAGTAGTCGAAACCCAGCATGCGTTGGCAGCACGTGCTGTTGAAAACGAGGAGTTGTGGGTTATGGCTTTCAAATTCTATTGCGCTGAAGTTAAACCATGCGAGTGCTTGAGTAGCTAGAGAGACGACAAGGAAAAGTTTCTGCCTCTCTGGTCCCTCAATCGGAGGATTCGATTGTAGCAAAGTATAGTACTGATTCATCAGAGGGTAATGGTCATCCAATTGTTCAGCGATTCGAAAAAATTGTGATTAAGAGTTGTAAAGACAATCTGTGATAGTTTTCTACTGAGATGATACAGTTAACCACGGCTCGACTGCATGACAACACCACTTACTCACCCGCGCATCAGTACCCAAAGTATGGCTTCTGCTGCCGCCAAGGTCAAGCCCACGTTGGGAACGGCCCGTGCGTTGGTGGAGGGGGGCGTATACGGTCTGACCGTTGGAAGGAGCGGGACACCGATCCAAGCGATCAGGATTGAACTCACGCTGTGATGTTCGCAGAGGGACCGCGGCTCTGTGCGCTGGGGAGGCGTGACCATTCACCTTGTAGCACTATTTTCTTCCGTTTCCGGGCCCAAAAACCCGGAAACGGAAACGGAACGGAACAGCCCGAAAAGTACCGGAAATACGGAAACGGAATCGGAAACGGAACAGTTCCGCACAGCCCTGCTCATCAGGCTCCGTCCATACGTGGCGAGAGCGTGCGATTACGCAAAATCGATGGTCATCGTGGGCACCAGGGATGTGCGGAAAAATAATTTTGGAAACAGAAAACAGAAAATCTAGTTTGACAGAAAACAGAAAACAGAAAAAAATCTCCAAAAATGAACAGAGAACAGAAAACATAAAATTTTTAAAAAATCAATAACGGGTGTTCAGCGTACACTAAACGAAAATTTTCAAAACATTCAACTTTTTTATAACTTTTTTGACTGATCTATGTTTCTTTCATTGAATTTTCAAATCCTTATAGTTGGCCATAGCAAAAAGTATAGACGCTCAAGAAATGCAGATTATGAGTGCGATGAGACGACTAATGTTCATCGAACCTTCCTTTTCCCAGGCAATCAAATCTCGATTACTTTATTAGAAGCTCAATACATATGTTGTCTGTGCAAGGGGTCGGAGCGAGCTTTCCCTTCCTTGGTGTACATATGTTGACACTGATTGTGGGATAACAGCTGGTTTGAACACTGTACTACTCCTCAGAGCTGAAAGTCACGCCCGCACTCCGCGCCTGTGCTGTTAGAGTATAACTGACCTGACGCGCTGTTCGCTCCACGTTGGGAGCCTCTTTTACCGCTGCGACAGAATTATCACCTGCCTTATAGCCTCACCATCAATTTCTTGGCACTTCATCTTATTTGAATTCTGTACCATCTGCTTTGCAATAAGTTGTAACACGTATTTAGAATTTACTCGCATGGCACATTTGGGGCTAACATTACCTCGCTCCACCAAAGCAGGTACGCTGGGGAGCAAGTATGAATAGTGGGCGTTAAGTACTTAGTATTAATGGCTTGTTATTGTTAGTATAGGGTCACATTGCATTTTTTCCTTTCACTTGACTGCTTTGCATTACATTTGAGGGATTTGTCAACGATAAACCTCTGGGTAAGAGTATCCACTATAAGATAAAAATAAGAAATCGGCTTCCTGAATCCCTATTGGATTGCGCAGCGCATTCGACGTCGTATTCGTAGAAGCTTGACTCTGAGAGAAACTGCCGCTGCGGCTCCGCGATAGCGCTGCCTTGGCGCGTACAGGCACCGGAGCGGCACTATCGCGGAGCCGCGGCGACACGACCACGTAGCCGTAGCGGGGACCCGACAGTGCCGCTTCGGCTCCGCGATGACGCCGCAACGGCTGCGGGAGAGTGTCTGTCTGATTTAAGTTTAATTATAAGACAACTAGGGTGGGGAGAGGGCTAATTGTGAAAACAAAAATTCGCACCTGCGGTCGTTTCGTCCTTTGTGTGGTAAGGGTAGAGCTTATCGCCGCTTTTGCGCACAAGGAAATACGGAATGTACCTCAAAATTGAGTATATTGAACCGGCGACAATTTCGTTTCACTACGCAGGACAGTACATCGTACTCCACGCGGGTTCGCAGCTGCATCCTCGCGGAGCCGGCGCGGTTCTAACGCGAAGCCGCTGCGGTACTGTCACGGCGATATCGAGGTTCAAGACACGGCAGCAGAATAGCCTGATCAGGGAGCCGCTGCGGCACTATCGCGGAACTATCGCGGCACAGTCAAGGATCGCTGTGCTTTCCCGGCACTGACGCGGTAAACTTTTCAGAGGAATGGATTTCGTGCTTATTTAGTGGCTTGCAGGGTCCAGCCGACTTCCCAACGAGTGCCTTCATCTCCCTACATGAATCTGTTACCAATTGAGGGTTGGTTGGTTTGGTTCACATCGGCAAGGATCGAACCCGACCGTGTACAGCGAACAGCACCGTTTCCTCCCACCACGCCACACGTGCCCTAATGGATAACCACTACAGCGAGATAAGAGCGTCTGGGGTGGGGGAACTGCAGAGAGCCTGGGTGAAGTACACCCTTAACCTATCGGCTTAGATTTGCTAATACCGACCACTTTTTTCTAGGGCATTCCTGCTCCAAATCGCGAATCGTGTTTTTTCTGTTTTCTGTTCAATTTTGGCCCATTTTTACAGAAAACAGAAAAAAATGGCCAAAAATGGGCAGAAAACAGAAAACAGAAAACAGAGAATTCCGCACATCCCTGGTGGGCACACGATTCGCTAGCCGCTCACAGGCGCTCCTTCTCGCGCGCCCTCGCCCTCTCGCTCTCGCGCGCTTGCGCCAACACCACGAAGCAAGCGGCAAGTTTCAAGCTTACTGCTCCACCACTAATGCAGGTGGCATTAAACCTGTATCAAAACCACTCCCTTTGTTTTTCGTAATCCCAACACGGACGTTGAAAACCGTGGGAAATCATCAGCCGTTGCGACGATTTGAGCGATTGATCACCCGATCAAACGTTTTCAATCGAATCAACACAAGGCAGGGGTGTTTGCCTGTGTTAATTTGCAGGCAGCGTTGAGGAGCGTCGAGAGGCGCACAACGGCGGGAGCGCCCGCTCTCGCAACGTATGGACGCTGCCTCACTCACAAGCCGAGAGAATTTCTCCCGTAGTTTTACTTTGTAATTAGAACGGATAGAATCACAGATTTTCTTCGATTCACCCACTATTCTCCTCCAAAGGCTAACCGGCACGTATTTTTCACATGATAACTCTTTTGAAACACACTTTCGCAATAATTATTACAAATGATCTGTCTTCACATTGATTGATGACTTCAGAATGTGCATGTGAATAGAATGCAGACGCCGTTTATCCCTCTGGTTTCCACTTGCCTCGAGCAGGTGTTGTCGTTTGATGAAGTTCGGTATGACACCATGCTGCTTGCATCGGCGGAGAAAGTTGATGGCCTGTCTTGCGCGGGTGATTTTTTGCCGGAGTGACAAATCTTCCATAACGAGTCGGCTACAGTTTGCTGGTACATCTTCAAGAACTGTCCAATTGCGACTCTCAATGAATCTTGGCATTTATATGTAGTTGACCTTCGACTTTCTTGCAGCAACGGCATGTGGATCGAATCCACACCGCGGGTGTGACTAAAGCCTAGTTTTGACTGCATCGCTGCTGTTTTTCATCGCAGCGATTTTGCACCCGCTGCTGCAGCGATGTAGCAGCGGCAGCGATTCTGTTCATAGTGCATAGGCCCACGGGTGATAGAAGAAATTCAATAAATTAGTGAAATAAATGGCTGGTATTCATCAATAACGCGTTTCGACTCGAAAACACTGATCTTGTCATGTGAAAGGGTCAACGTTCATTAGACGAAACGTGTCATTCGCTTGGAATCGCTACATCGCTGTCATTTTGGCCGCGATGGAGCGATGGTTAGCGACCATTGAGAATCGCTCTTCAAGCAGCGATGCGGTAAAACATAGGATTTCGTCGTGCGACCCAGCGATGGAGCGGCTTTCCATTACGCGCGATGAAAAAGGAACAGTTGTCCCTCGCATGGCCGCAGCGACCACCTGCAGTCAAAACTAGGCTTAAGGAGCAGTTCGGCTAGAACACGCGACGCGCGACGAAAAAACGCTGTGCGCGCTCATCGTCCTTGGGGCGCGTTAACCGAGGGCCTTCGAAAGAAGCAGTCGTTGTCCCATTGTAGCCGTCCCCCTTTATCATTTTTTGCATTTTATTCATGTTTTTTTTTGTTTATAATGTGCTTTTTTAGACGTAATGCTTCTCATACCATCGTTTCAATAGATTTCGCCCTTTTTATACATGTTTTTTAGAGTTCTTTCTGTTTGCTTCTTGGAGCGGAATTGGAGATGATGATATTGATTCCGACGCCGACCCTACGTCTGACACATCAACCTACATGAACACAATGAAAAAAAACGATAAAGGGGAACGGCTAAAATGAAACAGCATCAACTTTTTTGAGTGTCCTCGGTTAAAGCGCCCCAATGACGATGAGCGCGCACAGCGTTTTAGACCTCTTTCAGAGTTCGATCGCTGTGCGACGCGATGGCATGCTATGAATGCAGATCGACGTGCGACGCGATCTCGATCGATGCTCATAGTTATCATCTCATCGCGTCGCACAGCGATCGAAGTCTGAAAGAGGCCTTACTGTCGCGCGCGTCGTGTGTACCAGCCGAACTGCTCCTTAGCCACACCCGCAGTGTGGATTCGATCCACATCCGCAGCAACGACCAAGATTGTTATACACTCCTTTATTCAGCTTACGTTTCGGCGAGTTTCGCCGTCTTCAGAGCCTGGAAAAACCGAAATCATGTCTGAAATACTACCCCATCAAACCCCATTTCATTCTACAGGCTAATACTCAAACGGAAGTGAGCAAACGAGATGATGCCATAGTAAATACCCACCTTTTGGAGGGACCGATTGGCCCAACAGCCTCAGATGGAACCGGTGAGGGCGACTAACTGGTAAGAACCCTTGGGACCACCTCCACACCGGGCCCGCCCACAGATCAACCGATAGGTCAGAATGCACATACATAGGTCGAAGTAGGGCGCCAGCTCCTGGGTCACCGCAACACATTCGTCTATTCTAAAAATTTTTGGTGTTTTGGCGGCGATCCAAAAGGCTTCGAGAGTTCTGCGCGCTGAGATTTCACATTCACGGGCTGAGATCGTGACCTCCACCGGGAAACATATGTTGTGAAAACGGTTATCCGTCGATCAATCGCTCCACAAGACGTCCACGGCGGACCGCCCTCTCAGCTGTTCGTGAAGGAGACCAGACAAAAGTGGCGTTCTGCGTCCCTTTCGTCTCGAACGATTTGAGTTCAGCAATAAGGGCATGTCTTAAAGGCAGTGTTCACGATGAGAACCGTTTCTCTGTTTTTCCGCCTATCTTGAAAACGGCCCATGCTGATTCCAATGGTGTCTCTGAAATCATACAAGACCTTCTGTGAACGCAGGTATGGTCCTTCAAAGACTGAGCTATGGAAACATGGTGGACGAGTTGTCCGAGGCTTGTAACTTCCGTCTTTTGCAGCCGATCTATGCGAGCTTACCTGAGTAAAGAGAGAAGCTGGGAATGAAGGGAAAAGCGGTGCTAATGATTGAAAATCATCGCTCATCTCACGATCTCGAGCATTCATTTGTTCACGTCGGTGGGCGTGTGATGCGCTTTTGGGGTTTTCAATGCGCTCGAATTTGCAGCTTCGGGCTCTTTTGGGGCTCTTCCTGGCTCGTTTTCATGCGTTCTTTCGACGTTAACGTTACAGAGTGTCCCTCCACTACCCAATCCTAGTGGAATTTCAAAAACTTTTTTCATCGTGAACACTGCCTTTAAAAGGGCAGATCTCCAGGAGATGGTTTCCGTGATCGAAATCCCTCCCACAAACCTCAGAGGGAAATTAGTGCGAAACCGCCTATATGACCGACTTTGCGTTACACCGGCTTGTGTAGTCTGCCCATTTGGGAAGGAAGGTGATTGTATGGCCACTGGGGTTGTCTATCGCATCCATTGCCGCCAATGTGGAGAGGACTACATTGGAGAAATTGGCAGGCCGCTTTGCGTAAGAATCAAAGAACATTTGGACGGGCTAAATAAGTCTAAGGTTTCTACGCCATTGGAAGACCACCGCGTGCGCAGCCACGGAAATATATGTTTCCCAGTGGAGGTCACGATCTTAGCCCGTGGATGTGAAATCTTAGCGCGCATAACTCTCGAAGCCTTTTGGATCACCGCCAAAACACCAAAAGTTAATAGAAAAGACGAATGTGTTGCGGTGACCCAGAAGCTGGCGCCCTACTTCGACCTGTGTGCATTCTGACCTATCGGTTGATCTGTGGGCGGGCCCGGTGTGTAGGTGGTCCCAAGGGTTCTTACCAGTTAGTCGCCCTCACCGGTTCCATCTGAGGCTGTTGGGCCGATCGGTCCCTCCAAAAGTTTGGTATTTACCATGGCATCATGTCGTTTGCTCACTTCCGTTTGAGTATTAGCCTGTAGAATGAAATGGGGTTTGATGGGGTAGTACTTCAGACATGATTTCGGGTTTTTCAGGCTCTGAAGACTGCGAAACTCGCCGAAACGTAAGCTGAATAAAGGAGTGTATAAAAATCTTGGTCGTTGCTGCAAGGAAATCGAAAGTCAACTTTATATCTATGTTTTTAGGATTTCATATTTCCAAGAACTTTTCTTATAACACTTTTTACGATTTTTGACCGTTTCATTGTTTTTGAACATTTTTAAAAAACACCGACAAAAACACTTTCTTTTATTTGTCAATCCACAGGCTCGGGTCAGAATTGTCACATACGTCTCTTCTCAATATGCTTCATGGTTCCCACCTGTCAAGGGTGAAAAAAGTTTAGATGCGTGCCACCATAACGCCATACGAAGCATCCGTCGATGCCGCTCCCGAAACTGAAGAATATCCAGGGTTTTTTCCTGGCTATCTACATGAGATATACTAAACGTGTGACAAGAATGTTATCTAAGGAAGGGTGGATTTGGAGGCACTTCTCAAGCAAAACCGTCAGTATCAACTAGATCCGGGCAGATCTGAGCCTGTTTGTGTCTTACAATTAGTTAAAGGTCTGTAGGACGATAAAATGATCTTAACCGACTTGAAGAACATCACCTAAACACCGCAGACTATTTTTTAATGAACATATACTGCTCTGATCTTCATCCCAATCTGAAACCTCACCTCACCCAAATCGACTGAAATGTTCCTTCGCGTAAATTGGAGACGGGTGGCTTTGTCTAAGCAGGTAGGGTAGAGGGACTGACGCAACACTTCACTCACAATGCTGTCGCTACATTATATCGCCCTACGGACCTTTAACTGCTACACAAACAGGCTCAGATCTGCCCGGATCTAGTTGATACTGACGGTTTTGCTTGAGAAGTGCCTCCAAATCCACCATTCCTTCGATAACATTTTTGTCACACGTTCAGTATATCTCATGGGGACAGCCTGGAAAAAACCCTGGATATTCTTCAATTTCAGGAGCGGCATCGACGGATGCTTCGTATGGCGTTATGGTATCACGCATCTAAACTTTTTTTCACCCTGGACAGGTGGGAACTATGAACCATATTGAGACGAGACGTATTCGACAAAACTGACCCAAACTTGTGGTTTGACAAATAAGGGAAAGTGTTTTTGTCGGTGTTTTTTCAAAATGTTCATAAACAATGAAACGGTCAAAAATCGTAAAAAGTGTTATAAGAAAAGTTCTTGGAAATATGAAATCCTAAAACCATAGATATAAAGGTTTTTCAACACCCTGAATACGCTGGTGATAGTGAATACCGCAACGCATTACGCCGGACAGCGATATCGTTGAAAACTGAGGTGTTCATAAACAATGAAACGCACTGTATAAGGCTTTCCCTAGCATTCCTCTAGTCTCCACTAATCTCAGGGCAGATCAGTCGGAATAGTGGACTAGTCTCAGAAAACTGCAGATGTGATAAAGCAGAGAACTAGGAGCAGCTCAGAAAAACATTCAGAACTTCATGCATTCTTGCTCTTTCAATCTATCTGATTGGAGAGCTGCGAGCAAAGGTAGTATAAAAAAACTGTCGGCGACACATGAAAGTTAATACTTTCAGTCAAGGCCATCTGGATCCGTGGTCAGGAGGTGGCTACAATGTGACATCCCCAGGTGTGAGCCAGGACCGAGGCATATACGTCGTGGAGATTCCGGGTGCAGCTCATCACCTCGACCTGCGAACTCCCAACACTTGTGACCCAAACACGGTGAAGAATGCTAGGTTTCAAGTGGGTTTTTTTAAATACAGTATAGAAGTTATATTTACTTGAGAAGAACGCTTACCTTCAGAGTCTTTTTCTTAGAAGGCAGGGCTTACGATAATCTTTAATTTTGAAAATGTCTTCCAAAAAGATTATGTGGTCACCGGTTAGAGCTTAAAGGCAGCAGACACGCTCGAAAAAGTTGTTGAGATAACTACGTTTCTGAAGTCGCATGGCTCCTAGTAGACTGCTCACGCCGTTGCAAGCGTCAAAAACGAGTCAAAATTACTAAATTTCAGCAATACAAATCGAAAAATTTCTGCAACCCCGCCCCAAAATACAAACTCCTCCAGATTGATAGTACTAATACGTTCCCTTTGGCTGGTTTTTGATGCTTCCAACGAGGTGAACGTTCCAGTACACGCTGTAGGAGTATATCGGCTTCTCCATCTCAACCGTTTTGTTGCTAATATTCGCTGTTTCAACCTCGCGCAGTAAAACTCGTCCACTTCCACCTGATAACAAAACAACCGTTATTCCTCTATTTGCACACACTTTTCGTTCGTTTTTCGTCAGTTCCCAAGACGACCAGCTCCAAACCTCTGATTTATGTCATAAAATCGATACCATTTTTGAGCGTGTCTGCTGCCTTCAAAGGCACTGTTCTCGATAAACTTCATCCTCGAATTTTTCATGACAAACTCTTCTCGTGGCTCTCAGAAGCAGAACAGCGTCGAAAAAACGGGACGAAAAGCTACCCACGAGCCGCAAAACGGCTTAGAAAAGTGGGCAAACCCCGCCGCTGTGGGCAAGTCCCGCCCCTTTCCGCCCCTCGACGTGAACAAACGAACACTCGAAATCGTGAGTTGAGCGATGCTTTCCGATCAAAAGCCTCGTTCTTCCCTTCATTCTCATCTTCTCTCTTTACTCAGGTCAGCTCGCATACATTGGCTGCAAAAGACGGAAGATACAAGCCTCGGACAACTCGTCCGCCATGCTTCCTTAGCTCAATTTTTGAGGGACCATAACTCCATTCCCAGAAGGTCTCGTACGATTCCAGCAGCATCATTGGAATCAGAGTGGGACCGGTTTCAAGATAGGCGAAAAGCAGAAAAGCGATTTTTATCGCGAACAGTGCCTTTAAATGACAATGTAAATGAGAAAACGCGCCAGAAGTACACGAACTGTTGTAGTTCCACTCCGCTCCAGTACTCCAGTACTCAGATTCTCAACTCTCTGTCGCTCCACTCTTCCCTTTCCATCCTGACTTATGCAGTTCTGCGTAATATACTCCTCTATTATCGATTGACACCCCATATTTGCCGATCGCAACCACTGACCACTCATTCACCGTACCGAACAACTAGTCCAGCCTGGCAATCATTTTACTGAAGTGAGGTTTTCAGTCCGACTTCCGCCGTTTCTACACGATTTCAGTATAGTCTCCTTATCAGATTTAGTCTAGCGGATAGAGAAAAAATTACCATAGCGGCTAGCCGTGCGACACTGGCGACACCACCGGCCGAAGGTTTTTCGATAGCACGCCGCGGTATATTTCCGCAGCCTCCTCGACTTACTAGAGTAAACTCTACAAAGAGACTAACGCATGGCGGCTCGCAATATTTTATGTTGAAAACTTGGGAACGAAAATCACCGTGAACACCGACTTCTATTCGACTTTATTTTTCGTACTTCCTTGGCTCAGGTCCTTTGCACAAATTGAGAGAATGTTTCTAAATCCTTCCTAAAAGTAAGACGGGTGGAGTGGCGCTGGCGGCCTTGTCGCGCGCTCGAAGCAAAACACGAGTGAGTTTTCCCAGTCTTGCCGACGGCTTTTCTTTCATTATTGAAAAATCTTCGTCTTGTATTCAGTCCGATAGATTATAAAATAAAGAAAGAAAAGCGAAAAAGTCGTTGAAGAGACCTGGAAAACTCGCACGTAATCTATTAAAAAGCGCGCGGCGCGTTCGTCCGCGCTGCTCCACCCGGCTCACCTTCAGAGAAATAGGCTGTTCCTAAGCAGCCATGTTTTTATGACTCACGGCCCTCCGTGTGCTCGTAAACGTCCCATTTTAGCTACCTAAACTGGAATGTTAACAACTGTGTGGGTATAATATCATTTATCCACCGTAAAATGTCTGGGAAGTACTGAGAACGGGCATTATACTCGTGTCCAGGCGCCGGATGCATCAACGCGCCGGGTTGGGGCAGGGACAGCGCAGCAGTGTTCGGCGCGAGTGTGTGCCCCCACAGGGGGGGGGGGGTCTGAGCTTCGGAGGGGTGGAAGCGGGCCGTCTGATCTCTGGACGAAGACCAATTGAACCAACGTGTTTGTGAGTAAAAACCGTGAGGAGCAGTTTTTCACGTAGATTTCAAATATATATTGCGATGCAACTAAAAAGCTGATTTAACTGATTTACGAGTCGCGGAGTTCAATTAGGAAGTTTAGGGTAAAGTAAAAGTCTTTTCAGAATGAAATTCAAGACATGTGAATCCTCCATGTAAAAAGTCCAAAGCAGTTTTACTATTAAATGCTAAATAATTTCTGCAAATGGTTTCTAGGAGTTATGAGAACGGTAAACAGCTTCGGGGATCCAAACGGCTCATTTGTTTGAACACGATGACAAGTCTTAACACTGTGATAAGTATCACAACGTAGCTTGATATGGTGGCTCACATCCCGTGATCACGTTGTGACGTGCCTATCACGTGCGCAGCCGGTATAAAAGGCGCCTCTTTTCACTCGAGTCCTCATTCGGCATTCTGATGCCGGCCCTGGACGGTGACTTCGAGTCACTCTTTGGAAGCCAGCATATTTTTACAGCTATCCTCATGGCTGGGGGTGGGGGATGCGGTTTTCGCCACGATATGCGGAGAGGGTGGTTCCTCAACGCAGACTGGCAAAGATTACTTCCTTGTCGTGGACCCAGGCGAGGACCTTTTCCGCCGTGGGACCGCGACAACCCGGGGCGACATGCTTGTGGTATTAAAATAAATAACCCGTGAAGTCAATGACGTCATCGTTCGTGTGCTCGTTGGGGGTCTCCCGCTAGGCCTTTAGGAAGTGTCCCGGCCATGATTGTGACGTCATCACGAGCGTCGCGATGCCGTACTCCCGCTGCCCTTTATCGTATGACTCCGCGTAAGTCTGTGTTTTTTTCTCCTATCGGGAGTCTTACGCGGAGTGTTCCCCGATTTGCCTGAGAAGCGATATTCACTTCCCAAGACTGAACACGCTCCAAACAAAGCGCTTCTCTTTTTCGCTACTCATTCGCTCAGTACTTTTCCTGTTGAGAGCTATGCATTTTCTACAAAGCGCGCTTGCCTCCCAACGCTTCCGATGTTACGCTAATCACCTTCAAAGGCTGCGCACATTCTGAAAGGAACGCTACTTCCCAAAAAGCGCACACTCACTCGACGGATCATTGCTTATTTTCCACGATGCGGCACTCGCAGCTCGTCGAGCGCTTCTCACTCCTTCTGGCTCGGTGCACGCTTCCTGCGAAACGCTACCGTCATGACACGGCACACAATATCATGAGGCACTACACACTTGACGACGCGACGAATTTTAATTCCGGCGACGCGAAAATGAGTGAAAATTCGCCGACTTCTTAAAGGCAGTGGTCGCGATCAAATATGCTTGTCTTCTCTCCCTCTCTAAACCCTCTTCTGGGTTTAGAGTAGTAGGACCTTTAAGAAACAATTGCGAAAAAAACGCCGTTTCGGGCCAAATTTCAACCCTGAACTTTGTTGTCTTTTGATGGTGGACGATCCCTCTCCACATCATCGGCATCGATGATCTCTAGTATCAGGAACATCAGCCGACTTGAAATTGAATTTCAATATATACAGTGCGTTCAGAAAGTATAGGGACACCCCCGAAAGTCGAGGTTTCCAATAAAACTTTGTGTTTGGTGATCAATACTGTTCATCAGTGGTTTCAGCATCATGGAAAACCTGTGTTTGATTATTTATATAACAATTGTGAAATTTTGTAAGATTTTATCTCAACTTTTAGATTTTTTCGTCGTTCAGAGGGTATAGGGACACCCTTCGAAAATTCAGATTTTTTAATCCAAACAGAATTTCCCGTTGCAAGTTCGCTACATAAACTCAAGATGAGTACATGTGATATCTTTATTCCTAAAATGGCTCGTGGTACTGCTCTAACTGCTGCTGAACAAGCTCCAATTCGTGCGCCCAGCGTTGCCGGGTTGAGCCAACGTCGAATCGCTACCCAGCTCGGAAGATCTGTCAACTGTATCAACCAGTTCCTGCGAGATCCATATTCCTACTGTACTGAAAAACGTACTGGACGGCCGAAGAAGATCAGCAATCAAGATTCGTGGAGAATTATTCGGCTCTGCTCCAACAGCACACTGTCGCTGAACCAGATTGAGTCTGAATTATCGCTCAGTGTTTCGAAAACGACAGTCTGGAACACCATAAATGGCGATAAAAACATTGTCCGACAAGTGATAAAGAAGGCCCCGTCGTTATCTGCAAACCATAAAAAGGCTCGACTTGAATTTGCAAAGAGTAACATGGCAACTGATTGGGCAAAGGTAAGGCAGTTTCATAAAATCCGGAAAAACTCGAGAAATGACGCAAAAAAATTTTAGGTCATCTTTTCCGACGAGAAGAAATTTAATCTTGACGGACCGAATGGTGCTCGATCCTACTGGCGAGATCTGCCCAAGGATCCATTGACTTTCAGCAGACGGAATTTCGGCGGTGGCTCGCTGATGTGTTGGGGAGCATTCAGTAGCGAAGGTGTTTTGGAATTGGCCTTCACTTCTTGTCGCATGAACTCGGAGGAATATCAAGAAACTCTTCGCACAGATCTACTGCCATTTTTGTCCGGAACACGACGTCAACGTTTCACTTTCCCGCAAGACATTGCGGCGTTACATGTGTCCAGGTCTACAAAAACCTGGTTTCTACGTCATCGAATCCGTTTGTTGGAATGGCCCGCGTGTAGTCCAGATTGTAACCCAATAGAAAATATCTGGGGCATACCTGAGCGCCAGGTTTATGCCAACAATAAGCAGTACAGAACTGTAGATGAGCTGAAGGTCGCTATCCTCGAAGCGTGGGCCAATCTGGATGAAAAAATCATCGCCAATTTGATCAATTCTATGCCAAAGAGAATTTTTGAGATCATTGCTAATTGTGGTGCAGCGATTTCATTTTAGATTGTATGTTTAATTCTTTCTTTGTTCAATAATTTCTGTTTTTGTGCTGTGTCCCTATACTTTCTGAACGGCGAAAAAATCTAAAACTTGAAATAAATTCTTGTAAAATTGCTCAGCTGTTATAGAAATGAACAAATTGAGGTTTTTCACCTTGTTGAATTCGTTTATGAACAGTATTGATAGCCAAATATAACATGATTTTGAAAACCTTGATTTTCGGGGGTGTCCCTATACTTTCTGAACGCACTGTATATGTACTCATCTAGTCTTGACTTACTTACTGACTTAATCGGTTGGCTTTCGCCTGACGCGGTCATTTCGCATCTTCACCGAGGTGTGCCGTCCTAGTAGTCAGCCGTGTCCATTTTTCACGGTCTTCAGCCACAATTTGAACACATTCCATCCAGCTGTCACTATTCCATTTCCTGCGAAACGAAACATCGTGCCTGAAATGTCTTTCGATGTCGAGTGACTTTAAATCCTCCTTAACCACATCCGTCCAGAACTTTCGCCTACGCCCAGGTGGCCGTTTCCAGACAGGATTTGAAAGCTTTCTTAGAGCGTGTTGTACGAGACGATCCGGCGTTCTTCTTAGTAGATGCCCGAGCAGTCGAAGTCGACTTTCCATTGCTGCTTGAGATGGCGTTAGGAGATGCTGGCACCTCCCTCGTGTCAAGCGTTGATGTACTGCGTCGATTTCCTTGTAAAGGTCTTCGTTATGGCATACACGCGGCCAGAAATATCCAAGCAAACGCCTAAAAAGCTTCCTCTCCGTGCAATCCAACCTTTCCATCCGCGTCTTCGGTGCTGTCCACGTCTCCGATCCGTACATCATAATAGGGCGAATAGCGGATAGGTAGACGCGCAACTTGACTTCCTTCGCGATGGTGGTAGACCGCAAACACTTGGTTAGAGAATTAAATGCAGACGTAGCTTTCGCACTTCGGTGTCGAATATCCTCTGCATAACTACCATCGTTCTTGAGCAAACAGCCCAAATAACAGAAATCATCCACCAGTTCGATACGTTGTCCGTCCACACAAACCTTCGTTGAAGGCCTCTGAGAGACCCACATCTGCTTGCATTTGTCGGGACGAAGACGACGTTCACAGGCTGCGGCATACTTCGAAACGAGGTTCACAATCCTTTGCAGTTTTGCATTGTTTTCAGCGAATAACACAATGTCGTCGGCGTACTCCAGGTCGACAAGGGAGCGTCCTGATGGTGTTAGGATCACATCCGCAGGAAACTGTTCTGGAACTCTACGCATGATGTCATCAACGGCGAAGTTGAAAAGAAAAGGCCCTGCAACGGCTTCTTGCCTTACTCCTGTTTTCACCTCGAAAGCTGACGTAAATCCGACAGGTGTACGAACTGCTGCTGTTGTTCCTTTGTTCATGTCCTCGATTAACCGAACATACTTTTCCGGGACTCCATCTGCTCGCAGAGCATTGAGCAATCGATCACGATGAGGAGAGTCGAACGCGGCTTCAAAGTCCAAAAAAGCAAGCTGTAATGGCTTCGAATACCGCTGCCACGATTCAATTACTCTTCTCACGACGAACACTTGGTCGATGGTCGATCTTCCAGTTCAAAAACCGGCTTGCTCATCTCTGGTCGTTTCTTCACGATGTTTGATAAGTCGCTCGAGAATGATACGTTCTAAAACCTTGTACATGACACTAAGTAGAGAGATTCCTCTGTAGTTCTTAGGATCCGTGACGGATAGCTTCTTGTGAAGAGGTACGATGATCGCATGTCTCCACGAATCGGGTATCCTTTCACTCATCCGTATGGTACTAATGGTGTTGGTCATTTCACGAATCCCAGACGGAGGAAGAGCTTTCAGCATTTCAGCAGTGATGTTGTCATCTCCACCTGCCTTTCCATTCTTCATTTTCCGGACACAATCCAAAACTTCAGACTCAGTCGGTGGTTCCTCACTGACATCGTAATGGGCTTTCTGCACATGCGGGAGCTCAGGTACTATTGGCAGCGTCGCATCACCAACTGCAACTCCATTGGTAGTGTTCAAGACAGGAGAACATCTCTTCATCTTCCCGCTATACTGTCGCAGCAACGTGTAGGCTTTCCTCGGATTCTTCTCCTCCCAAGCCTTCTCGAACTCCTTAGCTCTACACGTCCACTCTCCTTCGCGGTTACTTTGAAGCTGCCGACGCAACTTCCTCCTCAGACGCTTCTCCTCCACGAAGTTTCCTGCAGTTCGGAGAGCACATACTCTGTTGTAGGTAGATGTTGTTTCTTCTGAGACGTAGGCGAACTTCTTCTTAGGCTGTACAACCGGGAGTGCCTTTTTCGAAGCGTCCTGGATGCACTTGACAAAAGAATCGGCGTCGCAAAGTTTCTTCTTAGTCCGTACTCCGATGTGAATAGAAACGCGTTGTCGAAAATTCCTTCTGCACTCTTCATCTCTGAGACTTGTCATGTCAATCCTCTGGAGAGGCTGCGCCCCTCGCTTACTCTTATGAATCCTCACAGTGAAGTTTAACAGAACAGGACGGTGATCCGAATCGAATGCGACATCCCACACAGCTCTAGATCTCCGAATGTCCGATACTGGAACATTCCTTGTCAGGACATAGTCAAGCTGTAGTTTCAAAGTTGTCATCTTCCGCTTCCGCTGCTCTTCTGGAGATAGCTGGGTTAGTCCCTGCCACGTAAGCTGATGGCGGCGATGATTCCTCTTGAATGTCGATGCAATAATCAGACCACTGCGTTCACAAAAGTCGAAAAGGCGGTAGCCATTGTCCGATGTTTGCTCCACTGGGTAGAACCATTTACCGAGTACTTCGGATTCCTGATCAAGTCCCATCTTCGCATTTGCGTCAATCCCCACGACAACAGCATGTTGACAAGGTATCCTGGCCAGCAACGCATTGAGTTCCTCATAAAACGCATCCTTCGAATTGTCTTCGGCGGTTTCAGTGGGCGCATGAGCACTCACTATCCACAGATTGAATCCTCTGTGATCCCGCAGTCGTACGAATGCATTCCGAGACGACGTTGAGCCGAACTCCTTGACCATACCATTGAAATCCTTCCTTACAGCTATTGCACAGCCTCCCACTCTCCTATCGTCAGCGTTACCGCAGTAGATGGTGTACTCTCCGACGCTGATGACGGGGCTATCCTTGAGGCGGGTTTCCTGCAAAGCAGCAAACGGTGCATGGAAATAGCTCAGAAGTCTGGATAGCGCAGTTTTTTGGATATCACTCGACAGCGATCGACAGTTCAGGGTGGCGAAATTGTGGCTTGTGGCCAAAGAGTCCATGACTCCCTAGGTACGGATCCTAAGGTGTTATGGACCAGAGGCCTTAGTGTGCCGGACGGCGACACCTTTATGCAATGTATGGGATACTTTCGCGATATAGTTGTGCACGCTATATCGCTCGAACGTTCCCTGTGTACACTCAAACGTCTGCTGGGTTCAGTAGAAGCAGGGGTACCAACGAGCAGGTACCAACAGACTTGTATACACACCCCCACTCATCTAGTCAAAAACATTAACCGAAGTTCTTGCTTTCTTTGTTCAACTGTTTTTCTTAGAAAAATTTGCATTTATTTCGTCCTCTGAATGTCTATGATTTTTGACTGCTCGGCATGAGACTGCGATCTTTTTGAGCGGCGGTGTGCACGTGTTCACGAACTGACTTCTTTGGGCCTTAGAATCTCTAATCCTAGCCCGTTTTTTCACCGCGCTACCTTCATAGTTTTTTGGCTGTTTTCCACCTAAGCTGATTTTTGTACTTTTTTTGATAACGTTTTTCATCGTGACCATTGCCTTTAAAGAAAATGCCATGATTGGTACTTTTTT
This sequence comes from Aplectana chamaeleonis, assembly GCA_029168955.1. Taxonomy (NCBI): domain Eukaryota; kingdom Metazoa; phylum Nematoda; class Chromadorea; order Rhabditida; family Cosmocercidae; genus Aplectana; species Aplectana chamaeleonis. Next base: position 198,679 of record JAPDOI010000387.1, on the reverse strand, counting down.
TGATCATACAAATTCGACTTGATTCAACTTCGACACAATCAGAATAATTGCTGTATCGGCGCTATTCATACTCCTCAACGCCAGCGCGTGATGCGCAGACGTGGCGTTGGAGTATGAATGGCGGGACGACACGCCCACGCTGCACGCATCTGACGCCCGCTCAGCAGTATGTACCTTATTAATACACCATATATTTCATTGCGTTTCATAATGTTTGATTCCAGTATTATTCTTTGCTACTATGGTGATGAACGCGTGCACAGAAATCGCGTGTCTGGAAAAGTTAAGGTCCACTTTTTTTCGCTCCGCCATGGCGTCCCCGCTGGCGTTTTACAGTCTCCGGAAGCGCGTGACGGGCGTGACGCGCTGACGCTGACGAGTATGAATTGCGCCTTACAACGACTCGTCGAAACATTGTTATCTACTATTGCTGCAGAGCTCGTCCAGACACTGAGCTGACCAAACTTGTTAATGATCTCGTGTTTTAACAAGAATGAGCCGTTGGGATCCCCAAAGCTCTGTATCGAACGTCGTGGGATATTTAAATCTGGCGTGGTCGATTCACCCTAGATACAATTTTTCACCTTCTCAGATGAACGCTGAAGACCGCTACACTATATGGGATCACACCTTTCTCAGATGCGGTCCCGCCGGAAGTCGCCAATTTTGCGAACTAGGAGTCGTGAAAGTAGGATATTTGAATCCTGCGTGGTCGATTTACCCTTCCTGCTTGCTTTCACCATCTCAGAGTAACGCCGAAGCCCGCTACATAGATAGCGGGAGACGATGAAAAAAGCGGCCAAGTCCACGAACATTTGAGTTTCAAAACTGCAGGAACTTAAGTTCTAAATAAGGTACCCGGAAAAATTCTAGCTTTAAGAAACTACGCTCTGAACCCTACCGTTCAATACCACCCGCCCCCCTGGAAAAGGTCTTTGAAGAAAATTTTCCTGGTGTGGCTTCTGCAACATTTTTCGCGTTTTCTCGTCAGGTGTGGGCCCAGCTGTGGTCCCTCAGTGCATTTTGAGGAAGAACGCACACCTAGTGAATTTTCTTCAAAGGCTTTCTGCGGAAGCTTCCAAGCGATAGAGTATAAAGTCTATTTTCTTAAAGCCAGGATTTTTCTATATAACTCGTTCAGTTTTTGACTTATAACGTTCCAAGAAACCTACTTATTTATTTTTTTTCATCGATTTTTTCATTGTCTCCCGCTATCTATGTGGCGGTCTTCGGCGTTACTATGGGATGGTGAAAGCAAGTAGTACGGGTAAATCGATCCCGCCGGACTGAAATATTCTACTCTCATGACTCCTAGTAGTGCGTCCGCGACACAATGCTCCAATCCATATCGCGCCTGATTTTGCTTTGATAAGTTTAACGGAGAAGCTTGTGAAATCCAGTCCCTCGCCTGTCACTACTCCTCGATAGTTGGTCTATGATTGACCGCCAAATCTTATTTTTAGTTACTTGAAAAGGAAGGCGATTGTATGAGCATTGGGGTGGTCTATCTGATAACCTGTCAGATGTGTAGGGAGGAGTATGTGGGAGAAACCGGCAGGCCTCATTGTGTAAGGTTCGAAAAGCACCTGGATGGCCTTAGGAATTCTAAGGTATCCACTCTTTTGGGGGAACACCGGGTGCGCGTTTATGAAAACAGCTGATTCGATGCAGGTGTCACGATTCTTGCACGGGAACCAGATATCGCTGCTTGCAGAACTCTAGAAGCGTTCTGGATAAACTCCAGAAACCCAAAACTTAACAGAAAAGACGAATGCGTGGCGATCACCCAAGAACCAGCCCCTTTTGTTGACCTTTGTGGGTTTTGATCTGCCTATGGGCTTGATCGGCCTTCTGAAGGCTAGCGAGGTGGGTGGTCTGATGTGGTCCTGCTCATTCACCCGCCAACTGAGTTCAACTGAGGGTGTCTGACGGGTGTTGGTCTGTTTCCTAAAGGTTGGTACCCTTAAATCGCTTACGACGTTGTTTTTCGCCTATTTTCTTTGAGAAGTTACTCCTTTTGCTATGAAATAGTGCTTGGTCGGCTAAATCCTTATGTGTATTTCGCATTCCAGGCTCCGGCAAAGGCGATAACGCCGAAACGTTAGCCGAATGAATCTGTAACATCTCGGACCATTGCTCTCAATCAATTACTACTAAGATTGCCAAATCGCTACTTTTGCCAAGAAGCTAAATTTTCCGAAATTTTCTTATGAAATTAGGTTGCTATTCAAATTAGGTTGCGATTTTTCACAGAATTCGCCGCCCACAAAATTTAACCCGGTCATGCTCTCTTATATTCCAAAAATTTTGTACCTGAAACTCACTATATGTTAATCTCGTCAGTTTCATCTCCTATTGCGATTCCATAGATGAGGAATTTCAGATCGTGCAAATTCTGGACTGTTGGATCAACCGATGTGGCGTTCCTTCGAGAATGTCTGATCTGCCTGCAATGATAGCCTCTACGGAAACAAAATGCACTGATGTGAACCAAGGTTACCCCTGGGGGCAGACGGTATCATCCAGCAACTCCCTTGTCATCACTGGAGTCGCGACGATGATGCTAATATTACGAACTTTATTTTTCTAAATGCTAATTACATCGTCCCGTTCTTATTGTGCACATTTTCTATTGTACAATCTGGTGGCAATGGACATTTGATTTGTTATATGTTAGTTATATGCTATGATAAATTTTTTAATTTTATTTTAAATCAGCATCCGACGTCTGACGCAGGTAAGCATAGTATGTACGGTCGGCACGGATGGCACTGATACTTTGCGTTCCTTATTGGGCGTTGGCGCCAACTCGGTGCACTTACATATGTAGAACATATGAGCACCGAGTCTGCGCCAACACCCGATTAGGAATTCAGAGTATCAGTGCGATCCGTGGCGACTGTAGGCCTATATGTATACTGCCCTTATTCGGGAGTGCACAAGCCCCCCTACTCACCCCCACTCGTTTCTACAGTATTGCACCACGGCGGCGCGGTCTGTCGTGGCCCTCTCTCATTCAATCTCTGCCACCCCATGTGGCAAGCATCGACTTTCGTATGACCACCGTCCGATCGTCCGCATGACCGGCGATCATGTTCAGAGAAGGTGAGATTTTCCGAAAATTTTTACCGTCTTCAGTTGCTTCGGTATTAATTTGAATGTCATCGTATTGGCTTAAGATTAGGGTTTCCTCGAAGCTTTAAACAATCCTTCGCGCTACCAAGAAATCGAGAAAACGTTTGTTCTTTTTATTAAAAAAAAGTCATTCTTTCTGAACATTAATTGTCTGTTTCGAATCGATGGCTCATCTATACACTACCCATTACGATCACATTCAAATTAGTACCGAAACAACTGAAGACGGTGAAAATTTCAGAAAAAAAAACTGACTTTCTCTGAACATGATCGCCGGTCATGCGGACGATCGGACGTTGGTCATACGAAAGTTGATGCCTGCCACATGGGGTGGCAGAGATTGAATGAGAGAGGGCCACAACAGACCGCGCCGCCATGGTGCGATACTGTAGAAGCGAGTGCGGGTGAAAAGGGGGGCTTGTGCACTCCCGAATAAAGACAGTATATGGAACAGATTTGCTGGAAAAGAATTTGTGAGAGTTCCCAAATTCTGCCGGGTGCACTCTTATTGACTCGAACGCTAACGTCGGACAGGAAACGAAATTCTCATGATAGCGTGTTTTGGTGTGTCGATTGCGTCCTACACTACTCATTCTACGACATCATGGAAAAAAATTGCAACAATGTTCTTTCAGTTTGCCTGTACACACCGTAACTCAGCTTAAATTGGAAATGCTTTGTCACCTTAATCTCCTTTTCTGCCTGTACACACCGAAACTCAGCCTAAATTGGAAATGCTTCGTCACCTTGATCTCCTTATACCTACACTATCATAAAACTTAAGTTTTCTTCCACAATAAAACAAGGAAATCCAGGAATGAATTCCCCCAGGTAGCAAAAATTTCCATGATGTCGTAGATTGAGTAGTGGTTGGACGCAATCGACACATCAAAACATGCTGTTTTACGGCATGAGAATCTCGTTCCCTGTCCGACGTTAGCGTTTGAGTCTCTTATTGGAAGAATCACCGGAGTGGTTGAAGCAGACAGCAATGGGGTCTGCAGCACAGAGGAGAACCGGCCTAATCAGACTAATTTGCAGCACTGCAGCACATGCTGGGAATGTGCTACAAGTATTTCAATACGCGGAATCTCTCGCTGTCGTGCTGAAGTGGAACCCTACGAGTGCATCAGAATGAGGTTGGCAAGAATGTAGATCTGATCACATCACAACAGAGTATCCATTTCCAGTAAACTTAAATATGCAGTTTTCGATTGATTGCTGGAGCTAAAATTACTGTTCCACACACGCATAGCGTTGACTGTGTAGGCCTCGTTTTCGGGTCAAAATCCCCCCCCCCCTAAAATGTTACTCGGCGATTCCCTAGCCTGTTATAGTGATGTGGGGCTATGCTCGCAAAAAAAAGCGTCCGAAAACGTCGCTTCGCGCGGTACTATGGGAACATTTGGAATATTCATTAATTCTTTGTTCAGAATCACTCTGCTGAATCGGTACCGCCTAAGAAATGATTGCCCCTCTTATAGTTACGACTGTCTCCACTGCGATCGCCAGAAATCTCCGTTTATCCCTGTCCTACTCGGATAGTGCAGCTGCCGGATAAAGGGCGCTGGAAGCCCTCCCGGGCCGATTGCGGAAGCATGGCGGATTAGTAGAGAGATTGCTGTGTTGATCATGGATCGAGATGAACTCGACGATCGGGCCGCAGACGGGCGAGCCGGAGCAGCCCGCACAGCAACAGCAGTGGCTCGGACAGCAACAGAAGCCGACTGGCAGATTGGGATCACGAGCCGAACTGTAGGGCGGCTCGGGGCCGCTTATCGCCTGAGCAAGAACAAAACGTGAAGATTGCACTCTTATCACTTGTGCAATCATAAATCGAAATTTCGCCACACCTTGCCGCGCGCGACGTTTTTTCAAACCGACCGCAAAAACAACTCGATTTAAAAACAAAGCGAGCATTAATCAGCTGTGAGTATGATAGCTTTTTTGGAATCCAAAAACAACATAGGACGTCTTTCTGCCACGTTCGGCAAAGGCTCCCCGTTTTTACAAAACTTAGCGCGGGAATTGCAGCAACATGTGCCGTTTGGCTCCTATATAAGGAGCCCAATCTACATCATCTAACCGAGTACTCATTCGACCCTTCGAGGCCAATCCTGAATGGCTGAAACCATCTGATTTTTTATCCTCAAATTCATGTCTGAACCAAGTCGAGATAGATGACAAAGCTTGGGACTTCAATGTTGCGTGTCCATAACATTATAACCCCGTGAAAACGGCTCTGTGTGTCGGAAGGCTGGGTTCTGGGTCGATCATTCAACATAGGAAGTCACGGCGTGCGCTAAAGAATTAGTGCTGAGATTTTTTTTCAACTCGAGATTTACCAACAGCAAAAAACGCCTATTGAGAGCTACTTTTTAGGCAGCATTTTTGACCATAAAAAGACGAGAAGGATTGACTCACCTAAAAAGTTTAAAGCTCAAAACCACTTCAGACGTTCAAATTTCCGACGTTTGCGTATTACACTGAGCACGCCAAGATAGGCGTTATGGTGATATGTAGAATTTGGCGAATTTCCCGCAGTTCTTCTCCGGAGTTTGGGGAACTTTAAAGGCTTTCTTGCTTTAATCCAATACATACCTCGTGGGCTTACCTGCTCAAATCAAATCCATGAGAAAATGAGATACTATCCAGAAGATTTTCGATAGGCGGGAGGATAATTTTTAGTACTGGGACCTGAGTCATGGAGTGCATTATAGTTGTACAATTTCGAAAAAAAAGTCGAACGAACGAAAATTTTTCGTTCGAAAATTTTTCGAACGAATTAATTTCCGGAGGTTGAATGAACGAATTTCGAAACTATTCGAAGTTTCGAATTTTTTTCGAAATTCGTTGGAAATTTTGAATTTTTTTCGAAAGTTGTTCGAAAGAATTACGAACGAACGAATATCGAACAAATTTCGAAAAATCGGATTTCGAACGAAGAAAAATTGAAATAAATTCGTTCGAACACATTTCGAACGAACGAAATTTGAAAAAAAAATCGTTCGACTTAATTTCGAACGAACGGAATTTGAAAAAAGTTGTTCGACGATTTTTTGAACCAACGAAAACGAACGTAAAAAATTTCGAGAAATCTTTTGAAAATTTCATTCGTGTACAACTATAGGGTGCATCTATTACTATACTATAGGGTCAGTTACTATAGGTACTATAGGACTATACTATAGGTTACTATACTATAGGGTCAGTTTGCAAGCGGTCATCCCTGGTGTGCGGTTGTGCTTCTCGTGCTGTGATCGGATTGCTGGCAAAGATCTCCATCAACCGAAGTGGACCATGGCTACACCTATGAAGAAGAATTTTTTATCGACGAACAGTGGTGATGGAGGTATGCCCTTGTGGGCAACAAGGCTAATTGAGCGATTCGATCACTACTCTTCTTCGATTGAACGTTCACTTACCCTCCCTTTTGAAAAGGTTTTTAGCGAAATCGCCTCTATTCAGGAGAACCAAAAACTCATTCTTTCACGTCTGTCTGATTTAGAAGCCAAACTTTCTCCAACTGTCTCAGCATGTGCCGACCACCAGAGGAATTTGCTTTACTCAACGCTGGTAAAGGTTCGAACCGACAATGAGAAGATCAGCGAGAAGTCGCGAAAGATCAAATGGGTTGGAATTTGTGAGAAAGCTGACGAAAGAGCCACGCGGCAATTCGACTATGAAATATTGAAAGAAGCCGTTCATAGCTCCGGTGAGGAATAATTCATTAAGAGTTTCAATGAAGGTAAGATCACGTCCCAACGTCATCCGCTTATCAAACCTAGCTCAATTGGTGCCCGTGGTCGTATTATCAAAATCACCTTATCGTCTCAGACGCTTCGAGACTGTTTATTAGCTCATATGCGCACAGGTAGACAGAGCCTCACTAAAGACTTTGTACACTCCTATGCGAGACGCGATTACACTATGGAGGAACTGCAGTTCGACCGCGCACTTCGCAAAGAGGCTGGTGAAATGAATGCAATGGCCTCTGAGAGATTTTTTCGCGCTAGTACCGTGATGCTCCCGCGGTCCGCGATAGTAACGTGTTCGTCTCCCCCTAGTCCCGCGATCCGCGTTCGTTCCTCGATAGTTACCCAATTGACTCATCCGTTGGCATTTTCGTTCTCGTACCGTGATGGTACCGCGATCGTTGAGACGTTTACCGCGCTAGTACCGTGGTGCACTCGCGATCCGCGATGGTACCGTGATCGTTTCCCCCTGGTCCCGCGTTTTCATGATGTGCAGATTTGTAAAGCAGCGCGAAATACGGCGAGGGCAATACCTTGTGGCTTTGTGTTGATCTGATAGGCAGCACTCGCTCGGGTTAAACATCGAGAGGCCATCAGGAGGCTGGCTGGATCTCACGACCGTCCCGCGATAGTTCCGGGCTCGGTTCATCGCGGATCCGCGATGTAACGTCCCGAATACATCAATGTATAGACGCGATTCGAACTCAGATTAAAACTGGTAGGATCTCGCGATCGTTCCATGATAGGCCCAAGCTCGATTCCTCGCGGTTCCGCAATGGAGCAACGTGGGAGTATCGATGAACGAAAGCGGGACGCTCTCGGTTTGAGACTAGCAGAATTTCGCGATCGTTTCGCGTTGGACCCATGCTAGTATTCTCTCGGACCCTACCAGAAACCGAGGGGATTCTATCCGTGAACGATCGCGGGGGATTCTCTCAGAAGCTGGCAGACTCACCTACGTGGTTAGAGATTTTGAGATTAAAAAGCTGCGAGTTTCCCGCGATCTTCCCAGGCAGAACCTTCCGCGCGCGAGCCCTCAACCCAGCAAGAGCCCACATCAGCGAATTGAGATCGACATCATCTGAGAGCATGCCTGCAGACCAATCTTGCGTCAATACAGACACTATTGATCGCGCTGCCTCCTCTCAAACATCTTGCACGTCGTATAGTCTTTGAGACCAACCCTCTCCAAATGGAACCTACCCGTTGACGTTATCAGATCCAAAAGCTACTCAGAAAAACCAGGAGCAGCATGGGGCCCGCAAACCCAGCACATAGGCTCGGGATCAGCTGTAGTCCGGGAGAAGTGGGCGGATCGGGGGTGGAGCCTCGCAGCAGCAAGGGCCGGAGCAGCCCCTTGCTGCTGCATTTGGTGCAATGGCACCAATCGTGAATGCAGCAACTGCTGCAGGATCACTCCCTAGAAGCTGCAGGAGCTGCTCCCTAGAAGCTGAATGCAGCAGCTGCTGCAGGATCACTCCCTAAAAGCTTCAGCAGCTGCTCTCTAGAAGCTGCAGCAACAGCTCCCTAAAAGCTGCAGTACTCACAAAAAAGGAAAGCATGTCACTTGATACTATCAAGTAACTGACCACTGGTGTTGCAATGATTTGCATGCATATTGATTGCCGATTGGTACCAACAGCTATCGAGTTCGATGATAACAATCGGAGATCAGTATGCATGCCACTCTCTGCAACAACAGTGGTAAGTTACTTTATAGTATCAAGAAACATACTAAAATATTTTTCTGAGTACTGTTGCTACCATAGGACGGGAACAGCTACAGCAGTAAGTAGCCTTGGTGGCGCCACTGTCTCCGGTAGCGGTAAATCTTTTCCTTAGGGTGGTCTAATAGCAACATCAGAAGCCTGATTAAACATGAAGCTCGCTGGTGATGCCCCCTTAATGTCAAAGCCTCATCATGGGCTAAATGAGTTTACCAAAGACTTCTGGTGCGCAGCAGACAAACAAAGTCTCTACAAAAGTCAGCTAAGACTCAAAAAAGTCTCTGAAGCGAGAAACATTCAACGTCAGACCGGATTGCGTTATCGGGCTTATACCAGTGCTGTTAAACCACGATGGGAAAAATCAGCGCTTCCGTAGACGGCAGCGTTACGGAGACATCGCACATACAATCAGATTTAGTTTCAGATGATTTTACGGTATTCAGATTTACTTTTCGCAAAGAAAAACAACATCGATAAAGGGAATAATGGAAATGCGCTAGGAACACTAATGAGATACATCTTGAGGCAAATAAAAAACCATATTCTAACAAAAACAAAATAACAGCAATCACTATATAACATATAAAACACATGAGTAGCACATGGATCCTTCTAACCCTATCTAACCCTATCAACGCGTTAGCGATAGCATTAGGAATGCAGATGGATCGTTTGTGCGCTCTGTGGAAGAGCGTCTTCGTCGCTGGCAACAGTTCTTCGGTGAACTCTACAGTCATGAAGCGCCACAGGGACCGCTTCCCAAGCCACCATCAATCGATGCGCCAGAAGATTCTGATCTCGGATCAGAGCCCACTGTGGAGGAACTGAAGACTGCTATCGCTGAAGAACGGCAGGGCATCAGGCGTTGACAATGTTGCTGCTGAGGCCATCAAAGCGGGTGGAAACGTGTTGCTACTTTAGCTTCATCGTCTAATAACTCTCATCTGGCAGTCAGAGAACATACCCGCTACTTGGAAACGTGCAATAATTGCACCCATCCACAAGAAGGGCGACGCCAGGGACTGCAAAAATTACCGAGGGATCAGTCTGCTGTCAATCGTAGGCAAAGTCTTCATGAAGATCATCCAGAACAGGCTTCAACGTCATCGAGAACAGACCGGTCGTGAGGAACAAGCAGGGTTTCGGACAGGGAGAAGCTGCAGTGATCAAGTTTTCACTCTTCGACAACTTATGGAAGAGAGGATCCGCACTGGAAAGCGAATTTTCATCACTTTCATTGATTTCAAGTCTGCATTCGACTGTGTTCATTGGCCTGCGCTGTGGAGAGCACTTGATAGCGAACATGTACCAGACAAGATAGTTAACCTGCTCCAGAAAACGTATGAAGGTTCTTCCAGCTTGGTTCGCGTTGGAGATAAGCTGTCGGAAGAGTTTAAGGTTAAAGCTGGAGTTCGCCAAGGTGATGTAATATCGCCGTTGCTCTTCAACACTGTCGTCGACGCTATTATGAGGGAGGTCTTTGAGAACAGAAGAGGTGTTCAGTATAGCACTAATGGATACGTCTCGGATCTGATGTTTGCGGATGACAGTGCAGTGTTTGCGTATACCGATGAGGATGCAACGTACCTGATAAATGGAGTGGCGCTTGTTGCAAGCTCTTACGGCCTAAGAATAAATCACGAGAAGACAAAAGTGATGACATCGGATGGCTCGCCTGCAACTGTGCACTTCGAAGGGGCGGAACTTCAGCAGGTCAAGGAGTTCAAATACCTTGGATCAGTCGTGCAAGAACGGAAAGTTGCGGCCACAGCAGAGGTATGCAGCAGGATCGGGCAGGCATCCAGTGCGTTTGCATCGCTTGGTTGGTGTCTGTGGAAGAAAAACAATGTTTCACTGGAGACCAAAATGCGATTGTTTCGAGCGCTAATAATTCCGATTCTACTGTATGGCTCGGAAACATGGACTCTACTGAAGCCAGACCTTGTCAAGCTGGAAGTCTTCCAATTGCGGTGCCTGCGACATATTCTTGGGATCACGATTCGTGACCGTATTTGCAACGATAACATAAGAAGAAGCTGTATGGATCAACCGCTGGTTGAAGAGCAACTGAAGACAAGAAGATTACGGTGGTTTGGACATGTATGTCGAATGAATGCTGGCCGGCTCGCGTGCAGTATGCTGTGGCGGAAGCGCCCGCCGTCGTGGAACATCCGGAGAACGGCCCCGAAGAAGACGTGGCTCAAGCATATAGAAGAAGATCTAAGAACCCAACGGTGCAGTGTTCCTAACGCTAAACTTATTGCTGCAAACCGTACTGAATGGAAGCGTATCGTTCAGGCCGCACGAGCTCCTATGGCACCTACAGCAGTGTAATGGTTGAGAGGGCATCCCGCTCCGCCAGACGCCAGCTAACGGGATGAGTGAGTGAGTGAGTGAGTAACCCTATCAAAGCTCCTCTCCCTCTGTTCTGTTCTTTTCTCACCTTCCATCCCCTCCTCTCACCCTCTTACCCAACGGCACTCTCTCGCAAACATGAGCGATGTTCAGAGAGAGAGCAAAAGGCCAAGATCAGCAGAATTATAGAAAATACATATAAAACACGTAGACATCTACGTTGCTGAGTTGCAGCTAAAAGGAACGCCCACGCAACTCAGAAAAACGAAAGTGAGTTACTGGTTAACTGCCAGTCGTGTTATAATGAGTCGAATATATATTGCTCCCCAAGTGCTATCAACAGGTATGTTATGACTTGTTTTTCTTGATGGCGACCGGTGGTCTATATGCTTGTAATTAATTAGTACAACGCGACTGGTAAGTAACTTGAATCCTTCAAGTAACTTACTTTCATTTTTCTGAGAGGCTCGAGTTCCGCACGCAGACTACTTCGCAACTCTACCCTTTCTTCCATTCTCTACCCCTCTACCTCATCCGCCTTCCTTTCAAACTTCACTCCTGCTCTCACTCTCCCACAAAAAATGGATGACAATGCGATAAAAAAGTAAAGAACAAAAATACATTTACAAATCAAGAACAAGATGCTCCAGCGGCACCATCACTCCAACACGGCCGTCCTGATTCAGTTGTTCTCCATGAGCGGGCGCTTCTGAAATGGAATCGGTTATTCAATTCGAGATTTATTCTGGAGAAACGGAAATTAACCTACCTGGCGCGATACGAGATGCCCCTCCTTTATGACGTCGGCTCTAAAACAAAGGTTTCAAATGTTGAGGTTTGAACACAATAAAAATAAAAATACAATGCGCGGGCTAACTCCCTATGTTGGACGTGATCCCATTCCATCTGGCCACTCTTGATCTGCCTAGATCGTCCCAGAACCTGAACAGAGCATTTTGTACACGGGTGCTAAAATCCATTTCGCCACTTCTGCTGCGCTTAATGGAAACTTAGCGTACGTTTAAAAAACAACAGCTGCAGATCCACAAGGAGAAAATTAAAACTTAGATGAGTGATATGTTTCACAAATTGACCGCGCCGCAAGTCTACGCGATGCGCACGGCGCCAGTTTTGAAATTTATCATTGGAGCAGATCAATCAGTGCCATTATTCTGCTACTAACGAACCCCAATTAACGTGATTTTGGGACTTTTTCGTTAAGTGTTAATCGTTAACTTTTCATGAAAAAGCTCAGAGCTGTCGGGGTAGTGTGCCGGCAGATTGTAACAGATTGTAACAAATTACCCGAAATGCAACGTCTCCTCTCTACCCGCCCATCCATTGTTTTGATAACTGAATCTTGGTGCAAACCTCTTGATATTCACGACGCTACGCTTTCTCAGGGATTTCAGTACGATGTGTATAGGTGTGATAGAGAAGGCAGTACCCCCGGAGGTGGAGTTTTAGCCCTGATTCGTAGTGAGATCCCCCACTCTGTAATCGCCTCAACCAATTTCTCCCCTTACTGCCAATCCCTCGTGATCTGCCTTAAAGGCAGTGTTCACGATGAAAATTGTTTTTCTGTTTTCCCGCCTATCTTGAAAACGGCCGCATGCTGATTCCAATGATGTCTCTGAAATCGTACAAGACCTTCTGGGAACGGAGTTATGGTCCCTCAAAAATTGAGCTAAGGAAACATGGTGGACGAATTGTCCAAGGCTTGTAACTTCCGTCTTTTGCAGCGGATCTACGCTAGCTGACCTGAGTAAAGAGAAGAGCTGAGAATGAAGGGAAGAACGGGGCTAATGATTGAAAATCATCGCTCATCTCACGATCTCGAGCATTCATTTGTTCACGTCGGTGGGCGTGTGATGCGCTTTTGAGGTTTGCCTTGCGCTCGAAATGGCAACTTCAGGCTCTTCTGGAGCTTTTTCTGGCTCGTTTTCATGCGTTCTTTCGACGTCAACGTTACATTGTGCCCCTCCACTACCCATTCCTAGTGGAAACTGAAACACATTTTTAATCGTGAACACTGCCTTTAAAGGCAGTGTTCACGATGAAAAAAGTTTTCGAAATTCCACTAGGATTGGGTAGTGGAGGGACACTCTGTAACGTTAACGTCGAAAGAACGCATGAAAACGAGCCAGGAAGAGCCCCAAAAGAGCCCGAAGGTGCAACTTCGAGCGCATTGAAAACCCCAAAGCGCATCACACGCCCACCGACGTGAACAAATGAATGCTCGAGATCGTGAGATGAGCGATGATTTTCAATCATTAGCCCCGTTCTTCCCTTCATTCTCAGCTCTTCTCTTTACTCAGGTCAGCTAGCGTAGATCGGCTACAAAAGACGGAAGTTACAAGCCTCGGACAACTCGTCCACCATGTTTCCATAGCTCAATCTTTGAAGGACCATACCTGCGTTCACAGAAGGTCTTGTATGATTTCACAGACACCATTGGAATCAGCATGGGGCCGTTTTCAAGATAGGCGAAAAAACAGAAAAACTATTTTCATCGTGAACACTGCCTTTAAAGGCACAGTACACCCTCAGATATGAATTTTGAGATTTTCATGTAATTGTGTAGAAGACCCCTCCCGTATAACACGTGCCAAATGCGAGGTCTCAATTCTTCCAAATAAGCGAGATATAGGCGACAACCACAGGCCCGACCCCCTTCGCTCACCACCACAGGCCCGACCCCCTTCCTGATTTTCAAACTCGATAGCGGCTATATGGATGGGTGAATTCCCACAGGAATCTGTTCTTCAGTCCATTGCCGGGCTATCTCCTTATCCTGGCTTGCTTTCGCGTAACGATTACGATTGAAGAGAAATACAGGCATGAGACAACTCGTCCACCAATTTTTCACCCTCGAATTAAAGGCATCTTCAGGGAGCCATAACTCTGTTCATATGGGGTCTTGGACGATTTCACAGATACCTCTGTGATCAGCTTGTAACTCTCTCCAAGACAAGCATCAAATCTGAAAATTAAATTTTCGGGTGTCCTGTGCCTTTAAGGCACAGATCACCCAGAAAATTATTTCTCAATTTTTATGCTGAGCTTGGAGAGGGTCACATGCTGATCACAGTGGTATGTCTGAAATCGTCCGAGATCCCCTATGAACAGAGTTATGGCTCCTCAAAGATGCCTATATTTTTATAGTGAAAAATTGGTGGACGAGTTGTCTCAGGCCTGTATTTCTCTTCATTCGCAAATCGTTGCGCGTGAGCGAGCCAGGATAAGGAGACAGTTCTGCATTAGACTGAAGAACGCGACGCGGTCGAAATTCATCCAACCATCTAGCCGCTATCGAGTTCGGAAATCTGATAGGGTCCGGGCCTGTGGTGGTGAGCCAAGGAGGTCGGGCCTGTGGTAGTCGCCTATTTCTCGCTTATTTGAAGGAATTGAGATCTCGCCCTTGGCACGTGTTATACAGGAGGGGTCTACTACACAATGAAATAAAAATCACCAAATTCATGTCTGAGGGTGTACTGTGCCTTTAATACCCAACCGTCCTGTATATACCTGATACTGGTATATCGCAGCCCCTCGTGCGACCTACCCTCGTTTCAGGTGTTCTTAGATTTTTGCCGTGAAATACTTGATAAGCACTGCGACTGCGTATTGATCGGTGACTTCAACCTTCCGACCATCGAATGGCCACTGTCTAATCGGAAGAGTCGCCCGCTTTGTAGAACCTCTCGCGAATTCGTCAGCCTGATTAACTGCTATGCCCTCGAGCAATTGATAAACTCTCCCACCAATTTGAACAAAAACTTCCTTGACCTTGTTTTGACAAACAACCGGTCAGTCATCGTAAACTTGAATACTCATCCTCCCTTCTCTACATCCGACCACTGTTCTATAACTTTTAGCTTATCACATGCCCGTAATGACAATTCAGCGTGCAGAAAATATTTAGACTTTTCGAAGGGGAACTACGACGCTATATGCCAAAGTCTATGTAGCATAAACTGGTGTAGTGTGTTTGATACCTCTTCGTCTACCGACGAGTGTTACGACGTCTTTGTAAATGCATGTACAGGACTAATTTCGCAATTCATCCCGTGTGTTGAAACTAAATGTGAAGGTTCAAAACTGCCCAGCAAAATAAGAAGGCTTGAAGCGCGTGTCGCGAGACTTTTTAATGCTCGTTTTCAACTTGGTGTACAAAGAGATCGTCGTTTGTCCGGGAAGTTGAAGCGGGAAATGGCGAAACACAGATTGTTGCAAGAGGATAAGATTGCCTCTAGCAATAATATAAGGTCTTTCTTCAGATTCTGCAATCGGTGTCTAAATGTTTTAGGCAATATCGGTACTATTAAAAACAGCAATGGACAGTCGTGCACATCAGATCAAGAAATGGCTGATACGTTTGCGGCCTTTTTTAGATCTGTTTACAAGCAACCCTCCCACACTGGGGCCAGCTGTCCCATGTATACTGATGCAAGTATTGATTACTTGGACATAAGTAGTGAAGATGTCTTCCGCGCCCTATCCCGATTGCCTAATCGCATGTCTACCTCTCCTGACCGCCTACCGTACGTTTTCCTCAAGAAAGCCGCATTAGGTATCACGCCCGCCTTAACCTCGTTGTTTAATCGTTTCCTGCTTCATGGTGAGGTGCCATTTGTTTGGCGCTTGGGGCTTGTGAAAGCTATATTCAAGAAAGGGTGCAAGTCTGACGCTCGCAACTACAGACCGATCTGCTTGACGTCCTGCGTGAGCAAAGTGATGGAAAGGATCGTCTGTAAAAAACTGACTGACTGTTTTGAAGAAAACAGTTTGATACGCAAATCCCAGCATGGATTCCTCAGGAAGAAGTCGACAGTTACTGCCCTAATGACCACAATTCCCTCATGGCAAAAACGGGTTGATCGCAATGAGTATGTGACGTCTTGCTATATTGATTACAGCAAAGCTTTCGAAAGCTTTCGATTCGGTGCCACTCAGTCTGTTGTTCAAAAAACTCATCGCGTATGGCATACATGGTCAGTTATTCAAATTCATTCAGGCCTTCTTGAGAAATCTTGAGCAGCAGGTTGTGGTCAACAATGCCACTTCCTCCGTCTATTCCACAACGTCCGGGGTGCCACAAGGGACATGCTCGGGCCCACTTATGTTTCTACTCTACATCAATGATTTACCCAACTGCATTCCCGATTCCGTACACTGCTCCATCTACGCTGATGACACTAAGCTATTCTCCTACAATTCTCCTCGGTCTGTACAGTCCGCCCTTGATGCGCTTTTCGAGTGGTCTTCCGTTTGGGAACTCGATATCTCGTATGACAAAACTACAGTAATGATGATTGGTCCGAAACATCCCAGTGATTGCAGATTTTATTTAGGTGACCACGAATTAGGCATCTCTCGCTCGATTCGCGACCTCGGGATACAATACTCTAGCACCCTCGCCTTTGATGAGTATGTGAACAGGATAACAACTCTCGCCCAGCATAGGTCAAATTTCATATTACGAGCTTTCGCAATCAGAAAAACGGAAACACTTTTCAAACTTTTTTCAACATACGTGAGACCGCTTCTAGAGTTTTGTACCCCACTGTGGTCCCCTTCTAAGCAGACGTTGATTGATGCGGTGGAAGGTGTACAAAGGAGCTTCACTTCACGTATTTTTGCCAGAGCTGGTCTCTTTGGGGTATCCTACCAGGAGCGACTGTCCTACTTGGACGCTTCCACCCTGGTCTTTCGCAGAACCGTTTACGATCAAGTTTTGCTCTTCAAAATTATCCGTAATACAATTGACATAGACACCGAAAGTATGCTCACTTTTTTTAAACACCAATTCCTTCACTAGGGGGCACCCGTTACGGCTATTAATGAATAAGGTCCGAACTCAACACTATAAGCAATCATTTCTGAATCGGGTCATCAAACTGTGGAATGAGCTCCCGACAGAAGCTGCTACTGCTACGTCATTCATCACTTTCAGTCGTGAATTTAATAAGTTTCTGTGCTCAAAGGGTTTCTATTAGAGGTCGTCTATTTCACGTGCGGGTGTCTATGTGATATGAGAATTTTCCATAAAAGGCCTAAGGCTGTTTCTGAGGAGAGCGTTCTTTGAAGTTGATATCTGTTTTGCTCGTGTGTTTTCTTTGCAGTTAACGTTGGTATGGTGTGATTATCGGCAATGCTATATGTGCTATGCCGCTTGTAAGGCCACTTGTTTCCGAGCCTGATTATTGATATAGTGGAGGATCGCCATAGTCAAAATCCAAAAGATCTTGCAGTCTTGTCTACACTGAATGTTTTTGTTTTCGTGTGGACGCCTCTTGGCATATTACTATTGTTCCTTGTTCTTTTGCTATAAAGGAGGGCATCAGACGCTAATACATGATGGCCAGGTTGTTCCAGCTGCAGCGCTGAGTTCCATTAATCGCACTTACTCCATACCTTACACAATGATTTTTCCCTCCCATTCGTGCCCTGTATTTGATGCGCACCGTTTTCACCGAGTGGTATACTGGTGACATTTCATGGATGACATTCATTGTATGGTGGATAAAAATGAGAACTACAGTAAATGCACTACTATATTACTACAGATTTTGTTGATGAACCAAGCCCAGATACCTATTAGTGGCGGGAGGGCCGAATACGCACCAAGGATCCCACATGGTAGGGCATCATTTGCAGCTACTATTCCATGCCGATGAACACTTAATACAAGGCATACAAGGTGAAGAGTTTTTTTTTCCAACTCTCACTAAAATCTCTACTAACAATGAAGTTTGATCTTCCTGGGATGTCACTTGTAACTTCTTAGTGGAAATCGTGCTACCCTCAGATCGCGTTTAATTCCCAATAACTACATAATGCGAGGATCTTCTTCGGATTGGAAGCTTCTAAGCAGTTTTCAAAGCGCGACAGCCGTTCAGATCAACGTAATTCGTCTCGTGTGCTCCTTTTAATATTTCTACTCATAACTGTGCATATTTTTAATATAACCAGTCGTTCCGTTTCCTGTTGGTTTTTGTAAAATGTGCATGTTCTTCTCGACTGGAATGAATAAATGAGATAAATGAAATCTAGACATGAAACAGCAGCGAATTAAAGGCATCGTACGCGCGGAAAACCGTATACTATGTTTTCATGTTTTTGTGTAGCTTGGCCTCTCTAGTGAACGAAAATGTCGAAGGGGCCCATGAAAAACCTTCATTTGTAAAGAAAAGTCACTCGGAACACATTGTAAATACGAATTTGAATTTCGCGTAAAAATCCTTTTTGAAGTTTTTCTGCTTTTGGAGTTTTCTTCTGTCATATTCGGAGTTTTTCTGCATGTGGAGTTCGTGCCGTAACTATTTTTCATGTTGTCTTATGGTCGCACCAACATTCTAGGAAAAAGTGCTAGATGACTGGTGAGAATTGGTGGCGGATCTTCATCTTTGACGCCTTCCAACCTCATTGCCCAACGTTTTTGACACGCCAAAGTTTACCAGTGTGGTCTACCGGGCTCAATCATGAAATTGAGCCTGAAAATGAAAATTGATTTTCAGCGCGAACGATGCCTTTAAGAATTCTCCCGTTCAGAATAATTAAATGAGGACAAAAACTATGGGGAATTTCCGGAGAGCTCTCGATTCAGATAAACGACAACTTTATGCGTTGATCACGACGAGATATAAATGAGGACGATGATTTAGCAAAAGAAAAACACGCTTGCTGGCCGCGAACTACAAAGTGCAGAGCTCTTTAGGAATGCCCAGACCAGGGCTGGGCACACTCCCCGGCATGGCGATTTTGAATATGCACCTCCCTTAGCTCGGTAAATTTTAGGCACCCCCTTATGGGAAATCGGAATCGGCTGTTCTCCGAGAAGTCGAGCGCAACAGCCATGACTTTGAGTTCCTGATTTTAATGAACAAGACTATAGAAAAAGCACCGAACAGAGAAAATTCCGAAAGTATCCACAAAAAAGGTAGTGTAATTTATAAATTTCAAAACAACCCCGCGAGGGAAATTTGTTAGTAAGACGGTAAATTATGACAAATGATAAAACATCTTTCATTTCAAAACATGTTAACAATTATAAACAAAAACAGAACTACTACTATTGCAATAATTAATGGTTTTTGTTGAGTGTTTTCATGAACCTATGAAGGATTAGTAAATCTGTATTTGATTATTCTGATGTGGAAATTAAAATTATTTTGTGTTGTAGAATCATGTTAGGCATCATGTGATGAGCTGGGAGTTGAAAACCCAAGTTTTACCCACCTAGAATGCAGCGATCCCTTAAAAACTCGGCTTGCCGTCCGATAGGGTGTTTGTACGCAGCTACACAGCGCACACGGGAGTGGACGCTCACACAATATTATTAAAAATTGCTTTTTATTACAGAACGGGGAAGAGAAAAGGATTGAAACGCGTGGAATTTTAAGGTGGTAAAAATATGTAGTCTACTTTGGATGTACCTATTTTAAAAATTTAATGTAAATAAACAAAGTTGGAGAGGGGGAAAGTACTTAGCCGTGACAAGGTTCATTCAAACGAACCTAGTTGATCAAAAGTAGCATTAAACATGCGAGCAAAGGATCTTGTGGGAAAGAGAAGAATCTGACAAACACTTTAGCTTCAAGAGGACTGATTTTTAATGTGATTTAAAGGCACTGTTCGCGATAAACTTCATCCTCGAATTTTCAATGACAAACGCTTCTCGTGGCTCTCAGAAGCAGAACAGCATCGAAAAAACGGGACGAAAAGCTACCCAGGAGCCGCAAAACGGCTTAGAAAAGTGGGAAAACCCCGCCATTGTGGGCAAGTCCCACCTCTTCCCGCCCCTCGACGTGAACAAAGGAACACTCGAAATCGTGAGTTGAGCGATGGCTTCCGATGAAAAGCCCCGTTCTTCCCTTAATTCTCAACTTCTCTCTTTACCCAGGTCAGCTCGCATACGCTGCAAAAGACGGAAGTTACAAGCCTCGGACAACTCGTCTACCATTTTCCCTAGCTCAATTTTTGAGGGACCATAACTCCATTCCCAGAAGGTCTTGTACGATTCCAGAAGTATCATTGGAATCAGAATGGGACCAGTTTCAAGATAGGCGAAAAAGCAAAAAAGCGATTTTTATCGCGAACAGTGCCTTTAAGGACCTTAAATCTCGTCCCGGTTTTACCCCGAAAATCGGGACAAAACCGGGACGAGTTTTAAGGTCCTTAAGGTACATTGAATATCAAACCTATTGATAATAGAATGTTTTCCAGATACTCCTCTTACCCCAAATGCTCTTAGTTCTCATGTTTAATGATGTTCTTAATCAAGTAGGTTCTTTTGAATGAACCTTATCAACAAAATTCACCCCGCTGCAACATAGTTTATTTACATTAAATTCCTATAATGGATATATTGAAAGTATTATATTTCTGCCTGCTTTAATTTACTACAGTTTCAATCCTTTTTCCCTCCCCTTTCTGTAAGAAAATACATTTTTTAATTAATATTGTGTGCGCGCCCACTCCAGTGTGCGCTGTGTAGCTGCGGACAAACACCATATCGCGCGGCAAGCCGAATCTCTAAGGGATTGAGGCATTTGAGCTGGCTAAAACTCGGTTTTTTATGGAGAGGGTACTTTTCAAGGAGGAAGATGCGATCATTCGCTTCTTTAAGAGGAGTTTGCGAAGTCTTCAATTTTTTTGAATTCAGTGTTTGCCTAAAAAAGCGGAGAAGAAGATATGACCAATCAAATACGAAGTAATACGAAGAAGAAAAACGTGTATTATCTTTTTTTCTGAAATTCGACAGAACATTCACTTGATTTTTTTTGTAGACGGTTTAGTCACCCCCTTTGCCCTCTCTGCAACGTCCAATATGCACCCCCCTAAGGTCAACCGGGACGCGTGCCCAGTCCTAGCCCAGACCTTAAAGGCAGTGTTCACGATAGGAATCGTTTTTCTGCTTTTTCGTCTATCTTGAAGACGGTCCCATGCTGATTTGAATGATGTTTTTGAAATCGTGCAAGACCTTCTAGGAACGGATTCATGGTCCCTCAAAAATTGAGCTAAGGAAACATGGTGGACGAGTTGTCCGAGGCTTGTAACTTCCGTCTTTTGCAGCCGATGTATGCGAGCTGACCTGAGTAAAGAGAGAACTTAAGAATGAAGGGAAGAACGGGGCTAGTGACCGGAAATCATCGCTCATCTCACGATCTCGAGCTTTCATTTGTTCACGTCGGTGGGCGTGGGAAGTGCATCTGGGGGTGACGAGCTGAGGGGTGTCCAACTTTGGGCCCGTAGGGGACCGTTCCGAGCTCATTTTTCTTAGTTTTTTCAACGTTAGGTTTGCGCTAGGCCTTGCAGCTGCCGATCTACACCAAAAAAACAGACATGGTTTTTATCGTGGACACTGCATTTAAATTATCGGCTGTCAAGCAATTTTTTATTAAGAACAATGTTATCGATGAACTTCAATGACTTTGCCCCAGATAGAACTGAAATACCGAAGAATTTGAGGAAAACGCATCGAAAATGCTGTGATCTCACTCCACCCCTCTGTTAAAGTCGATACTTCCATCACTCACGACGCGTGCGGTGTTCACGATTCTGCCGCTCCCTTCTACCTCCCGCTCTCTCGCTGTCTCTGACCCTCCCTCCGCACCAGCACGCAAAGGAGGCAGAGGACCTTCTTTTTTACAACTTATATGGAGCTTTTTCAAGACTTCAAGATCTTTTGTGTACCCTTCTTTGAAATTCTCAACTTTCTGTTGCTCCGCAGTTTCCTTTGGACCCGTGCCAGTCCTACTTTGCACGATTAATTCTTCTATTTTCGAATGAACTCATTACTCACAGGTCGTAACCCCGAAACCTCGTTCATCCTCGCGGACTAATCCTAGCCAGAAAATTGGTTACTCAAAACAATGCGTTTTAGCACGTTTTTTAGCGTTTCTTCGCGATTTTAGTTGCAAATGCTGGTCACTGCATCGCTTGAGTCGGGAATTGGGGAACGAAAATAGTCATGAATACTGCCTTCAAAAATTTCTCTAACAATTAATGAAACTTGGGAGAGGCTATCATGGAACCATAGAAGTTCAAAATAAGTAATAATTTACACATACACGAGCGACCTATACGTTGTGAATAACGATTAAATCCTAGCTCTGAGAACCCAATGGTATATAAACTCAAGTGGAATGTTATCGATCCTCTCTATGATCTACTGACCCTCTCAGATAGAGACATCACACTTCCCGCGGTACCACTAGCCAACGTCCCGTAACCCCTCCAGCGGAAGGCCAATAGATCGGTAGCGGGCAGTCGGCAGCGCCGTTTCGTTGACTGCCCGTACGCGGTGAACAAGCACTCTGCGGCCCTTCTGCCACCGCCTTACGGCTAATCTGGTGACTGACAGAAGACAATCGTAAAGCAGTTTGCTGCACAGTTAAAAATCACCCTTTAAGTAAAGGTCTCTCCTAACAAAATTCGAAAAATCCGCTCCTGGGGATTTCATCTTGCACTGCATTTGACAAGTAAGGAGTGAGCTTATACGGGGAAGCTTCCTACACCCACTGGTCCTTGCAGTGTTCCCATTAGCAGATGCCAATAACGGACAGTGGTTCACCTGCCCGAGAGAAGCGTCGCACACAGCGCGGGTTTTGGAAAGAGTCTCAACACAGCGTTCTCTGCTCAGCAGTCGTTCATTGGCTCCACTCTAGTGGCTGGTGCACTGAGATATTTGTGGGGAAGTTCCCGAGGACAATAGACTTGATTTGGTCGTTATCACTTGGTAGAGGGGAGAGGAGCGAGACGTCCCCCCGGAGGTAAACAGTCAATGGGGGGGGACAAGGGAAGTTCGCTTCACGGTTGTTCCCATGGCCTCCCCTCGAACATGATGAACGCGAAAACAAAGCCGCAGCGTTTACGGTGATGCAGACGGGCTAGTTGCGAGGTGGTCTCGCACTTCGCAAGTTGAGGGGGTAGATCTGCCACTCAAGGACTACGTGAGGCTGCTCTGTCTGGATTTCAGAGGAGCTAATAAGCTTCTCCATAACCTTTGGTCAGAGGTGAATATTTTCGGACCGATCGCAGTTTTTCAGGAACAGGAGACTGTCGAAAACAGCTAGTTCTAGCAAGCTGATTTTTGATCAATCATTGAACAGTGGGAAGATCTGCAGTCGGAAGGTCGCGTGAAGACCTGCAGTCGGGAGTACAAGAGAACTCCTGCTGTGGGAACTTTCCCTATTACTCTGCTGTTAAGAGGTCCCCTTCGCCTCTCCCCAATTCGGGGGGGGGGGAAGTTCCACAGTTGCTTCGAGGGAAGTTCTGCTGTCGTTCTCGGGAACTTCCCCACGAATATCTAATGATTATATCAAAGTGAGAATCGATGAGTGAGTGTTCGAAGACCCCCAGGAATAGCCGACTGCCCGCCGACACTCCGCGGGAGGATGGGAAGCCTATCTCTCCGCTGGAAGTGGGGCGCTGAGCCACGCCCATGAGATCGGGGCCGCGCGGAGTCGATTATTCAGAAAAATGAGAACAAGTTACTTGTAATATAAAAGCTCGAAAACAAGTTACTTGCAACATATCTAAGCCGATGTAAGTTACTTGCGACTTTTATTGTGCCATTTAAGTTACATGTAATATATCGGAGCTGCATTGCACGTGGTATCCTGTAGATATGTTGCATGTAACTTAAATGGCTTGAGATAAGTCGCAAGTAACTTACATCAGCTTAGATATGTTACAAGTAACTTGTTTCCTATTTCTGAGAGGATACTGCGTGCAGTGCGCCTCCGATATGTTACATGTAACTTAAATGGCACAATATAAGTCGCAAGTAACTTAAATCGGCCGAGATACATATTTCCAAGGGGGGTGTACGACGCACCCGCGGGGTCAGGCTTACGACTTGGGTTGCTGTTGTTTCAATTACACAAGTTTGAGGTACTTGACCCCACACCAGCAGGGAAGGCCCCGCACAGCATTTTTAGCGTGTTGTGTGGTCTGGGACTCGCTCCCTGCGTCACGTGATGGCAACCCATAGTGAAAATTCAAATAAAAGTTACACGTAACATAAGTGTAACTTACATGTAATATAAATTAAAGTTACATAAAATATAAATGTACCAGCGGCGTCGGCCGGCTGACGCCGGCCTCTGCCGCTGGGGCCCGGATGCGCCGGCCCATTTGCCGGCTTCGCCGGCATATTGGGTATAAGGCAAATAACTCGGTGCTTTCTTTCTTCCTGCGCCGGCCCATAAGCTTGTTTAGGCGGCAACACTTAAACCATGGGAAATCACAAAGCATTCCAAACCTTGCTACGCCCGTTTACCTCCTTATCTGTAACGTGACACACCGGTCGTTCTTCCGTTTTATAAGATCCTGAACTGGCCTCTGATTTATCTTAATTTTTGTCATGATAAGGACAACCGCTGTTTGGAATTTACTAAACGTTTTCATGATCAACCGACCTTCTGCTACTTTTAGTGCCAAATGAAGTAGAATGATGTTTGTGTTTCATGGATGCAGATTTTGATTAACTCTTATTTTCATCGTATATAAACCCGATTTAGAAAAGTTAGTGCATATAAACAGCTAAGCAGTTGAATTGAGTGGTGAAGGGTAGGGGACCTGAAGAAAGGAGTGGTGTACGCTCTCTTTTAG
This sequence comes from Aplectana chamaeleonis, assembly GCA_029168955.1. Taxonomy (NCBI): domain Eukaryota; kingdom Metazoa; phylum Nematoda; class Chromadorea; order Rhabditida; family Cosmocercidae; genus Aplectana; species Aplectana chamaeleonis. The sequence goes on along the minus strand of JAPDOI010000387.1, from coordinate 174,087 downwards.
ACGCACATAAAGATTCTGAAGTAATGCGCTCTCTCTCTCTCTCTCTCTCTCTCTCTCTTGAGTCTCACACGTTTTCTGCGGCGTCGAACGCCTCCTTTTGGGTCTCACACACTTCCTACGGCGCGATCTCCCTCGGGTCTCACACATTTTATGCGGCGCCCCTAGCACTCCCACTTGGGTCCCGCACACTTTCTTCGGCGTCTTGGGCACTCCCACTTGGGTCCCGCACACTTTCTACGGCGTCCTACACACTTCCATTTGGGTCCCGCACACTTTCTACGGCGTCCTACGCACTTCCACTTGGGTCCCATACACTTTCTACGGCGTCCGGCGCACTCTACCTTGGGTCCCGCACACTTTCTACGGCGTCCTGCGCACTTCCACTTGGGTCCCGCACATTTCTACGGCGTCCTACGCACTTCCACTTGGGTCCCGCACACTTTCTTCGGCGTCCTACGCACTTCCACTTGGGTCCCGCACACTTTCTACGGCGTCCTACGCACTTCCACTTGGGTCCCGCACACTTTCTACGGCGTCCTACGCACTTCCATGGGTCCCGCACACTTTCTTCGGCGTCCTGCGCACTCCCGCGGGTCCCGCACACTTTTTCGGCGTCCTGCGCACTCCCATGGGTCCCGCACACATTCTTCGGCGTATTGCGCACTCCCGCGGGTCCCGCACACTTTCTACCGCGTCCTACGCACTTCCATGGGTCCCGCACACTTTCTTCGGCGTCCTGCGCACTCCCACTTTGATCGCGCACACTTTCTATGGCGTCCGGCGCACTCTACCTTGGGTCCCGCACACTTTCTACGTCGTCCGGCGTCCTCTACCTAAGGTCCCGCACACCTTCTACGGCGTCCGGCGTCATTCTACCTTGGGTCCCGCACACTTTCTTCGGCGTCCTGCGCACTCCCACTTGGGTCCCGCACACTTTCTGCGGCGTCCTACGCACTTCCACTTGGGTCCCTCACACTTTCTACGGCGTCCTACGCACTTCCACTTGGGTCCCGTACACTTTCTTCAGCGTCCTGCGCACTCCCACTTGGGTCCCGCACACTTTTTCTTCGGCGTCCTTCGCACTCCCATGGGTCCCGCACACATTCTTCGGCGTCTTGCGCACTCCCACTTGGGTCCCGCACACTTTCTACCGCGTCTACGCACTTCCATGGGTCCCGCACACTTTCTTCGGCGTCCTGCGCACTCCCACTTTGATCCCGCACACTTTCTATGGCGTCCGGCGCACTCTACCTTGGGTCCCGCACACTTTCTACGTCCTCCCTCTACCTAAGGTCCCGCACACTTTCTACGGCGTCCTACGCACTTCCACTTGGGTCCCACACACTTTCTACGGCGTTCTGCGCGCTCTTGAGCCCGTACCCGTAAGGTAGCCCGTCTTGAAAGTCAAGCCGAATAAACGGTCAAACAAACACACAGAGAAACGCACACATACATAAACACACACACGCACACACAAATTTACCAAAATATATATAGTAGGATGTTACATGTAATATAAATGTAAGTTACTTGAGACATTCAAGTAAGTTACATTTCTATTACAAGTAACTTGTCTTGATTTTTCTGAGTAACCCGACTTGGTCGGCGGGAAGTGGGCTGTTTTTATCTGAGCTGTCCCAGCGCGTCTCCCGTTCGACCTCTTCCATACCTTCAACCTCTGATTTCCTCGCTAATCCATTCTTTGATTAGCGCTTCATGTTCGACTGCTTCGAAATGTGGATACATATCTTCTCAATTTTCGTCCTACTCTGGTTTTTCCGAGCGGATTTTTTAAATAGCTGAATAACAGTTACATCAAAATTTGTCTTTTAAAGCTCCAACCACTGATTTCGATGAAGTCCCACAATGAAAAAAATTGGAGTTTCTTGTTTGCGCGAATGCAATTGCGAGTAGTCACCTAGCTTCCGCGCAGCGTTCACACCTGAGTTCCTTCTCGACGCGATTTTCGCTTCGCACTGACATGTGCCATTCTCAGAAAAAAATTATATTACATGTAACATACACTTATATTACATGTAACTTAATTTTATATTACAAGTAAGTTACACTTATGTTACATGTAACTTACATTTGAATTTTCACTATGGGTGGCCATCACGTGACGCAGAGACACGCGACGCAAAGGGCGTGCCCCAGACCACACACTACGCAAAAAATGCTGTGCTGGGCCCAGGGGCACGCTTCCCGGTTAACCTTAAGCCTAGTTTTGACTGCATCACTGCTGTTTTTCATCGCAGCGATTTTGCACCCGCTGCTGCAGCGACGTAGCAGCGGCAGCGATTCTGTTCATAGTGCATAGGCCCACGGATGATAGAAGAAATTCAATCAATCAGTGAAATTAATGGCTGGTATTCATCAATAACGCGTTTCGACTCGAAAACACTGACCTTGTCATGTGAAAGGGTCAACGTTCATTAGACGAAACATGTAATTCGCTGGCAATGGCTCCATCGCTGCCATTTTGGCCGCGATGGAGCGATGGTCAGCGACCATTGAGAATCGCTCTTCAAGCAGCGATGCAGTAAAACATAGGATTTCGTCGCCGCGACCCAGCGATGTAGGACGTATGCCACGAAGCGATCACAATTGGAGCGGCTTTCCATTACGCGCGATGAAAAAGGAACAGTTGTCCCTCGCATGGCCGCAGCGACCACCTGCAGTCAAAACTAGGCTTTAGGGGGGTGCATATTGGACATTGCAGAGAGGGCAAAGGGGGGAGCCTAAACCAGACACCAAAAAGAAAAACGAAGTGCATGTTCTGTCGAATTTCAGGAGCAAAATATTATACGATTCTCTTCTGGTTTGTCATATCTTCTTCTCCGCTTTTTAAGACGAACACAGATTTCAAATTATTGATAGATATGCAGTTTGTGTTCGCAATAATTCATAGTTGCTGTCGAAGCTTCTCATCAACAACTCTATGAATTAAAGATCATATATAATGTGTTTGATTGTTTTGATAGAGGAATAAACACTACTCTGTTATCTAGTAGCAAGTAAGGATTGATGTGGTGTAGTGTTTCTTTGGTGTAACGTTCAGTGAATACGCTTGTGGTTATGATTAGAAGCGAAGATACAAAGACAGCGCTCAGACGCGCTATCGTTCACGTTCAGAAAAGGATTAGCGAACTGGGGTGGTAGTAATTGGGTGTGTTAAACGCGAGTTAACAGCAGTTAAATTCGCGTTAAACGCGAGTTTAACCACACCAGATTGTAATGATAACTCGTGATAGTTAAGAGAGAACTCGCTCTAGTTTCACTCTAACATCCCCCAGTGGTAGGCCTCTTATACACTTCCAATGAAAACGCCTCGAAAAAGCGACAATTGCAACCTTTGTTACGAAAAATAGCCTTTTCAAAACGTTTTCAGGTCTGTTTTTTCTCTAAAATTCCGCCACGTGGCATCCTCGCGGTAAGTTCGCGTTTAACATACTCTCGCAGACAGCACGGAAATAGTGCTGAAATGCGAGAGGAACTGGCGGTTAACGAAAAACTCCTCCCGAGGAGTTTTTGGATGCGGTTAGCAAGATACAGTAGGAACAGTTTTGACCATCTATACTGAGGGCAAGTACGAGTTTAATTAATGCAGAGGGTTAAGGAAGTTTGATAGCACTGTTAGCCATTTTGATTCAGGACGTCAGCCTATCTTTAAAACTGAAAGGTGTTTCAAGGGAGAGTCTTTTAACGGCTTCCGCCAGGGAAACGGGCGATGAGGGATCAAAAACAAAGCAAGGATAATTGCTGAAGCACGTTGGCCGTCTTCTTTGGTGGCAATCAATCCCTCCCAATCAGCTGTTAATTTTTTTTCGAGCGCCGACACTTCTCCCGCTTTTGTTGATTTTCTTCCGGAATTCATTCGCTTTGCTATTATCAGGTTAGTTTCATTTTCATAATTCATTGCATAGCACAGGCTATGAGGAGTATGTAGTAAATTAATTGTTTGCTCGCGTTTCTAAGGGGTTTCCACAACTTTTTTAGTGCAAAAAAGTGAAAATTTTCCAAGCCACTGATTTTCAAGTGATTTGATGCTTTAGTAATGATTAATCAGCGTTAGTCGGGGCGTATCGGGCGAGTTTTGTGGGAAAGAAATGCGAACTTGTTTCTGAACCAACTAAATTTGTTCTCCTTTTTCTGCAAGATTCTAATACTCCTCTTTCATTGCCAGATCAGTGCCATCGTGGCCTCTTATTTTTTTTTTGAGGGTCCGCGACGCAGTTGCTTCGGTGCATTGGTAGAGCCACTCGAAGTGTTTCAAATTCTTACCTTGAAATATGTGTACAAAATCTTTTCCTTAAACGATGCGCATATGAGTGTGTAACAGTGTTTCTATATATTTTCAGCACTAACTGCGGGCGGTGGATTAGTTTCATTTTGAGAAGACGGCAAACACTTGACAAATTCAACCGCATCAATGACCGAAACCACACCATTACCCCAATCTCGGACGCCAGACTTGAGTTGCACACTTCCAAAAAAACAATAGAATTCTTTTTTTCAAGAACGAAAATAGACTATCTAGTTTGTCATCATCCTTTCAGGTTTTTAACTATCCATTTCAGTTGAATGCAGGACATTCTTTGAATTTATGCATTACTCGACGAGTTGCGGAATGTCTTTTTCGCACCTAGCGTTACCTTTTCAAGAACACCTTGTAAATAATTCATCCAGAAATTCTCAAATTTTCGTTCACTCGAAATTTCCTTCCGATAAATTTTTGTTTTCAAAAAACTTTTGTTTGAAAATATCAAAAAAAAAGTTAACAAAGTTACTACAAATGCAAACTTTTGTCAGATCACACGCAATTGATCGATTGAGGCTAATGATTAATCTAACATGTCTTTTCGAGAGTGGTCCTGAAAACTCACGGAGCTCACAAAAAATTACGAGAGTTAGGACTTACAAGGAAAATTTAAAAAATTGCATTTTGATCGTGTTTCGAACAAGCAAAATATTACGAAGTTCCTTTTGAAAGCTCTTCCTAATGAATAAAATAAATAGCATCACTTGTATAATCTTTCCGATCCCTCGTCTTTCCACCGTAAACGTCGTTCGTGTCCAAGTGTAGAAAATACTTATGCGGACGAAGGTCACGCATAATGTATGTGTAAGCAGAGGGCAGCTTTCGTTAAACCGGCAACAAACCGTGGCTTCTATTTCGCGGTTCGTAGCCGGCCAGGAGGTGGCGGTTAATACGTGTTAATTTGGCGGCTCCACTGCATTTAATTCGCGGTATGTTGGCGGCTTGGAGGTGGCGGTTTATTCGCGGTTAACACACCATTTACTACCACCCCTGCTGTATTATGACAGACTAAAAATGCAGATATCACGGTCAATACAAAAACTAGCCAACTGATTTTCGTCTATGAGAATGACGTATGAAGAGAGCCGACTGTAGAAATTGAAGACTGCAAGTTTCAGTGAAAGAAGCAAATAATCGTATTTCCCTACTTGAGAAGTACCCTGTACATAAAAACCCGAATTTTATCCAGCTGGAATGCCGCAATCCCCAAGAGACTGGGCTCGCCGTGCGATATGGTGTTTGTCCGCAGCTACACAGCGCACACTGGAGTGGACGCGCACACAATTGTGGTGAGCGCGAAGCGCTCACCTGATTTGGTTTTAAACTGCACGTGCGCAAACCCGCGATACCGAAATCGACGTTCTGAGAAAACTCGGAGAAGTGGTTGTTTTTCCATTGAAAAGAGCATAAAAAGTTAGGGTAAACACTCAAAACTGGTTTGGAATGGTGTACTAGTTTTCGAGAAAAATTGAATAGCCCGCCAAGTTATGATTTTGATCTCCTTTTTTTCAGTTGGCGTTCACGATCTTGTTGGTACACTTAAAATCGAGCTAAGAAGCTCATGTTTGAACAGGAGGCTGGAAATGGATGCAGGTCGTTCCTATTAAAATTTGGAGTTGAAAACTCAATTTTTGCGGAACCTCAAAATTGAGGTCGAAGATAGGCAAAAACAAGTAAACATGTTTATACAAACCAGCCGACGCTCACTTATCCTCAAAAATGAACTAATGAAAATCAACACAGTTACTGATAGGCTTCTTAACAAGATTGTGCCCTGTTCGAGACGGTTTTGGTTTCAAGCTGCACGAATTCGACGAGACCTTGAAAGTGTGCGGGACCCATATGCGAGCGTGCCGGACGCCGTAGAAAGTGTGTGGGACCCATATGGGAGAGTGCCGGACGCCGTAGAAAGTGTGTGGGACCCATATGGGAGTGCGCCGGGCGCCGTAGAAAGTGTGCGGGAGCCATATGGGAGTGCGGCGTACGCCGTAGAAAGTGTGTGGGACCCATATGGGAGTGCGCCGGACGCCGTAGAAAGTGTGCGGGACCTATATGGGAGTGCGCCGGACGCCGTAGAAAGTGTGCGGGAGCCATATGGGAGTGCGCCGGACGCCGTAGAAAGTGTGCGGGACCCATATGGGAGTGCGCCGGACGCCGTAGAAAGTGTGCGGGACCCATATGGGAGTGCGCCGGACGCCGTAGAAAGTGTGCGGGAGCCATATGGGAGTGCGCCGGACGCCGTAGAAAGTGTGCGGGAGCCATATGGGAGTGCGCCGGACGCCGTAGAAAGTGTGCGGGACCTATATGGTAGTGCGCCGGACGCCGTAGAAAGTGTGCAGGAGCCATATGGGAGTGCGCCGTACGCCGTAGAAAGTGTGCGGGACACATATGGGAGTGCGCCGGACGCCGTAGAAAGTGTGCGGGACCTATATGGGAGTGCGCCGTACGCCGTAGAAAGTGTGCGGGAGCCATATGGGAGTGCGCCGGACGCCGTAGAAAGTGTGCGAGACCTATATGGGAGTGCGCCGGACGCAGTAGAAAGTGTGCGGGAGCCATATGGGAGTGCGCCGGACGCCGTAGAAAGTGTGCGGGACCCATATGGGAGTGCGCCGGACGCCGTAGAAAGTGTGCGGGACCCATATGGGAGTGCGCCGGACACCGTAGAAAGTGTGCGGGAGCCATATGGGAGTGCGCCGGACGCCGTAGAAAGTGTGCGGGAGCCATATGGGAGTGCGCCGGACGCCGTAGAAAGTGTGCGGGACCTATATGGTAGTGCGCTGGTCGCCGTAGAAAGTGTGCAGGAGCCATATGGGAGTGCGCCGTACGCCGTAGAAAGTGTGCGGGACCCATATGGGAGTGCGCCGGACGCCGTAGAAAGTGTGCGGGACCTATATGGGAGTGCGCCGTACGCCGTAGAAAGTGTGCGGGAGCCATATGGGAGTGCGCCGGACGCCGTAGAAAGTGTGCGAGACCTATATGGGAGTGCGCCGGACGCAGTAGAAAGTGTGCGGGACCTATATGGGCGTGCGCCGTACGCCGTAGAAAGTGTGCGGGAGCCATATGGGAGTGCGCCGGACGCCGTAGAAAGTGTGCGGGACCCATATGGGAGTGCGCCGGACGCCGTAGAAAGTGTGCGGGACCTATGGGAGTGCGCCGGACGCCGCAGAAAGTGTGCGGGAGCCATATGGGAGTGCGCCGGACGCCGTAGAAAGTGTGCGGGACCCATATGGGAGTGCGCCGGACGCCGTAGAAAGTGTGCGGGACCCATATGTGAGTGCGCCGGACGCCGTAGAAAGTGTGCGGGAGCCATATGGGAGTGCGCCGGACGCCGTAGAAAGTGTGCGGGAGCCATATGGGAGTGCGCCGGACGCCGTAGAAAGTGTGCGGGAGCCATATGGGAGTGCGCCGGACGCCGTAGAAAGTGTGTGGGACCCATATGGGAGTGCGCCGGACGCAGTAGAAAGTGTGCGGGACCTATATGGGAGTGCGCCGGACGCCGTAGAAAGTGTGCGGGAGCCATATGGGAGTGCGCCGGACGCCGTAGAAAGTGTGCGGGAGCCATATGAGAGTGCGCCGGACGCCGTAGAAAGTGTGCGGGACCTATATGGTAGTGCGCCGGACGCCGTAGAAAGTGTGCAGGAGCCATATGGGAGTGCGCCGTACGCCGTAGAAAGTGTGCGGGACCCATATGGGAGTGCGCCGGACGCCGTAGAAAGTGTGCGGGACCTATATGGGAGTGCGCCGGACGCCGTAGAAAGTGTGCGGGAGCCATATGGGAGTGCGCCGGACGCCGTAGAAAGTGTGCGAGACCTATATGGGAGTGCGCCGTACGCCGTAGAAAGTGTGCGGGACCCATATGGGAGTGCGCCGGGCGCCGTAGAAAGTGTGCGGGACCCACATGGGAGTGCGCCGTACGCCGTAGAAAGTGTGTGGGACCCATTGGGAGTGCGCCGGACGCCGTAGAAAGTGTGCGGGACCTATATGGGAGTGCGCCGGACGCCGTAGAAAGTGTGCGGGAGCCATATGGGAGTGCGCCGGACGCCGTAGAAAGTGTGCGGGACCTATATGGGAGTGCGCCGTACGCCGTAGAAAGTGTGCGGGAGCCATATGGGAGTGCGCCGGACGCCGTAGAAAGTGTGTGGGACCCATATGGGAGTGCGCCGGACGCAGTAGAAAGTGTGCGGGACCTATGGGCGTGCGCCGTACGCCGTAGAAAGTGTGCGGGAGCCATATGGGAGTGCGCCGGACGCCGTAGAAAGTGTGCGGGACCTATATGGGAGTGCGCCGGACGCCGTAGAAAGTGTGCAGGAGCCATATGGGAGTGCGCCGGACGCCGTAGAAAGTGTGTGGGACCCATATGGGAGTGCGCCGGACGCAGTAGAAAGTGTGCGGGACCTATATGGGAGTGCGCCGGACGCCGTAGAAAGTGTGCGGGAGCCATATGGGAGTGCGCCGGACGCCGTAGAAAGTGTGCGGGAGCCATATGGGAGTGCGCCGGACGCCGTAGAAAGTGTGCGGGACCTATATGGTAGTGCGCCGGACGCCGTAGAAAGTGTGCAGGAGCCATATGGGAGTGCGCCGTACGCCGTAGAAAGTGTGCGGGACCCATATGGGAGTGCGCCGGACGCCGTAGAAAGTGTGCGGGACCTATATGGGAGTGCGCCGTACGCCGTAGAAAGTGTGCGGGAGCCATATGGGAGTGCGCCGGACGCCGTAGAAAGTGTGCGAGACCTATATGGGAGTGCGCCGTACGCCGTAGAAAGTGTGCGGGAGCCATATGGGAGTGCGCCGGACGCCGTAGAAAGTGTGCGAGACCTATATGGGAGTGCGCCGGACGCAGTAGAAAGTGTGCGGGACCTATATGGGCGTGCGCCGTACGCCGTAGAAAGTGTGCGGGAGCCATATGGGAGTGCGGCGTACGCCGTAGAAAGTGTGTGGGACCCATATGTGAGTGCGCCGGACGCCGTAGAAAGTGTGCGGGACCTATATGGGAGTGCGCCGGACGCCGTAGAAAGTGTGCGGGAGCCATATGGGAGTGCGCCGGACGCCGTAGAAAGTGTGTGGGACCCATATGGGAGTGCGCCGGACGCAGTAGAAAGTGTGCGGGACCTATATGGGCGTGCGCCGTACGCCGTAGAAAGTGTGCGGGAGCCATATGGGAGTGCGCCGGACGCCGTAGAAAGTGTGCGGGAGCCATATGGGAGTGCGCCGGACGCCGTAGAAAGTGTGTGGGACCCATATGGGAGTGCGCCGGACGCAGTAGAAAGTGTGCGGGACCTATAGGGGCGGGCGCCGTACGCCGAAGAAAGTGTGCGGGAGCCATATGGGAGTGCGCCGGACGCCGTAGAAAGTGTGCGGGACCTATATGGGAGTGCGCCGGACGCCGTAGAAAGTGTGCAGGAGCCATATGGGAGTGCGCCGGACGCCGTAGAAAGTGTGCGGGAGCCATATGGGAGTGCGCCGGACGCCGTAGAAAGTGTGCGGGACCTATATGGTAGTGCGCCGGACGCCGTAGAAAGTGTGCGGGACCTATATGGGAGTGCGCCGGACGCCGTAGAAAGTGTGCAGGAGCCATATGGGAGTGCGCCGTACGCCGTAGAAAGTGTGCGGGACCCATATGGGAGTGCGCCGGACGCCGTAGAAAGTGTGCGGGACCTATATTGGAGTGCGCCGGACGCCGTAGAAAGTGTGCGGGAGCCATATGGGAGTGCGCCGGACGCCGTAGAAAGTGTGCGGGAGCCATATGGGAGTGCGCCGGACGCCGTAGAAAGTGTGCGGGACCTATATGGTAGTGCGCCGGACGCCGTAGAAAGTGTGCAGGAGCCATATGGGAGTGCGCCGTACGCCGTAGAAAGTGTGCGTGACCCATATGGGAGTGCGCCGGACGCCGTAGAAAGTGTGCGGGACCTATATGGGAGTGCGCCGGACGCCGTAGAAAGTGTGCGGGAGCCATATGGGAGTGCGCCGGACGCCGTAGAAAGTGTGCGAGACCTATATGGGAGTGCGCCGTACGCCGTAGAAAGTGTGCGGGACCCATATGGGAGTGCGCCGGGCGCCGTAGAAAGTGTGCGGGACCCACATGGGAGTGCGCCGTACGCCGTAGAAAGTGTGTGGGACCCATTGGGAGTGCGCCGGACGCCGTAGAAAGTGTGCGGGACCTATATGGGAGTGCGCCGGATGCCGTAGAAAGTGTGCGGGACCTATATGGGAGTGCGCCGGACGCCGTAGAAAGTGTGCGGGAGCCATATGGGAGTGCGCCGGACGCCGTAGAAAGTGTGCGGGACCTATATGGGAGTGCGCCGTACGCCGTAGAAAGTGTGCGGGAGCCATATGGGAGTGCGCCGGACGCCGTAGAAAGTGTGTGGGACCCATATGGGAGTGCGCCGGACGCAGTAGAAAGTGTGCGGGACCTATATGGGCGTGCGCCGTACGCCGTAGAAAGTGTGCGGGAGCCATATGGGAGTGCGCCGGACGCCGTAGAAAGTGTGCGGGACCTATATGGGAGTGCGCCGGACGCCGTAGAAAGTGTGCAGGAGCCATATGGGAGTGCGCCGGACGCCGTAGAAAGTGTGTGGGACCCATATGGGAGTGCGCCGGACGCAGTAGAAAGTGTGCGGGACCTATATGGGAGTGCGCCGGACGCCGTAGAAAGTGTGCGGGAGCCATATGGGAGTGCGCCGGACGCCGTAGAAAGTGTGCGGGAGCCATATGGGAGTGCGCCGGACGCCGTAGAAAGTGTGCGGGAGCCATATGGGAGTGCGCCGGACGCCGTAGAAAGTGTGCGGGACCTATATGGTAGTGCGCCGGACGCCGTAGAAAGTGTGCAGGAGCCATATGGGAGTGCGCCGTACGCCGTAGAAAGTGTGCGGGACCCATATGGGAGTGCGCCGGACGCCGTAGAAAGTGTGCGGGACCTATATGGGAGTGCGCCGTACGCCGTAGAAAGTGTGCGGGAGCCATATGGGAGTGCGCCGGACGCCGTAGAAAGTGTGCGAGACCTATATGGGAGTGCGCCGTACGCCGTAGAAAGTGTGCGGGAGCCATATGGGAGTGCGCCGGACGCAGTAGAAAGTGTGCGGGACCTATATGGGTGTGCGCCGTACGCCGTAGAAAGTGTGCGGGAGCCATATGGGAGTGCGGCGTACGCCGTAGAAAGTGTGTGGGACCCATATGGGAGTGCGCCGGACGCCGTAGAAAGTGTGCGGGACCTATATGGGAGTGCGCCGGACGCCGTAGAAAGTGTGCGGGAGCCATATGGGAGTGCGCCGGACGCCGTAGAAAGTGTGCGGGAGCCATATGGGAGTGCGCCGGACGCCGTAGAAAGTGTGCGGGACCCATATGGGAGTGCGCCGGACGCCGTAGAAAGTGTGCGGGACCCATATGGGAGTGCGCCGGACACCGTAGAAAGTGTGCGGGAGCCATATGGGAGTGCGCCGGACGCCGTAGAAAGTGTGCGGGAGCCATATGGGAGTGCGCCGGACGCCGTAGAAAGTGTGCGGGACCTATATGGTAGTGCGCTGGTCGCCGTAGAAAGTGTGCAGGAGCCATATGGGAGTGCGCCGTACGCCGTAGAAAGTGTGCGGGACCCATATGGGAGTGCGCCGGACGCCGTAGAAAGTGTGCGGGACCTATATGGGAGTGCGCCGTACGCCGTAGAAAGTGTGCGGGAGCCATATGGGAGTGCGCCGGACGCCGTAGAAAGTGTGCGAGACCTATATGGGAGTGCGCCGGACGCAGTAGAAAGTGTGCGGGACCTATATGGGCGTGCGCCGTACGCCGTAGAAAGTGTGCGGGAGCCATATGGGAGTGCGGCGTACGCCGTAGAAAGTGTGGGGGACCCATATGGGAGTGCGCCGGACGCCGTAGAAAGTGTGCGGGACCTATATGGGAGTGCGCCGGACGCCGCAGAAAGTGTGCGGGAGCCATATGGGAGTGCGCCGGACGCCGTAGAAAGTGTGCGGGACCCATATGGGAGTGCGCCGGACGCCGTAGAAAGTGTGCGGGACCCATATGGGAGTGCGCCGGACGCCGTAGAAAGTGTGCGGGAGCCATATGGGAGTGCGCCGGACGCCGTAGAAAGTGTGCGGGACCCATATGGGAGTGCGCCGGACGCCGTAGAAAGTGTGCGGGACCCATATGTGAGTGCGCCGGACGCCGTAGAAAGTGTGCGGGAGCCATATGGGAGTGCGCCGGACGCCGTAGAAAGTGTGCGGGAGCCATATGGGAGTGCGCGGACGCCGTAGAAAGTGTGCGGGACCTATATGGTAGTGCGCCGGACGCCGTAGAGAAAGTGTGCGGGAGCCATATGGGAGTGCGCCGTACGCCGTAGAAAGTGTGCGTGACCCATATGGGAGTGCGCCGGACGCCGTAGAAAGTGTGCGGGACCTATATGGGAGTGCGCCGGACGCCGTAGAAAGTGTGCGGGAGCCATATGGGAGTGCGCCGGACGCCGTAGAAAGTGTGCGAGACCTATATGGGAGTGCGCCGTACGCCGTAGAAAGTGTGTGGACCCCATATGGGAGTGCGCCGGACGCCGTAGAAAGTGTGCGGGACCCAGATGGGAGCGCGCAGGACGCCGTAGAAAGTGTGTGGGACGCATATGGGAGTGTGCAGGACGCCGTAGAAAGTGTATGGAACCCATATGGAAGTGCGCCGGACGCCGTAGAAAGTGTGCGGGACCCATATGGAAGTGCGCCGGACGCCGTAGAAAGCGCGCGGGACCCAAGTGGGAGTGCGCAGGACGTCGTAGAAAGTGTGCGGGACCTATATGGGAGTGCGCCGGACGCCGTAGAAAGTGTGCGGGAGCCATATGGGAGCGCCGGACGCCGTAGAAAGTGTGTGGGACCCATATGGGAGTGCGCCGGACGCAGTAGAAAGTGTGCGGGACCTCTATGGGCGGGCGCCGTACGCCGTAGAAAGTGTGCGGGAGCCATATGGGAGTGCGCCGGACGCCGTAGAAAGTGTGCGGGACCTATATGGGAGTGCGCCGTACGCCGTAGAAAGTGTGTAGGCGCCATATGGGAGTGCGCCGGACGCCGTAGAAAGTGTGTGGGACCCATATGGGAGTGCGCCGGACGCCGTAGAAAGTGTGCGGGACCTATATGGGAGTGCGCCGGACGCCGTAGAAAGTGTGCGGGAGCCATGGGAGTGCGCCGGACGCCGTAGAAAGTGTGCGAGCCATATGGAGTGCGCCGGACGCCGTAGAAAGTGTGCGGGAGCCATATGGGAGTGCGCCGGACGCCGTAGAAAGTGTGCGGGACCTATGGTGGTGCGCCGGACGCCGTAGAAAGTGTGCGGGAGCCATATGGGAGTGCGCCGTACGCCGTAGAAAGTGAGGGGGACCTATATGGGAGTGCGCCGGACGCCGTAGAAAGTGTGCGGGACCTATATGGGAGTGCGCCGGACGCCGTAGAAAGTGTGCGGGAGCCATATGGGAGTGCGCCGGACGCCGTAGAAAGTGTGCGAGACCTATATGGGAGTGCGCCGGACCCCGTAGAAAGTGTGCAGGGAGCCATATGGCGAGTGCGCCGGACGCCGTAGAAAGTGTGCGGGAGCCATATGGGAGGCTGACGCCGTAGAAAGTGTGTGGGACCCATATGGGAGTGCGCCGACGCAGAAAGTGTGCGGGACCTATGGGCGTGCGCCGTACGCCGTAGAAAGTGTGTGGGAGCCATATGGAGTGCGCCGGACGCCGTAGAAAGTGTGCGGGACCCATATGGGAGTGCGCCGGACGCCGTAGAAAGTGTGTGCGGACCTATATGGAGTGCGCCGGACGCCGTAGAAAGTGTGCGGAGCCATATGGGAGTGCGCCGGACGCCGTAGAAAGTGTATGGGACCCATATGGGAGTGCGCCGGACGCCGTATAAAGTGTGCGGGACCCATATAGGAGTGCGCCGGACGCCGTAGAAAGTGTATGGGACCCATATGGGAGTGCGCCGGACGCGGTAGAAAGTGTGTGGAACCCATATGGGAGTGCGCCGGACGCCGTAGAAAGTGTGCGGGACCCATATAGGAGTGCGCCGGACGCCGTAGAAAGTATGTGCGACCCATACGGGAGTGCGCAGTAAGCCGTAGAAAGTGTGCGGGACCCATATGGGAGTGCGCCGGACGCCGTAGAAAGCGCGCGGGACCCAAGTGGGAGTGCGCAGGACGCCGTAGAAAGTGTGCGGAGCCATATGGGAGTGCGCCGGACGCCGTAGAAAGTGTGTGGGACCCATATGGGAGTGCGCCGGACGCCGTAGAAAGTGTGCGGGACCTATATGGGAGTGCGCCGGACGCCGTAGAAAGTGTGCGGGACCCATACGGGAGTGCGCAGTACGCCGTAGAAAGTGTGCGGGACCCATATGGGAGTGCGCCGGACGCCGTAGAAAGTGTGCGGGACCTATATGGGAGTGCGCCGGACGCCGTAGAAAGTGTGCGGGAGCCATATGGGAGTGCGCCGGACGCCGTAGAAAGTGTGCGGGGCCTATATGGAGGGGCGCCGGACGCCGTAGAAAGTGTGCGGGACCCATATGGGAGTGCGCCGGACGCCGTAGAAAGTGTGCGGGAGCCATGGCATGGGAGTGCGCCGGACGCCGTAGAAAGTGTGTGCGGGAGCCATGTGAGTGCGCCGTGACGCCGTAGAAAGTGTGGGGACCTATATGGGAGTGCGCCGGACGCCGTAGAAAGTGTGTGGGACCCATATGGGAGTGCGCCGGACGCCGTAGAAAGTGTGCGGGACCTATATGGGAGTGCGCCGTACGCCGTAGAAAGTGTGCGGGAGCCATGGGTGGAGTGCGCCGGACGCCGTAGAAAGTGTGTGGGACCCATATGGGAGTGCGCCGGACGCAGTAGAAAGTGTGCGGGACCTATATGGGCGTGCGCCGTACGCCGTAGAAAGTGTGCGGGAGCCATATGGGAGTGCGCCGGACGCCGTAGAAAGTGTGCGGGACCTATATGGTAGTGCGCCGGACGCCGTAGAAAGTGTGCAGGAGCCATATGGGAGTGCGCCGGACGCCGTAGAAAGTGTGCGGGACCCATATGGGAGTGCGCCGGACGCCGTAGAAAGTGTGCGGGACCTATATGGGAGTGCGCCGGACGCCGTAGAAAGTGTGCGGGAGCCATATGGGAGTGCGCCGGACGCCGTAGAAAGTGTGCGGGAGCCATATGGGAGTGCGCCGGACGCCGTAGAAAGTGTGCGGGACCTATGGGAGTGCGCCGGACGCCGTAGAAAGTGTGCGGGAGCCATATGGGAGTGCGCCGGACGCCGTAGAAAGTGTGTGGGACCATATGGAGTGCGCCGGACGCCGTAGAAAGTGTGCGGACCTATGGAGTGCGCCGGACGCCGTAGAAAGTGTGCGGACCCATATGGGAGTGCGCCGGACGCCGTAGAAAGTGTGCGGGACCCATATGGGAGTGCGCCGGACGCCGTAGAAAGTGTGCGGGAGCCATATGGGAGTGCGCCGGACGCCGTAGAAAGTGTGCGGACCCATATGGGAGTGCGCCGGACGCCGTAGAAAGTGTGCGGGACCTATATGGGAGTGCGCCGACGCCGTAGAAAGTGTGCGGGACCCATATGGGAGTGCGCCGGACGCCGTAGAAAGTATGCGGGACCCATATGGGAGTGCGCCGGACGCCGTAGAAAGTGTGTGGGACCCATTAGGGAGTGCGCCGGACGCCGTAGAAAGTGTGCGGGAGCCATATGGGAGTGCGCCGGATGCCGTAGAAAGTGTGTAGGACCCATTTGGGAGTGCGCCGGACGCCGTAGAAAGTGTGTGGGACCCATATGGGAGCGCGCCGGAAGCCGTAGAAAGTGTGCGGGACCCATATGGGAGTGCGCCGGACGCCGTAGAAAGTGTGCGGGACCCATATGGAGTGCGCCGGACGCCGTAGAAAGTGTGCGGGGCCCATATGGTAATGCGCCGGACGCCGTAGAAAGTGTGCGGGACCCATATGGGAGTGCGCCGGACGCCGTAGAAAGTGTGCGGGACCTATATGGGAGTGCGCCGGACGCCGTAGAAAGTGTGCGGGAGCCATATGGGAGTGCGCCGGACGCCGTAGAAAGTGTGTGGAACCCATATGGGAGTGCGCCGGACGCCGTAGAAAGTATATGGGACCCATATGGGAGTGCGCAGGACGCGGTAGAAAGTGTGTGGAACCCATATGGGAGTGCGCCGGACGCCGTAGAAAGTGTGCGGGACCTATATAGGAGTGCGCCGGACGCCGTAGAAAGTGTGCGGGACCCATAAGGGAGTGCGCCGGAAGCCGTAGAAAGTGTGTGACCCATATGGGAGTGCGCTGACGCCGTAGAAAGTGTGAGCCATATGGGAGTGCGCCGGACGCCGTAGAAAGTGTGCGGTGACCCATATGGGAGTGCGCCGGACGCCGTAGAAAGTGTGCAGGACCCATATGGGAGTGCGCCGGACGCCGTAGAAAGTGTGCGGGAGCCATATGGGAGTGCGCCGGACGCCGTAGAAAGTGTGCGGGACCCATATGGGAGCGCGCCGGACGCCGTAGAAAGTGTGCGGGACCCATATGGGAGTGCGCCGGACGCCGTAGAAAGTGTGCAGGGAGCCATATGGGAGTGCGCCGGACGCCGTAGAAAGTGTGCGGGACCCATATGGAGTGCGCCGGACGCCGTAGAAAGTGTGCGGGACCTATATGGAGTGCGCCGGACGCCGTAGAAAGTGTGCGGGAGCCATATGGGAGTGCGCCGGACGCCGTAGAAAGTGTGTACGGGAGTGCGCAGGACGCCGTAGAAAGTGTGCGGGACCCATATGGAAGTGCGCCGGACGCCGTAGAAAGCGCGCGGGATCCAAGTGGGAGTGCGCCGGACGCCGTAGAAAGTGTATGGGACCCATATGGGAGTGCGCCGGACGCCGTAGAAAGTGTGTGGAACCCATATGGGAGTGCGCCGGACGCCGTAGAAAGTGTATGGGACCTATATGGGCGTGCGCCGTACGCCGTAGAAAGTGTGCGGGAGCCATATGGGAGTGCGCCGGACGCCGTAGAAAGTGTGCGGGAGCCATATGGGAGTGCGCCGGACGCCGTAGAAAGTGTGTGGGACCCATATGGGAGTGCGCCGGACGCAGTAGAAAGTGTGCGGGACCTATATGGGCGTGCGCCGTACGCCGTAGAAAGTGTGCGGGAGCCATATGGGAGTGCGCCGGACGCCGTAGAAAGTGTGCGGGACCTATATGGGAGTGCGCCGGACGCCGTAGAGAGTGTGCGGGAGCGGTATGGGAGTGCGCCGGGCGCCGTAGAAAGTGTGCGGGAGCCATATGGGAGTGCGCCGGACGCCGTAGAAAGTGTGCGGGACCTATATGGTAGTGCGCCGGACGCCGTAGAAAGTGTGCGGGACCTATATGGGAGTGCGCCGGACGCCGTAGAAAGTGTGCAGGAGCCATATGGGAGTGCGCCGTACGCCGTAGAAAGTGTGCGGGACCCATATGGGAGTGCGCCGGACGCCGTAGAAAGTGTGCGGGACCTATATTGGAGTGCGCCGGACGCCGTAGAAAGTGTGCGGGAGCCATATGGGAGTGCGCCGGACGCCGTAGAAAGTGTGCGGGAGCCATATGGGAGTGCGCCGGACGCCGTAGAAAGTGTGCGGGACCTATATGGTAGTGCGCCGGACGCCGTAGAAAGTGTGCAGGAGCCATATGGGAGTGCGCCGTACGCCGTAGAAAGTGTGCGTGACCCATATGGGAGTGCGCCGGACGCCGTAGAAAGTGTGCGGGACCTATATGGGAGTGCGCCGGACGCCGTAGAAAGTGTGCGGGAGCCATATGGGAGTGCGCCGGACGCCGTAGAAAGTGTGCGAGACCTATATGGGAGTGCGCCGTACGCCGTAGAAAGTGTGCGGGACCCATATGGGAGTGCGCCGGGCGCCGTAGAAAGTGTGCGGGACCCACATGGGAGTGCGCCGTACGCCGTAGAAAGTGTGTGGGACCCATATGGGAGTGCGCCGGACGCCGTAGAAAGTGTGCGGGACCTATATGGGAGTGCGCCGGACGCCGTAGAAAGTGTGCGGACCCATATGGGAGTGCGCCGGACGCCGTAGAAAGTGTGCGGGAGCCATATGGGAGTGCGCCGGACGCCGTAGAAAGTGTGCGGGACCTATATGGGAGTGCGCCGTACGCCGTAGAAAGTGTGCGGGAGCCATATGGGAGTGCGCCGGACGCCGTAGAAAGTGTGTGGGACCCATATGGGAGTGCGCCGGACGCAGTAGAAAGTGTGCGGGACCTATATGGGCGTGCGCCGTACGCCGTAGAAAGTGTGCGGGAGCCATATGGGAGTGCGCCGGACGCCGTAGAAAGTGTGCGGGACCTATATGGGAGTGCGCCGGACGCCGTAGAAAGTGTGCAGGAGCCATATGGGAGTGCGCCGGACGCCGTAGAAAGTGTGCGGGAGCCATATGGGAGTGCGCCGGACGCCGTAGAAAGTGTGCGAGACCTATACGGGAGTGCGCCGGACGCAGTAGAAAGTGTGCGGGAGCCATATGGGAGTGCGCCGGACGCCGTAGAAAGTGTGCGGGACCCATATGGGAGTGCGCCGGACGCCGTAGAAAGTGTGCGGGACCTATGGGAGTGCGCCGGACGCCGTAGAAAGTGTGCGGGAGCCATATGGGAGTGCGCCGTACGCCGTAGAAAGTGTGCGGGACCCATATGGGAGTGCGCCGGACGCCGTAGAAAGTGTGCGGGACCTATATGGGAGTGCGCCGGACGCCGTAGAAAGTGTGCGGGAGCCATATGGGAGTGCGCCGGACGCCGTAGAAAGTGTGCGGGACCCATATGGGAGTGCGCGGACGCCGTAGAAAGTGTGCGGGAGCCATATGGGAGTGCGCCGTACGCCGTAGAAAGTGTGCGGGAGACCATATGGGAGTGCGCCGGACGCCGTAGAAAGTGTGCGGACCTATATGGCGTGCGCCGTACGCCGTAGAAAGTGTGCGGGAGCCATATGGGAGTGCGCCGGACGCCGTAGAAAGTGTGCGAGACCCATATGTGAGTGCGCCGGACGCCGTAGAAAGTGTGCGGGACCTATATGGGCGTGCGCCGTACGCCGTAGAAAGTGTGCGGGAGCCATATGGGAGTGCGGCGGACGCCGTAGAAAGTGTGTGGGACCCATATGTGAGTGCGCCGGACGCCGTAGAAAGTGTGCGGGACCTATATGGGCGTGCGCCGGACGCCGTAGAAAGTGTGCGGGAGCCATATGGGAGTGCGCCGGACGCCGTAGAAAGTGTGCGGGACCCATATGGAGTGCGCCGGACGCCGTAGAAAGTGTGCGGGACCTATATGGGCGTGCGCCGTACGCCGTAGAAAGTGTGCGGGAGCCATATGGGAGTGCGCCGGACGCCGTAGAAAGTGTGCGGGAGCCATATGGGAGTGCGCCGGACGCCGTAGAAAGTGTGTGGGACCCATATGGGAGTGCGCCGGACGCCGTAGAAAGTGTGCGGGACCTATATGGGCGTGCGCCGTACGCCGTAGAAAGTGTGCGGGAGCCATATGGGAGTGCGCCGGACGCCGTAGAAAGTGTGCGGACCTATATGGGAGTGCGCCGGACGCCGTAGAAAGTGTGCAGGAGCCATATGGGAGTGCGCCGGACGCCGTAGAAAGTGTGCGGGAGCCATATGGGAGTGCGCCGGACGCCGTAGAAAGTGTGCGGGACCTATATGGTAGTGCGCCGGACGCCGTAGAAAGTGTGCGGGACCTATATGGGAGTGCGCCGGACGCCGTAGAAAGTGTGCAGGAGCCATATGGGAGTGCGCCGTACGCCGTAGAAAGTGTGCGGGACCCATATGGGAGTGCGCCGGACGCCGTAGAAAGTGTGCGGGACCTATATTGTAGTGCGCCGGACGCCGTAGAAAGTGTGCGGGAGCCATATGGGAGTGCGCCGGACGCCGTAGAAAGTGTGCGGGAGCCATATGGGAGTGCGCCGGACGCCGTAGAAAGTGTGCGGGACCTATGGTAGTGCGCCGGACGCCGTAGAAAGTGTGCAGGAGCCATATGGGAGTGCGCCGTACGCCGTAGAAAGTGTGCGTGACCCATATGGGAGTGCGCCGGACGCCGTAGAAAGTGTGCGGGACCCATATGGGAGTGCGCCGGACGCCGTAGAAAGTGTGCGGGAGCCATATGGGAGTGCGCCGGACGCCGTAGAAAGTGTGCGTGACCCATATGGGAGTGCGCCGGACGCCGTAGAAAGTGTGCGGGACCTATATGGGAGTGCGCCGGACGCCGTAGAAAGTGTGCGGGAGCCATATGGGAGTGCGCCGGAGGCCGTAGAAAGTGTGCGGGAGCCAGATGGGAGTGCGCCGGACGCCGTAGAAAGTGTGCGGGACCTATATGGGAGTGCTCCGTACGCCGTAGAAAGTGTGCGGACCCATATGGGAGTGCGCCGGACGCCGTAGAAAGTGTGGGGGAGCTAGGTGGGGGTGCGCCGTACGCGGTAGAAAGTGTGCGGGAGCCATATGGGAGTGCGCCGGACGCCGTAGAAAGTGTGCGGGACCTATATGGGAGTGCGCCGTACGCCGTAGAAAGTGTGCGGGAGCCATATGGGAGTGCGCCGGACGCCGTAGAAAGTGTGTGGGACCCATATGGGAGTGCGCCGGACGCAGTAGAAAGTGTGCGGGACCTATATGGGCGTGCGCCGTACGCCGTAGAAAGTGTGCGGGAGCCATATGGGAGTGCGCCGGACGCCGTAGAAAGTGTGCGGGACCTATATGGGAGTGCGCCGGACGCCGTAGAAAGTGTGCAGGAGCCATATGGGAGTGCGCCGGACGCCGTAGAAAGTGTGTGGGACCCATATGGGAGTGCGCCGGACGCTTTGATAAGTGCATGGGACCCCACTTGAAGTGCGGAGTTCGCTTCTGAAAGGCACAATCCAACCTCAGGGGTGAAATTTGGTATAATAGTCCGCCCACCGTGAATGTTATTTGGGGCGCTGAACACAATTATGAAGTCCTTTTTCAAGTTTCCAGTAGATTACGGAAGATAACGACCGGAAGATCATAAACGACCTTTTTGCTTTTTTTCTCAAAGGGAGCCTTTGCTAAAATAAAATGAAATTTGTAACTGTTTTGCTTCGCTATAAAAGGGTTATGATTTGGCATTGAAGAAATCGCGAGAATCTCGTTAAAAGAAGTGAAACACTTCTTGTGTATGATTTGGCACATTTGGCATGAGGGAACGCCAAAAAGTGAGTGAAATGATGGACCATTGATTTGGCCGTGCACTTGTTTTAATAAACAATGAAAATTGAGAGTAGCATTGAAATAACAAATCACACCCGTATTTTCTCCAATCAAGCTAATATTTACAACTTAGCTTTGCAAAGCTGAGAATCAAGTTTTGGCGTTCACCGAAAATTCAGAAACGCATAATTTCGAATATTACTGATTTCTTCATGTCTGTATATTCGCTAGCGGATAAGTAATGAACCACATTTGTATCAGAAACAATATTTAATGAATTTGAAAATATTTGCAGTCACACAAAGATATGTGGGTGATCAGTAAGACGGGTGTGATTTGGTTTTTCAATGCTACTCTCAATTTTTGCTGCTTATTAAACAAGCGCACGGCCAAATCAATGGTCCATCATTTCACTCACTTTTTGGCGTTCCCTCGTGCCAAATGTGCCAAATCATACACAAAAAGTATTTCACTTCTTTTAACGAGATTCTCGCGATTTCTTCAATGCCAAATCATAACCCTTTTATAGCGAAGCAAAACAGTTACAAATATCAATTTAAAAATGTAATTTATTACAGAACGGGAGGAGAAAAAGGCTGAAACTGAAGTAAATGGAAGAAGGCAGAGGTAGGATACTTACAATGTAACCATTATAGACATTTAATGTAAATAAACTAAATTGGAGCTGGGTGAATTTTTCGGACTTGACAAGGTTCATTCAAATGAACTTTGTTGATTAAAAACAGCATTGACCATGAGAACTAAGAGCATTGGGAGAAAGAGGAGAATCTGTCAAACATTTGAGTAACAAAATCTTTGATATTCAATGTGATTTAAGGACCTTAAAACTCGTCCCGGTTTTCTCCCGGTTTTCGGGGTAAAACCGGGACGAGATTTAAGGTCCTTAGAGGCATCGTACACGATGAAAACCATATTTGGGTTTTTGATGTTTTGTGTTTTACTATCCCTATAGTGATTAACGGTAGCAAAACGCCCCCTCAAAAACGTCAACTTTTTGAGAGAAATCCATTTTTAGAAAGTTCATAGCAAATTTGAATTTCGCGCCGGCATCAACTTGTGATAGTTGCGCAGAGAATGCAAGGAACAGTTTTACGCTTCGTTCCTTGGCGCAGCGTTGGAAGCAGTTCGTCGAGGATGCCTCTCAACTACGACTTCAGCGAAATTAAAATGGGCTACCCACCCGCTGCGTCCAGTGCTGCCGGCTGCTTTCGATCGATGCCGAATTCGAAATCGACTGGACACGCTCGCCGTCAGCAACCCAGGAGTTTTGTTCCTTGTAACAACGGATCGACCCCAAGGCCGGCCCCCCAAACCCAGGAAGCCATTTTGAGGTAAGCGAAACTCAGAGACGGTTTTGTAACTCCAAACTTTGTGAGTGACATTGTCATGGCCCACTAGTCCGAATGAACGCATAAACCCAAATTCGGTTTTCATCATGGACGATGCCTTTAAATCACATTAAAAAACGATCTTGCTGAAACTAAATTGTTTGCCAGATTCTCCTCTTTCCCACAATATCCTTTGCTCGCATGTTTAATGCTACTTTTGATCAACTAGGTTCGTTTGAATTAAACGTGTCACGGCTAAATACTTACCCTTGCTCCAACTTTGTTTGTATACATTAAATTTCTAAAATGGGTACATCCAGAATAGACAATTTTCATCAGCTTCCATTTCCTTCGGTTTTAATCGTTTTCTCTTCCCCTTTCTGTAATAAAATACATTTTTTTATTCATATTGTGTGCGCGTCCACTCCCGTGTGCGCTGTGTAGCTGCGTACACACACCATATCGCACGGCGAGCTGAGTTTCTAAGGGATTGCGGCATTCTAGGTGGGTTAAACTCGGGTTTTCCACTCCCTACGCATCACATCAATCCCTACATGGTTCCACAACACAAAATAGTTCTGAAAATTTCTTCATCGGAACGATCAAACACGGATTAATCCTTCGTACATAGGTACATGAAAACATTCGATAGAAAACATTAATTACTGCAATAATAATAGCTCTGTTGTTGTTTGTAATTGCTGAATTGTAATAAATCGCTCCAGCCGCGGAGCGGCTGAAGAGGTTTGATTTTGTAAAAAATTGTTTTATCTTTTGTCACAACCTACCTTCCTACTAAAAATATTCTTCAAAAGATTGTTTGGAAGTTTAAAATTACACTACCTTTTTTGTTGACATTTTCGGAATTTTCTTTATTCAGCGCTTTTTTTATACTCTGGTTTATCAAAATAAGGAAGTCAAGATCATGGCGGTTGTGCTCGACTTCTCGGAAAACAGCCGATTTCGATTTTCCATAGGGGGGTGCCTGAAAATTACCGAGCTAAGGGGGCTGCATATTCGAAATCGCCATCTCAGAACTTTTGAAACAAGGTGTTAACACGCATTCCGCTAGTAACGGATTGTCCCCGTACCGAACGCAAAGCAAGCAGAAGCTAACACGCGAAGCAAGCAGAAGCTAACGCCAAGCAAGCAGAACCTTACGTTAGGTAGGGGAACGAGTGGAACCATGCACCAAAGCGAGCGGAAGAAAACGCGAAGCAAGTAGAAGCAAACGCTGAGCAAGCAGAAGCTAACGCCAAGCAAGCAGAACCTTACGTTAGGTAGGGGAACGAGTGGAACCATGCACCAAAGCGAGCGGAAGCAAACGCGAAGCAAGTAGAAGCAAACGCTGAGCAAGCAGAAGCTAACGCCAAGCAAGCAGAACCTTACGTTAGGTAGGGGAACGAGTGGAACCATGCACCAAAGCGAGCGGAAGCAAACGCGAAGCAAGTAGAAAATAACACTGAGCGAGCGGAAGTTAACGGGAAGCAAGCAGAAGCTAACGCTAAACAAGCGGAGGTTAACACCAAGCAAGCGGAACCTTACGATAGGCGAAAGGGGTTAAAAGAGAACCATGCGCCAAAGCATGCGGAATCATGAGCGAAGAGAGCGGAATCTCACCTTATGCAGATGTAGCGAGGGAAACCTCATGGTACGTCCATCGAAAAGAGGATAGTTGAAATACCTTGTGCTAGCAGCGCATAAAAAATACGATGACTAGTATTTCGACTACCAATGCATTTCGAATTCGAATACCACGGAACCGCTACCTTATACTGTCTATGAGTCAAATTCTATGTACCTTGATCATAACCGCAGATACATGAAGATGAATGAAGTTCGCCTTTTGCCCACTCTATGAATCATGTAACAACTTTGATTTCCCATATGTTTATCTCAGAAAACTCGCAATAACAACTGTCTTACTGGGGGGAGAATTAATTAAGGAGATATCTTAAAGACAGTGTTTACGATAAGAATCGTTTTTCTGCTTTTTCGCCTATCTTGAAGACGGTCCCATGCTAATTCCAATGATGTTTTTGGAATCGCACAAGACCTTCTAGGAACGGGGTTATGATCCCTCAAGAATTGAGCTAGGGAAAATGGTGGACGAGTTGTCCGAGGCTTGTAACTTCCGTCCTTCGCAGCCGATGTATGCGAGCTGACCTGAGTGAAGAGAGAGGTTGAGAATGAAGGGAAGAACGGGGCTATTGATCGGAAACCAACGCTCATCTCTCAATCTCGAGCATTCATTTGTTCACGAGGGTGGGCGTGGAAAGTGCATCTGGGTGTGACGAGCTAACGGGTGTCCAACTTTGGGGCCGTAGGAAACCGTTCCGAGCTCATTTTTCTTAGTTCTTTCAGCGTTAGGGTTGCGCTAGGCCCTGCAGCTGCCGATCTCCACCAAAAAATCAGACATGGTTTCTATCGTGGACACTGCCTTTAAGGTACCTGAGTCGAACGCAGAACTCAGATATCAGACAGGACTCGAGGCTTTAACAAAATTTGAATTAGGGAGTTTCGCGTTGCTATAACGTACGGAAAAACTAGTCACGGACCCGAGTAATCAATTGCATTCTTTTAGCCGGTTAAAAACGTTCTTTGAAGACAAGTTTTTAGGTGTGATACAATCAATTGTATCACACCTAAAAATGGGTATTCAAAGACCGTTTTTAACCGGTTGAAAGATTGAAATTGATTACTTAGGTCCGTGACCAGGTTTTCCGCATGTTGTAGCAACGCGAAACTCCGTTATTCAAATTTCGTAAAATACTTGTAAATATTTCACAGCTATCGATTTTTTCATGGACCCCAACCTATGTAGCGCTGTTCGGCTTAAAGCTGCGTCCATGAAACTTTGGGTGCGTTTTCACATCCCCATAGTCAATAATGTGATCAGCGCGGAATTCTCTCTAAACTGAGCAGAAAAACTGAATAACGGTTCTGAGTTCGGATTGTGCCTTTAAAGGCAGTGTTCACGATGACCTTCGTTCCCGAGTGTTGCACTCAAAACAATACGTTGGCGTCCAAGTCTTATCGAAATTACGAAGAAACGGTGAGAAACGCATCAAAACGTCGTATTTCAGTGACACTATTCTTTAACATGGACCAGCCGTCCAGCGGGCTCCGCCCGCATGACGGCTGGCTGGGGCTTAGCCCCCAGACCCCCGAATTTTCGCCCCGGGCGGAAATTATCAAGTTGTCTCTGCATACATAGAATCGGCTCAGGAATAATTTTGCCCCAATATTTTTTGTTGTAGACATCAAGTTTGCCTGCCGCACATGTTGACACATGGAAAGGCGGACAGCGGCAAATTATAGCGAGAAAAGCAATAAATCTGGTTCAGTTGTGCAAGCACACAAATTCAATCCGAAGTGCAGCAAATCCTGTAAATTAGCGTTCTCGAGCTCGTTTCGAAGACATTCTTCTTTCTGCGGCGTCTCAGAAAGATCAAAACAAGTTTTTACTTGTAATATAAATGCAACTTACTTGAATGTCTCAAGTAACTTACATTTATATTACAAGTAACATACATTTATATTACATGTAACTTAAATTTATATTACATGTAAGTTATACTTATGTAACATGTAACATTCGAATTTTCACTATGGGTGGCCATCACGTGACGCAGAGAACACGCGAAGCAGAGGGCGTGTCCCAGACCACACACTACGCAACAAAATGCTGTGCACGGCCTTTCCTGCTGGTGGGGGGTCAAGTACCTCAAACTTGGGTAATTGAACCAACAGGAACACCAGTCTTAAGTCTGACCCCGCGAGTGCGTCGTACATCCCCCTGGTAAATATTTCCTAGGCCGATTTAAGTTACTTGCGATTAATATTGTGTCATTTAAGTTACATGTAACATATCGGAGGCGCACTTCACGCAGTGTCTTCTCAGATATCGAAAACAAGTTACTTGTAACATATCTAAGCTGATGTAAGTTACTTGCGACTTATCTTAAATCATTTAAGTTACATGTAACATATCGGAGGCGCACCTCACGCAGTATCCCGCCGATATGTTACATGTAACCTAAATAAGCTGAGATAAGTCGCAAGTAACTTACATCGGCTCAGATATGTTACAAGTAACTTGTTTTCGGCCTTTTATGTTATAAGTAACTTGTTTTCATTTTTCTGAGGTACTGAGCATTGCTACGTTGTACCGCGCACTTTCTACGGCGTCCAGAGCACTCCTCCTGAGGTCGCGCACACTTTCTCCAGGCGCACTCCTACATGGGTTCCGCACACTTTCTATGGCGTTCGGCGCCCTCTTACATGGGTCCCGCACACTTTCTATGGTGTCCGGCGCACTCTAGCATGGGTCCCGCACACTTTCTATGGCGTCCGGCGCACTCCTGAATGAATTCCGTACACTTTCTATGGCGTCCGGCGCACTCCTGAATGAATTCCGTACACTTTCTATGGCGTCCGGCGCACTGTCACAGGGGTCCCGCACACTTTCTATGGCGTACGGTGCACTCTTGCATGGGTCCCGTACAACTTCTTCGGCGTTGGGCGCACTGCCGCTGGTGTCCCGCTCACTTTCTTCGACGTCCCGTTCGGTTCTTCTGGGCGTAACCCTAGTAAAACACAAAAGTCTGCAATTACAAAGTGCACACCGTAAACTGACGGACGGACGGACGGACGGACGGACGGACGGACGGACGGACGGACGGACGGACGGACGGACGGACGGACGGACGGACGGACGGACGGACGGACGGACGGACGGACGGACGGACGGACGGACGGACGGACGGACGGACGGACGGACGAACACCTTTCTCCTTTATTACTATGGAATGGCCAGTTGTCCGATTGCATGAACATGTTCACGGTGGTTGTCACCGGTGAAAAAAGGGATTAATCAAAAATGGAAGAATATTTCAGGCAAAGCAGAATTATTTGGGGTCCGAAGGAGAGAGCGGAGCAACAGAAGGAGAATAATTGCAAAAGACGGGACCACAAAAGATTTCATTCTCATTCCAATGAGAAAAAAAGGTGGGGTAAGAATGAAGGATTTGGTGCGCTTCTGGGACGTTTTTTCTCAACGTCTTCCTCATTTCAGTTCTACCCGGTGACCAAACAATCGATTTAGCGATTATTATCAAAATCGAAGATTAACGTGAACACTGCCTTTAAGCTGAGGCCTTGGAAGATGTGATTTTGATGTTTTTAAAATTTTTAAAGCTTGGCATCTGAGTTTTGTGTTCAACTCGCCTATTTTGCTATATGTTATGCTATATCAGGCCAAAAAAGGGCATTAAACATTCTGAAAACATCAACATCAGAGAGGGAGAAATGAAAAGGAAACCGCACGACTGCTAATGAACGAAGCAAAAAAAGACGAATCGATGAGCAGGCATTGCTGTAGAGCCGAGTCGCACCTGCAAGATAGCGTGTCAACTTCGTGCAAAGCTGCTGGAACGGTTCGGCAACTCCCATAGGCTGCTTGCACGGTGCTTTACGTGCCTAAGGCTGATTGCACGGAACCGAAGCTGGTTCGCACCCTACCGATCCACGATAAGGAGGCTTGCACGGAACGAAGTGTCACTGAGCTGGTTAACACCGTACAATAAGCTGCTGGAACGCTTCGAAAACCCCCAGTAAGGCTGCTTGCTCGGTGCTTCCTGGGTCGTCTACACTGAGAAAGCTCGCTTGCACCATACCAAGACGCGAATAACGTGTTTGCACCGAACGAAGTGGCTTTTAGCGTGTTAACAACCTGTTTCAAAAGTTCTGAGATGCCGGGACGTGTGCCCAGCCCTGGCTGGGCCTTCCCTGCTGGTGTGGCGTCAAGTACCTCAAACCTGGGTAATTGAACCAACAGCAACCCCAGTCGTAAGCCTGACCCCACGAGTGCGTCGTACATCAACCTTCGAAATAGCTTCTTGGCCGATTTAAGTTACTTGCGACTTATATTGTGCCATTTCAGTTACATGTAACAATCTCCACGTTCGACTCTCTATGAACCTCGTCATCAGAATATTGGTGGATAGTTTGACTGTAGCAGGCACGAGGTGGTATGGTTTTATTGTAGACTAACGTTTCGGCGGTTTCGCCCTCTTCGGAGTCTGAAAAAGGTCGAATCTATGTGTAAAATTACTCGGCCCTACAGAAATTCAAGACAAAATTTTCCAAACAACATTTTCCAAACATTTACATGTAACATATCGGAGGCGCACCGCACGCAGTATCCCGGCGATATGTTACATGTAACCTAAATGACCTGAGATAAGTCGCAATTAACTTACGTCGGCTCAGATATGTTACAAGTAACTTGTTTTCGGCCTTTTATGTTACAAGTAACTTGTTTTCATTTTTCTGAGTTGCGTCGCCTCGCCACCACTAAGCAAGCCAATAGGCTGTCTGATTGAAGAGCCTGTTTTCTACCAAAAAAATTTATATCCTGAAGGTTGAATTCGACTATAGTTGAAAAGAGAAAAATACCCTTTTCCAATTCTTCTTTAAACAGTGGGCTTGTGTAGAAAGAACTTCACAGTGTTTTTTCCGGAATTTATTTTTCCCTCTCTTTCCAAGTAAACCTTTTTTCAGAAGTTTGTCATATTGAAGGCACGGTACACCCTCAGACATGAATTTCATGATTTTCATTTGATTGTGTAGTAGACCCCTCCTATATAACACGTGCCCAGTGCGAGATCTCAATTCCTTCGAATAAGCGAGACATAAGCGACCACCACAGGCCCGACCTTCTTCGCTCACCACCACGTGCCACACCCCTTAGCAGATTTCTGAACTCGATAGCGACCAGATGGGTGGATGAATTCTAACAATTCGTCGTTCTTCAGTCCACTGCCTGACTGTCTCTTATCCTGTTTCGCTCTCACGCATCAATTGCGAATGAAGAGAAATACAGGCCTGAGAAAACTCGTCCACCAATTTTCCACTATAAAAATATAGGCATCTTTGAGGAGCCATAACTCTGTTCATAGGAGTCTTGAGCGATTAAAGAGATACCACTGTGGTCAGTATGTGACTCTCCCTAAGATCAGCGTAAAAACTGAAAAATAATTTTCTGGGTGTTCTGTGCCTTTGAATACATATTGATGTGGCTCCATAGCCTTCTTGTCAAAATGTGAACATCTCAAAATGATGTTTCCTGCACTGGAATTCACAACTAAAGTAACGGCCATAAATTTATTGACATCTGCAGGAAACATCATTTTGAGATGTCCACATTTTAACAAGAAGGCGATGGAGCCACATCAATATATATTTAATGTGACAAACTTCTGAAGGTAGAGGTTTACTCGAAAAGAGAGGGAAGAATAAAGCGCGGAAAAAATACTGTAAACTTCTTCACACACAGGCGCACTGTTTAGAGAATCATCGGAAAAAGGTATCTTTCTCTATTCAACTAAAGTTGAATCCAACCCAAAGGATGTACTGTAGCATGGTGCTATCTCGGAGCTTTATTTCAGATTGAAAGATTTATTGTGAGGCGTCAAGTATCTGCGAAAATCTCGGAAAGTTGTCGGCGAAAGTTGTTCAGAATGTTCGCGAAAATTCTTCTCCAAAACTTTGCATCCGGTGAGCTTTCGGTGCGTAGCACCTTCGTCAGACCTGAAATACATAGTTCAGAGCCGCACAGGAATCTTCTCCGCAAAAAACTGTCGTGGTCAGGTCCTGGTGGTAGGACCGCAACTACGAATAAACGCGACCATACCCTTACGGCGCCTTCAAATAGTCAGAAACACCATGACTCCCATTATGTGAGATCCTACAGTAACTCATAGCCGTCAATTTTATCACACAATAAATCGCAGTGCTTCGCTCATTTCGTCTCGGTTGTTTATTTCGGAAGATAGTGTACTGAGCTACTGAGCGGTGTAGTACTGAAATGGACAAAGCAGGGGGAGCTTCCTGAAGGTGTTTGAACGTTTTGTGCCGCGAAAAGCTGTTTGTTGGGTAATAAGCTGGATTTTGCAGCGCTCTCCGGTGTTGGTCCAACCATTTGAAAAGCGGCCCTACAGATTCGGCCACGTATTCTCTGTTTCCGAGTGAAATTTATTTCCGTACGCTGCGTCTCCTTCTTCCCACACTTTCTCGCTGTCTCTACCCTCGCTCCGCACATGCGCGCGAGGGGACAGAGCTAATCTTGTCGGAACCAGAGAATACTTCTCTCCACAGCCTTGGCACTCGATAAAGTAAACAGTTCCCATTAGGTGGCGTATTTTGTTATCACTACAGTAACCACACTCCAGGCCAGTTTTCTGCTGAGAAGATTCCTGTGCGGCTCCGAACTATGTACTTCAGGTCCGACGAAGAAACTAAGCACCGAAAGCTCACCGGAGGCAAAGTTTTGTAGAAGAATTTCTGCAAACATTTTGAACGCCTTTCGCAAGAAACTTTCTGAGATTTTTGCACATACTTGACGCCTCACAGTAAACCATTCAAACTTAAAGATATAGTTTTTTTTGATAAAAAATTGACTCTTCGATCTGACAGAAATTTTCAGATGAGGATCGGATTATTCAATTTGGGTCAAGTCCGAAAGATACTCGCGTGTGTGTGCAAAGCGTAAATAGTATACACAGTTGTACAATTTCGAAAAAATGTCGAACGGACCAAATTTGAAAATTTTTCGTTCGAAAAAGTTTCCAAATTTCGGAGTTCAAACGAACGAATTGCGAAACTAGTCAAAATTTCGATTTTTTTCGAAATTCGTTCGAAATTTCGAATTTTTCTTTGAATTTCTTTCAAAGTCTGGGATTTTTTCGATACTCTTTCGAAATTTCGGATTTTTTTTTCCGAAACCGCACTCAACACTTTATTTACAACGCTCAGTCAGAGAATGGATAATCTAAACGTTCTCGATTTCTACACGAGTCGCAGGCATGTATAGCCTTTCTCCCTTGTTTCAAACAGTTCCAAGTGACGTATATCGAGCCTATCATGTCGAAGTCTTCAAACCAGTGTTATATTTTGCCATGACCGATCTCTCCGCAGCTTGCTCCGCCCGGACTCATCACAGCAAGAAAGACTTTATATTCCGCGGTCCCAAACACAGCTTATTGGAGCAGGCGTTGTTTGCTTACGCTCACGACAACTCGTCCCAAGGAATAACGAAACAGCGTAACCTAGGGTTCTAGGAGCGTTTTTATAATCGAACGAATTGTCGAAAAAACATTTCAGAAAATCTGATCTCGAACGAACGAAATTTGAAAAAATTAGTTCAACAATTTTTCCGAAAGAACGAAAACGAACGGAAAAATTTTGAAAACTCTTCCGAACGTTTTCCGAAATTTTCGTTTGTGTACAGCTATAGTACCTGAGGTCTTGCGCGCTTTAGAAATTCGCCTTAACTAGAGTGTAGGGCATATTGACTCACAACTCTAATTTCGAAATCCTGCTAGAATCCACTCTGCGTTCTTCGCGTGATTGCTTTCATCCGCTTTGAAAGTCGAGTCGGAGCTGATTTTCAGTTTTCTTCCACGTAGAAGTACAGGTGTTACTTACCGTGGGATATCATATCAGCAGACCTAGCTGTATGCATGATCGCGGATCTTGTTCCTCAGTTCATATTTAACCCTCATCTCCCACCCGCAGTGAATAGCAGTCATGCGAGCCGAACAGTGATGAGCCCCAGATACGGATTATTATGGTAATTAAGGGCGGAGCCGTGTGAACAAGGGCTGGCAGGTGGCTGACGAAGGTCACGCACCGGCTGCTCACCTCTCTTGACCCACCTTTTATCCATTTCCGCCGGCTGCACATCGGCAATGAATTCAGTTCACCGAATTCAGTTCAGCAGCGTCAGATGCTAGCTTTCATTTCTCGCTAAAATTTTATTCGCTACCAGTACGTAGTTAAACCAGGCCAGCCTCAAGAGGCACGAGGGTACCCTAGTTCTCTTAAGGCCCTCTAAATGTGTATCATAGTCTTGAGAATGACATGAAGGCTTGCCGAGTTTTTTTCCTGGTTTTTATTGCAATAAAATCGACTCAAGTTGTTCTAAATGTTCAGCGACGCTAACCCGGTAATGGAAGTCCGTTCCCTATTTTACAAAAAAAAGCGCGATTCAATTTCAAGGCATGTCAAGTACTTCTTGGGAAATCACCAAAATGGGGACGCTGAGGCTTTCGAAACCTTCCAAAAACAATGCTTCTTTTTTGTCGGGTTTATCCTAAGAATGTGATTCCAATAAACCTACCCAATGGAATGCCAAACTCATACACTCATGTTGCCCAAAAAGGGGTTGGAACATTGTTTGGTGTTCGCCTTCATCTTAGTTTCCATGTTAAATGGTATCCATTTTGGCAAAAGTTTAGAATGACTCATGAAATCTGCATTTAGGTGTGGTGTATGACTGTTCAAGAATCTTCTCTAACCAGAGAGAACAATTTGGAAAGGCACTGAGGAAATTATCAGAGATTTTTTATCATTGCGAATATATTGCAAAATACACAGGAATCGAGAGCACGCTGCAAACTTCGTGGAAACCTTATACCACATGCAGAAAACTTCGAAGAGACTTAGAATATTCTTTAGGAACTATAGGACACGATTGAATAAAGGCAGCATGCGCACTCGAGAAATTTGTTGAGGTAGCGAATAGGGTTGCACGGTTCCTAAGGCTGAGTTCATTTCCAACGCGAAGCGACGCGATGACGTTTTCCGAATACGGATCGACGCGCGACGCGATATCAGTCGATATTCACAAAGTCATGTCATCCCTTCGCGCCGCGATCCAAGTGTGAACCCGGCCCAACAGAACACTCACGCGGACGCAAGCGTCAAGAACGAGTCAGTATGACTGTATTTGAGCGTTATGGAACCACCAAAACATGCACCTCAGCACATTTTTCGACAGTTCCCGCTCCTCAGTACAAACTCAGCCTATTTGGTTGCTCGAATACGGTCACACTGTCTACTTTCTGATGCTTACACCTACGTAATAGTTCTGATACAGGCCATAGAAGTCTATCGCTTCCTCAATCTCAACTATTTTGTAGCTAGCTCCTCTATTTCAATCGAGCGGGGAAGCTGCTGTGTAATTCGTCTTCTTCCACTCGAACACGGAAACTATCCGTTATTTCTCGGCCTCCGTCGAGTTTTCGTCGGTTTTTTGTGTGTTTCAAATCTTCACTCCGAATCTTCGGTTTATCACATAAAATCCATATCGTTTTTTAGCGTGCACATTTGCTGCCTCTAACTTTATGAGCTACTGTTTCTGGGTGGCGCTTGATTTTCAATAATCCGTCTATTTTCCCATGAAAACCCTACCGAGTTTTTTTCTCTGTGATTGACTGCTACGGGCGGCAATAGCTCATTCAATCTGCGGATGAAGACTTTTTCATTGCAGAAGTCCACATGTGGTTCTTCTGCAACTCCTCTTCTTCTTCACCTCTCCCCCTCTTACCCTCCCTTGGTTGTACCTGCCGCACTCCGTGTGCGCAAATATGGCAGTTTGTGGATAATAGAGCTCGATAACAATAGTTTAACCAAACCCTGTCATGTAATGAAAATGTGTTTTCTTATTAATAGAATGAAAACAAAGTAGGAAACGAGTGAGTAAATAGTAGTCTCGGAAGAGCATGTGGTCACTAACTCCTTGGTCCTGAAATGCCTCATAATGTCCTGGCGGGAGGCTAGGATACATGCATCTGGTTGAAAGTTGGTCTTCGCCCGCTTTTTTTACCTGAAAATCCTTTGAAAAAATTCAGCCTTCCTTTTTCACCTTTTGATTTTCCTGAAAATGATGTTGATGTCATAATGACAGTGCGGGCTATCTATCCATCATACATATCATACCCGCTCAGCGACATTGTGCTTGGTGATTATGATATGCATAACAGCGTACATGGGGAGCACGTCCATGTCTTTTTGTCTCAATCAATCAGTGTAATTGTCAAAAAAGTGCATATTTTCTGCATAGCATCGCCAAAATGTCATTATTCATAAAAACACACGAATGTCAGCTGCTTATCGACCGATTTCATCCGTTCACCCTTCTATTTATGTTATTCCTGATACGCTACCGCAAGGCCGGGTGACATAACGTCGGCATGAATCCTGAAGAGACTTCGCGTTCACTGTTGAAGATTGGCGCAAACTCGGAGACATATGCTATAACATAGGTGCACCGAGTTCGCGCCAACCTCCAATGGGGAATGCAAAGTCTCTTAAGGGTCCATGCTGATGTTATCTATACTCTTATTTGGCATCTTCCGTCATTTGGAGAAAAATTTCCTTATTTGTGTCTTCGTTTTCTTACTTCAGTTCTGTTCCGCTTTTTTTAATATCACCACTAAATCCTATTTCATCACATGAAACTGAATCTAAGGAGTGAGCTTTTACTTTTTTGAGATTTCAATCATGTTCCCTCAATTCTTCATTCACATACAAATTCCTATGTGACGACTCTACAGACATTCGGCTATGGTTATAGAACTTTTTAGGTCTCTTTGCTGAACCTTGTACTTTGTTTGGCGTGTGCTAATGTATGTGCTGACCATTTGTGGCCGCGAACGAATTATAGAATCTTGATACCCCTCGTAGCTCTTCAAAAACAACTTTCGCTCTGCGAAATCAAGAGCAAAACCGTTTCTCCGTGCTCTGCGTATGCCGCAGCGAGATAAAGGCCTTGACACTGTTGGTGATGATGATGAGATTGATACCTGGGGCGGAAAAGGAAAAAGGAAATTTTCATTCGCTAAGGAGTCCGGAATGTTTCTAACGTTGTTGTCCTACCGTTCGATACACCTATGAAACTTGACTTCATTACCAAAGCCATGCAAAACAGCCGTTGAACTGTTCCGCATCTGAATTCTGCACCGTTTACGAAATCTTTTAAAAAAGGCGACCGATGATTTCGAAGAAAAATGCATGACCGTACTTGTGCACTTCAATGGGAGAAGTAAGAAATTAATTCGAGATCCACTAGGCTGTTCCTCAAAGCTCCTTGAAACAAAAGTCCCCACAATTTCCATTCCGTTCCCTTAGTTACTGAACCGCGAACCTGGTTTTCTCATAACTTCCAGTCGCTTCTTTGACAAACATATAAGTAGCGGGCGGTGAGGCTACATTGATAGGTTCAATGGGTGATGGATGTCCTCGCACATTATGTAGACCATTCTGTTAGAACCCCCAATTTTGTGGCAAGAGGCAGGATATGAACGCAGTGCGCGCGTTCGAATGTTTGGCCTTGCGTGGCGCACTTGGCGCTATTGTTTCGATGATCAGCAACTGAGCAATGCAATCATCAGGAGGACAGTCATCGGGCGAACAAAATCGTCATAGTCACTCATCAATATCCCACCCGGCTGGCCCCATCTGCAAACCTCTTTAAATGAAGGGCCACCACTCGAACCATCTGGGATGAAGAAGTTCTCTCCGACTGCACAATGATCATGATGTGCTGGTCCTCGTTGTCGTAAACAGGTCATCAGAGTAGAAGCACTTATTAGTGAACGCATAGTGTTGAGCGAGTTATAAAGGAAGTTGGACCTTGAGGCCCAAATGAACTTATATGCAAAGAACTTCGTCAAAGAAGAGAGGTGGGTGGGTTTATGAGAGATTTACCGCGAATACTACTGACAAAGTCACTTCCCACACCGATGGCCGAACAGATAACGACGACAAGGACGCGGAACCACCTGGGCGGGTATTGATCCCCATTCCAACACCCAGCTCGACGGTCAACTGTAACCCCCCGTGGGGACCTCCCGCTGAGCTGCAGCCACATTCCCACGCTGCGGGCTCTTTTTTGTCTCATCTGAAACGTTTTGGTGTTCGGGACCTCTGTTGCTTCTTATGAAATCATTACTGTTCATTAGCGAACTTTTTTACATCATGTCACAAATCCGAAAAATCGCAATCGACCTCTTCAATATATTTGATTTCTTGCCAATCGAAAGCTGAATGTACTACTTCAACGTGAAAATTCAAACGTATTTGGACTTCGAGTGTCCAAAACTGTCAAGGCTCGCACAGCTGTTTTTTAAGTATCTTTTACGGTGGAGTTTGTTTTCGAGTTTTCCATGCACGATGGGAGTTCTAGCACCCTTTATAACAGCTACGATGAGAAATCAGCGAAAAAATCACCGAAAACTGATTTTTGGGACCGAAATTTGCTTACAATTAGTCGACTCTTAAAGGCAGTGTACGCGCAAACAACCGTGTTCAAGTTTTTCACTGTTTTGCTCATATAGGTTCACCAGGTTGTGATATATCGCAAAAAGGCCACCCAAAACACTCAAATTCCGGAGAAAAAAACTGCTTGAAAATCCCGGAGCATTCAGCTTTTTTTTCCACGTCTGTCCGGTGTGTCTTGTGTAATGCACAAATGTCCGAAATGCTGGACGTCTGAAAGGGTTAAGCCCCTGTAACTTCTTAGGTTGACAATTTCCTTTGGCTTTTTACAGTGTCAGGAATCCTCCAAAAATAAGAAGCTTTTTCAATTGCCTTTTCAGACCACGGAGCGGTTTTCAAGAGTCTATAGCATTATGAATACGCAGCATTGAGGTCTCGAGCTTTGCCAACTATCTCCAATTGGTTCAAACATTGGATTGAGAAGAAAAAACCAAGTGCGGTTTTTCGCGCAGACGCTGCTTTTAAGAAGGAAGAGTCGATTGCCAGGGATTGTCATGTTATCATGTAAACATCCTTCTATATAATAATATAATATATTTCGTCAACTTCCACTCATTTGTGCTATATCATTTGTCGATAAGCTACTTTCCTTTCTCATTTGAAGCCAGATGACTCCTTTGACGAGATTCGTGGCATTCGACCTCCTATACTATCTTCTTTTAAATAATGCGTTGGTGACCCAACAACTTCTTCCTGCATTCTCAGACTGGCCCAACCAATGATTGAAACCCAAAAACGCTGTGGTTGGCAGCGCGTACGTCGACTTCAATGCCCACTCGAATATTGAACACGGAAAAAAGCGTAATTCAGGACACACCATGACTCGGATATTTTTTATCGTTTTTTCGAATATGCTCAGATTAGTCTCAAAAGGGTATTTAAAGGCAGTGTTCACGATAAAAAAACCGTATTATAGTTTCCGATGTTGTTGGGTAGGCAAGTCCACTAAGAAGATGTTAAAGGCAGTGTACACGATAAATTTCGTCTACGTTTTTTCGCCGGGAATCGAAAGGCCGGGGTCTGATTGGAGCGATAGTGTCGAAAGAACTAACAAAAACGAGCCCGAAAGAGCCCTTATCGGCTCCGAGATCCGCTCGCGCCAGCCCTTTCCGCTCGCGGTCGAGTTTTGGGTGGACGAGTTTTGTCCGTTTCGTGCATGTGAAAATTCTTTTGATATAAAGTTTTTCCATGAATGAAAAATTTGAGATGCATATATAGAATTTTATGACATAGGTTTTTTGTGCCCTGTGCTCTACATGGATCATTTTGTAGTTACGAGTGAGTGTAGCTGCGAAATTCATAATATCGAACACGAGACCTGTAGAATTCAAACAAAAACACATTCGTTAATGAACCACCTATTATGTGATGCACTACCAGCGAATTCTCAAAGCCAATAGATTCTTGATGCTCATGTCGCTAAAAAGGCTGAAGACAGAAGAAGCAGAAACGAACCACCCCAAAACATCAGGGGCGGTAGTAAACTAGCCAGAACTGCGAGTTCAGAACCGTGATAACGTAACAACTTGACTTATGACTTAATCGGTTGGCTTTCGCCTGACGCGGTCATTCCGCATCTTCACCGAGGTGTGCCGTCCTAGTAGTTAGCCGTGTCCATTTTTCACGGTCTTTAGCCACAATTTGAACACATTCCATCCAGCTGTCACTATTCCATTTCCTGCGAAACGAAACATCGCGCCTGAACTGTCTTTCGATGCCGAGTGACTTTAAATCCTCTTTAACCACATCCGTCCAGAACTTTCGGCTACGCCCAGGTGGCCGTTTCCAGACAGGATTTGGAAGCATTTTTAAAGCGTGTTGTACGAGAAGATCCGGCGTTCTTCTTAGTATATGCCCGAGCAGTCGAAGTCGACTTTCCATTGCTGCTTGAGATGGCGTTAGGAGATGCTGGCACCTCCCTCGTGTCAAGCGTTGATGTACTGCGTCGATTTCCTTGTAAAGGTCTTCGTTATGGCATACACGCGGCCAGAAATATCCAAGCAAACGCCTAAAAAGCTTCCTCTCCGTGCAATCCAACCTTTCCATCTGCGTTTTCGGTGCTGCCCACGTCTCCGATCCGTACATCATGATAGGGCGAATAGCGGATAGGTAGACGCGCAACTTGACTTCCTTCGCGATGGTGGTAGACCACAAACACTTGGTTAGAGAATTGAATGCAGACGTAGCTTTCGCACATCGTTGTCGAATATCCGCTGCATAACTACCATCGTTCTTCAGCAAACAGCCCAAATAACAGAAATCGTCCACCAGTTCGATACGTTGTCCGTCCACACAAACTCCAGTTGAAGGCCTCTGAGAGACCCACATCTGCTTGCATTTGTCGGGACGAAGACGAAGTCCATAGGCTGCGGCATACTTCGAAACGAGGTTCACAATCCTTTGCAGTTTTGCGTTGTTTTCAGCGAATAACACAATGTCGTCGGCGTACTCCAGGTCGACAAGGAGCGTCCTGATGGTGTTAGGATCACATCCGCGGGAAACTGTTCTGCAACTCTACGCATGATGTCATCAACGGCGAAGTTGAAAAGAAAAGGTCCTGCAACGGCTCCTTGCCTTACTCCTGTTTTCACCTCGAAAGCTGACGTAAATCCGACAGGTGTACGAACTGCTGCTGTTGTTCCTTTGTTTATGTCCTCGATTAACCGAACATACTTTTCCGGGACTCCATCTGCTCGCAGAGCATTGAGCAATCGATCACGATGAGGAGAGTCGAACGCGGCTTCAAAGTCCAAAAAAGCAAGCTGTAATGGCTTCGAAAACCGCTGCCACGATTCAATTACTCTTCTCACGACGAACACTTGGTCGATGGTCGATCTTCCAGGTCGAAAACCGGCTTGCTCATCTCTGGTCGTTCCTTCACGATGTTTGATAAGTCGCTCGAGAATGATACGTTCCAAAACCTTGTACATGACACGAAGTAGATAGATTCCTCTGTAGTTCTTAGGATCCGTGACGGATAGCTTCTTGTGAAGAGGTACGATGATCGCATGTCTCCACGAATCGCGTATCCTTTCGCTCATCCATATGGCACGGATGGTGTTGGTCATTTCACGAATCCCAGACGGAGGAAGAGCTTTCAGCATTTCAGCATTGATGTTGTCATCTCCACCTGCCTTTCCATTCTTCATTTTCCGGACACAATCCAAAACTTCAGACTCAGTCGGCGGTTCCTCACTGACATCGTAATGTGCTCTCTGAACATGCGGGAGCTCAGGTACTGATGGCGCTGGACGATTCAGTAGTGAACTGAAGTAATCCTTCCATATTGGCAGCGTCGCATCACCAACTGCAACTCCATTGGTAGTGTTCAAGACAGGAGAACATCTCTTCATCTTCCCGCTATACTGTCGCAGCAACGTGTAGGCTTTCCTCGGATTCTTCTCCTCCCAAGCCTTCTCGAAATCCTTAGCTCTACACGTCCACTCTCGTTCGCGGTCACTTTGAAGCTGCCGACGCAACTTCCTCCTCAGACGCTTCTCCTCCACGAAGTTTCCTGCAGTTCGGAGAGCACATACTCTGTTGTAGGTAGATGTTGTTTCTTCTGAGACGTAGGCGAACTTCTTCTTAGGCTGTACAACCGGGAGTGCCTCTTTCGAAGCGTCCTGGATGCACTTGACAAAGAATCCGCGTCGCAAAGTTTCTTCTTAGTCCGTACTCCGATGTGAATAGAAACGCGTTGTCGGAAATTCCTTCTGCACTCTTCATCTCTGAGACTTGTCATGTCAATCCTCTGGAGAGGCTGAGCCCCTCGCTTCCTCTTATGAATCCTCGCAGTGAAGTTCAACAGAACAGGACGGTGATCCGAATCGAATGCGACATCCCACACAGCTCTAGATCTTCGAATGTCCGATACTGGAATATTCCTCGTCAGGACATAGTCAAGCTGTAGTTTCAAAGTTGTCATCTTCCGCTTCCGCTGCTCTTCTGGAGATAGCCGGGTTGGTCCCTGCCACGTAAGCTGATGGCGGCGATGATTCCTCTTGAATGTCGATGCAATAATCAGACCACTGCGTTCACAAAAGTCGACAAGGCGGTAGCCATTGTCCGATGTTTGCTCCACTGGGTAGAACCATTTACCGAGTACTTCGGATTCCTGATCAAGTCCCATCTTCGCATTTGCGTCAATCCCCACGACAACAGCATGTTGACAAGGTATCCTGGCCAGCAACGTATTGAGTTCCTCATAAAACGCATCCTTCGAATTGTCTTCGGCGGTTTCAGTGGGCGCATGAGCACTCACTATCCACAGATTGAATCCTCTGTGATCCCGCAGTCGTACGAATGCATTCCGACACGACGTTGAGCCGAACTCCTTGACCATACCATTGAAATCCTTCCTTACAGCTATTGCACAGCCTCCCACTCTCCTATCGTCAGCGTTACCGCAGTAGATGGTGTACTCTCCGACGCTGATGACGGGTCTATCCTTGAGGCGGGTTTCCTGCAAAGCAGCAAACGGTGCATGGAAATAGCTCAGAAGTCTGGATAGCGCAGTTTTTTGGATATCACTCGACAGCGATCGACAGTTCAGGGTGGCGAAATTGTGGCTTGTGGCCAAAGACTCCATGACTCCCTAGGTACGGATCCTAAGGTGTTATGGACCAGAGGCCTTAGTGTGCCGGACGGCGACACCTTTATGCAATTTGCGGGATACTTTCGCGATATAGTTGTGCACGCTATATCGCTCGAACGTTCCCTGTGTACACTCAAACGTCTGCTGGGTTCAGTAGAAGCAGGGGCACCAACGAGCAGGTACCAACAGACTTGTATACACACCCCCAACGTAACAACAATCAGGAGGTTTTGAAGTTCGAGACATCGATGTTACCCCCAATCTGACTGGCAACTGCCCCATACATAATTGTTTGCAAAACTAGTCCGCGGCGAAAACGATCTAGCGAGCCGCTGACATCAACAGCGATACATCGCTCTGCACCATATGGGGATGGCCTCCATGCACAAGAAATGGTAGACATCCTACGCTCTTGCCCAAGCATGTGCTAAATTGGGTGTACAAGGGAAGCGAAACACTGACCTCGCTGGAGGCAGCAGCGCTACATAGCGCTACTCAACGCAACTACGAAGCAAGCGATCATCGAGAGACTTTCCTATGCTCTCGAACCGTGAGTCGTATGCATCAACGGTTTACTCTTTCTCGACAAAGATGCATATTAGCAGTGATAATCATGACTTACTTGACTTAATCGGTTGGCTTTCGCCTGACGCGGTCATTCCGCATCTTCACCGAGGTGTGCCGTCCTAGTAGTCAGCCGTGTCCATTTTTCACGGTCTTCAGCCACAATTTGAACACATTCCATCCAGCTGTCACTATTCCATTTCCTGCGAAACGAAACATCGCGCCTGAACTGTCTTTCGATGCCGAGTGACTTTAAATCCTCTTTAACCACATCCGTCCAGAACTTTCGCCTATGCCCAGGTGGCCGTTTCCAGACAGGATTTGGAAGCATTCTTAGAGCGTGTTGTACGAGACGATCCGGCGTTCTTCTTAGTATATGCCCGAGCAGTCGAAGTCGACTTTCCATTGCTGCTTGAGATGGCTTTAGGAGATGATGGCACCTCCCTCGTGTCAAGCGTTGATGTACTGCGTCGATTTCCTTGTAAAGGTCTTCGTTATGGCATTTATGCGGCCAGATTTATCCAAGCAAACGCCTAAAAAGCTTCCTCTCCGTGCAATCCAACCTTTCCATCTGCGTCTTCGGTGCTGCCCACGTCTCCGATCCGTACATCATGATAGGGCGAATAGCGGATAGGTAGACGCGCAACTTGACTTCTTTTGCGATGGTGGTAGACCACAAACACTTGGTTAGAGAATTAAATGCAGACGTAGCTTTCGCACATCGGTGTCGAATATCCGCTGCATAACTACCATCGTTCTTCAGCAAACAGCCCAAATAACAGAAATCATCCACCAGTTCGATACGTTGTCCGTCCACACAAACTCCCGTTGAAGGCCTCTGAGAGATCCACATCTGCTTGCATTTGTCGGGACGAAGACGAAGTCCATAGGCTGCGGCATACTTCGAATCGAGGTTCACAATCCTTTGCAGTTTTGCATTCTTTTCAGCGAATAACACAATGTCGTCGGCGTTCTGCAGGTTGACAAGGGCGCGTCCTGATGGTGTTAGGATCACATCCGCAGGAAACTGTTCTGCAACTCTACGCATGATGTCATCAACGGCGAAGTTGAAAAGAAAAGGTCCTGCAACGGCTCCTTGCCTTACTCCTGTTTTCACCTCGAAAGCTGACGTAAATCCGACAGGTGTACGAACTGCTGCTGTTGTTCCTTTGTTCATGTCCTCGATTACCCGAACATACTTTTCCGGGACTCCATCTGCTCGCAGAGCATTGAGCAATCGATCACGATGAGGAAAGTCGAACGCGGCTTCAAAGTCCAAAAAAGCAAGCTGTGATGGCTTCGAAAACCGCTGCCACGATTCAATTACTCTTCTCACGACGAACACTTGGTCGATGGTCGATCTTCCAGGTCGAAAACCGGCTTGCTCATCTGTGGTCGTTCCTTCACGATGTTTGATAAGTCGCTCGAGAATGATACGTTCTAAAACCTTGTACATGACCCGAAGTAGAGAGATTTCTCTGTAGTTCTTAGGATCCGTGACGGATAGCTTCTTGTGAAGAGTTACGATGATAGCATGTCTCCACAATCGGGTATCCTTTCGCTCATCCATATGGTACGGAGGGTGTTGGTCATTTCACGAATCTCAGACGGAGGAAGAGCTTTCAGCATTTCAGCATTGATGTTGTCATCTCCACCTGCCTTTCCATTCTTCATTTTCCGGACATAATCCAAAACTTCAGACTCAGTCGGCGGTTCCTCACTGACATCGTAATGTGCTCTCTGAACATGCGGGAGCTCAGGTACTGATGGCGCTGGACGATTCAGTAGTGAACTGAAGTAATCCTTCCATATTGGCAGCGTCGCATCACCAACTGCGACTCCATTTTTAGTGTTCAAGACAGG
The DNA here is from genome assembly GCA_029168955.1 of Aplectana chamaeleonis. NCBI lineage: Eukaryota > Metazoa > Nematoda > Chromadorea > Rhabditida > Cosmocercidae > Aplectana > Aplectana chamaeleonis. The sequence continues at coordinate 130,108 of JAPDOI010000387.1, read as the reverse complement.
AGAACATCTCTTCATCTTCCCGCTATACTGTCGCAGCAACGTGTAGGCTTTCTTCGGATTCTTCTCCTCCCAAACCTTCTCGAACTCCTTAGCTCTACACGTCCACTCTCGTTCGCGGTCACTTTGAAGCTGCCGACGCAACTTCCTCCTCAGACGCTTCTCCTCCACGAAGTTTCCTACAGTTCGGAGAGCACATACTCTGTTGTAGGTGGATGTTGTTTCTTCTGAGACGTAGGCGAGCTTCTTCTTAGGCTGTACAACCGGGAGTGCCTCTCTCGAAGCGTCCTGGATGCACTTGACAAAAGAATCCGCGTCGCAAAGTTTCTTCTTAGTCCGTACTCCGATGTGAATAGAAACGCGATCGACAGTTCAGGGTGGCGAAGTTGTGGCTTGTGGCCAAAGACTCCATGACTCCTTAGGTACGGATCCTAAGGTGTTATGGACCAGAGGCCTTAGTGTGCCGGACGGCGACACCTTTATGCAATGTATGGGATACTTTCGCGATATAGTTGTGCGCGCTATATCGCTCGAACGTTCCCTGTGTACACTCAAACGTCTGCTGGGTTCAGTAGAAGCAGGGGTACCAACGAGCAGGTACCAACAGACTTGTATGCACACCCCCTGATAATGATAACAGCAGAATTCATAGTTTTTAACCAGCATGCAATCATTTTCCCGTGTTCAATTTGTTTTCGGTATCCTGGGAGTAAGACTTCCTCGTCAGAGATGATAACCGTGCTTTCGTTGGTAGATTGATTCAGCGAAAACAAACATACATGGTCACAACAAAAGTGATTAGTAAACTTTTAATAAACACAGGCCAAAAAAGACAAGATAGACCTAAAATTCGTAGATAAAAACTTTGAAATTAAAATTTTAGCCGGTTCTGGTCTAGTTATCCAGCTGACAGACTTCTCGGCCACTATTACCTCAATTTGCAGCCCTAGTTAAATTCAAATACAAGAAATAATCGAGAACACAAAACGCTAAACAATGAAAGAAGAATGAGAGGGAATCAGTCAGCTGAACGAATGATTTGAGGACGGCGATACTGGGCTATTGATCGTGTTATCACTAGGCATGACGAATTTAGCGCCAGCCGTAGGAGAATTGACGTGTTATTGGACAGTTCTTGGCCCAACTACGGCCTCAATCATGATGGGCGAGGAACTCGGAGTTGGCGGAGACCTCTAGAGGACTATTCACCTTAACCCGCCATCGTCGTCTAGCTTACTCCTCAACAGGCGCAGTGTCTCACCGATGGCTTGTGGAAGGCGCTGGTTAATTAGCGAACATCAATGTTCGCGATGGTGATTTTTTAGGGGTATGATGGTAGTTTAAGAGCAACTAACTTCGAACTTCAACCCAAAGATTTTGATAGTAGCTTATTCATGCCCTAAATATCAGTACATCGATTTCTTTCAAGACTAATAAACTCTTACTTAACATTGATGATAACATCGTCTGATAACATCGTAGTTTGGCGAGTTTTCTACCACCCCAGGAAAACGGTTCAGCGATATCGAATCTGTCAGGTGTTTCGCAAGCCGCGTCAACTCCACCATCGGAATCTCCGCGAAGGAGAGGACCACCATTTGAGCTTTTCCATCTGTTTTTTCGTGGTTCTTTCTTCACTGTGTGTCGAACAGGATCCGAGCCTTCAATTTATGGTGAAAACTGAGAAACGGTTTCCATCGTGGACACCGCCTTAAATAGGGAAAATTCCCCACAGCAAACTCAAATTCCGGAGAAAAACTGTTTCAAGGAATCTCTGAAAGAAATTAATTCTGTCTCTCTGAAAATCTCTGAATGCCTGTTTGTGAGTTTCGGGAGACTGCGGCCAACCTGACGTCGGGGAAATGGTTTCGCGCCTAAAAATTCTTAGGTTGGTGGCTTTGCTTTCTGTTTTCTGTACCAAAAATTCTTTTAAAATAATAAGGGTCAATGTACATGCTAGAATGTTCGAATTTTTCGAGTTAAAGAAATTTGAGAATTCGGTTCCTGTTCCTACGGAAAAATGAGTTCAGGACAACTGTTGTATAACGTGGGCGGAACGACCCGATGGGCCGGCCGGACCGAGCGATTTTGAACCGCTTCCTGCCCCTCTTTTCGCCGTTCTTTGTTCATTCGCTTGCTTAGATAGACCCGAAACTCTCCTTTTTTCCGGAGAAATGAGGAGCTTTCTTTTTGTGAACACTGCATTTAAAGGCGGTGTTCACGATGAAAAAAATGTGCTTTATTTTCCTTAAGGAATGGGTAGTGGAGGGGCACACTGTAACGTTGACGTCGAAAGAACGCATGAAAACGAGCCATGAAAGCTTCAAAAGAAACCGAAGTTGCCACTTTGAGCGCAAGGCAAACCCCAAAAGCGCAACGCACGCCCACCGACGTGAACAAAGGAATGCTCGATATCGTGAGATAGGCGATGATTTTCAATCATTAGCCCCGTTCTTCCTTTCATTCTCAACTTCTCTCTTTACTCAGGTTAGCTAGCATACATTGGCTGCAAAAGACGGAAGTTACAAGTTCCGGACAACTCGTCCACCACGTTTCCTTAGCTCAATCTTTGAGGGACCATAACTCCGTTCCCAGAAGCAGAGACATCATTGTAGTCAGCATGGGGCCGTTTTCAAGATAGACGAGAAAACAGAAAAACAATTTTTATCGTGAAAACTGCCTTTAAAGGCATCGTACGCGCTGAAATCCACATTCCATTTTTTATGCTCAATCCCTTCCTCGGGCCTCTGTGAGAACGTACAACGAGCTTGGCTGCTCAAAAACGTACCATTGTGAGCATAGGGGAAGTGGAAAGTAAGGAATTCCGGCAAAAGGGGCCGGCCCTTCCATCAGTCATTTGGCACTTTCGCAGTATTTGAGCAGAACGTCGTGTCGCTAAATACAGGGCATGCCACTGTAAGCTGACGCACCGTCGGACGAAAGTGGCATTATCGACTGGGAATTTGTCGTCACACTACGAGCGATTGCTTCCAACGCTGCACCAATGGACGAATTGTAGAACTGTTCCTTGCGCCCTCCGCGTAACTATCCCGAGTCGATGCCGGCGCGAATTTCAAATGATTTTTAGAAGTTTTTTTTAAACGTTTTTTCTTGAAAAGTTAACGTTTTTGAGCGGGCTTTTCGCTACCTTTAGTCACTATAGGGGGCTAACAACTCAAAAACGCTTAAAAACGAAACATGGTTTTCAGCGCGTACGATGCCTTTAAGGCGCCCTTCGACAGGAACAGAGTGAGGTTCCTTGTGGGGATGTCCGGTCTAGTTGTAGTAAGCAGTTTTACTTGGGCAGAATTTAAATTCTCGAAGTGTTATTAGCCGTGAATGGTTCTCTGCGGAAGTGGCTAAATGGTGTTACAACTATCGCGACCTACCGTAAACTGAGAACAAGTTTCTCATTCGTGTTTTATCCCCCCAAACTACCCATGGACCGAGCTGTATAACAAAAAATTACCGGCTCAGAAGTCACTCAGTGTTAGTTACCATATTATTTTGACCTCAGGAGTAGATCACAGCTTACTTTTCCAGATCTGTTCCGGGCTGCAGTTATCGAAGGAGTTACTTTATCCAAACATCGCTTAGGGTTATACAGTTTAAAGGCATTGTTCGTGATGATTTTCGTCGCAGAGTTTTTCACATAAAACAATGTGTTGGCCTCCAAGTGTGACCAAAATTACGAAGAAACGGCGAGAAACGCAGTAAACGTCGTATTTCAGTGACATTATTCTATTACTTGGACTAGTTGTCCAGTTGTATGAACATGTCCTCGATGGTTGTCACCGGTGTAAAATTGGGTCAATCGAAAATAGAAGAATATTTTATGCAGAGTAGGATTAGTTAGGGTCCTGAGGAAAGAACGAAGCAATAGAGAGTAGAGAAATGCAAAGGACGGGTCCACAAAAGATTTCATTGTCACATCAAACACTTCCTGTGATATTTAAGAGGCGGCGTGATACTTAAGGATTTCGTGCACTTTTGGTGCGTTTTTCTCAATTTCTACGTCATTTTGGTTCTACCCGAGGGCCACTTAACCAATATAGCGAATAATCTCAAAATTGATGATTATCGTGAACACTGCCTTTAAGGCGCTGAGCTCGAAGTCGCTATCCGTTTCCAGTTTTTTTTTATCGCATGAGTACTGAAGATTGCGGTTGGTGTTACATTATTTATTGCTACAACCATAGTCTACCATTTCGGACTCATAGCTCTGAGCTCGAGTCTTATGATCTTTTTACTAGAATGTGGTGGACTCCCTTGCAAGGCATTGAGCGCCAGAGAGCAGCGCCCCGCTATGTAGGACCTCAGCGAAGCTACAACTCCCTCATATAGGCTTCGGAAATTGAAGCCTTTCAAAATTTAGACATTCATCCACCCAATCTTTCATTTTTTTTTGGTCAAAATTTGAACGATTTCACCCCAAAAGTTCTACTTTGAGACGCAACTTTTGCAATCCCCTTCACCACCAGTTGTGTCTCAACGCTGCCCCGCCTGACCCGGCTGATGCTATAAGGACTTTTCTCACGAATAACCCATTCACGACCGCGTGTCCCACCGGTGGGACACGCGTTGACTACCACTTCGGACTGCGTGTCCCACCGGTGGGACACTGTTTTCAAGAATCGATTTCTCCACCGCATGAAGGATTTTTTAAACCTACTTATGGCCAATGTATTTACCTATTCTAGAGTCGACTATAAATTTCGTGGTCCGCTGGCAGCTCCACCACTACAATATATCCGACCCTTCGAATGGAGCAAGGTCGAAAACCGCATTTATGAGTACAGATCGCATTTTTAAAGGCATTTGACGGCGATTTTTTTTTCTTTTTCCCATTGCTAAACAAACAATCCCTACTTCTAAAAGTGGTCAGATCGTATAGCACTTTTTAATATATCACAGAAATATGATTACTGATACTGCGCACCATTCCCGCGTAGAGAATCGGCTTTTCTTTCGCCCTCACTTTGTTCACAGAAATTATTTTACGAAAAGATCACCAATGTTGAGATCATTAGGGCCTTTTTTGAAAGTCCCGCTTGGTTACGGTCAGTGTATCGTCCATCACTAGATGAGGGATCGCCGCGACGCTGCTTGGCGGGAAAAATTGAGAACCATCGTAGGCCGGGGCTCCAACTTCGGTGAAAACTACCTTGGAGAGGATCGGACGAGAAAAATGGGGACGTGCCAGAGCAGAAAACGAGTGAAAACTGATAAAACGGTTATTACACTGATTATTCCTAGTAAATTTGTAATAATAGAACTATTTCCTACGCCTGAATGTAAAAAACAAATATGCTTTTCACAAAAAATCTCTTCCTAGAAGGCGCCGAACGGGATGGGTGAGGGGGTGGCCGAGAAAAAAATGACGAAGATCTAAAAAAAGTCATTTCCATCAGCATTACCACCCAATATGAAAATTGAGGAGTATTTTCTACGTCTAGATGACAGAAAAATGCTAAAAATATTTTCTACGAAAAAACTCGCGTCGGAATGCGATGGACCGCAAGAGCGAGGGAGTAGCTAAAGCAAAAAATAGTGCAAATCTGAGAAAAATATCATTTCACTAAGCATTCGATGTCAATTGAACAACAGAAGAATGTCTAGCATGGTAATCTACGATGATTAATGTTTCAAACCGCTAGAATTCAACGAACTCACGTGATTTTGTGGATGGTCTTATGTACACCGTTGAAAATTTAGGAGGCCATTTTTCTGGAAGGAAAGAGTGGAAAGAGTTATGGAAGCTGAAACTTTGGCATCATGATTTTGACGTCGACAGCCGTACGATAAACAAAAAAAACGAAAATCGATTTTTAGTGGCGTGCCATTCGAGCAAAGTGGCCCATCGGTGGGACACTGTATACGGTGACGCAATATTGCACGCGGTCCGAACGTGCAGTCACCGAAAATTAGGCGTGAATGGGTTGAAAGACTCTTTTTGCCAGTCGAAAATGTCGAATTTTGAACTTGTTCGAAAACAGAATGCTCGTAAAACATGAAGCCGACAATGTCGTTGTTTCCAAACAGCTTTGCCTCCCTCTTTCTTTCTGAAACGGTCGAACTAATGCCCACCTAGCTTATCATGCCAAAATCTCCCCCCTAGGCTTATCATGCCAAAATCTATTTATCATTGTTATATTTTGCCACTGTTTGCTGCGCCGGGACTCGTATGAGCGAGATAGGCTATAAGCTAGCTGCAGATTTTCACTGAGGCCAAACAAGCGTTTTCATTATACTGGGTGTCGTATTTCTCATAGAATATGTGTGATTGTATACGTTCATGGCGATTCTGAAAAGCGGCGAGTTTTTTGATGAAATTGTTATTCTTGATTCAGATCGGTAAGGTTTGTTTCTCATAGGAACACTGGTATTGAGTACCTCGATTGGATTGAAGAACGCATGTCTTTTCTCTTTTTCGTATCTGTTCTTTAGTCTTAGCTGGCATTGTTTTACCATTTTCCGTCTGATTGTATGTGATGATCGTGCAGATATATGTATGTACGAACGAAGACGAAAAAGACTTCAATCCAACTCTAGTTGCTACTTGACCGATTTATTTCCATAGACGCACTGGACGCGAATTCGGCGCCGAAAAAAATTCGGTTTTTCTTAAATGCAAGGATCAAACCAGCAATTTTATTCGCACGTCCATGTGATATAGTTCATTGCCTACACGAACCCAGTCGTGACGCCAACCCTACTGATTGTCGAGAACACTATTTCCTCCGGGAAAATATTCCACGAATTTTTTTTTATCCTAGGTTGTGCAGTTTACTCTTGACCCTTATTAATCTCAGACGTATGTACCGTACATACAGTCAGGTCCGCGGTTTGCCGCTTCAAGCGAAAAAGGTCAAATCTCACTGGCGGTCGCGTGCGCCAGCCCGCAGGTCGATTCAGGCCGAGCAGCTGATCGGTTTGCCATTTTTATTACCTTTCCACCTTTCTGTTTCTTATCTCTCTCTCTTTCCTCATCCCGCTGATTTCATAATAAATGTATTTATTGTATAGGCTCAATGATATATGGTTAGGAACACGGTTTTTCTAGGTTTTTTAATTTCCAGGTACGCCGTCAGTCCATCTGATCGCCAGCTCCAGTGTTTTCTATTATTATTTTCTATTATAATGATGAAGAGACTTCATTCTCGGAGATAAATTGGAATACTAGGAGAATATGCCAGGAGAGTAGCGGACAAGAATGCTAGAAAATGCTTTAGCTGGCGAGCGTACGAACTGATGACGTACCTGGAAACAAAAAAAACTAGAAAAACCGTTCCCTTAACCATATATCACTGAGAAATGGCGCCTACACATTAATCGTAATACGGAGTAAGCGAAATGAGGAAAGAAAGAGGTTTGATGAGGAGGAAGAAATAGAAAGATGAAAAGGTTATAAAAATTTCAAGTCGATCAGTTGCTCGGTCTGAATTCATTAGCGGGCCGGCGCATGCGACCGCCCGCGCCGGCCGTCGGTGATATTAAATATTTTCTTGCTTGAGGCGACAAGCCACGGACCTGACTGCACACGTATCAGTGAGGAAGCTGTGAAGGTTAGGAATGAAGTAAGAATGAAGTCAGACGAATTCAACATGTTTACTTCGATGATGGGTGTTATGTAAACTGGGCCTCGTGCGCTCCCGCAGTCAACTTCAGGGCTGTGTGGAGTCAAGTGTAGCTCGCTCGAAGCCGTTCTTTCTACGTGATTCTGGCACTGGGCCGAAGTCCTTTTGATTGCCTGTGGAAAATCGAAGATAGTTTCCATTGTGGACGCTGCCTTTAAAGGCACAGTACACTCTCAGATATGAATTTTGAGATTTTCATGGATTTGTGTAGAAGACCCCTCCTGTATACCACGTGCCAAATGCGAGATCTCGATTGCTCCAAATAAGCGAGATATAAGCGACCACCACAGGCCCGACCCCCCTTCGATCACCACCACAGGCCCGACCCCCTAACAGATTTTCGGACTCGATAGCGGCTCAATTGATGGATGAATTCCAATAAGTCGTCGTTCTTCAGCCCATTGCTGGGCTATATGCTTATCCTGGCTCGCTCTCGCGCAATGATTGCGAATGAAGAGAGTTACAGGCCTGAGACAACTCGTCCACTAATTTTTGCACTCAAAGTGTAGGCATTTTCGAGGAGCCATAACTTCATTTGTAGGGGGTCTTGGACGATGTCAAAGACACCGCTGTAATCAGCGTGTGACCCTCTCCAAGATCAGCATTAAATCGGAAAAATAATTTTGTGGGTGTCCTGTGCCTTTAAAGGCAGTGTTCACGATGATTTTCGTCTCCGAGTTTTTCACATAAAACAATGTGTTGGCCTCCAAGTGTGACCAAAATTACGAAGAAACGGCGAGAAATGCATTAAAACGTCGTGTTTCAGTGACATTATTCTATAGCATGAACTAGTCCGGTTGGATGAACATGCTCATGGTGGTTGTCACCGGTGTGAAATTGGGTCAATCGAAAATAGAAGAATATTTTATGCAAAGCAGGATTAGTTAGGGTCCTAGGCAAAGAACGGAGCAGTAGAGAGTAGAGAATTGCAAAGGATGAGTCCACAAAAGATTTTATTGTCACAACAAACAGTTCCTGTGAGACATAAAGGCATCGTCCGCGCCGAAAATCATATATTGTTTTGTCATGTTTTTGTATAGCTTGGCCTCCTTAGGGAACGGAAATCTCAAAAGAGCTCCTGAAAAACCTTGATTCGTAATGAAAAACTAGTTCGAATACACTGTTAATATGGACTTGAATTTCGCGCCAGAATCGCTTTCGAAGTTTTTCTACATTCAGAGGCCTGCCTACTGTCATTTTCGAAGTTTTTCTGCATGAGGAGTTTGTGCCTTTAAAGGCACAGTTCAAGCTCAGAGACGAAATCTGAGATTTCCACATAATTGCTAAGTAGACCCACCCCATATAACACCTGCCGAGTGCGAGATCTTGATTCCTCCGAAGAAACGAGATATAGGAGGAAGCCACCCTGGGGTGCCCACATCCGGAAGCCCCTTTGGCACGCTCCTTTTACGATGTTTCGAGCTCAACAGTGGCGAGATGAGCGGTGGTTTCCTATCAACAGCTCCGTTCTTCCCTTCAATCTCAACTTCTCTCTCTCTCTGCTTAGGTCGACTCGCATACATCGGTTGCAAATGACGGATGTAACAAGCCTCGGACAACTCGTACACCATGCTTCCAAATATCAACCTTTGAGGGGTCATAACTCCGTTCCCAGGGGATCTTGCACGAATCCAGGGACATCATTGGAATCAGCATGGGACCGTTTTTTAGATAGGCAGGAAAACAGAAAAAAAACTATCCTGATGTTGGACTGTGCCTTTAACGTTGTCCACATTGTTTGATGGTCGCATCAACATTCAATGAAAAGGTGCTAGATGATCGACCCAGAAGTGATACATGATCGACCCCACAGCAATTTTCAGATATCCATAATGTTTAAAGGCAGTGTCTACGATAAAAATCGTTTCCGAGTTTTGACCAGAAAACGAAGGTTTAGAGTAGGACTGTTTCATAAGTGAAGAAATAATCATTAAAAAATGCTGCGAAACATTCAAAATTAGCTCTTCTTCTCGAAAACCACATTTCAACGGTTTATCAGTTTCGCGGACATGGGCATGAGGTAGACAGCGTGTGCAGATGCGCCCCAATGCTAAAACTCAGCGGCGCTCGCGCTCCAATGCTAATGAAGAAGCCGACCAAAACTCTTCCTCGGAAAACTCGACCGCGAGTCGAAAGGGGTAGCGCGAGCGGATTTTCGAGCTGATTAAAGCTCCTTCGGGCTCGTTTTCGTCCGTTCTCCCACCCCTACTGCTCCAATGAGTTCCCGGCCTTTCAATTTCCGGCCGGAAATTGAAGACGAAATTTATCGTGGACACTGCCTTTGAGGTGCGCATTTTCATAACCTCAAGTTTCGTGAGTGATGTCAGCTTCCCTGAATAGTTTGATTGTTCACAAAAAGATGAAAACGATTTCCAGCGCGCATTTGTCTAAATCCATGAACATCCGTTTCAGTGCACAGAACAACCCTTACCTGAGAAGAATGTTTAAAACATCGTTCGGAATTAATGAATCCAGCTCCAAAAGGCTACGTTGAAAATTGGTTTTGGAGATTTGAATTTATTCTGGAACGACCGCTTTCACCAATAAGATCGTATCCTCTGTAAAAAATCGTAATTCTCACGACTCATGGCGCGAGCGGCGCCATCCGTCTGTCATGCGCTCTCTCACTCTCTCTCTAACTTCCGCTACGCACCAGCACGAGTAGAAACCTTGAGAATTTCGCGGTTTTACGACCTGTAGTTAGGGTACGCGCTCCTCAAAATTCTCCAGTTTCAGCAGCTCCGAAAATGTGACAATCTTAAAATCCAATTTTACTTGTAGAGAGTTCAACGTGATCCTATCCAAGGGCCAGTGTCTACTTGCATATTATTAATAAGGTGCACACCCACGCCGCTTCGCGGCTTACTTGTGGTCGTGCTTTAGGATCTATGGATTATTTAAATTGCAGGGCGGTGCCTCGCTGTGCTCAACAGCCTTAAAGGCATCGTACGCGCAAAAAAACGGTGTCTTATTTTTCTATGTTTTCGAGTAGGCAAGCTCTTGAGGTAAGCCATAATAGCAAAGAAAACCCAAAAAACTCCTGATTTGGATAAACGCGTTTAAAAACTTTTTGAAAAGTTGACTTTCCACCCCCTCCGTGGAATTCGGTGTGTCCAGTGCAATAAGTTTTTCTGAACGTCTGAAGTGGTTTCACGCTTTAAACTTTCTAGGTGAGAAAATTTATTTTGCCTTTCTTCTACCAAAATCACTAAAAAATAAAAAGCTTCTACTGTGCAAATTTGGATGATAAGTGCTAGATGGCTGGTGAGAACTGGTGGCGAATCCTCATCTTTAACCCATTCCAACCTCATAACCCTACGTTTTTGACGCGCCAAAGTTTACCGGTGTGATCTATCGGCCTCATTCATGAAATTGAGCCAAAAAATGGAAAGTGGTTTCCAGCGCGAACGATGCCTTTAAGCCCGTACAGTACCGCACATTTTTTTTTTGCAGAGAAACCATTTGCGGCGTTTTCCGCTCTCACAAAGCGCTGCATCGCCATAACTTGCTTCAAAGTGGTCCGATTTCAATTTTGAAGTAAATTCTGAATCGCTTTCATTGAGCTCTATACGATAGTGTTAGAAAATAATATGCTGAACTCAAGAAATGCTACACATTTTCCAACAGGATACGGGAGTTGCAATGGCTCTCTACATTCGCCTCACTGAGAGGACCACGAAGACTACCCCTAAAATTCATTTCGTCAATTTCGAAGCGAGATATGGCGATGTGGCGCTTTCTCTGAGAAATATTGCCGCGACTCTTCCGCTACTGCCCCGCGACTCCACCGTGATCCCGGACTGTCCCGCAACCCCCCAGCGACCCTTAACTCTTCCGCGGCTTTGCCGCGACTTCTTCGTGTGTCAAGCGTCCTCAGGACTTTTCCGCGACCCTACCGCGATTCGGTGAATAAAGAATAGTCCGCGGTTCTGCCCCGCATCTCCCCCGCGACTCCTCCAGCAGGCGCCGAGTCGAAGGAGTTGCGGCGGAGTCGCGGCAATATTTCTCAGAGTTGTATGAGCAAAATTCGTCACAAAAAGCCCCTGCTGCAGAAAAAGGACTTGTGCGCTACTGTATGTTTTCACGGAAATCAGTTACACTGTGCTCAATCAACTTCACGCAGGGAACTTTCGCAATGCAGTGCATAACCCTTTACAGTCTGACACAGATTCGAAAGAAGAGAATTCGCGGAGAAAGTTATGTCACACTTTTCCGTGGATTGGTGAACATTTCGGTTTAGATTGATGTTCAGTTCTTGAACTCATCGCAGAAAGGAACAGTTGAAGCAATAGGCACGCATTAATCCTAATATATGCAGTAGAATGTTTTCGTTTTCTCATTGACACGGGAGGTCAATCACCAAGGCTGCATGCGTGGACAGTGTGTGACAACCGGGTGTCAATTGTTACCGACGGGTGGCGATGACTAATTTCCGTTCATTGTCACACAACACACACACACACACACACACACACACACACACACACACACACACACACACACACACACACACACACACACACACACACACACACACACACACACACACACACACATACACACCCACACACAGACACACCCACACACACACGCACACACACACGCATACACTTCACTTCCGGACTGCCGTTCAGTCGGCAAAGTGGGCACTGATTGCGAGATCGTGCTGCTGCGCGGTTGCGAGTATCCTCAGACAGGGATGTGGGATTACCCGGTCGGTAGGATCATCCGTTCACCAATAGCGAAAAGCGCCCGGGTGATCCCACATCCTTGTCTGAGGATGCTCGCAACCGCGCCGCAGCAAGATTTCGCAATCAGCGTGCACTTTGCGGACTGAACGGCAGTGCGGAGGTGAACTGTACATACATACATACATACATACATACATACATACACACAGACGGTCACACACACACGAAGCAGCGTATAGTTAGTAGGATTTTTCTACTTGATTATTGCAGAATCGTCTCTTTCAATGACTCTCCTTTTTCTTTGTTGGTCTTTTTCATTAGCGTTTGTTCCGTCTAAATTCGCCTTCCGTCTTGGGTTCTATCGAGTACTGCAAGGTCTCTTAGAATCATGGAAATTGTCTCAAAACAGCTGTTCGATCGGATATCCATATTGGAAATCAACGAGCGGGTCATAAAAGGCGCGTGCAAAACGGCGTGATAGCGAAGCTCTCGTCAAAACACCGCCGGCCCGCGTCCATGAATTCCTCTTCGCATCCTGTGGACTGATGGGTATCGGGTTAACGCCACTCTGAGAATATACCTGTCCTTTTCTATCTCTTCAATCACTCGCCGCCGTCAACCAACCAGGCACCGTTTTTTAGATCAACCAGTTCTTTCACAACGACAGATTAAAAAAATCGCCAGAGGACTGGACCACCACTTCACCCTGTAGTCTAATACGCTCCCTGTTTGTGAAACAGTTTTCTTTGCGTTGACATATCCTTCCTGCCAGAACTCTTCGTGATGATCAATTGCTACCGTCACTTCCTTTGGATGGAATTGAACTCGATGAAATGCATATCTGTATCTTTATATGGAATAATTTTTTATATTTACTCTAAGTTGCTGAATATGTACCTTAGATATGTTTTTGTAACCATAAAGTGAAACGTTCACTGTGATTCCCTGCTGATCATAGTTGGTTCCTTGGAGTTAGTTCCAGCCAGGACTGTGCGGGAATGTTCAGCTTCCGTGATTCCGCCCCTTTTGGGCTCTTCCGTTCCGATTTCCTTTCCGGTTTTCTGGTCCGGAAACGGAAAAAAACCTCATATTGTTCCTCGTCTCATTCCATTCCATGTTGTGGAGGGAAGCGACGTTCAGCTAAATTGAAGACGAAATTGGAAAAGCTACATGGAGCTCGAGCGGAAAGTATTTTGTCCTCCGAATGGATATTATCAATTACTAAGGTGCAGGGTCAGGCAGACCGCTGTACAGGACCTGCACTGAGCTAGCCGCCCCCCACTTGAAGATCAAAAATTTTGAAAAAAGACCAAAACTTTTACGTCCTCCAGGTTCCGAAAAGAATTTGTTAGTTTTTGCGGTGCGAAGCTTTTCTAGTTAAATTTTTTAATCAATAATTACTGCACTGCCTACCCTACTGATGAGCGTAGAGGAGTGAAATTTTGACTTCCTCTTCCTGAAGTTTCTGCGGTTTCCGCGCTCCACAGCGAAACCGACGTAGCTCAATTTGGCTTTGGAGGGCGGTATTTTTCGACGGCTCGCCGCAGTGCAATTTCGAATGTTGCCCTTTAATACTTTAAGCTGCAGAGTATCCGGGCGATCTTACCGTTGTTTGTAGAGGGTAGGCCTGGGATGAAAATAGAATCTTTGAAACCTCAGGGTTTTTTGTTCAAGAAAAACCTGCGTTGCCCCGTTTAGGCCAAAGGGGCGGTTCTGGGCAACGGTATTGGACAAGAAGAAAACGGGTTTTAGGCGATTTTCTCCGTAACTCTGAGGTTGTGGTAGAAGTGTTAGGTATCAATTTGTGGAGAATTTCTCTGAGATTCCAAATCCTCATTGAAAGTTATGGAAATAAAAAATTTTCCGACCGGACAACACTCGCCTGAATCTCCTAGGGTGCCAGTTACAAAGCGCTATTTTGGATTAAGAAATACTGCATCAAAAGAATCTGAAGGCAGATTAATAACGTTCGCAGAGGTTCTCCAAAGGAATCGGTTTTTAAATTCTCAGTGATTTTTGGTGAGACGCGTATCTTGCCATTGCTGTGTTCAAGCAACATTAGGCCTCTGGGTTCCAAACTTTGTAGTTTTGCCAGGTTGTTCAATAAGTTTCATCGTTCGATAAGGAAAACACAATTTTATGGTTCAAAATACACTTTATAATTCAGTATAATCTCCCTGAACATTAATACACTTGCTCCAACGATCCTCCAATCTGTGGATCCCATCCCTGTAGTGAGAATCCGGAAGGTCTGCAAAATGCTCTTCAGCAGCCGTTATGACCTCTACATTTCATGAAAAACGCTTGCCACGCATAAATTTTTTGAGTTCTGGAAACAGATGGAAGTCGCTGGGGGCCAAATCTGGTGAATCAAATCTGGTGGGCCAAATGTGGATGCTCCGACAATTCGAACTTCAATGCATGGATTTTAGCCATTGTCGAAATGCTCTTGTGACACTGTTCATTGTCCTGATGAAAAAGGATTTTTTTCTTCTGAAAACCGGGTCTTTTTTTCACAAATTTTTTCCTGCAACTGGTCCAAAAGGTTGCAATAATATTCAGAATTATTTGTTTCACCAGTTTGCAAGTAATCGACAAACAGAATTCCTTTAGCATCCCAAAAAACTGATGCCATAACCTTCTTGGCCGATTTCCGGACACGAACTCGTTTCGAAGCCGAGCAACCAGGTTCACACCACTCTTTAGCCTCTTGCTTTGATTCAGGATCATGGTGATAGACCCAAGTCTGATCCATAGTGATGAATCGACGCATAAAATCCACTTTATCCTTTTTAAAACGCTCCAAATGTTGCTGATGAAGTCGCATTCGAATGTTTTTGTTCCATGGTTAGCGAATGCGGCACCCATTGTGCACACAGCTCTCTAAAACTCGAATTTTCACTTAAAATATGGCTCACACTGCCTAATGAGGTGTGTAGAGCCTCTGCTAAATCTCTCTCAGTCAATCGACGATCTTCCAAAACCACATCCTGTATTTAGGCTATGATTTCTGGTGTTGATGCGCTTTTTGGACGTCCTTCACGTGGATCGTCTTCAAGGCTTGTACGACCACGTTTAAATTCAGCAACCCATCTTTATACTATTCTAATTGTAGGTGAACAATCAATATACACTTTTAACATTCGTTCGTAAATTTCTTTTGGTGCTAGACCTTCCAAAAATAAGAATTTCATCACTGCACGATATTTAATTTTTTTCATTGTAAAAAAATACTGTGACACGGCGACACTAAATGGCTTGTAAACAAAGAATGAATTGACAGATTGAAATGAAACTTCACATACGTTCGTTCATATGAAGAGTGTACCAACAAAACAAAAAAATTTTGGGCTAGTAGCACTCTTATCGAACGACGAAACTTATTGAACAACCTGGTACATTTTTGTCCTCTTCCATTTGTGAAATTCTGTGTCCGGTGTTTTTATCAAGCTTTCTTCCGTTTCCGAAACCCATGACAGGAGTTTCTCTTGGCACTGGTTGATATTCAGAGAACCGACTAGTATCAGCAAATACCATCCACACTCTATAACGGATCTGAGAGCAGAATTATTGTAAACGCTGATTTCAGGGTGAAGTTTTGTGCATATAAGTGAGTTCTCAAGTGAACAAATCAAATGCATATCTTCCACTCTGTAGGCTCCCTCGAAGATCATTTGTAACTATAATACAGATTGTAGCTATCCCCCCTACGCTTCTCCATCCTATCCATCACTTACCCAGCTGTGTTCTGCCTCGTTTGTCCCCCTGTTGTGTAATCGGTACCAGGAGTTTTTGGCACCCGGGTGACGACGCTGGTCATCCTCCTCGTCCGCCATATGTGTACCACCGACTAGCAGCACGCAGGGAGGTCATTTGTTGACGAAGTTGTGGTTGAGCGACTAGTGAGTCAATAATGTGAGAGCAGTATTGACCGGCGTTCTACATTCATCACACACTCACAGTCCGCATTCTCGCAGGGAACCATTCCATTCACGGTACTCTCGGCTTCAAATCGGCACATACGATTTTGGAATAATGTTCGTTTTGATTAGGCAATTCTATTGGAATAATTTCTATTTTCTTCATCTGTAGAGCCTAGCTCTCTCATTTTGAGTCGGTCAATGTAAGGCTTATCGGGCTTATCATGTCAAAATCTCCTTATCACTGTTATATTTTGCAATGATCGACCGCTCCGCTGATTGCTCCGCTCG
This sequence comes from Aplectana chamaeleonis, assembly GCA_029168955.1. NCBI lineage: Eukaryota > Metazoa > Nematoda > Chromadorea > Rhabditida > Cosmocercidae > Aplectana > Aplectana chamaeleonis. The sequence goes on along the minus strand of JAPDOI010000387.1, from coordinate 113,572 downwards.
GACTCATCCGAGCAAGCTAGGCTTTAGATGCTCAAGGTCATTCAAGACCGGACTAGAAGTCTCCTTTCTGCTACATTCCCAGTGGTGAACTTTATTAGGCTTGACTTTAATTACCGGGCTTTTTTTGCATTGTAGGTGTGTATAATATATGATCTCTGTATGCCCATCAAACCTGTGATCCGAGTGACTAGAATTTGGATTAGCCGAGAAACATCTCTTGCAAATTATTCAGTTAATCGCTTCGCATTATCCGAATGATTCGGGCCATTCTTGGTTATTCTGAATTGATCCGAATGGGTCGGATATCCGTGATTGCCCTCTTCGGGGTGTGGAAATGCTTGGTTTGGATTCCATGTATAATGCTTGCAAACAGGTTTTCGTATATCATTCAGATCTAGACCATTGGGTGTATAATTGCGAAAAAAAAGAAGAGTGCGCGAATGATTACGCCTGAATGTGCTTATCTCCACCCAGCGTCATAAGACATCACTCACGTCAGTTTTCTTATACTGTTTATACCCCAATCCACAAACGTTTAATCATAATGCTGAGCTGGATGACTCAAGTGCAGACTGTAGGAGACAGCCGGACGCGGGTATTTGCTTCGTGAAGCTGTAATACTTTCGTGCGTTCTACGTTTCTCTCTCTCTCTCTCTCTCCCTTTCTCTCTCTTCATTTTGATGTAAGTCAATTCTGCTTGATTTTGATGGACGGCTACGATTTGGCGAGAGCTCGGCCCATTTTGAACCACCAGCAATTTTTGAACATTGTTCTTCCTTTCCGTCACATCTTTTTTTCTTATCTGCTGCCAATCATTCATGTTTTTAGCTTTTTTTTTCGACATTGTCCTTGCAATGGCTTTCGGACCTTTCGCTTCCCGGTGAAAGCTGAGCTCCGTCGGGAGACCAAGTGGACCATTCTGAATGGTGCTACGCACTGTTTAGGACTTCAAGAAATCCGTCAGAAAAACTCTCGTCGGCGATCTAATTCACTGTGATTGACTTTTGAATAATTTGCTGTTCTTCTTGCAATTTTACAAAAAAAAACAGACCAAGTCACGCTCCTGTGGGGGAGGGGTGGGAGAAAATCGTCAAAAATTTGACCGAATTTCGCTACTGGATGGGACTGAGTAGAACCGGTCCTCTCCAAACCTTGTGGAGTAAGTACTAGAGTGTTGAAACGAATAAATTTTTTGAGTATTCGAATAAACGAATAATTCGAATAATCCACTTCTTCGAATATTCGATTATTCGAATAAACCGAATATCCCACTTCTTCGAATATTCGATTATTCGAATAAAACGAATATTCCACTTTTTTGAATATTCGAATATTTGAATTATTCGAATATTCGAATAAACAAAGTTTCGGGCAACACTCTATTGCGTGCTATCCCATCCAATCCACTCAGGCAAACTGGGGCACCGACAACAGGTTGATAAGTTGTCATTTCATAAACTGCATCCTCTTGACAACTCAAATCGCTTGCATTGTAAGCCTGAAACCTGCCCGTTGCCCAGCGACGTCCGCCTGTTGTCAGGCTGTTGACATTTGGACGTGTCGCGTTTAGCCGCCTATTCAGCAGCGGTTCACATCCGGCAAGACTTTTATCTGGCTCGCGTCGCGGTCGGCAAACCGACACGCGTCACGGTCGGCACACCGACACGTGTCGCGGTTGGCACACCGACACGCGGCGTGGTCGGTACACCCACGCGTCGCGGCTGGGTCGCCCAACCTCCACTGAGGCCGCCCCCGAATGGGCAGGGCTTCCAGTTGCTGGGCGGGGTCAATGTACCGCATACTTAGGTAATTGAACCGGCCGCACTCTTGTCACTTAAATTCAGAATACACGCTCGTGAACGTGGTTGAGATACTAACTAGACTCTGTTTCATTCCAAGTGAACTCATGTTTTCGGTTATCACAGCGCGGAGCGGTGGCTTTTTCGTCGAAACCTGCTTATCACTAGTTATATTTCACCGATGCCTACCGCTCCGCTGCTGGTGATAATCGAAATCAACAGGTCACTACGGCGGTACCAGAGCTTACGTAAATTGAATGGTATGGCTCAGAACACAACGCCTACGCATTTTGAAGCGTCAAAAACGACCCAAAGTGACGTTACACGACTAAGGAGTCGACCCCGCACCTGTATCTGCCCTCCCCCTGCATTACCTATTGTACCTATTGTACCACCCACAAACGTCGCCGACGGTGGAAATTGACCAGCACCCCTGTTTAGGAGGGCGCAAATACAGGGGCGGACAGATACAGGTGCGGGGCTGACTCCTCAGTCGTGAAGCGTCACTTTGGGTCGTTTTTGACGCTTCAAAATGAGTAGGTGTTGTGTTCTGAGCCATACCATTATATTTCCGCAGTTATCTCAACCACGTTCACGAGCGTGTACTCTGAGTTTTGGCCGAGAAATAGCCGCGAAATAGACGCAAAATGCCTTTTTCCCGAGTAATGGCCGCAAAATAGCCGCGAAATATGTGGTCTGCTTCGGTCTAGTTTGGTTTAGCTTAGTTGAGTTCAGTTGAGTTATGTGAGGTTTATGCCATAGCGAACTTCCTAGTGCTGCTTAACCGTGCCCTACTTCGGAATCTCAGCGACAATTCGAAGTTAGTAGTTGAACTCGACACTATGTCACTGGGAACTCGCCGTGTAATACATATCTCGCTTCCCAGTTCCATGAGACGTCTTGGCGACAACAGACGGATCTGGCACGAACTTGAAACTACATCCAGCTGGTCGTCCTAGGTGGCTGGAAACCATCGAATTCCAAGTCCAGCATTATGGAAGGAGAAAACTTAGACTTTTCCGTCAGAATTTAGGTGAAGTCCACCGGGAAAGTAGACAAATAGCATCACCTCGAAATAGTTGGATGAAAATACACGTGAAAATGGCTCATTCTGCCCATCATCGTGAGAAATTGCTATTTTGCTCAAGTGTTGCTATACTTTGGAGTGTTGGAACGAATAATTTTTTTTGAATATTCGAATAAACGAATAATTCGAATAATCCACTTCTTTGAATATTCGATTATTCGAATAAACGAAAATCCTACTTCTTTGAATATTCGATTATTCGAATAACCCGAATAATCCACTTCTTTGAATATTCGAATATTCGAATTATTCGAAAAAACAAATATTTGGGAAACACTCTATTGCGTACTATCCCATTCAATCCACTCAGGCAAACTGGGTTGTCGCCAACAGGTTGGTAAGTTGTCATCTCATAAACTGCACCCTCTTGACAACTCAAATCTATTGTCAGCCTGAGAATTCAGGTAAAGTCCACCGGGAAAGTGGACGAATAGCATCACCTTGAACCAGTTCCATAAAAATGCGCATGAAAATGATACAATGTGGCCGTTTTCGCGAGGCACTTTCATGTTCCTCAAGTGTTGCTAAACTTATGCGTCGCTCGAAGTTAAACTTTTCTCTATAACTAAAGGTGAAATGGGAATTTCTAGCGTTTTGACAAAATCCTACGAGCAGTTTAATATATTGTACACCAGCGGCGTAGGCCGGCTAACGCCGGGCTCTGCTGCTGGGGTCCGGCTGCGCCGGCCCATTTGCCGGCTTCGCCGGGATCTTGGGTTTAACAAGGGAACCACAATAAGTCATAGTGACCATTCCAAATGACATATACTTTTCTAGAACCATTTTCGGACGAAAAGTCCGAATATGCCCATCGCAGCTGCCTAGACCCACTCTGAAAAAAGTTATGAGCGTTTTTTAAAGCATCGCGGCAAGGTAAGGGTACCCCCCATGGAATTTTTAGTGTTTTTAAATATTTCTCCGGATTTTGCTAAAAACATGTATGTAGGGGTAATTTGGGGGTGCTGAACACGAATCTGGGGTTTGCTTGCCCAAATTTTTAAGGTTTACTGTAGGTTACGGTAGGTAGCATGCCATTTAGGAGGCTAAACATACCTCAATATTCCAAAAATAGACAAATGGACATCAAATTCGTATTCAGCGCCCCAAATGACCCCCACATAGGAATTTTGAGACAAATCTGAGACTTTGACCAAACTACCGTATACCCACCGTAATCTACCGTAAGCTGCCAAAAATCGATAAACCGACATCAGATTCGTGTTCAGCACTCCAAATAACCTTTAGAGAAATAACTTGAGCTTATTCTATAGAAGCACTCCGGAAATCGTCAAAAGTCGCGATCTGCCATCAAATTCTCCCCCTATGGGAATCTGAGAAGGAATACAGTCGAAAAATTCGGAAAATCGATATCGATAAATGACCCAAAGATTCGTGATCAGCACCCCAAATAACCTTCCAGAGCGAATTTTTAGTCAAATCTGAAATATTTTTGTAAAACGCTTCGAGAGCCCTCCAATTGGTATAAATAAACGCCCAACCGAAAATCCGTACGAAGTCCAAAACGCTGTTAGTCTGCGCAAAGTTTGGAAAATGTTCCTTCAACCTAACTTTGCTTAGTGGGGTACAGGGGTGTGCGTTAATGAAAAAAAAATTTTTCGTTAACCGTCAATCGTTAATTTTTGAAAAAAAAACCGCGTTAATCCGTTAATGCGTTAACACGTTAATTTTGCATTTCGTTAACAATTTTGAAAACATTACCTGACCACCACGAAAATCGATAAATAACCAGACGTCCCAAAAAAACATGAAACACGTTCCATACCAAACACCGCAGTCAGTACACTCCAAACTTGGAAATCATCTTCATGGATTATTAATACTATCAGCCAGAACAATAAACGAATACTCTTCAAGAATAGGAATCCTGACGTGCAAAAAAGCATAGATGGATGGAACATTAACGAAATAAAATTTAACGTGATTTCGGGACTTTTTCGTTAACCGTTAATCGTTAATTTTTGAAAAGAAAACCGCGTTAACCCGTTAATGCGTTAACACGTTAACGTTATTAACGCACAGCCCTGGTGGGGTAGTTTTGGGCACTGAACACGATTATGAGGTCCGTTTCCGGATCTTCGTAAAAAAATGCGTTTTTTGGAGGGTACAATAAATACGAAAATCAGAGAAAAAATGCCTATAACTTTTTTCAGAGTGGGTGTAGGCAGCTGCGATGGGCATATTCGGACTTTTCGTCCGAAAATGGTTCTAGAAAAGTACATTTCATTTGAAATGGTCACTATGACTTATTGTGGTTCCCTTGTAAGGCACATATATCGACGCTTTCTTTCTTCCTGCATCTGCCCATAAGCTGGCTTAGGCGGCAACACTTCAACCATCGGGAATCACAAAGCATTCCAAACCTTGCAACACCCGTTTACCTCCTTATCTGTACCGTGAGACACCGGTCGTTCTTCCGTTTTATAAGGTCCTGGAGTGGCTTTTGATTGATTTTAATTTCTTTAATGCTAAGGTTAACCGCTGTTTGGAATTAACTAAACGTTTTCATGATCAACCGACATCCTGCTACTTTTATTGCCAAATGAAGTAGATTGATGTTTGTGTTTCACGGATGCAGATTTTGATTAACTTTTATTTTCATCATCCTGCGCGCTCTTGGAATCCTACTCACACCATACGGCGGTCCGAAAAATACTTCCAAGGTCTCGTCGAATTCGTACAGCTTGAAACCAAAACCGTCTCGAACAGGGCACAATCTTGTTTGGAAGCCTATCAGTAACTGTGTTGATTTTCATCAGTTCATTTTTAAGGATAAGTGAGCGTCGGCTGGTTTGTATAAACATGTTTACTTGTTTTTGCCTATCTTCGACCTCAATTTTGAGGTTCCGCTAAATTTGAGCTTTCAACTCCAAATTTTAATAAGAGCGACCTGCATCCATTTCCGACCTCCTCTCCAAAAATGAGCTTCCTAGCTCGATTTTAAGTGTACCAACAAGATCGTGAACGCCAACTGAAAAAAGAAAAGGAATCACGGGTGACTGGTCGGTCACCCGGGGGGGGATGTCTAGGGTACTTGACCGAACTACTCCAGGCTAATCTTTATTGTATTGAGAGGTGAATTCTCACCAACTCTCTTTCCACAGGAAAAACGATCCGAAGCCAAGAATGAGCTCTCGCTCTGCTTATAAAGGGAATGGGGCGGGGCCCCAATACATACGACGGCAAATCAATGACAACGGCGAGAGAGTGTGTATGACGCTGAGTGCGCGAGAGAAAAGGTTCGAGCTAGACGAAATAAACAAGCTAATCGGCCAGCTCGATCAACATACAAGGATATCGATCGACAGAAACGATATGAAGGAGAAATTGCATATAAAAGGTTAGAATAGAGTATAAATACAATACTATCAACCTAATATTACCAGAGTAATTACAAAACTACTACATACATGCACTCTCACATACTACATATCTTTACATGCCCCCTCTTGGGGATGAGTCGTCCCGACTCATAAACAGCATTAAAAACAATGTATATACAGTGTGGGATCTTCTAGATCAATGGCAGCGAGAAGGCTTCGAGCGGCAATCCATAGACGAGCGAACATCTCTTGAATCACGGTTCGTGTACTTGAGTTTCGGTGGTCGTCGTTGAGCATCTCGGGCATCGTCAGGATGGCGGAACCTCGTTTTATCTGAACGTCGGTGCATCTTCATGTCCTTGACCATGGGATTCGGCTTGATGATGCCCTGTTCCCTGTTTACGTCGGTGATCACGTGCTGTTGAAGCTGCTCCTTGCAGGTCTTCCATCCAGGGCAGACGTCAGGTACCGTTAGACGCGTTCTGCTCGCACGCCTTCGACGGTGCCTCCGCCTTCTCTTGCTCTGAGCAGGTCCTGGAGGTCTCTCTACCTCCTCACCGCGTTGCGGCAGGACCGAACCACCTATGCTGACCTTGCGGTCTACATGACTCAGAACACGGCGCTGACGTGCCACCCCTTCCCTTTCACGATGCTTTGCTCCTGCAAATGCATGAGAAGTGGTAGGCTTGCTTTCACGATCCACGTCGCTGATCGCCTTGAATGCGACGTCAAGTTCAGTCACGGAAGTTTCCTCAGTCTGAGAGCGTCCACGCCTAGCAGGTGCAGCCTTAGTTTTCTGCCTCTTCAGACATACCTTCTTCGCTACAATAGCGTCCGCTGCTTCTGAATCACAGTTCCAGTCGTTTAACCACGCCCTGAACGTGTTCTGCCCAGTCGTCTGTTTCCTGACTACTGCTTGCAGCTCCGTAGCCCTTGAATGTTTCCGTTCTCTACAGTTCTTCCGAACATGACCGAGCTTAGAACAATTGAAACATCTGACAACCGACTTTTCCATTCTCCTCTTTGAGGTAGTACTGCGATGGCTTTGGACGACTGCCTCCTCGTTGAGGGATCCTGCAGCAGAGACTCTACCGTACGCCTTCTGACGGAAATTGAAGCCCAATTTCGGCAGTGCGTTGGTACCCAATACAAGTGTTCCGTCCCCTCCAGCCATGACGAACAATGCAACCCTTTGCCTGCTGATTTTGCCGACCTGCACCGTCAGCCGAACAGCTCCTTTGAACGTCATCTTGTTACCAGAGGCATCGTATACTGGCTTCTGCTGGTCGAGAGGAAGCTCCTCTATATCAGCGTCCGAGTCAAAGCCTGCAGCTTGGGCAGCCAAGAACATGTCCAACGGAATTATGCTGACTTGCGACCCTGTATCCAGTAGAGCCTTACGGGACAGTCCAAGCAGCTGGACGTCAACTAACATTTGCTCACCCACGCGCTCTGTTTGTCTCCTTCCCGTTCCTACTGCTCCACATATCCACTTGCTCAGAGACGAAGTGAATATCCTGGGTGCATCAGCTTCCACCGTTGTTTCCGTTGACTCCTGCATAGGGGCTTCCTGCTTCACAGCTCTGCAATCTCGTCTGAGATGGCCCGTCTTGTTGCAGTTGAAGCACCTCATGCGGGGCTCACGCTTGTCAACGCTGGATTTTGCGTCTCCTTGGTGAACAACCGTTCTAGAGCTGGTAGTTTTCGCAGCCGCGGAATCTCCACTCCGAGTCGGTGCACCTATTCTGCCGTCTGAAGGTGGGAGCACCGCAGCTGCAACTGCTCTGCTCCTCTCACAGCGTCGTGCCATGGCTTTGACCATTTCATACGCTGTACCCTTCGGGGCTATTTCCATTGTCGTGAAGAGTTGTAAACACTCTGGCCAGTCTGAAAGCTGACTCACAAGCTCTGCCGCTCTCGTACGAAACAACTCCTGTACGCTTGCATCCGGATACGCCTTCCTTGTGAACTTCTCCATCTCTAGGCAGTACCGAGTGACATCTGTCGACTTTGACATGCGTTTCAGATCCATGTACGCCTTCATCTGAGTTGCAGAATCATGCGTTTCAAGCTTGTTCCGGAGACAATCTACCAGTGTCTCGAAATCCGCCTGTTTGACGTCCAGAAGATCATTCTTCAACTCCAAATGCTGGTATTTCATCCTGAATCGCAGAATGAAATCACCAAAATTTTTGCCTTCGGGGTCACGAAACACCTCTACGTCTGGCAAGGTCATTGCGGCGACCATAGCCCCAATGTTGTCTGACATAGACTACCTTCCTGGGGAGAGGCACCGGCTCGACCTCGATGAGCTCGGTTCCCTCGTTTGGTGCCCGATGCCGGTTGACAACGGTACGGTTCTCCGGCAATAGTGCTCTGCGCTCAGAGGCTTACCTTGTGCGGCCGCCGCTGGATTGAGGGTTCCATAGTAATCCTGCCTCTCGACGTCTTCGAGATTCGGCTGCTCAGACGTGATCTGTGCCTTCGCCTGCGCATTACAGCCTGGAAGTTCGTTCTGAGATGAGTTCAACTCACTACGACTATGCACTCCAAGTTGGTGTTATTTGCTCTTCAGATCTCTCGTCCTTTTCGGCTCAACAGAGGCACTTGCCCTTTCAAGAGGGGACAACACCTTGCTGGAACGAATGGCTGCGATTGCATAGCACACCTTTTTCTAGATCCTGTGCGAGTGCTCCTCCACGGCCAGCAGCTTCTCGAGCTCATCCTCAATGATACTACAGTTCTCATTGACTTTTGAACTCGCCACTTTCCTCACTTGCGTGGGAATCTTCCCGCCTTTGCTGCACTTTTGCTGTGCTAGCTCGGACGGTAACTCTTGTAGAGCACCCAGACAACCATTGATGGCTTCGGTCGCATCTCTCACCTGCTTCAAGGTCTTGCTCGCAGCATCATCAACATTAGTGACGAGACGATCCAAAGTCGTCTGCATTGAGAGTATTTGGTTTGACGTGGACGACTCGTCCAGTAACAACCTCTCAAGTTCAGCTGGATCCATGTCGGAAGCCTCCGACGACATCATTCTCTCTGGAAAACACGTGAAGTCTATTGTACTGGCACTTGCCTCAGCAAAGTACTAACACAGCACTCAGACACACGGCCCGATACACACGCGACTCCTGCCCGCTGGCTAACCGTGTACTCCGACACGGAAGTGGCTTTTAAACCACACACTACGGCACGCCGCGCGCACACGCAACGTCAACCAAGCCGCTGCTGCACGCACGGACACGCCGAAGCTGTGTCGGAATACACTGCCGTACTAACGACAGGAGTCGCGCCTTAGCCGCTTCGAACGGCCTAACGGCGGTATCGAAGATCAGCCCGGAGGTTTTGTTCGGCCCCCAAATCACGGGTGACTGGTCGGTCACCCGGGGGGGATGTCTAGGGTACGTCACCGAACTACTCCAGGCTAATCTTTATTCAATTGAGAGTGGTGAATTCTCACCAACCCTCTTTCCACAAGAAAAACGATCCGAAGCCAAGAATGAGCTCTCGCTCTGCTTATAAAGGGAATGGGGCGGGGCCCCAATACATACGACGGTAAATCAATGACAACGGCGAGAGAGTGTGTATGACGCTGAGTGCGCGAGAGAAAAGGTTCGAGCTAGACGAAATAAACAAGCTAATCGGTCAGCTCGATCAACATACAAGGATATCGATCGACAGAAACGATATGAAGTAGAAATTGCATATAAAAGGTTAGAATAGAGCATAAATACAATACTATCAACCTAATATTACCAGAGTAATTACAAAACTACTACATACATGCACTCTCACATACTACATATCTTTACAAAGGAGATTAACATCATAACTTGGCGGGTTATTCAATTTTTCTCGAAAACTAGCAAACCGTTCCGAACCATTTTTGTGTGTTAACCCTAACTTTTTATGCTCTTTTCAATGGAAGAAGAACCCCTTCTCCAAGTTTTCTCAGAACGTCGATTTCGGTATCGCGGGTTTGCGCACGTGCAGTTTAAAACCAAATCAGGTGAGCGCTTCGCGCTCACCACAATTTATTAGGTACTGAAGAGTTGTGAGAAATTAGGAGTCATTACACTAAGATGTTTGAAATGTGAAATCAGGGCAAATTGGAGTGCGATCTTGTCGAATATTCAAATTATTCATGCTGAATATTCGAATATTCGAATGAACCGAATATTTCACTTCTTTGAATATTCGAATATTCGAATAAACGAATATTTCACTTCTTTGAATATTCGTCTACTATATTTATGCGTCGCTCGAGATTTAAACTTTTCTCTATAACTGAAGGTGAAATTGGGATTTCTAGCGTTTTGACAAAATCCTACGAGCGATTCAATATGTGGTAAATACTTGCTATAACTGTATATTTATGAGGTACTGAAGAGTTGTGAGAAATTAGGAGTCATTACACTAAGATGTTTGAAATGTGAAATCAGGGCAAATTGGAGTGCGATCTTGTCGAATATTCAAATTATTCATGCTGAATATTCGAATATTCGAATGAACCGAATATTTCACTTCTTTGAATATTCGAATATTCGAATAAACGAATATTTCACTTCTTTGAATATTCGTCTACTATATTTATGCGTCGCTCGAGATTTAAACTTTTCTCTATAACTGAAGGTGAAGTTGGGATTTCTAGCGTTTTGACAAAATCCTACGAGCGATTCAATATGTGTTAAATACTTGCTATAACTGTATATTTATGAGGTACTGAAGAGTTGTGAGAAATTAGGAGTCATTACACTAAGATGTTTGATATGTGAAATCAGGGCAAATTGGAGTGCGATCTTGTCGAATATTCAAATTATTCATGCTGAATATTCGAATATTCGAATGAACCGAATATCACTTCTTTGAATATTCGAATATTCGAATAAACGAATATTTCACTTCTTTGAATATTCGTCTACTATATTTATGCGTCGCTCGAGATTTAAACTTTTCTCTATAACTGAAGGTGAAATTGGGATTTCTAGCGTTTTGACAAAATCCTACGAGCGATTCAATATGTGGTAAATACTTGCTATAACTATATATTTATGAGGTACTGAAGAATTGTGAGATATTACGAGTCATAACGCTAAGATGTTTGAAATGTGAAATCAGGGAAAAATGGAGTGCGATCTTGTCGAACATTCAAACTATTCGTGCCTAATATTTGAACAAACCGAATATTTCACGTCTTTGAATATTCGATTATTCGAATAACCCGAATAATCCACTTCTTTGAATATTCGAATTATTTGAATATTCGAATATTCAAATATTATTCGAATAAACGAATATTCGGGCAACACTCTCGTAAGTACCCTGATAGATATCAGGCCGTTCGCGAAAGAATTCAGGTGCCGGTTATTCTGAACGATCCGCTGGGCCGCCGCGCCCCGCAACAAGACGCGCCACAAACGTCCTTCAGAATTCATAGGTTTAAGCTGACGTTTGTATTTCATTGACAAAATAATAAAAACGGGTCCTATCGGTGGTGCGGAATCAGACTCTCAACTCAGATTTGTGAAATGTCACCGCTATCACTAAGTTTATACATTTGCACTTACATTACATTTGTACTTACATTTGCAAATTTAAGAGTGTGTCCTTCTGTCTGGTATTTAGCGACCATGACAGATAGGCTTAGCGGGTCGACTACTCCTAATACTATAAAAAAGGTGAACTATTTTACAGTGTGCGACATCCAAGTTGCTCCAAAGACGTACTACCAGGTTGGCCAATAATTCTTGTCCGAAAATTTCACCATTTTTAATTTTTTTCAACTTTATTGAAAAACAAGTCTTATCAAGAATATAATCACCACAGTTATCCACAACAGTGGCCCATCGATTGGGCAGGTCGCCGATGCCCTTCGCCCAGAACTCCGGGGGCTGCGACTCGAAGAAGTCCGCGATGTCGGATTTGAGGTTGTCGTAGTTGGTGAATTTTCTTCCGGCCAAATGGTGCTTCAGCGGGCGGAACAAGTGGTAGTCGGAGGGGGCGAGGTCCGGGGAATACGGCAGATGGGCAACCGTCTCCCAGCCGAGCGTCGCCAACTTCTGCTGGGTCTCCTTCACCACGTGGGGGCGCGCGTTGTCGTGCAGCAGGTGGACCGAGGCCCGTCGGGGACGCTTTTCTCGGATGGCGGCGGCTAGTTTCTCGAGCTGATCGGTGTAGATGGAGGCGGTGACCGTCCTGCCTTGCGGGAGCTGCTCGAAGTACAGCATGCCCTTGGTGTCCCACCAGCAGCAGAGCATGATCTTCAGCGGGTGCAGGTCGGCTTTCGGTGTCGTCGGCGGCTCTTCTCCGCTCGGGATCCAGACGGCACGGCGGGCGACGTTGTCGCAGAGGACCCAGCTCTGATCCCCAGTGACCAGGTCTTCGAGAAACTCCTTGCGATGCGGACGAAGGAGGAGGGACTGGCAGACGGCCACGCGGCTCTGCTTGTAGGCGTCCGCCAGACGGTGGGGGATCCAACGGGCCAGAACTTTGTGGTAGCCGAGTAAGTTGAGTCGATTGTGGATGGTGGACTTGCTGCAGCCGAGCGTCGTCGCCAGTTCACGGGTGGTGGCTTCCGGCTTCTCCTTGATACAGCGACGGACTTCGTCATCATCCACCGTCGAAGGCCTCCCGCTGTGCTCCCTGTCCTCGAGGCTCGTGTCGCCGCTCTCGAAACGATTGAACCAGCGGCTGACTGTGCGTTGGAACACTGCATCCTCCTTGCACGCTCTGCAGATGTTGGCAACCGCGGTGCCCGTGTCGTTGCCCAGCAGCCACTCGTAGTACAAGAACGTACGAATTCGACCTTGGTCCATTTTATCTTGTACTGGTAGCTAGACGCGGCGACTGCGCCTTATATACCCCTAGCGTAGAACTTTGGAGAACCTTCTAGAAGGTTCTTACACTTGCCTGATGTTATAACACTTCTGAGGAAAATTATAGAACTTTGAAAATTTTCGGACAAGAATTATTGGACAACCTGGTACATAGAATCTTCATAAAAAAAGCTATAGAAAATGCTCAATTGATAACGCTAGCAAACCCTCCCCCCGCGCTTCTGCCCAAGAAAAGTGAGCGTTTTTCGATGGTGCCATCGTAGTTGGAGCATGAGGTTCTTGGGATCCAAGATAGAATGAAATGGATGACTATCTCGGCCAATCGATGCATCTCTACGGAGGGTTTTGTGAAGTCTCCATGGAGAATTCCTATCTAGTTGACTGGATCTCGCATATCGCAAAACAACAGAAACTTTTTCGATTTTTTGTGTGAGAAGGGGTAATCGGAGTGAAATTTATTTCCGTCCATCGCGTGCGTCTGCGCGAGTGCTGCGTCTACTTTTCCCCAGACTTTCTCGCTGTCTCTCCCTACGCTCCGCACAAAGAACAGAATAAATTCGGCTCGGAAACTCAGGGTAAAGACAACCCCTAGAATTTTAACAGTTAAGTTTAAACTTAGTGATAGCGGTGACATTTCACAAATCTGAGTTCAGATTCGGATTCCGCACCCCCGATACAGTACGTTTTCATTATTTTGTCATTGAAATACGTTTACTTAAAGGCAGCAGACACGCTCAAAAATGATATCGATTTAATGACATAAATCGAGGGTTCGGGGCTGGAAGTATGGGGGAACTAACGAAAAAACCAACGAAAACTGTATGTGAATAGAAGAATAACGGTTGGTTTTGTTTTTGGATGAAAATGGACGAGTTACTCAGCGCGCGGTTGCAATAGCGAATATTAGCAACAAAACGGTTGAGATAGAGCCCGTGCAGGGACGTTCACCTCGTTTGAAGCATCAAGAACCAGTCAAGGTGACCTATTCGAAGAATCAATCTGGACGAGGTTTTATTTTTGACGCTTCCAACGGCGTGAGCACTGTACTGGGAGCCATACGACCCCAGTAACGTAGTTAACTCACCAACTTTTTCGAACGTGTCCGTTGTCTTTAAAGTTCATAAGATTTTCTGAATGCTTTTCTGGTGCCCTCTGCCGCGGGGCGAAGCAGGCCAGCGAAAATTTTGGAACACCTCAAATTTCGGGCCGGTGGTTTTGGCCACGGTCTACCCATTAGGCCAGCAAGATTCATGTGTTAGATTCTTACTGTTCCGCTGACCACCCTTTTCACCTAAATTCTTACGCGAACGGCCTGATATGTACGTGCAGAGTGAAGCAGAGTTGAGCGAGGGTGCACACATGCAACAGATGGCTGGCCTTTTTCATGCCACGTTGGACTATTTTTCATGATTGTTGAGCAGCACCACCTCCCCCGCCTCTTCCCCCGTCCGCCGGATTGTGCGCTTCGTCAGATATTGTCGTAAGTCATCACGATTCCCTTCTTTGCTGCATAGATTTTTCATCGTCGCTGTTTGGCTTTCTGCTTTTCGATCAGACTGCGAACTATCGATTTATTCACTTTTTTCTTCGTCGCCCCTATTTCCTTCCCAGTTCAGTATCGCCTCGACGCCCTTTTACTGTCTTCTTACGGAAATTTTCGCACGTCACATATTCAACTTCCCTTTCTCTTTTCTGACAGCACCGATCATTCTTTTCTAAAAGTAGGAAAAAAGATGCTTTCGAAACATTTCGTATCTCGAGTCCACCATAGTTGCGCGGCCTCCAATTTCTCATTGAACGTAATCTACACGTTTCAAGACCTTGACCACCATTATTGAATTTCAAATTACTTTGCAGGTTCTATTCAGTGTTTCACTCTAACCATCATCCTTTTCTTTCCTCTCCTGCTTTTCTTCAACCATGTTTTCCATTATCATAAAATATTTGCCTGGGCTTTCAAAAGCTGTCATCTGAACTTTTTCTGGGCGCCCTTCTCTGAGAGAACTGCCCGCAATCGTACCGCAATCGTGCCTCTGCGGCGCCGGCCGGCACCGCAGAGGCACTTTTGCGGTACGATTGCGGGCAGCCACGACCTTGCCGCAATAGCCCCGCAATCGTACCGCAATAGCGCTTTCGTCCCAGCTTTGGCGCTCCTGCTAAGCCTATAATTTTCTTTCCAAGCCATTTCTGCAATCACCATGTCATTATTGACCGCGTCTTCTTGATTCATACACAATCTCTACTGAATAAAATATCTTCCCGTGGCCCATAGATTTAATTCACTTTCAGTAGCATTATCCACACACTGGACGCCAAAGAATCGGCTGCTTAAACCACGAATACGTGCTATGTAGTTACGTTGGCACTATAGTTCACGAGAAAGCACAGCTACATGGTATTACATGCGGCTATTTGCCCCTACAAATCTCTTCTCCGCTGAACTTGTTGCTATTTTGAAAGTCTATTTACTTTTGGTATGGAACGATTACACTCAATTTTTTTGTCACAGCAGAATTACTAAAATTTTTATTACTTCCACAGGGTAATTCAGGTCTATCCGAATGAGACTGCTCGCCAACGCGGCCGGTGGGCGTGTTGACCGGTCGCCGCGAAGGTTTTTTTGGATTCGTGAATAGATTACCACGAATATCAGACAAATTGGGAACAATATTCCAGTTAACTGTATCTCAGTCGTCGGTCAGCTCGTCTGAAGAATGCCTTCGTGAGGCCTAGTGCATACTTATCGCCACGAGCGACGCGACCTAATGCTTGTCATCTATATCGACCGAAAGTATGCACAGTCGCGATCGCGCAACACGGGAAGTATGCACTAGGTTTGCTGTGTGCTCGTTGCTCAGGCTGACCGCGTGGGTGGAGAGTCTCATTCGGACAGGCTTAGGTAATCAGTGGGTGTCGTGTGAAAGTGAGGAAATCTCTGGTAAGAGAACAGAGAGTGAATAGATTTGGTATCATCCAAGTGGAGTGAATATTCAACTTAATGAAGGGAACTTAGGGGGGCAGCAACCAAAGAAGAGTAAACCTTTCACTTGCAACACCTAATTAATACACCGGATTTTCTATTTTAAAGGTACATGCACTTCTAATCCTCAGGCTTCTATTTTAGATGTACAATACAGCCGCTATCCAAGGGAAGAAATGGGCGAAATTTGCAAAGTGGGCAACTAAACCGTCTTTCGATCACAACTCACCTCAAAAAGCTCCATTTTCAATATCGAAGACGCTGAAATGTACAGCATGTCGTGATCTAGCCGATAGTGTGATAATATTTTGCGAAATTTGAGAGCAACATTATTTTTCAAGGCGGAAAACATTTTCATTTTGACCATGCTAGAGATCGCGTGCGGTTGCTTTTAATCGAATGGGCTCATTATCTTGTGATAACCTTATCAAATTTATAACTAACTTCATATCAAAAAAGCGTTTTCATTGAACATTTTGGTCCTTTTGAAATTAAAAACGGAGCACTTTGGTGAGTGTTGGGGTCGAAAGACGCTTTAGTTGCCCACTTTGCCCATTTTTTCCTTGGATAGCGGCGGTATTGTACTTCGATTAGAGGTGTACTTCAAATAGAGGGTGTACTTCTAATTCTCAGAGA
This sequence comes from Aplectana chamaeleonis, assembly GCA_029168955.1. NCBI lineage: Eukaryota > Metazoa > Nematoda > Chromadorea > Rhabditida > Cosmocercidae > Aplectana > Aplectana chamaeleonis. The sequence goes on along the minus strand of JAPDOI010000387.1, from coordinate 96,887 downwards.
CCCGTCTTTTTGGTGTACCTCTATGACAGGTGTACTTCTAATAGGAGGTGTATTTCTAGCATTTCGACAAACAGACCCCAGATTCGCTTTCAGCACCCTAGAATACCCTTACATACAAGTTTCGAGCAAATCCGATTTCTTTTTCAAAACATCCCAAATAACTCCTGATGATACCCTCACCTTATCGTGAAATTTTAGCAAAGCTCATAACTCAGCGGGGTCAGCGTATCTGCGCGTGGGGAAAGCCGCCCTCACTGCCAGGTCCACGATGTCATTTAAACGGGGAATCGCTAAAATTTTACTGAATTCTTAGATATGCTTGTAATTCGAAGTTTTCTGAATTTTTTGCGACTTTTTCTAGCGTCTGTCTTATACGACGTACTCAATGAATGAATGAACTTTTTGGAACCAGCAGCTTGGGGCGTGGTACTGCGAAGTTTTACTATAGACAAGAGATAGTGACATACGTTTCGTTTCCGCAGATCCGACCTACGCTGTGTAAACTTTGCTTGTGAGATGGTCATTCGTTTTTTAAATCCGATTTAAAGGCAGGGCTCATGATGAGAAAATTGCCCGTTTTTCGCAGGAAAGTAAACATTGGGTCCTTCTGAGAATAGTGGGGATGGAAGTAACTCGAAAAACGGCCAGGAATCGTGTGAAAATCTCGTGAACCAGTCGACCCATTGGATCACCCCGCCCAAGCCATATGGCAGTTGTCCATAGTTTCTAGTGCCATACTCTTTATTCCTGGAAATTGTAAGATCTAAACATGAGCATTCAACATTCTTAATTTTTCAAGAGTTTCTGGTATACGAAACAGAAAGCAAAGTCACTTACCTAAAAATTTCAAAGCTCAAAACAATTTGCGACGTTTGGTTTGACGTTCTCTCTGCAGTGCGCAGAACACACCAACAGGCGTAAATAAATAATAAATGGTTTTTTTCAAGAACTCTTTTATTCGGCTTTCGAAAGTTCTATACAGACGTTTCCCAATAATCCTCTACATCGAGAACTTGCCCACTGAGAAACATAGAAAACTAGAATACGGCTTTCTATCGTGGACACAGCCCCTAAAAAGTTTTGAAAAAATCTGCTTATCCCTGGAAGCACACGCGAGAGAACTATGGGACCTCGGCTTGGTACAGAATGTGCATATTATAGAATTCAAGTTCATGAATTCAGGTAAATGTGGTCGAATGTGCTCAAAAAATTCAAAAACTCAAAACTCAAAAAGCTTCTTAAGCTCAAGAAATGATTCTAAACTTTCACGCAAAAAAAATGATTCAAAACTTCGTCAACATCAACGCTTATAGGACTGAAGAGGATGAATGTGTCAGTGTTTCCCTAAGAGAGGTAATGAATTTTGAGAAAAGCAAGAGACACGCTTTCGTTCAGACAGAACTGAAAGACGAAGACGAAGAGGATGAGAAACGTGGCAAGCCGGGTTGAGTGGATCGATAAATGGCATGGCTGGCTTCAGCGGCACTGTGATTTTGCCGCAGTAGCTCCGCAGTAGTACCGCAATCATTGCGGCGCTATTGCGGTATTTGACACAAGTGCGAGCCCACTGCATAGTCATTGCGGTACGACTGCGGAACTATGGGGACTGCGGCACGGTTGCGGTACTACAGTGGTCAGTTCTCTCAGAGTTCCTGGTGATGGTCTGCTTAATTCGCATTCAATCAAAGAGTTTGCTGTCACTTTACCTCACCCTCCACTCTGTTGAAAAATCGTTTTCGTTTCAAGCCTCTAATTTCTTATGTAACACCAACCCTTGACGTCGACTATATATATATATATATATATATATATATATATATATATATATATATATATATATATATATATATATATATATATATATATATATATATATATATATATATATATATATATATATATATATATATATATATATATATATATATATATATATATATATATATATATATATATATATATATATATATATATATATATATATATATATATATATATATATATATATATATATATATATATATATATATATATATATATATATATATATATATACATATGTATGTAGAACACGCGTGTTCAATGACTGTTGTGATGAAGGAAATTACATATTGCATCTCCCAACCGCATGTGAATACTCAAAACTTTCGGAACGTATTATAGGAAGACTTGATTAGCTTGCTTACAAGAATTTGATATTCAAGCATTCAAATTAAAAACGGAAGCAAAATGAAGTTTTTTCCTTAAGTTCATATGCATGTAATTTATATCTGGCGCTGTGACGATCACAGAGGGGGCCGCAGCTTTAACCACCGGGTGGGGGGGGGGGCGAGGGGGCGCAGGCCCCCGGTCCGACATCGTGCCAAAAATTTTCCTCCTACCGTAGCAAGCATTTTTTTTTGCAAAAACGGCTAACTGCTGCAATTTCGCAAAAAAAACCGCAACATAAAAAAGCGCATAAAATTGTCCCTAGATCAGTTTTCCAAGCTTTATCAGATCGCCAAAAGAATAAACTACCTGGTTAGTCCTTCCAGCAGCCAAGTAGTCGATTATGAGCATGTCATTGGGGGCATTGAAAAATCGGAAAACCGCTGTCTGGGCTTAGACGGCCGGAGAGGGCGAAAAAATAATTTCTCTGGATCGGGCTGCTGTAGCGTTTATTTTGAAGAGGTTCATTAAAGAAAGCTGCCGGCCAAGTCCCGGGTCGGTCCGACAATTTTGAGCCGATTACGGCCGGTGTGACTCGACCTATAACGTCCGTTTTCGCTGAAAAATCGTTTGGAAGCATTTTTCGGAAGAGACCACTCAAAGTGGCTCACACAAACGGTTAAGGGGTCTGCAGAGTTGCGCCACGGCGAGTCCCGCTGCGACATGGCAGTGTTGGAAAGTGGGGGGCGCCACGCAGTGGGCGAGGGCGGCGACGTGCCGCGCGAAAGCAGCGACGTGGGTACCTCGCAGAGTGTTTTCGCCGCTGCGACAGCAGCGGCTCCCGGAGCGACGCCGCCAGCGAGCGGCGGCGAGAAATGGTCTGGACCATTTTCATCGTCGGCGAGGAGCGCCGCCATGGATCTTATTAATGAATTTTTCTATTGTTCAGTCATCCACGCAAACTTTTTTTAGTTTTACTCTGACACGTTCCCATAAACACTTGAACATTCTTTCATTTATTCGCTTTGTTTTGTGATCCATTCCATTTCACTCCCGGAATAATTGATTTTATTTCAGTTTTCACTTTCTGTGGGATAATATCGATTCTCACGAGAAATTCCGAATCAACGTTGCTGCTAGATTTCATGTTGCCCGCTGCTGAAAGTGTTTTCGATTTTTTTTTGAAATGACGAAAATCTTCCAGAACACAGAGAAGTCGAGCTAGTTTTGGAAAGCTTTTCAATTCTGGCGTCTTTAAGATTAAAATGTCTGTTCAAATATGGTTTCATGGTGAATCCAAAGAATACATAAAAACGAGCTAGGAAAATAAATACAAAATTTTGAAATCGGCGGAATTCAAATTTTGGCGTGGAATGAACGAGGTTGTACGTAATGGAGGAAAATGGAGAACGACGGCAGGCATCGCTGCCACTCTGCGAGGCATTGGAGTGCGCCGCCGCGTCAGGCTTTGGCCACGCCCCGAACCTCTCGCTCGACGGCGTGCCGCCGGGCGGTGCAACTCTGCAGACCCCTTTAAAGTCACAACCTTGATGGTAGGGGGGGCCGCACCGCGGCTGAGCTACGTCCCCATTGGTGATCACAATTTTTGGAAAATGTCCAAAGTTTTTGCGCCCCTCCTAGTTCTGGAAAAATGGCGGCCGTTCTTGAGGTGAGAATGTTCGAGAAAGGTTTTTTCACACACTCTCGTCCCACCTTCGAAAACTTCAAAAATTTGAAAATTTTTACTTCCTTCCGTTGTCCGGCCGGAAAACACCCGCCTGACCGTGGATATCAAATATAGCAAAATGATCTCTATTCGCGTAGGTTCTCGCTCTGACCGCCTAATGCTCTCTCTCTCTAACAATAAGTCAGCATTCATTATAAATACACTCCGATTCTCATGGAAAAGGAGGAAGAAGACCCAGTTGAGTTTGAGTTTTTATGTGTCTTCCAGTGAACTCGTGTTGTCTCACATCTGTAAAAGACAAGGATTCAAATCCCAGAACAAAAGAGCGGTGTCGTTTTGACAAAAAGCGGGCCGCACACACCCGTTCCCTTGCAGTGGTTCTGGTTGTTTCTTTCGGGTGCGTGTATTTTTTTCATATTTTCTTTTCTCTGCCGTAATGAAGGGAGTGTAAACGGTGTGACGTCTCTGCGGGGTTTAAAGGCAGTGTTCACGATAAAAACCGTATAATAGTTTTTGATGTTTTTGGGTAGGTAAGTCCACTAAGAAGAGATGAATAGGAAAAAACACCACAGAACAATCAAATAAAGGAGAAAAACTGTTCAAAGAAATCTCTGAAAAAATAATTGTGCCTGTTTGTGTATTTCCCCGACGTCAGGTTCGATGCGTTGTACGCAGGGAGATTGCGTACAACGCATCGAACATGACGTCGGGAAAATGGTTTCGCGCTTCAAAATTATTTGGTAGGTGGCTTTGCTTTCTGTTTCTTGCACCAAAAATTCTCTAAAAAATAGGAGAGGTCAATGTACATGCTGGGTCGTTAGAGCCTTCCGCGATGAAGAATATTTGAAAATTCCTTGTCTGTTGTTACAGTAACACGAATCCAGGACATCTGTTATAGGACGTGGGTGGGGTGGCCCAATGGGTCGGCTCGCCCACGAGATTTTCACCCACTTCCCAACCGTTTTTAGTCGCACTTCCGTTCTTAATGTTCTTAGAAGGACCCAAAGCTTACGTTTTAGCCAAAAAAAGGGCAACTTTTTCATCGTGAACACTGGCTTTAAGGTTTTCTACTGTCACGAGTCAGGCGAAGTCAGTAAAAGAGTAAGTAAGGCGTCATGATTCCGTTCAAATGCAATTGAAGGATTCTCAGCAAACAGAAACTGGATCTCTCAAGTTTGTGTTGGATACCGTTTTTGTGTACCGTCAATCACTGGTTCACAGGTAGCCGCGCCGCTGCTATGATGGCTTTATCATAAAAGTCGGGCGGCTGTTTCTGATAAAGCAAAATGGTAGAATTCTAGAAACAACCGCTCCGCTTCTAAGATAGCGTGATAATAGTTCCAACGCGGCATCCTGAAGATAAGATACAAACCATACATCCTAAATCTTTCAACCTGAATAAGAACTTTTGGTTGTATATTGGTCTTGCCTTTTTCGGTTTTCATCTTAGAACTTTTCGTGATGCTAGCGCACTTTTCTTGCGTAACATTAAGCGAATACTTGAATTCGATTTCCTGTCATTGTGCAGCCACGATTGTTTTTTTTTCAGTGCATATTCTGCGGTTTCTCTTCCCATCACTCAAGGCCTGGTGACAGCTGATGTATGGATAGTTAGGTCCGTGGCTTGTTTCCTCGAGAAAAAACCTCGCCAGCCGCGGTTTACATTTAAATGTTTTTTCTTGAGGAAACAAGCCACGGACCTAACCATATGTACTTGCGTTGCAATGAATTCATCCATAGAGAATACCTTTACAAATGTTCGCGGAACATACAGGCCATAAAACGGCCAATGTCTCACCGTCGACTGCGTTCCACGCGCTGCGGGACCGCACGTGCGTCGGAAGCAGACGAGTTTTGGCCGCCGCGCGACGAGTTTCGGCCGCCGCGCTGTGGCCGAAACGTCGCGCGGCGGCCAAAACCCGTCTGCTTCCGACGCGCGTGCGGTCGCGCAGCGCGTGGTACGCAGTCGACGGTGAGACATTGGCCGTTTTATGGCCTGTAAGAGGCATCAGGAGTTTAGGAACATTGCATTTCGATGAACTTACAGAGATTCCGGATTTGCGTATAGAAGCTAGCCGCTTACTGGTACATCAGATTTTCGGACATTACCATCATCATTTTTTGTGAAACTGCCTGGCAAATATTCTATTTTGATTATGGAGCTTTTGCAATGGATAGAAGTCAACTCTTTCATCACAATTTTCTGGCTGATCGTCCTATTATAATCTGTTTTCAAAAAGGTTAAAGGCAGTGTTCACGATAAATTTCACTTCCGATATCTCCACTGCTTACGGAAGGTCTGGTGCCCTATATAGCAAGGCATGGTTAAAAAGGACACGAACGACGCGTTTTTGAGCAAGAATAGGCCCTCTTTTTAAGTTGATTTTTGAGCGTGGAGGAATTGACCGCTAGAAGGATGATACCTATCAGTGCAATGAAGCGATCAGCTCACTTATCACCACTTTCTTCACTTGATCATCCCTGTAATCTGATTCTTCATTTGTTCATTCCGAGGGGGCGGATCTGGGGCACCAGGCGTATCTGGGGCACCAAAACGCTTGTTTGCAGCCGTCATTTTGCCGCTCCTGGCTCGTTTTCTACCGTTCTTTCGACACTGGGAGCCTAGGATCCTTGTCGCCTATCATTTCACTGTGGAAAGTCAACGAGGATGATCCATCTTGACGGTATAGTTCGCCTTTGCACAAACTCAGGGAGCACATAGTATAACATACGTGCACCGAGTTTGCGCTCACACAAACTCCATTATCGAGAGGGAACCAAAATGGTAGGCCCAAGCCGTGCAGACAGTCGGTCTAATAGTAAGGCCGTTGCATACTCCAACGGGCAGGTCGCACCGCAGTCATAGGGAATGAAGGGCTATCATAGAGTCCAGTATGGAGGCGCACCTCGCTATGCCCGACTATGCATTAGAGTGTTGCCCGAATATTCGTTTATTCGAATAATATTCGAATAATTCGAATATTCAAAGAAGTGGATTATTCGGGTTATTCGAATAATCGAATATTCAAAGAAGTGGAATATTCGTTTATTCGAATATTCGAATATTCAAAGACGTGAAATATTCGGTTAGTTCGAATATTAGGCACGAATAGTTTGAATGTTCGACAAGATCGCACTCCATTTTGCCCTGATTTTACATTTCAAACATCTTAGCGTTATGACTCGTAATACCTCACAATTCTTCAGTACCTCATAAATATATAGTTATAGCAAGTATTTACAACATATTGAATCGCTCGTAGGATTTTGTCAAAACGCTAGAAATCCCAATTTCACCTTCAGTTATAGAGAAAAGTTTAAATCTCGAGCGACGCATAAGTATAGCAACACTTGAGCAAAATAGCAATTTCTCACGATGATGGGCAGAATGAGCCATTTTCATGTGTATTTTCATCCAACTATTTCGAGGTGATGCTATTTGTCTACTTTCCCGGTGGACTTCACCTAAATTCTGACGGAAAAGTCTAAGTTTTCTCCTTCCATAATGCTGGACTTGGAATTCGATGGTTTCCAGCCACCTAGGACGACCAGCTGGATGTAGTTTCAAGTTCGTGCCAGATCCGTCTGTTGTCGCCCAGACGTCTCATGGAACTGGGAAGCGAGATATGTATTACACGGCGAGTTCCCAGTGACATAGTGTCGATTTCAACTACTAACTTCGAATTGTCGCTGAGTTTTTTCGAATTGTCGCTGAGATTCCGGTGTAGGGCACGGTTAAGCAGCACTAGGAAGTTCGCCATGGCATAAACCGCACATAACTCAACTGAACTCAACTAAGCTAAACCAAACTAGACCAAAGCAGACCACATATTTGACGGCTATTTCGCGGCCATTACTCGGGAAAAAGGCATTTTGCATCTATTTCGCGGCTATTTCTCGGCCAAAACTCAGAGTACACGCTCGTAAACGTGGTTGAGATAACTGCGGAAATATAATGGTATGGCTCAGAACACAACACCTACTCATTTTGAAGCGTCAAAAACGACCCAAAGTGACGCTTCACGACTGAGGAGTCAGCCCCGCACCTATATCTGCCCGCCCCTGTATTTGCGCCCTCCTAAACAGGGGTGCTGGTCAATTTCCACCGTCGGCGACGTTTGTGGGTGGTACAATAGGTACAATAGGTAATGCAGGGGGCGGGCAGATACAGGTGCGAGGCCGACTCCTTAGTCGTGTAACGTCACTTTGGGTCGTTTTTGACGCTTCAAAATGCGTAGGCGTTGTGTTTTGAGCCATACCATTCAATTTACGTAAGCTCTGGTACCGTCGTAGTGACCTGTTGATTTCGATTATCACCAGCAGCGGAGCGGTAGGCATCGGTGAAATATAACTAGTGATGAGCAGGTTTCGACGAAAAAGCCACCGCTCCGCGCTGTGATAACCGAAAACATGAGTTCACTTGGAATGAAACAGAGTCTAGTTAGTATCTCAACCACGTTCACGAGCGTGTATTCTGAATTTAAGTGACAAGAGTGCGGCCGGTTCAATTACCTAAGTATGCGGTACATTGACCCCGCCCAGCAACTGGAAGCCCTGCCCATTCGGGGGCGGCCTCAGTGGAGGTTGGGCGACCCAGCCGCGACGCGTGGGTGTGCCGACCACGCCGCGTGTCGGTGTGCCGACCGCGACGCGTGTCGGTGTGCCGACCGCGATGCGTGTCGGTGCAAAGTAGTTCCTAAGCCAGATAAAAGTCTTGCCGGATGTGAACCGCTGCTGAATAGGCGGCTAAACGCGACACGTCCAAATGTCAACAGCCTGACAACAGGCGGACGTCGCTGGGCAACGGACAGGTTTCAGGCTTACAATGCAAGCGATTTGAGTTGTAAAGAGGATGCAGTTTATGAAATGACAACTTATGAACCTGTTGTCGGTGCCCCAGTTAGCCTGAGTGGATTGAATGGGATAGCACGCAATAGAGTGTTGCCCGAAACTTTGTTTATTCGAATATTATTCGAATATTCAAAGAAGTGGAGTATTCGGTTTATTTGAATAATCGAATGTTCGAAGAAGTGGATTATTCGAATTATTCGTTTATTCGAATATTCAAACAAATTTATTCGTTCCAACACTCTACTATGCATACGCCTTTGGCTCTCGTTCGTACCTTCCGCGGCAGCGCGTATCACGCATGACAATTTTCAGTCGATATGGATCGCCAGCATTGACTCGCGTCACTTCTTTGAAAGTATGAACCCAGCCTTAGGCTTTGTTTGTAGTTGTGCCTCTCAGCGGATTTGCAGTCGTATAATATCGGTCGTGCTATACCGCGTGATCAAAAATATAGAATGATACTGCGCTGTCTATTTCTGAGGTGGAACGGTGAACGAACCTTCTGGCCGCTCTCCGTACCGCGATCCAACTCTGCTCACGGCGTTCTACGTCCGGTGCTCCAGAAATTTCTTTTATATTCCCTGATTATCCGACAGAGAATTTTGAGCTGAGAAAAGCGCTGTCACTATAATTGTTCAGAAACCGCTGCAAAAAAGTTGTTACCACTCGAGATTCGCCTTAATTTGACCGCCAAAGATTTGATGAATGAGCTGTCCCCCAACGATGGATCTGTCGTCACTCGCATCTGTTTGACGGAAGATAAGAGAATGAAGAGCACGACCAGACAAAAAAGTGAAAATCTCTAATGTTGATTGAGATCTACGGCACGTCTTGCCCAAATCTTGTGCAGAGGGGCGGGGCCCTTGGTTTCCTTTTATACTTCGATAATTTGGATGGATCGGGCTGTTGGATTTGGATGGTCTTTTGTGTGGAGGGTCCACTTCACAATGAGATGATAAGCTCAGAAGTCATACATGAGGGTGCACTATACCTGTGAACATGATAAAGTTGGCTGCACACGTGTTTTGACAGGAGTTCGCTCGTCAAATACACGTTTACATGACTTTTCTCACCATTTTGAGATTGGCCTGACAATGAGAAAATTCGATGAACTCATCCTTCCTGTCGCCCCTCCTTCTTGAAAATACATTTTTCTGAAGTGTTTCGAATCCTCCACGCTCTACGTATTTCATAGTTGAACTGATGTCGAATATCGAAATTAAGTTCTAGTGTTTACGCTTGTCGCTTCCTCGGTTTCTGTGTAATCTGGACAAAATTGGGATCCATTTTTTGGTACCCAACGTTTTTTGCATCTCGACACTTCCAAGGACCACAAGAGAACAGAGACCTTTAACAATTGAGAGACGGCGTGTCCACACTGCGCACCCACGCCATGAACTGGACTTTTGTCGTTTCTTCAAAAAGATGAGATTCCTTTTCATTGTACTCTGCCAATTCGAGACTTGATGCCTCAGCGAAAGAGACTTGATGCTCATGTACAAGTCGGCATGAAGTCTTAATTTGCCGCCTTAAATTCACTGTATGGGTGAATTTGCCGCTAAGATAGGTAAGAATGGGGTGAATATCCCGTGAAAATGGTGCGAACTGGCAGCGAGAGAGGGTCCAATTTACCGCAAAAATGAGGTGAATTTACCTTGAGAAATGGGTGAGTTTACATCGAAAATTTCATGAATTTGAAGGTCCACAGCCCAGGATGCCCCGCCTTGTCCGCAACATGGGCGTTATCTTCACCGAGGTCTGCGGTGAGGAGTCACCCTATGCGGACCACGGCGTAACTCGCCCCCCCCCGCGCCGTGAGGATACCCACTGTATCCTGCCAGCAGCCAAAATTATGCTGGCCTCCGGAGGGTGACTCTAAGTCACCTTTCAGGGCCGGCATCAGAATGCCGAATGAGGACTCTAGTGAGATGAGGCGGCTTTTATACCGGCTGTGCTCATGGTAAACACATCGAGACGTGATAAATTGTTTTATCATGTTTTCGCTGAGATTTTTTCACTTGTTTAGAAATTTCTGAAATGCCAGGAACGGCGGTGATTTCACCCTTTGCGCTGATTGATATCCAGCCGCTCAACAACTCATATGCATTAACATGTTAGCGCTGGCGGCATTTTCACGCTTTGCGCTAACTGATATCCAACCGCTCAGCAATTTCACCCTTTGCGCGGATAAGCTTTGATGACGGCGCTAAAGGTGAATTTGATGCCTAATGATAACAGAGCGTGATAAAGGCCGCTTTCCCCGAAGCATCAAGTATCGAATTGGCAGAGTAGCTGGAAGACCCGTACTAAATAGAATTCATATATATATATATATATATATATATATATATATATATATATATATATATATATATATATATATATATATATATATATATATATATATATATATATATATATATATATATATATATATATATATATATATATATATATATATATATATATATATATATATATATTACTGGTTTACAGACATGAGGCACCTTGAGTTCCTTTTATGTATTGTCATTCATATCGAAAATCTCGGTTTTAGAACCGACTGAAATATTGGCCGTGGAGCGCGCTGTCGGCTGCACAAATTAGCCGTGCGACGAGCGGTTTCCTCAGTGTTAAGGAGCCATTTCACTATTGATGGCCCCTATAACATTGTTCACTCGCGTGCGTACGCGTCATGGGCCGTTGTGTGTCCCGCGCGCGACGAACGTGGAAAACCCACCATCACAACGAAAAATTTCGAGCACCTTATCGAGAAAACGGTCATTGTTGAGGACATGAAGTGAGAACGGGGAAGTAAATAATGCGCCAGAACATGCCAATTAATTTGATTCCACATGACTGCTGGGTCGCCGCGCGCGACGCTCATTGAACGCTAGGTAACACGCTTGTGTGGGCGATGTCTGCAGGAACTAATTCGGTCAAAAATCTAACTGCACCACTTTACAATAAGTCGTAATGTATACTACTCGCGACGAGCGGCGCGACACAGTGTCAGCCATCCATATCGACCGAAACTCGATTTCTATCGTGTTCGCCTTTGCGCGAAATATGCACCGGGTTTTATAAAGGCGGCGAACCTGTTTGTGAACGGTAAATAACATGTCAATTTTTTGAAAATTTCTTACAAGTATTCGAGATGAAAAAAAAATAATACCGCAGTGTCTCCAATTCCTTTCCGCAATTCGAGGTTTTTTTTTCTGAAATCAAAAGACGAAATTCGAATGTATGTAAATCGTGGATCGGAAATCAGATTTAGACTTGTTCCTCTTCCGATGTTTATCTATGAAAATGTATTTGGTTAATTTCCTGCAAGTTCTGTTGCCTCGACTATTGCGATTCTGAGATTTTGGCTTATAGCTGTAAGCATTTGTTCATATGGTGAAGAGCATATTTGATATTCTCAGGTATGTATGGCTTTAGCTCTAGCAATAACTCTGGAACAACTGTCTTCGGTATTTCTGTGCCTGCATATTCCCCGCTGTTTTTTTTTCAGTTTGAAGTGATTCCGCTCCATCAAATATTCCGTCAGTTATGTGTTAGGCCCTAGTTATACATCTGCGTTTCGCTGCTGCTGGTTTTTGCGGGACGTCTGCGATTGGTCAGATTTCGAAATTGACCAATAACAGACATGCCGCGGAAGCCAGCGGCGGCGAAACGCTGGTGTATAACTAGGGCCTTAGCCGACGGGATTCGTCCACGTCGTCGCTCCTGTTTACCATCTGCTTTTGTTCGGCTTTTATTTTTCCAAAGCTGCTCTCCGTAGATGTTCTCCATCCAAAAAACTATTGTTGAGTAACTCTTCAGCGTAGTGTCGATTCAGAACTTTTCAGTGATATACAATTGTCATCTTGCATGGAAATTTCTTGGCTTTGTATTGTGGGAAACCTCATAATACCTTTCAAGTTCAAGGCACGATACCGCTCATAGGATTTGGCCAGGCAACGCGCGAGGGCGCATTTTGCTTCTTTAGCGTGCTTTTTTAATAACCGTTCAACTTCAATAATTACTCAGACTTGAAAAGTTGTTCAGCAACCAGGTATGGGGGGGGGTATTCAAAAATCTAGCGCTTGCTGGGGTTTAGATTTTCAAAAATTCGGATTGTATTTCGCGGTTCCCTATGCAATACACGTAGCGCTGTGCAGCCGTATAATGTATCCTTAGTTGTCGGCACACTTATTGTTAGTTGTAGAATTTCACCCCAGAATTGTTCGTTCAGACCTAAACCCGAACAATACTTAAACCGTTGAATAGCCTCTCTCATCGGGATTTTAAAGACACAGTCCAACATCAGAGGTTAGCTTTTGGCATTTTATTCCGACCGCCGTGTATGGCAACACTGCCAAGCGCGTGATCCCTGTTCGCTCAAATAAGCGAGAAAAGTTACAGGATTCATTAGTTCCGCCTCCGATATAGCAGCCATTCCCCCCTCCCTCTTCCGGGTTTTCGGTCTGAATAGGGAACAGAGTCAAGCGGTTGCTGTCCCGCAGGACAATGGGGGGTGATCTGGAATTTTTCCGTAACATGGAAATTTGGGGAGGGGCGCGTATGGTTAGGTCCGTGGCTTGTTTCCTCAAGAAAAAACATTTAAATTCAAATCGCGGCTGGCGCGGCGGCTGGCTGGTAATTTTCATCCAGCCGCTGGTGAGATTCAAACCGCCGCGCCAGCCGCGGTTTGGATGTTTTCTTTCTCCCACCAAGCCACGGACGTGACCATAAAAGTTGGGGCTAAAAATGAAAACTCTTCCTGATTCTCGTCAGTGGGTTAGAGGTGATTGCAGAAAATGTAGTGTAGATTCGATTATGAAGAAGCAAAATAGAATTACACAGAAAAATATTCGAAAAATTCTGGACTGAAAGAAAAGGTTCAACATTGGGGGTACGTTAAAATTTCCGCCATTTTTCACAAATTTCAGTCACCTGTCCTCAGTTTCCGGGTGAAATTTATCTCCGTTTGTAGTGTGCGTCTGCGCGCGCTAGCTGCGTCTCCTTTTCCGCATAATTTCTCGCTGTCTCTCCCCTCGCTCTGCACAAGCGGGTGGAGGAACAGAGTAAATTTGACTCTGAAACAGAGGATGTGTATGCTGCACTTATTCTCCTCGAGGTCTGGGATAACGGTCTGCCTGGCCCTAATATGTAGGGACCAGACGCAATGTACAGTGTATGCTAATGGCGCAAAAAAACAGGCCCGAGACTCTTCATTCACGAAGTTCTTACCGTACAAATTCACAATCTTCAAGGGACCTTAACTCCTCATACACTGGAGGGGGCTAGCGCAGCTCTTCAGGGGGGCAACCCTCCGGGCACCGGCGCTTGCCCCCCCAATCGGGGGGGGGCTACCGCCGGAGTGACAATTTGGCTTGATCGGAGCCCCCCGTCACTGCCCTGAAGCCCCCCTGTGACTGCCCTGAAGCCCCCTGTGACTGCCCTGAAGCCCCCTGTGACTGCCCTGAAGCCCCCTGTGACTGCCCTGAAGCCCCCTGTGACTGCCCTGAAGCCCCCTGTGACTGCCCTGAAGCCCCCTGTCACTGCCTTGAAGGCCCCCATCACTGCCCCGGAGCCATGACGTCACGGCTCCGGAGCAGTGACGTCACGACACCGGAGCAGTGATGTCACACTCCCCCCCCCCCGGAAAGCGTCTCCGCTTTCCTCCAAAAATATCCCTTTCTGACAGTGACTCGAAGTCGCCGTCCAGGGTCGGCCCTGTTGGGCCGAATGCGGCTCTCCATGAGGTGAGGCGCGTTTTATACCGGACGAGCACGTGATAGATGCCTTCTCTGGCCTCTATTGTCGTAAACTACCTTCTACGACTTCTTCCCATCTTTTCCCTCTCTTCCTCTCGGGGGCAAGCGCCGGAGGAGAGCAGGGCCTCCCTGAAGCCCCCTCGGGGAGGCCTGCGCTGTCGCTCCCCAAGTCGAAAACGGGCTCTATTGTCCGGCGCTTGCCCCCGCAGAGTCTGAGTCCCTTTGTAGTGGGTTGTGGGCGATTCTGGACTCATACACTGGAGGGGGCTAGCGCAGCTCTTCAGGGGGGCAACCCTCCGGGCACCGGCGCTTGCCCCCCCCCAATCGGGGGGCTACCGCCGGAGTGACAATTTGGCTTGATCGGAGCCCCCCCGTCACTGCCCTGAAGCCCCCCTGTCACTGCCCTGAAGCCCCCTGTGACTGCCCTGAAGCCCCCTGTGACTGCCCTGAAGCCCCCTGTCACTGCCTTGAAGCCCCCCCATCACTGCCCCGGAGCCATGACGTCACGGCTCCAGAGCAGTGACGTCACCCTCCCCCCCCGGAAAGCGTCTCCGCTTTCCTCCAAAAATATCCCTTTCTGACAGTGACTCGAAGTCGCCGTCCAGGGCCGGCCCTGTTGGGCCGAATGCGGCTCTCCATGAGGTGAGGCGCCTTTTATACCGGTCGAGCACGTGATAGATGCCTTCTCTGGTCTCTATTGTCGTAAACTACCTTCTACGACTTCTTCCCATCTTTTCCCTCTCTTCCTCATGGGGGGACAAGCGCCGGAGGAGAGCAGGGGCCTCCCCTGAAGCCCCCCTTGGGGGAGGCCTGCGCTGTCGCTCCCCCAAGTTGAAAACGGGCTCTATTGTCCGGCGCTTACCCCCCCCCCCCGCAGAGTCTGAGGAGGCACCACTGTGATAAGCGCGAATTTGTCCCAGAGGCGAACAGGAGAATCGGAAATCCATTCTGAGTTTGGGCTGTGCCTTTAAACAGTTTTTCGAATTCGAAAAAAAAACAATTCGAGAGGAGTTATTGGCATCATTCTCCAATCTGTTGGCTACTTGCGTGTCCTTGATTTTTGGCTAAGGACCGCTTAATATTTTCAGTAAATCCTGTTTATCACTCTTCTGAAGTTTCATTGAAAACTTCGGATGTAAATTGGAGGGAAATTCGCTAAATTCCTGCAACTTATGTATAGTACACACGTGTTGGTTAAACCCCACGGAGTTTATCTACTTTCTCATATCTGGAGCTGTTGCGGGTGCAATTTTTTCTTCGGTGCAAGCAGTCCTCTTTGAAGGTGCCGAACGATTGTTCCAATTTTGAAAATGCCCACTCCGTTTCGAGGCCGATTTTCTCCTATCAATTAGTGTCAAGAGACGTGCTCTGTTTGCGTTTCTCGTCCCAGTGTTGGCCCAGCATGACTGTCTAAATAATGAATCCTTATCCATAGCCGGATCCGCCACTGATTTCGCAATTCTCATCAAATTGCCATGGCTACCTCACAACACAACACTTCTAACCTCCGTACTTGTCCTACTCGACAAATGCTGTTGTGTTCCTCTTATCTGACCGCGACTGGAACGGTCTCTGATTAGACAGTGTCATAAGTAGATCTGTTCTAGCATTGAGCAGTTCTGCGGTCCAATCGCCTTCATGCCTCTACAGTTTTCAGTTACAGACAGAGCTTCTCATTTTTATAGAGCCATCCCTGAATATGAAGGTTTCGCATAACTTCTTTGGTAACCATGAATTGTGGATTCTTTGTTACGGTTACTGCTCAGAAACGACAAGTGGTGGCTGTCGAGAAAGTTCTGGTATTCATCCAAGACATTTTGGAAATGCCCATCGGGGGACTCATTACAGAACGTCCCCAAGGTTACTAAATACCTATTATGATTACACTGCCGAACTCGCGTCAACCGGAGACCAAAGGGTTCTTCATCAGGTGGCCCCAGTGGCTGTGAAATCCACCTCCTGGTCTACCATTCATTCGAATCTTTGTTTTCGCTAATTTGGGTCTAAAGAGATTTGAAGACTCAGTGCTTCTGCCGAATGAATTGTTTTCTGAATTGTTCGCTTTTTTCACACTGTTAGCCATCATTGAAAGCATTCATGTATATGGACAATAAAAATGAATTCTTGAACTCATAAAGGCCTCGTGCGACATAATTGCCCGTGCGGTCGTTACGTATAATGGAGCCTCATGTCTTTCTGCCCTATTTTCCCCAACCATTACTTTTTTTGCTGTCATCGTGGATTGTCTGCCAGGACCACTGGTCATGATCATTCCCTTTAAAGTATGCCGAGCTCTGAAACGGCCGCTACAAGCCTGTGATTAGCGATATCTGCTCGAAACCCAATGAACCCGATATTAACTCCCTTGTATCGAATAGAGATGAAACTCTCAAAATATTTTGCTTTCAGTGCATCAATCCTCTTAATTTAGAAGGAATTCAAAACTTCCATAGAATTGAACCTTTTTGCCATGTGAATCTCTAAATCTCTATCATTTCAGCTCGATTTTAATACTATACTTTATTACCTCTTATTCTAAATTTATTTAGCTCAATAAAGTGTTACTGAGTTCTGGAAAACTCGTATGCATGCATTCAATGTCAACTGTAGGGAAAGTAAATGATCTCTTTATTTCCGGCTGAAAAAGATACCCGTATAAAACCCGTTTTCTGTCGTTTTAGTCTCTTTTGAAATACCAAATGGTACACTGGGAAAACGCAGCATACATTTTTGTCATTTTATTCATCCTTCACAACTTTTAGTAGGACGCTAATCGGGACTTCGCAGGTATCGAAATACCTTCCCTAGTGAGAGGAACACGAAATTTCTTTTAGGAATTCAGTCCGTCAATTTGGAAGTGAGCTATGGCGATGCGGCGCTTTGTGCGTGCAAATGACCGGGCGAAACGCTTTTTTTTGTAAAAAATTTGCACGGTACTGCATAGCGGCTATAGTTCTGCCACTCGAATAGATTCGAATCGATATATTCGAATACTTGCTACTCGAATGCGTATTCATTATCGGAATTTCTAAAATCGCACCATTCGAATACTATGTATTCAAATATCGGACCTCAAAAAAGGGGGGTATTCGTATCCATTCAATTTTCGGACCCCTAAAAAAGGGGGTATTCGAATCTATTGATTTATCGAAGCCTACTATTCGAATATTCATTCGAATAGTTATAATTTGGAAAGGTTTCGAATAGATTTGCCCCGTTGCCGCTATTTATGGTGTGCGGTAGATGACCGTGAATTCCATTGGTAGGTATGACCACGTCGAAGGATTTCGAAATCGCGCCGCAATTCAAAAATTGGGGTCTTCATCGTAGCGTGGCGGCTCGATTTCGAAACATTTCGGCGTCTATTTCAGCGGCGCGCGGTGAGCTTCTTCCCAATAATTTCACTTAGAGCATTGGCATACTTCAGCGACGGACACGGCGACGGAGTTGTCGCCGCTGCGTGAATTCCAACGCGCTTTTGCGTACCTGCATTTCTGCATAGTCACATTTGCTGACCAATTAATGGATTCCCATTTTGTTCCTCGTGTATGAAGCACATGTCTGCAATAGATATTCATTCCAGATTTAGAGAAAAAGGTTCCGATTTAACATGGTACTCCGATGTAACTCCTCATATCATAAATGTCAAAAAGATTCAAGCAAGACGGAAAATGTGCCCAAGTGAGAAAAAATTATGCAACGAGAACTGTACGACCTGGAAATATGCCTAGAAATGGTAGGAAAGGTGTATAAAATGCTGATTAAATGACTACTCTGAGAAAGTTTGCATTGACAGTGGCGGGACGGCACTGCAAGCCGGGACTGTGCCGGGCCGATGTAGCAGCGGCACAGCCTTCCGGGCCCGTGCCGCGACACTGTAGCAACGGCTCCAGAATTTTGGAAGATTCCTTCTTGTCCGTAATAGAACAGCAGCGGCACCGCAATCATGAACAGTACCGCGATAGCGAAGCGTGGGCCTCGCAACAGTTTTGGGCCGGCTCCGCGATATCGCCGCAACGCCACCGCTACAGTGGCAGACATGAAAAAAATGGTAAAGCGAATGGTCACGTCCTGATGTGTTTATCGCATGCACAGCCGGTATAGAAGGTGCCTCATATCGCTCTAGTCCTCATTCGGCATTTTGATGCCGGCCCTGGAAGGTGACTTCGAGTCCCTCTCCGGACGCCAGCATACTTTTGACCGCTGAGGGATAGGGGATCCCACGGCTGGGGGGTGGGGCGGTTCTCGCCGCGGTCCGCAGGGAGGGTGGTTTCTCACCGCAGACCTCGGCGAAGGTTAAGCCCTTGTCCGTACATAGGCGGGGCTTTCTCTGGGGGGGGGGGCAGCCAGATTTAGGCACCGTCGCAGCTCGGTTCAGGCACCGTCGAGATAGGGTTGAGGTAATTCCAGACCGGGTTTGGGAGCCGTCGCGTCCTGGTTAAGACACCGACGCGGGGTTGATGCAATGGCATAGCTGGTGGAGGGACTCTGGATAGACACTACCCTGCAGGCACCGATTAGGAGCCTTCAAGGCAGGGTTCGTCTGCCGCCGGGGCAAATTTTCTCAGAGTTGCGTGCAATTTGCATTCGCACGACGTCGATACTGGCATAATTGATCATTCATTGACGCTACCTCCTTAGACATGTTGAAAAAGTCTGAGAGGAAACAAAAAATAGACTTCTCAGGGAAATAATCGGGACCCAGCGACATCACGTCGCTGTGCTGCGCACAGCGACGGGCTGTCGCCACGGCCATGGAGTATACCATGGCTACGCCACTCAAAACTATAAGGTCGGTATCATACTTCTCGCGAACAGCGACCGTGCATCTCAGGCATATCGATTTTCGGTCGATATTAATGGTAAACATTGCGTCGCGTCGCTCGTCGTCAGAAGTATGATCCCGGACTAACACCCCTCACCGACCCGTCGCAGCGACGGGTGCGTACAGACTGTTCTCACGGCCGACCCTGCTGTAGTGCTGGTGCTGGTCCTGACACGATGAGGGATAGTTGGCGAAACCCGTCGCTGCAGCGGCGAGAAAGTATACTAATGCCTTTAACATCCTGCCTTCTTAGGCCCTAGTTATACACCAGCGGAATGAAAACGTCTCGCGATGACATTGCCGCCGCTTGCTGCGTTAATCAGGGACTCGTCTGCAATGTTGCGTCTTTGGCGTCTTTGACGCAATACTGCAGACAAAAATTTTTTAAATGTTTTTTTATCGATTTTTTCGCTTCTGACACTTTTTAATTGCAGAATATCACTAATAACCAATTCCGCTCGTCTTAACAGTGCTCGTTATGTTGTTTTGGTAATGGTTTAACAATTTTAAATCTGAAAAATAATCAGCTGGTGGAAATTGGCAAATTTCCAACAGGGCAGGTCCCGCAAGGATACAGTATACGGCGCCGCGGCGTGTATAACTGCTCTGTGCGGCCTTCCAGCGCGTTTTTCTGCGACCACTGTTCCTTTCGGCATGCCTGAGCACAGTTAGGGCGCATTTAAGTGATAGTTGTCTTGCTATTTCCGCAGCGTCCAGCCAGTGTATAACTAGGGCCTTAGAACAGCAAAGGAACTAGGCACCAGTAGCCTTTTGCAAACGCACAGATACTCCAATCCCCTCTGATTGTGAAAAAAATACGCCTTGTTTTCCGAGAAAATACGCCTTGTTTTCCGAGGGCCGAGGAAAGGTGAGTTTGAACCCCTGTTCTCTAGTGTTAGAACGTCTCAAGCTGAAGAATTCAGATAGTTTAGGTCCCACTAAACCGCTCATCATAAACCAAAAATGAAACATTTCTTCCCCTACGGAGAGCAGGTGTGTCCAGTTGTGGTCTTTTATTTCTGAGAAAACTCCTAGGAATATTCGCGTACGTGAATCCAAGTGCTCGAATAGAGATTTTCTGCGTGAAACTATTTTGTACCCTTTCCAAAACATCTACAATCTGCCGTTTGCAGGGCGCGAAAACGCAGGTACCATACTCCAACATTGAGCGAACGTAAATTTTACAGGCCTTGATCAGCAACTGTGGATCTTCTGATCTCAAAGGCAGGGTCCGGGCAGAATTTTGGTTTCGAGGTTTCACGCTGAATCGGAGCGTATGGTACAGAAGGAGCGGACATTGCTCACCGTGTGTTCCGCGTCTCGGTCGGTGAGCGTCGCGCACGACGGATAGGGCGGCGACGCGACATCTAAGCTTTTATGTAAACTGGCATGTCCTGAAGCATTATTTACTTTGCTGCGTTCATTTTATGTCACTAACGATGACCGTTTCGCCGTATATGGAGCTGATAACTCTTCTAAGCGATGGCGGCTTTTCCGCGTTGGCCGCGCGCGTGACACTCACCGGACCGTAACGCGTGCGCACGCAGTTTACTTCGAAGTACAAGATCCACTCTTAGCTCACCTGGCCTGTTTTCAGTCTGTCGCTTTGAAATTATTCGAAAAATTACTCGAATATATTCGAATCGGTTTTATTCGAATCTATTCAAAATTCGGACCTTGAAGAAAGAGGGTCCTTCGAATACATATATTCGAAAATCGAACCTTATAAAAAGAGGCCATTTGAATATATTCAAAAATCGGACGTCAAAAAAAGGGGGTATTCGAATCTATTCAAAAATCGGAAGTTAAGAAAAGGGGGTCATTCGAATCTATTCGATATTTAGTCTTTCCGTCCAGGGCACAACTATAATAGCGGCATAGACGCCACTAACGCCCAATACTGAAGAATTGTGATCGACACAAATAGGGGCGGAAGTATGTACATAGTTTTGTGAGGAGGGCCGTGGTGAGCCTACAGAAAAGGACCGTGATTTGCATTGTCAAGGCCGCCGAAATGAACTTTTAGAGGATCCTGTTTGGAGCGTCTTGCCTCGACTCATGAATTACATTTATCGTTCTCTTGCCGAATCTCGCCACAC
Source organism: Aplectana chamaeleonis (assembly GCA_029168955.1). Classification (NCBI taxonomy): domain Eukaryota; kingdom Metazoa; phylum Nematoda; class Chromadorea; order Rhabditida; family Cosmocercidae; genus Aplectana; species Aplectana chamaeleonis. The sequence continues at coordinate 75,515 of JAPDOI010000387.1, read as the reverse complement.
ATCTACACCCTCTCTCACTCGAAACACCTGGCCTATTCGGTTGCCTCTTTTCAGTTGATAATGTTCACGGGACACCTGGAGGTTACGAAATCTCTTCTTGCCCTTTCCCATTCCTTTATTAATGGTCCATCTGCGATTGTACTTCATTGAACTACGCATTTCTTGATTGTTCTCCATTTTCTGCCTTTCTAACGATTGCAGACAAAAACAGACGGCAAAGAGAGGCTCTGTTTCCTGCCATAGTTGTCCGCGGAAACGCGCTCGATAGTTTTTTTGGACGAGAAGCTGTTCATGCATGTTCAGGCATTTATGACAATATCGTACAAAAACTCGCTCTCCAAGTCACGACCCATCCAGCGTTACATATGCGCGATGGTTACTTCGAGGAAATGGGGCCAGGCTACATATGTGTCCCTATCCATTGGAAATGCGTAAAACAATAGTCCCCGTTCATCGGAGAATGGCCCGGCCACGTCCTCTCAACCTATATTCTTCCTTCCCATTTCTATATTCCCCTACATTTAGTGAACACAATCCTAACAATACTCCCACTCTATCCGAATTTCTGAAGCAAGGGAAGCATTTTTTCTGTTTACGGATAACGCGAAAGAGTTGCGAATGGTTTGTACTGCAAGCGAAAGGGCAGTGTCATCAATCGCTATCATTTGTTGACTTTGGGCATCGATCACTTACGGATTAATTTGTTTTCATGTCACAAAAGACACAAAAACACAAAATATTCCCCTATGATTAACAGTTCAGTCAAAGCTTCATCGAATATTTCTTTGCAATCGCTCCAGCCGGGAAGCGGCTGGAGAGGTTTGGTTTTGCCCGGGACTTGTGATCACTTAGAATTCTGTAAAGTAGTTAATAAAACCTGTTAAACAAATTCTCCAGAGATTTCCATCGGGATATAGGTGAGAGGGTCCAGGAGGCACATGCTGAGAAAATTTGAGCCAAATCGGTTCAAAACTAACAAAGTTAGATCGGCGATACCTTAGCAAAAATTCTTGTTGTGCGTGTAACTCGTTGCTGCTTCCTGCTTCCTGCTTCGCTCCTTGTGCGTTGCGCACCCTTAGTAGTGGCCACTGGCAATGGTCGCAGGCGATCAGTTGGGCAGGCATGTAAGTTGGTATGTGGACAGATAAGCGGGCTGGTGAGTAGGTAGACAATGAGTACTTACTGTTTAACATTAACTAATTAACCTTTTACTACTTATCATATCAAGTGATATTATCAGTTGGTAGGCCAAATCGCTAAAACACGTCGTAGGCTGTACTTTTCGATGGGAAGGGACAAGGGAAGTGACTAACAAGTTTATTACTTACTGTTTAACATTAACTACTTCACTTATTACTGCTTATCATATCAAGTGATATTATCAGTTGGCAGATGAAATCGCTAAAACACGTACTTTTTCGTAGGGAAGGGACAGGGGAAGTGACTAACAAGTTTGTTACTTACTGCTTGACATTAACTACTTCACTTATTACTGCTTATCATATCAAGTGATGTTATCAGTTGGTAGATCAAATCGCTAAAACACGTCGTAGGCTGTACTTTTCGATGGGAAGGGACAAGGAAAGTGACTATCAAGTTTGTTACTTACTGTTTAACATTAACTACATCACCTACTACTGCTTATCATATCAAGTGATATTATCAGTTGGCAGATGAAATCGCTAAAACACGTACTTTTTCGTAGGGAAGGGACAGGGGAAGTGACTAACAAGTTTGTTACTTACTGCTTGACATTAACTACTTCACTTATTACTGCTTATCATATCAAGTGATGTTATCAGTTGGTAGATCAAATCGCTAAAACACGTCGTAGGCTGTACTTTTCGATGGGAAGGGACAAGGAAAGTGACTATCAAGTTTGTTACTTACTGTTTAACATTAACTACTTCACTTATTACAGCTTATCATATCAAGTGATATTATCAGCTGGCAGATGAAATCGCTAAAACACGTACTTTTTCGTAGGGAAGGGACAAGGAAAGTGACTAACAAGTTTGTTACTTACTGTTTAACATTAACTACTTCACTTATTACTGCTTATCATATCAAGTGATATTATCAGGTGGCAGATGAAATCGCTAAAACACGTTGTAGGCTGTACCGTTTGATGGGAAAGGACAAGGAAAGTGACTAACAAGTTTGTTACTTACTGTTTAACATTAACTACTTCACTTATTACTGCTTATCATATCAAGTGATATTATCAGTTGGCAGATGAAATCGCTAAAACACGTTGTAGGCTGTACTTTTCGATGGGAAGGGACAAGGAAAGTGACTAACAAGTTTGTTACTTACTGTTCAACATTAACTACTTCACTTATTACTGCTTATCATATCAAGTGATATTATCAGTTGGCAGATGAAATCGCTAAAACACGTTGTAGGCTGTACTTTTCGATGGGAAGGGACAAGGAAAGTGACTAACAAGTTTGTTACTTACTGTTTAACATTAACTACTTCACTTATTACTGCTTATCATATCAAGTGATATTATCAGTTGGCAGATGAAATCGCTAAAACACGTACTTTTTCGTAGGGAAGGGACAGGAGAAGTTACTAACAAGTTTGTTACTCTCTGATGACGTCATCAAAGTGCATGGGGCATGTGACAACGTCATCAGAACGTCGTGCCAAGTACATAGGGCATCTGATGACTTCATCAGGACGTCGTGCCTAGTACATAGGGCATCTGCTGACGTCATCAAGACGTCGTGCCCAGGTCGTGCTAAGTGCATAGGGCATCTTATGACGTCATCAGGATGTCGTGTAAAGTACACACGGCATCTGATGACGTGATCAGGATGTCGAGGAAAGTGAGTCGCGCATTATTTGTAGCGTGCGCAACAAGTCAATCACTTACTGATTGTCATATCAATTCATGCTATTTGGAAAATATTGAAGATTTTTACAGATATTACTTCGTAATATCAATAAAAAGTGAACAATTCTATCAAAAAGGGGTCTTCCAAGCGAAAGAGGTTTGGTTGGCGACAGAAACGTTCCAACAAAAAGGGAACAATAGGCAAGTAGGATGAGGAGAGTCTACAAAAATTGAACAATATTTTCTGAGACTGATTTTCTTGGCCGAAACTTCTTAACAGCGAAAACAAACCGTTGCGGTGTTCCACACGGAAGCACTCCGTGGTTCCAAATAGTTCTGTTTATGCGAGTAACGATAAAAATGTATAATTATGTGCACCTACTAGTTATCATTAGAAGAGAAAATGATTTCAACTTTACCTACACAGACGGCTAGCTCCAGCTGCTACGAGAAGCGAACTCAAAGTGCAGCATGAAATAAGAGTATTTTCTTATAATCTCGTCAAGAATAGAAGTCCATTCTTGGAAACCATTGAACTCTTCCTCGTAAAATGCCACAACGGTTTGTTTCCGCTATTAAGAAGTTTCGGCCAAGAAAGTCAGTCTCAGAAAATGTTGTTAAATTTTTGTAGACTCTCCTCATCCTACTTGCCTATTGTTCCCTTTTTGTTGGAACGTTTCTGTCGCCAACCAAACCTCTTTCGCTTGGAAGACCCCTTTTTGATAGAATTCATATTTTGGTTTAGGGGAGATGGGAGCACGTGGCGGGGTTATTCTCTGTGCCGACCAATCGGCAACGTCCTAGGGGGTGTAGAGACTTTCGCCCATAGGTCCACGGAGGGAATAGCCCCACCCCGTACTCCCTTACCCCCTGTACCCACATTTCTACATAATCGTTTTCATGCAGCACTCGTGGCCTTTTTGTGTGCTTTACTGTGGATTGGGCTCAAAAGATCGCCGATTGATAGCTGTTTTCGCAGAAATGGGTATCCTATATTCCGGGGAGAAATTTACTCATATTTCCTATTCAGATCTCACTCAACATTGTCATGTTTGCGAAGTTATTATCTATTTTGAACCAGGGCTGTGCATAACTGCGATTTACGAATTACGGGCGTTTTCTGGAATTTTTTTTTCACGATTTGCGAAAAATCGGCTCTTAGTAGTAGCAAATTGTGCAAGTTTCTACATAGAGTATAGATAGATTTTCACTTTTTCCACATTCCTGATATTAGATTATTCTTTCCAATTCCAATTTTCTGTGAAACCTTCCCTTGACGTTCCCAGCGGGCCCTAGTGAGCAGCAGAGCGGTCGACGACGAGATTCAGGCATGACCGATGGCTCCGCTGCTCAGACTGACTGGCTCAATTTAGTCTCCGACAGTCACCGCATTTAGAGCGTGTTGTCGAATATGAGCATAAGGCCCCCGTCATAGTCGGTGGATCTACTGAGTCTCACCGGGTCGATACGCACCGAATTCGTGGGAGACGGGTGCAAAAAAAATCAACCCACAACCCACTGAGTCCGACTGCGACCGTCTGGTGCCCACCGCAATCCCCCGGTCGATACTGATGGTTCTCATGCGTACAAGGGCGGGGCCAATGCACCGACTGAGTCCCACTGAGTCCCGCTGCGTCCCGACCGAAATCATCCTCACCCCACCCGGTCGATGTAGGAGTTTCTCACGTGATTTGGGTGCATTTTCTTCCTCTGACTGCGACGCTGCCGACTCCCGCCGTATCCCGGCTCTCGTCGTCTGTGCTCTGCCCCACCTACTGCTGCCGCTGACTATCGACTGCGTGTTTCGCAGAGGAACTGGGTGGCGTTGGGGGCAACCAGGCTCAGTCGGTTGCAGACGGTCGAGGACGGTTTTTCCGCCCCGGACTCATTCGGACTCAGCAGGTTTTTCGACGAAGTCTGACGGGGCCTAAGGAGGTTTCGAGCACAGTCAGGAAACGTGCTGCTAGTGCAGCACGTGCTCCTATTGTGTTTGAAATTACAGCACCTGCTTCAGAAAAAGATGTTCATAGCGTGAATGATGCACATACAACTTGATGACGAGAAAATTTTCTAAATCGGACTTAATTTTCCTATGAATGAAAGGGATACGTCAGTCAATCGCTGTGTTTGATCATCTGTGCATCGCATGCCAGCCCAGATCAGCCTTGTTTTTTATGAAAGCTATTTCCGAGGATAGCTTACAACGCACTCTCGAGCCAAGACTCAGATGTCGGTAGCATCGTCGGTTCAGTTACACAAGTTTGCGGTACTATGCCGCTCATAACATGTGTCCCAAAACGCGTCGGCGACGCGAAAGCGCGTCGGAAACGTCGTTCCCGTTCAGAGTGAACGATTTCGGAATCTGGATGAAGCAGCACCTCCCACTCCAACTCATTAATTTTCTTTAGGGTTCGCCTTGCGCAGTGCGTCTTGGATAATGACGCCTTTTCGGTTCACAATCGCTGGTCACTTTTCAATTGACTGACTCGCTGCAATTATTCGCTGTTGAGGTGCGCGTGAACAGTTTGTCAAGGTTTAAGCAATTCAGAATCAACAAAGACGCGAATCTCCACTAAACAGCAGCATGTGCTGCGAAATTTCATCGCATCAGCACGTCCACCACTATCGTAGCAGCACAGCGAAACCCTACGCGACCGCCACACCGACATGCGCAGCGGCCAGCACACCGAGCCCCATCTGGAGCCGCTACTGTGCTCCGGTCCGCAATTGCGTCTCGACACGCTTTGCGGCCGCGCGCTTTCGATTCGGAAGAGTTTCCAGCGCCGCAGCTTCCGATATGTTGACTCTAGTTGGGTTTTAGAAACTGGAAGCTAAACAACATTGAAGAAAACTGTATAAAAAGCCATATCGGGTCGGCTTTGTAGCTGGAAACTCGATTGACTCGAGCGCGTGCGGCCGCAAAGCGTGTCGAGACGCAATCGCGGACCGGAATTTGGCACAGAGAAGCACAGTAGCTGTTGCATGAGGCCTCCAGCGGCTGGGCGGCGCCAAGTATGTACAGTAAGGATTGAAAATTTACTCTTGATAGCAAAAGGTTATTGACAGTGATGGGGAATACATCATTGATTAAAATTAAAGACTCGTTAAAAATACATATATGTGTTTGTATTAAGAAAACAACATTAGGCCTTCGATTACTTTCCGGTCTCCTTGAAATCTGTCACTTATCTGACCATCGACTCTATTGGTTTTCAAAAGGATCAGTAAGGATTCAAAAGGATCAGTTATTCAAAAAAAATCCGAGAAGAAAAACGATTGGCGTCTCTCATAAATGCTATGTTCAGCGCTCCTCACCCTTCTACTGGATTCAGAAAAAAATTGTATAGAAAAAGATGCGCAAATCTTGTTTGAGTGAGCTATTTTTCTTTATGAGCAGGGATTTCATGAGATCATTCGAAGGCACTGAACATCTCTAAGGCTTCGGAATGTAAGTAGGAACACTGAAAAAAGTTTATTGTGATTGAATCTCGCCTCATAAATCATATTCGTTGCAGCTTCGGCTACATACGTGTTCTCATTTGACCATCTGGACGACTTCTTTTGTGGGAAAGCTGCTGTTCATATCTGTTGCCTTCCATCCACCAACAATTGTGTGGCATCGTTCAAATTGCAGAAAGACATATGACTTCCATACCAACGGACTTTGTTCCCCTAGCACCTTTTCGTTTCCTCTTCTGCTCTTCATATTGTGCACTGGATGCTTATCAGTTTGAAATGGCAGTGAGTCATTTCGCTCCGACTTCACTCTTCCTTTCTTTGATTTTGAAATCGTCTCTGTGAGTATTTCCAAAACACCACCGTATACTTGGGAGCCTGTATTTATATTTTACTAGCTTATTGGCCATAAAAAACGCCTTGGTCGCTAGGGTGACATGGTTGACTCCATTCTCTTGTCTGCTATTATGAAGATATATGTATTCCATGTAGAGTTCATTGCTTCGTAAACTAATAATTGTGCTACTGTCGCAGTCACCTAATAGGAAATTAATTATCTGATTTTCATTGATTTCTATGCCGGTTTATCCCTTGAGGATCCGGGCGCATGTACCTTTCCGCACGCTTTCACCTTTTTCAGTTGGGTATGGTTCTGGTTACAGCTCTCCATGCGGCTGAGCTTTCGGAAAAATCAGTGAGGATGGGAAGATAAGACTCGCAGAGACTAAATTCAAAATGAATTAAACGCTCAGAATTGCGGTAGGCAACGTTAGGTGCATCGTCATGCGGCTATTGTCAGGCCTAGTGCATACTTTCCGCGACGGGCGACGAGACATAGTGTTTGTCATATATATCGAACGAAAGTAGATGGTGCTGATATGTATTGTCGCTGTCGCGAGTCGCGGGAAGTGTGCGCTAGGCCTAACTTACCCTTATTCGTCGGAAGCCAGACAGCTGATTCGTGATCAGCTTTTCAATGAACCTATCTAGGCATAATTTTTAGATGTTTTTTTGCCGTAGCTGCAGTTCAACGCCGCAGTGCACGTTATGGTATGTTTACACAAGGTGCTGAGTTGATCGCAAAACGCTTGGCTCCGGGCAAGATTGAACCAGCATCCACTCCACACTTCACACCTTGTGTAAACATACCATAATGTGCACTGCGACGTTGAACTGCAGTTACGGCAAAAAACATCCAGAAATCGTGTAAGACTTAACTAGTATACATTGGATCCGACTCGTTTCGGAAAACGGCAAAAACTGTTTTTCTCTTCACTGTCAACCTAATGCTTGAAGAAAAGACTGTCTTCCTATCGGAACTCATGATAACATTCATGCGAGGACAAATTTGTCCTCGACTTCATCTTGAGTGTTCGTAAAAAAAATTATTTGAAATGATTCGGATATCTGAAAAAAATCGGATATTTTAGAATTTCTTGTCACAGAATCTCCTAGTTACTTGAAAGTAGAGATCATTCTGCCTTTTTAGTCCAGATACATCCGATCGTAAACCTTTCAGTTCAGGGAGTCGGATCCGATGTATATTAACTAGGGCATCATCTTGACAGGTCTACGACTGTTATATAGTCTCTGACAGTATACCCGTTTCATCCCGTTATGCGGGTGCGGGATGATTGCTTCGGTGAAGATTCACCGAGCAGTTGAGTGAGAGCGGCACTGGGGCATCGGTGGTGCAGTGCGATAAGGCGCTCCCCCGGAAAGGGAATATGCTGGTTCAATCTCCCCGGAGCCAAGCGTTTTGCGATCAACTCAACACCTTGTGTAAACATATCTAGGAATAATTTCAATCAAAGTGGAGACTTTCACCAACTACCCTGTTCTTCCGTTTAACTGGAAACGAACTTCATCTTCGTGTTCAGCACCCCCAAATAATCCGTCTTAGAATAAAGTTCGGGCGATAATTGTTTTTCCCACCTCTGGAGTCCGAAATATGGAACATTGTATCTTTTATGCATAGTTTATTCTTCATCTCATTCAACGCAGATCCATTATTCTTCTGTGTTAGTCGCACAATCGCATCTAATATACGGTCTCCAGTTATTATAGTTTTTTTTCAGATTTGAGTTTTCATTAATGAGCGTTTCTTGACAGCGGTCGAAACTTCAGAAGTCGCGTACTGCGTGAGTATTTTTTTCACTCCGCTTTTCTATTGTTTATTTTTTATTAAAACGTTTCTGTCTGCACCAAAACACTTTTGCCTGGAGGAGCATCTTTTTGGTTGAATGCTATTTGAGTTATGAGCCCCTCACCTGCACAGGAATGTAGATTAAGCTCATACTTTATCCCCTATTTTGAAGCGAAATTTATCTCCGCCTGTCGCGTTCGTCTGTGCACGTCTGTGCACTGTGTCTCTTTCGCCTCACATTTTCTCGCTATCTCTCCCCTCGCTCCACACACGCACGTGAAGGAACAAAGTAAAGTTGGCTCAACAAAGGATACTCCACCTTTTGGTTGCGCGCTCAATCCATCGTTGTCTGTTGGATACTCCGGATTCTACGAATGGGCTGGGCAGCGGTGGTACATCATCATTCGCGATAGAAAACTCGATGTCTGGAGCTCGCCGCGAATGATCGCGCCGCGTCCAGTCGCTGGACGAGAATCGGCGAAAGTACTGTTATATGTATTGGGGATCTCATTTTTTTCCGAGTAAAAGACCTCCAACAGCCCGCACTTACAATTAGACTGGTATAGATTGCAATTAGGTTTCCAGTCTGCAGTTTGACAGTTGAATTACATGTTGCGTTTACTTCAAGCGTTCGGACTCAGCGTCCCAATTATACTTCTTAAGACGACACCACTTGAACGAAAACTTATCCATCGCAAGCCCTCACATCGCAGAACGTGACTTTTCTCAAGACTTTTCTTGACCCGCACATTGCCCATAATGTGAGGGGTAAGGCTGGGTCGAAGGTGACAAATTAAATGTGATCGTATAGATAAGGTCGATTTCTTCGACGTTGAACCGTTGATTTAAGAGTAACATGAATGCCAAGATAAAAGTGGAAAGCAGAGTCAGGCGTGTGTTGTCCGTGGCTGCTGACAAAGTTGAAAAACGGAAATTTTTACGAAAGGAGTTCATGCATGTTTTAGTAGGAAGAAAAGGTGAAAGGGAGCAATACCAGCTTCATAACAGTACAAGTGAAGAACGTCTTTATACATAACTATGTACATAGTAGCTGTAATTTAGACTTTAGCCACAGTTTTAGCTCATAAGACTTAGTTTCAGGCGAGTTACATGCATTAATAGAGCCTATTATTGCTTTAATCCTGCACTTCGTAGATAGGACAACGTACGTCCCTCACTAAATTTTATATTTTCGTAGTTCCGAAAAAGGATTTAGGATCTCCTTGAAATTTTTTACAAACTTGGACCTAACAACCCTCCCATAAGCATAAAATTATGGAGAAATACGCCTGAAACCCGTTTTCTCGATGTCCAATAGCGTTGTCCAGAACCGCCTCTTTGGCTGAAACGGGACAACGCAGACTTTTCTTTTAAAAAGAAAACCCTGAGGTGTCGAAGGTTCTATCCTCATCCTAGGCTTACCCTCTACAAACTACTGTAAGATCGCCTGGATACCCCGCAGCTTAAGGTATTTAAGAGCAATACTCCAAATTGCACTGCGGCGAGCAGTCGAAGAACTTCGGTCATTTTTCGAAAAAAATATGATCTCCAAGTCGATGGGGGGGGGGCGTAGCTTTATCGAGATCCTGGACAACGGTCTGCCTGACCCTGGTGGAGAGTTTAGAAAAATGTTGAGAATCTGGTTCAAGCTTCCCCTGATTCTACGGGCTTGTCGATGGTGAACCCAGGCTCAGTATTCAGGCATGGAGAAGCCGACTTGTTTTCGACTACTCCATATCTTCATCGCTCTGTGACATAAGCGAGTACGTTAGTACAAAACGACTCCACTAACCTTGTTAGCCGCGCGAATTATTCACGGAATATAAAACATTATTACTAAAATAATTTCACACACTGAACATCCTGGCGAATTCGCATGCAGTGTTACCGAATATCCACTTTAAACCACAGACTGTTTACAACCATTATTGAGAAGGTATTTTTCTCGAAAAGAATTTCAACAGCAGCAACACACGAGACTTACTCCGATATACAGTTTGACGGTGGCATCCATGTGAAATCAAATAGGCAAAGAACTTCACTTCAATTGTATTTCTTATAGGTTTTTTTATCCCCTCAATTTTTATCAACTCTCTGCTCCAGACTTGAATTGTTCGACGTAACTGATACTACTGTCCACCGACTCCATTTCAATGTGGATGATTGAGAGAATGTTCATCCACCAAAGGTGCAGTGATTTCGAGGAAGGTCCTATTCCTAGAAACTTAGTAGTGCCAGAACTTCCTCGCCAATCCTCGGTTTCTGCCTTCCCTATTACTATTATGAGAAAATGCTGGTCTTACTTGTGTAAGTGCAGGAGAATGCCAGTCTGTATTTTGACATCTGATATTGTTTTAAACAGTTCTGGCTGCTACTTACAAGTGGAGGTCTTCTGGAGAAAGTTTCCATTCGGAACGAAATACACCTTCCCGGGTCAATTTTTTCGCTAAAATTTCGAATTTGGCCTTGTTAACTGCCCTCCGTTTCTCTGAACGGAGTTGTAGGCGTTTTTGGCCTTTGACTCACACGAGCATAGCAGCGTGTAAATTATGAATCTCTGGAGCTCCCTGTACTGCACCGATCTCAACCTTGGACCAGAAATCGTCTTATAAGGTGATCATGGACCAAGTAATAAGGGAATAAGCATTGGTCAAGCTAGGTGAACTCCATTCCATATCGTGCTTGATTTTGCTTTGATAAGTTAAACGGTAAAGTTCGTGAAATCCGATCCCTCGCCTGTCACTACTTCTCGATAGTTGGTCTCTGATTGACCGGCAAATCGTATTTTCTTTGATTTCACTTCATTTCCTAGCTTTTTTATTACCTCTGGCTATTCTCCGCCAAATCATTTGTATAGATTTTTCGAGATATTTTTGAAGCTCTTTTTGACTTTTAAAAGGCATTGCCAAATCGTTGCTTTTGCCAGGAAGCTAAATTTTCAGAAATTTCATATATTTTTGCCGAAAGTTCTCGTTCTGACTTGAATTTTGCTCAACGATTTCCAGTTTGAAGAGATGAAACCTCCAACAGACGATATTGTGGTTTGACTACAATTTTTGAAACTTATGACCCACAACCGTAAAAAAGCACCACTCATCACCGCATTTTGTGCAACAGGTGAAAAATCCATATTATTGATCATAAATATTTGACTTTGCGTGATGAGAAGAATTTCCCTAACAAGGGACTTGGAGCCATCAACAATCAACACTCATTACGGCAGTTTATGCAACAGGCAAAAAAAGTCGATAACGTTTGATGAGTAAAATTCTCAAACCATGAGAACCATACCCATCAACAGTCACCGCTCCTCGCCGCATTTTGTGCGGTAAGCGCAAAAATGGATAATCTTGATTATCGATCGATGACGTGTCAGGAGTACGAAATCTGACAAGTTCAGTATATACCAGGGCTGTGCGTTATAACGTAAACGTGTTAATGCATTAACGGGTTAACGCGTTTTTTTTGAAAAATTGACGATTAACGCTTAACGAAAAAGTCCTAAAATCACGTCAATTTGGGTTCGTTAATTGCGGTGGAATTACGGCACTGATTGATCTGTTTCAATGGTGAATTTCAAAACTGGGGCCGTGCACGTCGCTTCAGCTTGCGGCGCGGTCAATTTTCGCTTGTTGTGGAATATATCTCTGACCTCAATGATTCTCATTCCGTTGTTTTTCTGTTTTAGTTATTTGTTCTCTATAATGAAGAATTCCAATTCGTGTTACAAAAAAGAAATGGAGGTCTAATCGACCTCTCTGCGGTCGAGTAAGGCACCAAACAAGGGTTGGGAGCGGGATTGAAGGTCGGGTCGGTGATACTCTTGAGCATAGGTATCATCACTTATCGAATATTGTGATTATACTATAGTAAACCACCGTTCTTCTGCGCAAATTATCAAATCGTTTTTGCATATAAATATTCGGCGCAGATTTTCTTCTCACCTTACTATATTCTGCATACACATAAAGACTGCTTGCCGCATTTGTGGACATGTGAAGACATATAGTGAAGTTCACTAAAAGATGCACATCTAATTACCAATGAGAAGCGTTTGGTCGGAAAGCAATGTGCATGAAACTCATTGCAGCAGAACCGCTCCCGCTCAACCAGTGGCGAGCGTGTTGCCTAAGAATTTATGCAAATTGATCTTCTGCCAACCGCTTCTCATTGATGAGAAAATGAACAGAATTTGGTGGACCGCGCAATAGACTAAACCGAGAAAGGGAATAAAATCTGCTTTAAGTGTGCACACACAGAAAACCAATCCGAAGTGCGGCAAATGCAGTAGATTATAGAGTTTTAGAGCCTATGTTAAGGATAGCATTTTTCGTATGTCAGACAGTGTAGCACACCACTTGCCAAGACGTTCCAGACACCCTTTCTGGAGTCCTATCCACTTTCCAAGGCATCCTGTTTGACCACTTTATAGGATGCAGTGCATGTTCCACATGAAGTGCTTATCACTCTACACGGCGCACGCTCACATTCCACTAAGCGGCCCACTCTCTACATGCAGCACTACTCAGTTTCTACCACACGTCGCACGCTTTACATAAAGCGCCATTGACTTTTTACGGCGCAGCGCACGCCCTCATGAAGCGCTAACCATTTTTCACGACGTCCTGCTGACGTTGTCTGAACGCCCACCCACTTTCCACGACGTCTTCATCTGAAGCACCACCTATTTACCATGACGTCCTGTTGACGTCATCTGAAGCCCTACCTACTTTTCATGACATCATCTGAAGGCCTACTCCTTTTCCACAAAGTCCTGGCCACGTCATCCGAAGCCCCACCCACTTTCCACGACGTCCTGCTGACGTTATTTGAAGGTCTATTTAATTTTTTTCGGGAGTTCTGATAATTTATCGATTTTTGTTGTGATCAGGTAATATTTTTGAATTTTTTAACGAAATCCAAAATTTACGTGTTAACGCATTAACGGGTTAACGCGGCTTTTTTCTGAAAATTAAAGATCAACGCGTAACGAAAAAACTAATTTTCTTTTAACGCACACCCCTGGTACATGCCCCTAACGACCTGTGTCAATTGGCCGCAGGTCAACCCACACACCCTGGTCTCCACAGCCGCAACATGCCCAAGCAGTTTTCGCGCTCCACGGCTAATTTAGTATGTAAACCCACGATTTCGAGGTACCCTTCAAAGTTAGGGTATCAAGTTCAAAATGGAATAGGAGCGATCTTTCAAATTTTCTCGAAAACCAGTAAACCATTCCAAATCATTGCTGGGCGTTCAAACCAACTTTCTGTGCATTTTTCAAAGCAGTTAAATTTTTTTTGCTAATTTATTTATTTATTATTATTACGTGGAGTTCCACGCGTAACTCTCAAAACACAAGGAATAAGGTAAATATTAGTCGAGAACAAAATGAGAATGGCGGGAAAAACAGATAGAACAATATCAGACAATGACTTTATCTGTGGTAAAACTATGCAGCCCCTAATTCATGTAAGTACTTTTCAACAAGTTTTTTATATTGAGGAAAGGACGCTGATATAGCGTACTTCTTGGAAAGTTTCAAATATTCAGAGCCTACTCTCTGTGTGAAGAACGAATGTCTCAAGCAACTTTTTGCCCTCGAAAAATTCAATTTGAACTGACCCCCTTTGGTGCTGGACGGGGAAAATGTATAAAATTTGTTGACACAAATAGGTATTTTACCGGAGATTGTTTTGTAGATCGTTATGAGATCATATTTCCTTCTGCGGTATTGCAAAGTCGACAGCTTAAATATTCTGTTACGGACAGAAGCCGAAGGAGTAGTCGTGTAATCATATCCATGTAAACGCATCCAGAGCTTTCTAGTAAAACTGTTTTGAACTGACTCCAGTCTCTGAATGCTGCGTTTAGAATTTGGGTTGAACACTGAAGTGCCATATTCCAGTAGTGGACGAATATATGATTTGTAAGCTATTATAAGGTGTTGTGATGAATTTGTGGATAAAGCCTTGAATAGATTGTATATGACCCTATCTGCTCTATTTGCAATTGTTTCACAATGCTCATTGAAAGTGAGATGCTTGTCCAGTATGAAGCATAAATCTCTCAATGTGTCTGTACTATCAAGCTCAAGCTCTCCAAGATTGTAAATGCATCTATCAACGGAATCTCCAAGATGGAGCATCTTGGTCTTGCTAGCTGACAGTGGGAGCTTCCACCTGGCTGACCAATCAACAAATGAATCAATTGCCAATTGAAGAGCAAGACAGTCGCTACTGCTTTCGATATTTTTATATAGCTTGATATCGTCAGCAAACATTTTACAGGAAATATTACATTGATTAGTTAGGCTGGGGATGTCAGAAGTGTACAAATTAAAAAGAATAGGTGAAAGGAAACCGCCCTGTGGCACACCACTAGTAACTGGGTATGTTTGCGAAAACGATTTTTACTTGGAGTGACCTTCCAGTTATGAAGTTGTGTATCCATTTCACTATTCTAGGATGTATGCCAAATGATAGAAGTTTAGAAATTAGTTCCTCAAAAGGGACTTGTCATACGCTTTCGTAAAATCAAAGTAAATAATGTCAACATTGATTCTTCGATCAAAGGCTTTCGTCCAATCTTCCATTGCCGTTAATATTTGTGTTTCAGTGGACCTATGAGCTCTAAATCCATATTGATTATCAGGTATCAGCGAGCTAGTCTCGATAAAGGTAACCAGTGTCGATTTTAGAATCTTTCCGAAAACTCTAGCGAATACGGATGTAATGCTGATTGGACGATAGTTAGAAGCAAGATTATGAGGCAGTTTTTTCGGTATAGGTGTAATGAAAGATTGTTTCCATCGGGCGGGAATCTCACATAAAGTTAAATATGTGTTCCAGAGGGTAAGATATAGCAATCGCGATCTTATTAATGAAGTACGATGGTACCTCATCAGGAGTTGCAGAAAAAGAAAGCGGCAATTTAAACAATATACTGTAGATAACTTCTTTATGGAACCATACAGAACTATCCGCAGGTGAGTTAGAAGAATTCGTATGGGACCAGTCAACTGAGAAAGCCGAATCTTCGGAGAAAGAAGCTTGAAATTGTTTGGCAAGCATAGACGCTTTGGCTGCATCAGAGAAAGCTGAAACGCCAGCGTCGTCTTTATGTGCAGGGAGTCCTCCGATTTTCTTCATTCTAGAGTTGATTAGCTTGTAAAATGGAGCTTTGTTGGGACACTGGAGTATTTTCCGTTCAACGTAGCTGTTATACATCTTGAGCAGACGATCAAATTTGTCCCTAATGAACTTGAAATCATTGATTGTTTCTGTGCTAGGATGAGATTGTGCCTCCATCCAAGCTTTCTCCCGTTGAGCGAAAAGTCTAGAGAGGTGCGGTGGGTGGTTTTGATTATTAATAAGTTGCTTTTCTAGAGGAACAAATCTGGAAATGCACTGATGCGAAATAGATAGAAATATTTCGTACTTATCATTAACAAGTAAGTGTTCTTCAAGAAGCAAACACCAGTCTAGAGAGAGTAAGTATTGACATATAAGTTCGTAGTTGGCTTTCTTAAAAGATCTACGAAAACAGTACCTCGGCGAATCAGCGTTCGTAGGAATACTAAACGATATCCGAAAGTGATCACTTGAGCCTATAGGTGAACTAACTGTAATGTCTTTCACTAGGTTTGGGTGGCTGCTAAGAAGGAGATCCAGAACGTGGGTGCCACGAGTTGGCACACGGACAAGCTGTTGAAGTTTGCACGCTTTGCACATTTCTACAAAAACTTTCGAAATGGTGGATGAAAATGGGAAGGAGTGCGTTGACCAATTTATATCAGGCAAATTAAAGTCTTCACTGATGATATATTGACCATCGCAAGTTGAAAGATCATTTAAAACTTTGGTGAGCTGGATTGTATTGTAGGTGTTACAGCTAGGTGTTCTGTAGACACAGACAAGCCTGATAGTACACTGTATTTGATTTATATCGCAACAGAGAATTTCGTAAGCATCGTGAATAGATTCGACCCAAATAGTATCAAAAGCAATGGATCGTTTAACTAATATGAGTACACCTCCACCCCTTTCGGAGTTTCTGTCGCAACGTAGGTAATCGAAGTCATTACCCAAATCTCTCAGAATAGGTGCTAGGTCGAAAGAGTTGTTCAACCAAGTTTCTGTAATCATGACAATATCATAATTAGATTTTTTGATAGCAAAATCAAGAGAACACATATTTTTTTGAATAGAACGAAGATTGCAGTAAAGAAATTTCAACCTATTGACAAGTACCCGAGGAACACTCATTAGTTTCCCTTAGATGAAATCGATTGTGTACGCTGGAGAGCTGGACGAGAAGCAGTGGCAGAAGCACGGCGAGCTAGTCTAGCTTCACGATTCCGCTCAATTTCAGCTCTGGTGAGCGAGGCCCGTATATAAATGCCTCTATTTTAAAATGAGCGCAACCTGAGCTTTCCTGAGAGTAGATTTCTGATAAAAAGTGAACGGGAGCACCACCTTTAGGAGCCGCGGGCGGCCTTGCAGTGGTTTACCTAATCTGTATACCATCTCCGGGAGACATTCAATGTCGAGATGATTAAGGATTCCTTCAACACACTGAAAACCATGAGAAGCCCTATCTGTAGACAAAACAGCATTAGACTCGTCAACACCTGATATGATTACAGACCTTAGTCTTTCATTTTCATGAAACGAATCGTCAGGGTTGGTTGCGGGGATAACATGTGAATCAGCAGATGTACGAGCTTTTTCAGCATCAGCCAGAGCCCGCTTCAAGTCAGCATTTTCTACGCACAGTTTATTTATTTATTTATTTATTTATTTATTTATACGTGGAACACCACGCGTGAACAGATAAGCGGAAAAATCAAGGCATAAACATATAACACGGAAACAGAAAGTATTGTAATGTGAGAATATCTCAATCAGGTCAATACAAATGAGTCACAAAGCCTGCGGGAAGCAAACTAAGCAGTCTCTTGAAGGTACTTGTCGATCAGCTTTTTGTATTGGGCTAGGGTAGTTGGCAATGGATGTTTCTTGGATAGCTTCAGAAATTCTGAGCCGGCTCTTTGAGTGAAAAAGTTGGCTCTGATACAGGTTCTGGCTCTTGAAAAATTAAGCTTGGACGAACCACCTCTCGTGTTTGAAGAGGAGAACCTATAAAATGTGTCGATGCAAATGGGTACTGCACCGGTGATTAATTTGTAAATCATAATGAGATCATATTTCTTTCTCCGATATAATAGGGTGGGAACCTTGAACGACTTATTACGGACAGAAGCTGATGGAGTTTTGGTGTAGTCATACCCATATATTCTCATCCAAAGCTTTCTAGTAAAGTTATTTTGAATTGCTTCAAGTCTCTGAATGCATCGTTTTGAGTTTGGACTGAATACGGTAGTACCATATTCCAATAAAGGACGAATGTACGACTTGTAGGCTAGTATAAGGTGTTCAAATGAATTCGTGGATAGAGCTTTGAACAGGTTGTGAATGGCCCTATCTGCCCTACTTGCTATCATGTCACAGTGCTCCGTAAAGGTTAGTTGTTCGTCTAGAATAAACCCCAGATCTCGCAGGGTTTTAGTACTGTCAAGTTCCAACTCACCAAGGTAGTAGATGTTCTTATCAGCACAGTTGCCAAGATGGAGCACTTTAGTTTTAGGTGCTGACAGTGGAAGCCTCCATCTCTCTGACCAATCCGCAATTGAATTAACTGCCGATTGTAGAGCGACACAGGCCCCACTGTCCTCGATAGTTTTATATATCTTGATATCATCGGCGAACATTTTACAGGTGACGCCGTATTGACGGATTAGGCAAGGGATATCAGAAGTATACAGGATAAAGAGTATGGGCGAAAGAACTCCGCCCTGAGGCACACCACTAGTTACGGGATACGTTTGTGAAAAGGAGCTATTGACCTTTACTTGAAATGATCTTCCAGTAATGAAATTGTTTATCCATTTAACTATTCTAGGATGTATGCCAAAAGACAAGAGCTTTGAAATAAGTTCATCAAAGGGACCTTATCAAATGCTTTAGTAAAATCGAAATTGCTTATTATGTTCTTAAAGCTCCTGGTTTATGGCCAATACTGAGGATTGCTAATTTTGGACCTCAACTAAGTGACCAATAGGCGTTTTCAAATAAACTGTAGTCTTCCTGTCGTTACGGAGTTGTTCCAGAGCCACCGATATATCATCAGACTTCGTCGTGGAGACATCATCTTGCCCAGTTGTAAGCCTCTTCGAACTCTTCTGCAAAGAAGTCACAGCAGGGGAAGACATCTCAAACTTCTGTCGGCAGGCTATGACAAAACCGAATCGCAAGCACTGGTATATACATGTTCCGGTGGCTTTTGACACTCTTGAGTATTTCGGACCCCGCCACAAGGTTCCTCGCTTTATCGGGCCACAGAGATGACAGTCAGACAGAATACGTGGTGAAGGCGACAGCCGAATCAGAATAGTGAGCTATAGACAAATTGCTGAGGATCTCAGGTACCCAGGACGACGACCGGCGAACCTTTCCCAGCTGGCCCGCGGTCTCCGTCCTCCGGCCGCCCGATTTTGGTTCGCCGGCCAGCCGTATGTCGACGGCCCGCCGACCTTTACCAGATGGCCCGCGATCATTATTTGTATCATTGTTTACCTCAAGCATGTCACCCCGGCCCCACGGCGGAGGAACGCCCCGGTCCGCCGCAGTCTGCGGTGAGGAACCACCCTCCCCGCGGATCACGGCGAAAACCGCCCCCACCCCCTCCCAGCCGTGGAGATACCCCTATCCCCTCAGCGGTCAAAAATATGCTGGCCTCCGGAGAGTGACTACAAGTCACCTTCCAGGGCCGGCATTAGAATGCCGATTGATGACTCTAGTGAGATGAGGCGCCTTTTATACCGGCTGTGCATGTGATAACCACGTTACGGCGTGACCAGTCGTGATCATTATCAATTGTCTTTCCAACCGGCCGAATTGAAGATGGCGTGGCGTGTTTTGTGGTTCGCGGGCGAGCCAATATCCGCGCTGCGTGTGCGTCGCATGCAGCATGGTTCGCCGCTGGCCGGCACCCTCGAAATGTGGGGCGCCGGCCGTCGTTTTCGGCTTAGAGGTTCGCCGGCCGTCGCCCTGAGTACCTGAGATGGAGCATTGGTATCTCACGACCGCACATAGGGAGCTCAGCTAATGAATGATTTCTACGTTCACTCTGAACTTAGATTTCGAAAAAGCGGTTGCGCGCGGGGCCGGTTCAAAACCAAATCTGATAAACTAAAACCACCACAATTGTACCGGGGAATATGCAATTCTTGCATTTCAGATTTGGTTTTTTGGCTGTTCGGAGAAGCAGTGCGCGTCATAATCTTAAGCCGGTAAAATATCAACTAGCATGTTTATCTTGTCAAATTCTGAGAAAATTTGCCACGTCAGTGCCGGGAAAGTACCGCGACCCTCGACTGTGCCGGGATAGTACCGCAGAGGCTCCGTGATCACACTATTCTGTTGCAGTATCTTGAGCCTCGACATCACCGCGATGGTACCACAGCGGCTCCGCGTTAGAACTGCGCCGACTCCGCGAGAATGCAGCAACGAACCCGTGTGGAGTAGTATGTACTGTCCTGTGTGGCGGAACGAAATTGTCGCCGGATTAATTACCCAAGTTTGAGGTACAGTCCGTATTATCTTGAGCGCAAAAATGGTGGTAACCTCTGTTCTTATAAGACAATGGACGTAACAACCGCAGGTGCGTGTGTTTCTTCTTAAACCTCCCTACGCAGGTACTCAAAGTGACGGCCCGCAAACCTTTCCCAGCTGGCTCGCGGTCTCCGTTCTCCGGCCGCCCGCTTTTGGTTCTCCGGCCAGCTTCATGACGTTGGCTCGCCGACCTTTTACCTCTTTCAGCTGGCTCGCAGTCCTTTTCCGTGGATGGCCCGCGCTTGGTTCGCCGGCCAGCCGCATGTCGACGGCCGACCTTTACCAGATGGCCCGCAATCATTTTTTGTATTATTATTTACCTCAAGCATGACACTCCGGGTCTTCGGACAGAAAATAGGACTGACCGCGCGCAAGTTTTCGCCCTTAGTACCGACCGCGGGCGAAAAGCAGAATAGGGCTGACCGCGCGCAAAGCACGCGGTCAGTACGATCATAAATAGTTGCGAGCGTTCCGACCGCTTTTGCCGTTTTCAAGGTTCTCACCTCTTTCCGTTCGGACCGCGCGCAACTTTGCAAAGCGGGCAGGAACCGCGCAACTTGAGGACCGACCACGCGCAGACGTGAGGGAAAATGCTTGGTGTGCTGGGACCAAGGACGCATTTGACCCCACGCCTATTCTCTCAATTTTTTCGCTCCAGTGTTTAAGTTATCTTGTTTGGCTGATGTATTTCTTTTTCTTTTCTCTTGTTACACTTTATGCCACATCCTTACAGTTGATTCTGCCATGTTTTCACTTGTCTGTATTTACCTGCAGTGTTTTAACATATAGAATTATACATTTAAAGAAGGGTCCGACCGTAGGGCTGTCGGAGACGTGGTAGACTTCTGTGTAGGGGGTATAGGGATTCAGATAAGTGAACAACATTGTGGAAAGCTTGTAGAAGTGAGTGGAAAGTGGTGAAAAGTGGGCGGGACTTGATGATGAGTGCGCACAATATCGAGAAAAGTGCCTAGGGATCCAAAAAGCGTGTGGATATCGTTGTTGGGGCTAATTAAAGGGTTTGAAGACGTGGATAAATGCTTTATAAAGTGCGCGGGGCTTCAGGAAAAGGGCGCATAACATCGAGAAAAGTGCGTAGGGATCCAAAAACCGTTTGGATATCGTCGTCGGGGTTGTTTAAGGGTTCCGAAGACGTGAATAAAATGCTTCCGGAAGTGGGCGGGGCTTCAGGAAAAGTGCGCATAACATCGAGAAAAGTGCGTAGGGATCCAAAAACCGTTTGGATATCGTCGTCGGGGTTGTTTAAGGGTTCCGAAGACGTGAATAAAATACTTCCGAAAGTGGGCGGGGCTTCAGGAAAAGTGCGAATAACATTGAGAAAAGTGCGTATGGGTTCCACAAACGTGAGGGTATAGTAGTTGGGGTTGTGTAAGGGTTCTGAAGACGTGAATGGAATGATTTGGAAAAGAGTTTATACTAACTATAAGTATTGAAACTTATAGCACCATTGACCCGTAGCAATTAAGTTTAGGGTTCTTAACGAATGGTTTTTAAAACAATTCTCGCATACTCAGGTATTTTGATTGCATTTGTGGACAATTATCATTTCGGCACCACTGATTCGCTGGAGGTGGAGACAGGATCGGGAAGTGGGGTGTGTTCAGTTTGCTTGGTGGTCAAAAGATGAATGTTTCCATAGGGGTCCAATTTTCGTGGAAGAAATCATTTCATTTTTTTCTAAACAAAACCTGCCTGTCAGCTCCCAAATATGTTTAAATATTATTTAATACGTGCTCCAGCCCTGTTGACTTCCTTCGATGAGAATTTTGTATTGATGTTAGTTTATGTTCGTCTCCCGAAGGAACCCTGAGAATCTCGTTTTGACAAAGTCTTTGCGCTATTGAAGTTCCAATTGGCTTAAAGGATGAATGTTCCATGAGAGTGAAATCTTTCACTCTCCTACTTGTGATGGATATTCGCGTTTTGCGCTCGCTGCCTTGGAAACAGAGTTGGACCGAGGACATCGAGAGAATCTCTAAATTTAAAGGATGTTGTTCTTTGTGAGTTTTCATGATTCTTAAAGTTGATTCTCATGGAAAAACTACGTTTGTGCAACTGTTTTTGTTCTTATGTAGCTTGCAATTCTGAGAAGGATGGCTGAAGTTCCGGAAAGGCGCAGGTTTTTCCAGCTTATCGCGGAGCTCCTAATAGTATCAGCCGTATTTTTGTACACAATTTCCACGGATCAGTGTTTATGCTATTCAATGAATACCAGCTCAGTGGGCCGGGATCATATTTCCAGCGACGCCGGTCTAACGGGTAAGGAAGTGGCAGGGTCAGACAGACCGTCATACCGAACCTCGTCGAAGCTAGACTCTGGCAAACCCCTAGTGACCTGTCGATTTTGATTATCACCACCAGCGGAGCGGTGTGGCTCGGTGAAATATAGCTAGTGATAAGGGGGTTCCGACGAAAAAGCCACCGCTCCGCGCTGTGATAATCGAAATCAGGAGTTCACTCGAAATGAACCAGAATCTAACTACGTCCCAGGGATGTGCGTAATAGAAATTTTGTAGTTCGTTAGTCGTTAGTCGTTCAACCGGCCAAAACCCTCGTTAGTCGTTAGTGGTTAATCGTTAGTCGTTAAAAATCTAGGCTTTGAAAACGAGCACAACTGAGGCAGAAAAACCCTTATGGATAGAAAAAAGGAAGGCATGAAGAGAAGTGTTTTTTGAAGCATTCATGGCCATTAAAGACACAAATCATTCCTTGTTAGAGAACATTGTTTAAACTGCGAACCTGTATATACATAAATAAAAATATCTCCTTAACCACTCGGACATCGCTGCACGAAACCTAACACTCGAGAGTGTGTGTTTAGCGATTTTTGTCATTTTTTTCGGTAAAAAGAAACAAAATGGAAAACCGAGACAATCTAGAGCTCTGTTTTTTTTTTCAATGCAAAATTTGCCATTCTGCACTATATGATGCTATTTGAGATCTAATGGTGACAACACGGAGAATCGCACCGACTCTGCACGAATTGTTCCTTGCTCAGCGTTGCGAGCCGAGCGCTTACGTGGTTTAGAGCTTGTTCCCATAATGGGGGAAAGGTCGGAAATTAGCAGTGAAAACTTTACCCCTGAGAGGTCGCCGCACCACTTCATAGAAACCCCATATCTCAAATTCATCACTGAAAATCGAGGGACGGCACCCTTTACAATCCAATCATCGGAGTAGTTGTGGCCTGCAGGTACCGCTCCACATTATCACCTCTGATAGTGCCCTCTGCGAAAATCTCCGCTGGAGCCGGTCAGTGTTGGAACCGGTTCAGTGAGCCTACCTTGAAGTCGCGCGACCGACACGAGTCGCATAAATGCTGCGCCTAACCTCGCGCAACGTTCGGTTGGGGTTTTAATATGGGGGTTCCAGAACTGCGAAGCTGTGTCAGTAGATATTTTAAATACTGCAAGCTACGATTATTTCGAACCATTCAACTAGAACAATCAACAGGGCAATATGTATCAACCCTGGTGTAAGCCTTGGGTTGGAGCGCGATTTGAATGATTATTGACTTTCTAACGAATTTTGGGATTGCTTACGAAAATATTTTTATTTTCGTTAGTCGTTAGTTGTAACACCCAGAAAGCCCGTTAATCGTTAAATTCGTTAATCGTTAGTCGTAATTACGCACATCCCTGCTACAGGCCATAAAACGGCCAAATTCTCACCGTCGACTGCGTGCCACGCGCTGCGCGGCCGCACGCGCGTCGGAAGCAGACGAGTTTTGACCCCCGCGCGACGTTTCGGCCGCCGCGCGGCGGCCAAAACTCGTCTGCTTCCGACGCGCGTGCGGTCGCGCAGCGCGTGGTACGCAGTCGACGGGGAGAAATTGGCCGTTTTATGGCCTGTACGTCCCCTTCCCTCTTGGTGACAATTATTTTCGAAAAAAAAGTTTAAATCTTTCACGTTCTCTTATGAGTGAACTTTTTTTCTTCCTTTTCTTTGAGACTGAAATTTCTCTGAACGAGAAAGACTTTTGTAACTTTCACTCCACTTTTTCCTTTTTTATGAAAACTATTACCCTCTTTATTCTATTGACGAGCCTTGGAGAGTGCTTTCCATTTTTTCCCCTAATTGCGAACCGAGCGAGGTAATACACGGCTCCGGGTACCAACTTCGTAGGCCCGCCAACAACGCCAAGACCCATGTGTCTTTTCTGCAGTTAGAAAGTCGGTTTTTCTTCTAAACATTTCTTCGAAAATTGGTGGATATCGATTTCGTGGATGTTTTGTAAATTTTCGTTTTGATGCGCAGTAGTTTTTTTCCCGCAAGTTATCAAGGAGGCCACCATTTTTTTTCCTTTGCGCGGGGGGGAGGGGGCTCTTCTTTTTTGATTTTCATTAACATCTGATTTTTATATCAAAAATACTGAGCATTAGCGTGATTGACTCCTTGTTCAGATCTGGAAATAAAAGATTGGGACCTCGCAACTTGCGAAAACCCCTTTGTAGATAAGGGCGGAATTCAACAGACCATCCAAAGAAAATCGAAATGTACCAGTTTTTAAAGAAGGATTTGGAAGGAAAACCAACCTGCTGACTCAGAAATATCATAGAGTATGGTAGAAAAATTGATTGTTCACAGAAACACCTTGGAGTTCAGCTGTGTCACCTAGTACACTTCAGCACGCTGCGCGATCACACGCGGCTGACGGCGCGCGTCTCTCTTAACCCAGTACTGATGCACAGAAATGAAAAAAAAATTACCTCAGAAATGTATTGCTCCATTACAAACTTGTGTTTTTTGTTTACAGTGATTTTGAATTTCTGAGCATCACTTAGAATTTTTCAAAACCCGATTTGGAATATTTGAAAAGAAAACTTACAAAAATTATGGAATATTTTTCATGTTGTGACACTAAATTATCTGATATTACGATTATAGTTTCGCTGATACTCGAACAAATGAAGTTGAGGGTGGAAGAGAGTATTTCAAAGATTACGTAATCGAATTCTGACTTACTTTCCATATCGTAACATGAAAATTATCAGTAATATGTGTATAGAGTTATTTTGGATGTTGAAGTTTCTATCGATATACTTTATTATTTCAAAAACTGAAGATTCGCGGAATGATTTACTTTCGCTCTGTGGCGTGAGATATAGTCCATATTTTTAATTATTTTTTTCACAGGAAAAAACCCGAAAATCTTTAAGTAGGATATGTTCTGATGAATTTGTTGCATATTTCTGTATGTCTTTGTTTTGAGAAGAAAAAAAAACAATCTGTTGTACAGTTATCGTCTAATTTCTTATTTATACACTATCAAACAATTAATATGACAATCAACTTATGTATCGTGAAATTTGTGCTTTGTTATGCCATTGCATAATTTTGATACATAACCATTGGTCATTACTAAAGAAAATAATTTGTTGCATTAATTATTGCCTCATTACTCACTGATGTACCATCACGTGATTAATTTGGAAATAAATCTGTATATAATCATTTTCGTGTTATGTTATTATGCAATACGCTAGCATCAAGTCCCCCAATCGTGATCTCCACTAACATAAAAGTCTATTTCATAGTGTAATAGCCAGTAGTGGGCACCACGATTGTAGGATCCCCTGCTGGCTTATTGTGCTGTTCTGAGAAGGGCGTCGTGATATCATTTTTACCCGCGGTCCGAACGCAAAGTGCCATGATGCAGATTTGCGTTCGGAACGCGCCCACTTTAGTACTGATCGCGGCGGTATACCGGTCGGAACGCTTGCAGTGGTGCGGCCGGAACGTCGCTGATCCCGCGGTCGGTGCTATTGTTGCGCGCGGTCAGCCCTATTTTCTGTCCGAGTCCACGGCGGAGAAACGCCCCGCCTCCGTTCGCCGCAAGGACGTAATATTCGCCGCAATCTGCGGTGAGGAACCACCCTCCCCGCGGGTCGCGGCGACAGTCGCCCCACCCCCCCCCCCTTCACTACCCCCCAGCGGTCAAAAATATGCTGGCCCCCGGAGAGTGACTCGAAGTCATCTTCCAGGGCCGGCACTAGAATGCCGAATGAGGACTTCAGTGGGATGAGGCGCGTTTATACCGGCTGTGCACGTGATAAGCACGTTATGACGTAATCATTCGTGACCACCATCAATTATCTTTCCAACCGGCCGAATTGATGATGGCGTGGCGTCTTTTGGGAGCAGCCGTGGCGTGTTTTGTGGCCAATACTCGCGTTGCGTGTGCGTCGCATGCAGCATGGTTCGCCGCTGGCCGGCACCCTCGAAATGTGGGGCTCCGGCCGTCGTTTTCGGCATAGAGGTTCGCCGGCCGTTGCCCTGAGTACCTGAGTAGTTGTATTACAATTCTTAATTGAGTTCGCATGAGACACTCTCCCGGAGCTTTGCCGGCACTATCGGGTCACCGCTACGGCTCCGCGGTAATGCCGTCGCAGCTCTGCGTTAGT
Source organism: Aplectana chamaeleonis (assembly GCA_029168955.1). Taxonomy (NCBI): domain Eukaryota; kingdom Metazoa; phylum Nematoda; class Chromadorea; order Rhabditida; family Cosmocercidae; genus Aplectana; species Aplectana chamaeleonis. The sequence continues at coordinate 48,971 of JAPDOI010000387.1, read as the reverse complement.
GCCACTTCGGTGCCTGGGACTAAGTGGCACTAAAGCGGGTCGTAAAGTGTTGACGCGCTTCGTTTTCTTCTAAAATAGTATGGCGGCGAATCGACGAGGCTAAATTGCTCGAATCTATCGCTCCAGCCGCGAAGCGGCTGGAGAGGTTTGGTTTTGCCCGGGACTTGTGATCACTTAGAATTCTGTAAAGTAGTTAATAAAACCTGCTAAACAAATTCTCCAGGGATTTCCATCGGGATATAGGTGAGAGGGTCCAGGAGGCACATGCTGACGAAATTTGAGCCAAATCGGTTCAAAACTAACAAAGTTACATCGACGAGTCCTTATCGCTCCAGCCGCGAAGCGGCTGGAGAGGTTTGGTTTAAAAATTCTCGTTGTGCGCTGTTACTCGTTCCTGCTTCCTACTTCCTGCTTCGTGCTTCCTGCTTCCTCGTGCGTTACGCACCCTTAGTAGTGGTCACTGCCAATGGTGGCAGGCGATCAGTTGAACAGGCAGGTAAGTTGGTATGTGGATAGATAAGCAGGCTGGTGAGTGGGTAGACAATGAGTACTTACTGTTTAACATTAACTACTTCACTTGTTACTGCTTATCATATCATGTGATATTATCAGTTGGTAGATCAAATCGCTAAAACACGTTGTAGGATGTACTTTTCGATGGGAAGGGATAAGGAAAGTGACTAACAAGTTTATTACTTACTGTTTAACATTAACTGCTTCACTTATTACTGCTTATCATATCATGTGATATTATCAGTTGGTAGATCAAATGGCTAAAACACGTTGTAGGCTGTATTTTTCGATGGGAAGGGACAAGGAAAGTGACCAACAAGTTTGTTACTTACTGTTTAACATTAACTGCTTCACTTATTACTGCTTATCATATCATGTGATATTATCAGTTGGTAGATCAAATCGCTAAAACACGTTGTAGGCTGTACTTTTCGATGGAAAGGGACAAGGAAAGTGACTAACAAGTTTATTACTTACTGTTTAACATTAACTGCTTCACTTATTACTGCTTATCATATCATGTGATATTATCAGTTGGTAGATCAAATCGCTAAAACACGTTGTAGGCTGTACTTTTCGATGGGAAGGGACAAGGAAAGTGACTAACAAGTTTATTACTTACTGTTTAATATTAACTGCTTCACTTCTTACTGCTTATCATATCAAGTGATATTATCAGTTGGTAGATCAAATCGCTAAAACACGTTGTAGGCTGTACTTTTCGATGGAAAGGGACAAGGAAAGTGACTAACAAGTTTATTACTTACTGTTTAACATTAACTGCTTCACTTATTACTGCTCATCATATCATGTGGTATTATCAGTTGGTAGATCAAATCGCTAAAACACGTTGTAGGCTGTACTTTTCGATGGGAAGGGACAAGGAAAGTGACTAACAAGTTTATTACTTACTGTTTAGCATTAACTGCTTCACTTCTTACTGCTTATCATATCAAGTGATATTATCAGTTGGTAGATCAAATCGCTAAAACACGTTGTAGGCTGTACTTTTCGATGGAAAGGGACAAGGAAAGTGACTAACAAGTTTATTACTTACTGTTTAACATTAACTGCTTCACTTATTACTGCTTATCATATCATGTGATATTATCAGTTGGTAGATCAAATCGCTAAAACACGTCGTAGGCTGTACTTTTCGATGGGAAGGGACAGGGGAAGTGACTAACAAGTTTGTTACTTACTGTTTACCATCCATTTCTTTACTTTTTACTGCTTATCATATCAAGTGATATTATCAGTTGGTAGATCAAATTGCTAAAACACGTTGTAGGCTGTACTTTTCGATGGGAAGGGACAAGGAAAGTGACTAACAAGTTTATTACTTAGTGTTTAACATTAACTGCTTCACTTATTACTGCTTATCATATCATGTGATACTATCAGTTGGTAGATCAAGTCGCTAAAACACGTTGTAGGCTGTACTTTTCGATGGGAAGGGACAAGGAAAGTGACTAACAAGTTTATTACTTACTGTTTAACATTAACTGCTTCACTTATTACTGCTTATCATATCATGTGATATTATCAGTTGGTAGATCAAATCGCTAAAACACGTTATAGGCTGTACTTTTCGATGGGAAGGGACAAGGAAAGTGACTAACAAGTTTATTACTTAGTGTTTAACATTAACTGCTTCACTTATTACTGCTTATCATATCAAGTGATATTATCAGTTGGTAGATCAAATCGCTAAAACACGTCGTAGGCTGTACTTTTCGATGGGAAGGGACAGGGGAAGTGACTAACAAGTTTGTTACTTACTGTTTACCATCCATTTCTTTACTTTTTACTGCTTATCATATCAAGTGATATTATCAGTTGGTAGATCAAATTGCTAAAACACGTTGTAGGCTGTACTTTTCGATGGGAAGGGACAAGGAAAGTGACTAACAAGTTTATTACTTAGTGTTTAACATTAACTGCTTCACTTATTACTGCTTATCATATCATGTGATACTATCAGTTGGTAGATCAAGTCGCTAAAACACGTTGTAGGCTGTACTCTTCGATGGGAAGGGACAAGGAAAGTGACTAACAAGTTTATTACTTACTGTTTAACCTTAACTGCTTCACTTATTACTGCTTATCATATCAAGTGATATTATCAGTTGGTAGATCAAATTGCTAAAACACGTTGTAGGCTGTACTTTTCGATGGGAAGGGACAAGGAAAGTGACTAACAAGTTTATTACTTACTGTTTAACATTAACTGCTTCACTTATTACTGCTTATCATATCAAGTGATATTATCAGTTGGTAGATCAAATCGCTAAAACACGTTGTAGGCTGTACTTTTCGATGGGAAGGGACAAGGAAAGTGACTAACAAGTTTATTACTTACTGTTTAACATTAACTGCTTCACTTATTACTGCTTATCATATCATGTGATATTATCAGTTGGTAGATCAAATCGCTAAAACACGTTGTAGGCTGTACTTTTCGATGGGAAGGGACAGGGGAAGTGACTAACAAGTTTGTTACTTACTGTTTACCATCCATTTCTTTACTTTTTACTGCTTATCATATCAAGTGATATTATCAGTTGGTAGATCAAATTGCTAAAACACGTTGTAGGCTGTACTTTTCGATGGGAAGGGACAAGGAAAGTGACTAACAAGTTTATTACTTAGTGTTTAACATTAACTGCTTCACTTATTACTGCTTATCATATCATGTGATACTATCAGTTGGTAGATCAAGTCGCTAAAACACGTTGTAGGCTGTACTCTTCGATGGGAAGGGACAAGGAAAGTGACTAACAAGTTTATTACTTACTGTTTAACATTAACTGCTTCACTTATTACTGCTTATCATATCAAGTGATATTATCAGTTGGTAGATCAAATTGCTAAAACACGTTGTAGGCTGTACTTTTTTGTAGGGAAGGGACAGGGGAAGTGACTAACAAGTTTGTTACTTTCTGATGACATCATCAATGTGCATGGGGCATGTGATGACGTCATCAGGACGTCGTGCCAATTAGAAGGGGCTTCCGACAACGTTATCAGGACGTCATGCCCAGGTTTGCCAAGTGCATAGGGCATCTGGTGACGTCAGCAGGACGTCGTGCCAAGTACATAAGGCATCTGATGACGTCATCAGGACGTCGTGCCTAGGACGTGCCAAGTACATAGGGCATCTGCTGACGTCATCAGGACGTCGTGCCAAGTGCATACGGCATCTGATGACGTCATCAGGACGTCGTGCAAAGCACATAGGGCATCTGATGATGTCATCAGGATGCCATGTAAAGTACAGAGAGCATCTTATGACGTCATCAGGACGTCGTAAAGTGAGTCGCGCGTCACTTGTAGCGTGCGGAACAAGTCGATTATATACTGATTATCGTATCAATCCATCCTATTGGAAAAATATTGAAGATTTTCCAGAGATATTACTTCGTAATGTCAAAAAAAAGTGAACAATTCTATCAAAAAGGGGTCTTCCAAGCGAAAGAGGTTTGGTTGGCGTCAGAAACGTTCCAACAAAAAGGGAACAATATTCAAGTAGGATGATGAGAGTCTACAAGAAGTGAACAATATTTTCTGAGACTGATTTTCTTCGCCGATACTTCTTAACAGCGAAAACAAACCGTTGTGGTATTTTACGAGGAAGAGTTTAGTGTCTTTCGGAAAAAGGGCTTCTATTCGTTTCACGAGATTTTACGAGCATACCCTTGCTCAATGCTGTAATTCTTTTCTATAGTTTCGCTTTTCCTTACAGCTAGGCCTAACCGTCTGTCTAGGTCTTTACGACATCATCTTCTATTCTGATGGTAAGTATTAGGTTTACATGCACATACCATGGTACATTTTAACGGTTCTCGCGTAGTCAGGACCATTCTTGGAACCACATAGTGCTTCCGTGTAGAACACCGCAACGGTTTGTTTTTGCTGTTAGGAAGTATCGGCCAAGAAAATCAGTCTCAGAAAATATTGTTCACTTTTTGTAGACTCTCATCGTCCTACTTGAATATTGTTCCCTTTTTGTTGGAACGTTTCTGACGCCAACCAATGTGATATAGGGTACTGGACTTGCCGAACACGATGGTATAGCTGTCAGAGCCTAAAACTCGCAATTAGTTGGGTAATCTCGAAGTTTCGCACGATATATATTAAGCTGATGCATAATTGTCGGGCGTTATTTCTACAAAATCTGTTGATCGTCTCTGTTGTTAGCTCGTGGGGGATCCATCCGGCGATTTTCCACACTTTTTCCAGCTTTTTGAGGCGACGAACGACCGTGGATTGATTAACATTGGAGTCTCCAGCCGGCATTTCATTTTTATTTGTTATGCTGTATAAGAGAAGCGTGAGATACAGAGCTAACAAGAATTGTGTAATACTAGCGCTACTTTAATTTTATAGAAAGTCAATAAGTTCGTATTAGCCATACATTCGAACGAACCGTGTGTAAGTACAATACCCGCTCTAAGTTTTGTAAAAACGGGGAGCATTCGCCAAACTTGGCAAAAAAGCGTCCGATGCTTTTAACTTTTTTGAACGAGGACTTTTCTGGCTTCTGAAAACGCTCTCATATTCAGAGTTCAATTCCCTACATAATAATGTACTTTGCGGACCAAAGCTCCCTAAAAGCGCTTTGTTTCTGGATGAAACTGTTTTTGCGGTGTTTTTTTTATGTCGCGCGCGGCAAGGTGCAGCGAAAATTTGAGTAGTAATTGTACAAGTAATAGAAGAGCAATCTCCACGTTTTCTTCATGTATTAGATGAAGGTGAGACAGTCTTCAGATTCATGCAGGTGGAATTTTCGAATTCCTTCATTTAACAATTTGAGGTTTGCGCAACGCATGTCATAGTTTTCAAGAGGTTCCTAAGCGTGTTTAATGAAGGTTTTTCGAAATTCTACCTGCACGAATCCCGAGATTGTTCCACATGCATCAAATACGTGAAGAAAACGTGGAGATTTCTCTTCTATTACTTGTACAATTACAAATCAAGGTTTCGCCGCACCTTGCCACGCGCGACTTTTTTGAAAAATGACCGCAAAAATGATTTCGTTCAAAAACAAAGCTCTTTTAGGGAGCTTCGGTCCGCAAAGTGCAATATTAGGTACGAATTTGAGCTGTGATTATGATAGTGTTCTCAGAATCCACAAAAGTCTTTGTTCAAAAAAGTTACTAGCATTGGACAAGCATTGGACGTTGTTATGCCGAGTTTGGCAAATGCTCCACGTTTTTTACAAAACTTAGCGCGGGTATTGAATGTTTTGTAAGACGGTATACTTTAGGTTTGAATAGATCAAACCTGCCGTGCATATAACCATTCGCCTTCTCAAATTGGTTTTAGGCATTGAAAAAATCTTGACCTGTCCTCACCTGGTTCTCGTTTGGATCAAACGGTTGAAACCGGACGCTTTCGCACTAAGCTGGTCAGATAAATAGTAGTTTCAATACCTTGCATGCGTCTCTTAGCTTTCGACGAGATTCTTACAAGTACAGATTGTTCATTAAACTAACGAACATTCACGTTTAGAGGCCCTCGTAATGTTTCACGGCTGGCAGAAGAGCCTGATCGTCAAAATCCGATGACCAAACCCTTCCTGGCCTATCCTCCAAGCTGATATCACCTGATTTGTTTAGGTGAACCACTTTTTACACTGACTTAAGCTGGTTGTTTCTTTGCCTAAGATCGCGAAATGATGGTGCTCCTCTTCATTTTTTTCTTAGAGTGGTATGGCATTGTACATGTGGCGAATAGGACTATGGTTTCCGACACGCTTTTGTCCTGAAACAATGAGATTATTTAAAAAAACGCTACTCTTTACGAATGAAAAACGCGCCGATATAAACGCCTGATAATTATGCTTCAATCCAATACTTGGTGAAATCCTACGTTTAAAGGCAGTGGTCGCGATCAAATATGCTTGTCGTCTTTTTCTCTCCAAATCCTTCCCTGGGTCTCGAGTAGTAGGACCTATAAGAAAAAATCGCGAAAAAACCACTGTTTTGGGCCGAATTTGAAACCTGAACTTTCTTGCCTTTTGATGGTGGACGAGCCCTCTCCACAGCATCGGCATCGATGACCTCTTATATCAAGAACATCAGCTAGCTTGAAATCGAATGTCAATCAATGAACCTTCGATTTTATGTACACATCTAGTCAAAAACATTGACTGAAGTGATGCTTTCATTATTCAACTGTTTTTATTCGTTAAATTTGCATTTATTTCGTCCTCTGAATGTCGATGATTTTTGACTGCTCGGCATGAGACTGCGATCTGTTTCGTCATCGCTGTGCACGTGTGCACGAAACAGCTTCTTTGGGCCCTAGAAACTCTATTTGTAGACCGTTTTTCACCGCGCTACCTTCATAGTTTTTCAGCTGTTTTTGATCTAAGCTGATTTTTGTAGTTTTTTCGATAACGTTTTTCATCGTGACCACTGCCTCTAAAGGCAGTGTCCACGATGAAAATCGTTCTTCTGTTTTTCAGCCTATCTTGAAAACGGTCCCATGCTGATTCCAACGATGTGTCTGAAATCGTACACGACCTTCTGGGATGAGAGTTATGGTCCCTCAAAAATTGAGCTAGAGAAGCATTGTGGACGAGTTTTCCGAGGCTTGTAACTTCCGTCTTTCGCAACCGATGTATGCGAGCTGAACTGAGTAAAGAGAGAAGTCGAGAATGAAGGGAAGAACGGGGCTTTTGATCGAAAACCATCGCTCATTTCGCGATTTCGAGTGTTCCTTCGTTCACGTCGAGAAACTCGACCGCGAGCGGAAGGGCTAGCGCGAGCGGACTTCGGAGCCGTTTGGAGCTCTTTCTGGCTCGTTTTCGTTTGTTCTTTCGACCCCAGTGCTCCAATGAGACTCTGAACTTTCGATTTCCAGCCAAAAACCGAGGACGAAATTTATCGTGGACCCTGCCTTTAAGGGGAATATCAGATTCGGTCGCAGGATCAGGCACAATACTGCTATCTGCCAATTAGAAGAACAGGTACGAAAAACATCTATCATCGAGTCTCGGATAATTCTCTACTTTCCCAAACCGGAATGTTTCGCGCTCGCCACGCCTACATACACCTCTCAATATTCACCAAGTTTAGTAAACAACTGAAAAACACTAAGATAACGAGCAATTTTCAAAAGATCTATTCTATCACTTTAATTCGCTTCCTCTGGCTTCAAAGAAATTACTTGTAGTGATCATCGGTTACTTCCCTAACGTCGTTTCCTCTCCTAAAGGTATGACAAATCATTTTGTTTTCTATCTTCCAATGCAGTATAGATGAGACTGAAGAAACCAATTTTATTGGTGGTAAGCTTTCGTCGGTATCGACTTCTTCAGACCTTCAAATACATCACATAGCGACCTATTCTACGATGAAGAAACACAAAAGATATGAAAGACTAAACAAGAAAGATTCCCAGCAAGCGGAAGGAGCCTACTGTGGTCCTGCTGTTAGCGTTCTGCAAGGGTAACTTTCTGAGAAAGAAAACAAGCGGAGCAGAGTCATTAAGGTCTCACCGCTGACGGCTCTCAACGCAACTAAGGCTACTCTATGCGCGGCGCGTGCTCGATAAAGGGATTACCGCGAAAAGGAGTGTTATGCGATGAGCCTTAAAGTATCCGCCATTTCATCCCTGTTGTTTATTTCGGGAGACAACCGCTTTATTTCCAATGCTTCGTATAACTTCTTCTCCAGCGGTGCCTCTAGGGAGCGATGTAGTACGGTCACTTTCAACGAAGGTGGTGGTTCTTGAGCATGGTGTTCAGTGCGGTGAATGCAGACGAATTAATCTCGACCTTAAACAATTGTGGGGTTCCAGAAGATGCGTGCTACGCAAGTTTTGACGCCGTGTCTCTTTACACTAATGTCAATAACGACGAAGCAGTGTTTGCCGCGTTGGAACTCCTTGGTCGACATCGAACGGATATTCACACCTTTGGATTGTCAGACAACGATATAAAGGAGTTGCTGACAGCAATACTGAGGTGCAATGTTTTACTGTTCAACGGAGAGGTCTATTACCAAAAACGTGGACTTGCTATGGGCCTCAGGATAGCGCCGTTCTTAGCCATCGTTTATCTGGATATAATAGAGCGAACATCAGTGTCCAATGGGATCCTATTCTATAAACGGTACATACTCAGAGGATCGCGGGGTCGTAATGGAGCACAATAGACTTTCACCTCGACAAGGATGGCGAGGACAGCACGAGGGGAAGAGCTGCTGCTCGAGCAGCACGTGCTGCCTTTGTGCCGCTCTTTGCAGCACGTCCTGCCCTCGTCCTCCATTTGTCGCCTCAGCTGCTGCTCTTTTTTTTTGTGGCAATCGTAGTGTGGTAACATTACTCGAAGTGGTCCATTTGCACAGCTACGAGCATAGTTACAATCAGCATGGAGAGCTCCTTGCTACAAACCTGCACATACAAGCATCTGGATAGCTATATGTCAATTCACCTTTTCTCTTATTTTCCCCAAACAAGGTGTATATAATTGAAGCAATCAAACGGTCTTCATCTCACAGCGAGAGCAGCACAAGGGGACGAGCTGCTGCTCGAGGAGCACGTGCTGCCCTCGTTCTCCATTCGCCACTTCAGCTGCTGCTCTGTGTTGTGGGCAGCTTAGAGTGGTAGCACTGCTCAGAGTGGTCCCCCAGGTAACTATGACCATACTCATAATTTACAAGGAGAGCCCGTTCCATTCAAGAACATGAACATGCCCACTCCCTGAGAAGTTGTTTAAAGTCAAGACAACCAATCGATCGTCAGCCATATCACATGGAATACCTTGAAGGCAGTGTCCACGATCAAATTAGTTCGGATTATCAATGTAAGTCGAAAGACCCGGGGCTCACAGCATCAATAATGCTGAAAAACGGCTAAGAATGAGCACAAAGTAGCCCTGTACGGCCCCAACCTTTAATGTCCGCTCAAGCCACGCCGACTTCCTCAACGGCTACCGATAAAAGTGTCTAACTGAAACCCGACTATAAGAAGGCAACCGATTATCAAATGGTGTAAGTATTGTTGAGCGGAGTGGATTGTAGCCTCCTGGATGTATATTGTCACCCCTAAGGCCGGGTTTTCGGTAATTTACGGATAGGTACCGTTTGAAAGGAGTGGGCGTGGCGTGAGAGGAACACTCAGTTTTAGAGCCGCACAGGTTATTTTGTGCTCGTTCGTAGCCGTTTTTTTCGACATTGCGTGTCTTCAAATTTCCGGATCAGTGAGTGCATCTGAGGCCCCGGTCATAGTTGGATGAGCCGACGTATCCAGCCCGGTCGTTACACACAGAAAGCATTGGAGATGGGATGCAAAAATCACCCGGTGTATCCCTCCAACACCCACCAACACCAGCCCGGTTGATACGTATGATTAAAATGATGGGGTGAGGTTGAGAAAATCACCCGGTGTATCCGACGCGGTCGATATCCTCATACACTGGAGGGGGCTAGCGCAGTTCTTCAGGGAAGCAACCCTCCGGCCACCGGCGCTTGCCCCCCCCCCCAATTGGGGGGGGCTACCGCCGGAGTGACAATTTGGCTTGATCAGGCCCCCTCCCCCCGTCACTGCCCTGAAGCCCCCCTGTCACTGCCCTGAAGCCCCCCTGTCACTGCCCTGAAGCCCCCCTGTGACTGCCTTGAAGCCCCTCTGTCACTGCCTTGAAGGCCCCCCCCCCGTCACTGCCCCGGAGCCATGACGTCACGGCTCCGGAGCAGTGACGTCACGACACCGGAGCAGTGACGTCACCTTCCCCCCTGAAAGCGTCTCCGCTTTCCTCCAAAAACATCCCTTTCTGACAGTGACTCGAAGTCGCCGTCCAGGGCCGGCCCTGTCGGGCCAAATGCGACTCTCCACGAGGTGAGGCGCCTTTTATACCGGTCGAGCACGTGATAGATCACAGGAGAAATCACGTCAAATCGGGACAAAACTCGACGTGAATGACTATGCGTGCGTTTGGCCTACTATGCCTTCTCTGGCCTCTATTGTCGTAAACTACCTTCTACGATTTCTTCCAATACTTTCCCTCTCTTCCTCTCGGGGGGACAAACGCCGGAGGAGAGCAGGGGCCTCCTCTGAAGCCCCCCCTCGGGGGAGGCCTGCGCTGTCGCACCCCCAAGTCGAAAACGGGCTCTATTGTCCGGCGCTTGCCCCCCCCCCCCCGCAGAGTCTGAGTCCATGCAATACGTGGATGACGGTGGATGAGAAAAACGCCAGGTGGGCGGTCCGATAATAAAACACTGCATATCACTAGGTAGCTATGCACCCTGCTACCTACGTTTCTTCACTATACTCTCCTTCACTATTTCTCTGAACGGGTGCAATGCTGTTGGCCACGTAATCATCGTCATATCTAGTTGGATACAAAGAGTGATTCCTGAAAGTTTAGGTTCCTGGCAAAAGTAAAGATTTGGCATGGCCATTTTTTCGAAAAATTAGAAATATACTCAGTTAAAAGGGGAAGGTAAAGAAAAATGAAAAAAGGTTTTGAAATATTCCTGAGAACGATTTGGCCTAGAATGATTTGATTTTCGGGAAATGTAGTGAAATAGTTGAAAGTATGATTTGGCAGTCGAGTTTGGACCAACTATTGATACGAGTTGTGCAAAACGAGACATCGCATTGTATGAGCTTATCCGTAGAACATATCAAAGCAAAATCACGCGTGATATGGAACAAACAGTTGATTTTACTTCACTTAATACGTGAAGACCGCGGCATTGCAGCTCCCGAACGAGCGTTTACTGCTTACGTTATCACGCGTGATTTTGCTTCGATATGTTTTACGGATAAGCTCATACAATGCGATGTCTCGTTTTGCACAACTCGTATCAATAGTTGGTCCAAACTCGACTGCCAAATCATACTTTCAACTATTTCACTAGATTTCCCGAAAATCAAATCATTCTAGGCCAAATCGTTCTCAGGAATATTTCAAAACCTTTTTTCATTTTTCTTTACCTTCCCCTTTTAACTGAGTATATTTCTAATTTTTCGAAAAAATGGCCATGCCAAATCTTTACTTTTGCCAGGAACCTAAACTTTCAGGAATTTCATTTATTTTTCCTGAAGGTTTCCTTTCTAACATGGTTTATGCCTGGTGGTGTTAATTCAAAGCAAACCCACTGATGCCCTGCCCCCCCCCCTTCTATTTCGTGCACGCTCCCAGTGATATCCTGCACACTTTCTACGGCGTTCTTCGCACACCCATTTGGGTCCCGAACACTTTCTGAGGCGTCCGGCGCACTGTCATTTGGGTCCGACACACTTTCTACGGCGTTCTGCTCACTCTTATTTGGGTCCCACACACTTTCTACGGCGTCCGACGCACTGTTATTTGGGTCCCGCACACTTTCTACGGCGTTCTGCGCACTCTCATTTGGGTCCCACACACTTTCTACGGCGTCCTGCGCACTCTCATTTGGGTCCCACACAGTTTCTACGGCGTTTGGCGCTTTGTTATTTGGGTCCCACACACTTTCTACGGCGTTCTGCGCGCACCCATTTGGGTCCCACACACTTTCTACGGCGTCCTGCGCACACTCATTTGGGTCCCGCACACTTTCTACGGCGTCCTGCGCACACTCATTTGGGTCCCACACTTTCTACGGCGTCCGACGCACTGTTATTTGGGTCCCACACACTTTCTACGGCGTCCTGCGCACTCTCATTTTGGTCCCGCACACTTTCTACGGCGTCCGGCGCACTGTTATTTGGGTCCCACACACTTTCTACGGCATTCTGCGCACACTCATTTGGGTCCCGCACACTTTCTACGGCGTCCGGCACACTCTCATTTGGGTCCCGCACACTTTCTACGGCGTCCGGCGCACTCTCAATTTAGACCCACACACTTTCTACGGCATCCGACGCACTCATTCTTGGGTCCCGCACCCTTTCTAGGGCGTACGGCGTACTCTTATTTGAGTCCCGCACACTTTCTACGGCGTCCAGCGCACTCTCATTTAGGTCCCAGACACTTTCCACAGCGTCCGGCGCACTCTCATTTGGGTTCCGCACACTTTCTACGGCGTCCAGCGCACTCTCATTCAGGTCCCACACACTTTCTACGACGTCCGACGTACTATCATTTGGGTCCCACACACTTTCTACGGCGTGCGGCTCACTCTCATTTAGGTCCCACACACTTTCTACGGCGTCCGGCGCACTCTCATTTGGTTCCCGCACACTTTATACGGCGTCCGGCGTACTCCTATTTGGGTCCCGCACACCTTCTACGGCGTCCGGTGCACCCTCATTCGGGTCCCGCACACTTTCTACGGCGTCCGGCGCACTCTCAATTTAGACCCACACACTTTCTACGGCATCCGACGCACTCATTCTTGGGTCCCGCACCCTTTCTAGGGCGTACGGCGTACTCTTATTTGAGTCCCGCACACTTTCTACGGCGTCCAGCGCACTCTCATTTAGGTCCCTGACACTTTCCACAGCGTCCGGCGCACTCTCATTTGGGTTCCGTACACTTTCTACGGCGTCCAGCGCACTCTCATTCAGGTCCCACACACTTTCTACGACGTCCGACGTACTATCATTTGGGTCCCACACACTTTCTACGGCGTGCGGCTCACTCTCATTTAGGTCCCACACACTTTCTACGGCGTCCGGCGCACTCTCATTTGGTTCCCGCACACTTTATACGGCGTCCGGCGTACTCCTATTTGGGTCCCGCACACCTTCTACGGCGTCCGGTGCACCCTCATTCGGGTCCCGCACACTTTCTACGGCGTCCGGCGCACTCTCATTTGGGTCCCGCACACTTTCTAAAGCGCCCGGTGCACTCTCATTTGAGTCCCGCACACTTTCTACGGCGTCCGACGCACTGTTGTTTGGGTCCCACACATTTTCTACGGCGTCCGACGCACTCTCATTTGGGTCCCACACACTTTCTACGGCGTCCGACGCACTGTTATTTGGGTCCCACACATTTTCTACGGCGTCCTACGCACTCTCATTTGGGTCCCACACATTTTCTACGGCGTCCTACGCTTTCTCATTTGGGTCCCACACACTTTATACGGCGTCCGAAGCACTCTCATTTGGGTCCCACACACTTTCTACGGCGTCCGACGCACTGTTATTTGGGTCCCACACACCTTCTACGGCGTGCTGCGCACACCCATTTGGGTCACAAGCACGCTCATGCCTATCATGTTTTCCGCAGGGCTACCGTAACCCTCCTTCGGAAATTTTCCAAGTGTCAGCCTGGATATGAGCACATCGTTATAGCCAACCATCATCTTTGCACAATTTCGACCTCCTCAGCCACTTCCCAGTGGCTTCTCGAAGAGAGCGGTGTATGAATGACTGCATACCGCTCCTCTCCCCTTTTATACCCCGCATGTTATGAGCGTTTGTTATCGTTCGTTATCATGTTATGTTCAAGAATGATTACGGTAGCCCTGCGGAAAAAAATTGTCGGCATGGGCGTGAATGTATTTGGATCCCGCAAACTTTCTACGGCGTCTTGCTCACTTCCACTTGGTCACCTCACAGTTTTTATGGCGTCCAACGTACTTTCATTTGGGTCGCGTACACTTTCTACGGCGTACTGCGCACACCCATTTGGGTCCCGCACACTTTCTACGGCGTCCGACGCACTGTTATTTGGGTCCCACACACTTTCTACGGCGTCCGACGCACTCTCATTTGGGTCCCACACACTTTCTACGGCGTCCGACGCACTCTCAATTTAGACCCACACACATTCTACGGCATCCGGCGCACTCATTCTTGGATCCCGCACCCTTTCTAGGGCGTACGGCGTACTCTTATTTGAGTCCCGCACACTTTCTACGGCGTCCAGCGCACTCTCATTTAGGTCCCAGACACTTTCCACAGCGTCCGGCGCACTCTCATTTGGGTTCCGCACACTTTCTACGGCGTCCAGCGCACTCTCATTCAGGTCCCACACACTTTCTACGACGTCCGACGTACTATCATTTGGGTCCCACACACTTTCTACGGCGTGCGGCTCACTCTCATTTAGGTCCCACACACTTTCTACGGCGTCCGGCGCACTCTCATTTGGTTCCCGCACACTTTCTACGGCGTCCGGCGTACTCTTATTTGGGTCCCGCACACCTTCTACGGCGTCCGGCGCACCCTCATTCGGGTCCCGCACACTTTCTACGGCGTCCGGCGCACTCTCATTTGGGTCCCGCACACTTTCTAAAGCGCCCGGTGCACTCTCATTTGAGTCCCGCACACTTTCTACGGCGTCCGACGCACTGTTGTTTGGGTCCCACACATTTTCTACGGCGTCCGACGCACTCTCATTTGGGTCCCGCACACTTTCTACGGCGTCCGGCGCACTCTCAATTTAGACCCACACACTTTCTACGGCATCCGACGCACTCATTCTTGGGTCCCGCACCCTTTCTAGGGCGTACGGCGTACTCTTATTTGAGTCCCGCACACTTTCTACGGCGTCCAGCGCACTCTCATTTAGGTCCCTGACACTTTCCACAGCGTCCGGCGCACTCTCATTTGGGTTCCGCACACTTTCTACGGCGTCCAGCGCACTCTCATTCAGGTCCCACACACTTTCTACGACGTCCGACGTACTATCATTTGGGTCCCACACACTTTCTACGGCGTGCGGCTCACTCTCATTTAGGTCCCACACACTTTCTACGGCGTCCGGCGCACTCTCATTTGGTTCCCGCACACTTTATACGGCGTCCGGCGTACTCTTATTTGGGTCCCGCACACCTTCTACGGCGTCCGGCGCACCCTCATTCGGGTCCCGCACACTTTCTACGGTGTCCGGCGCACTCTCATTTGGGTCCCGCACACTTTCTAAAGCGCCCGGTGCACTCTCATTTGAGTCCCGCACACTTTCTACGGCGTCCGACGCACTGTTGTTTGGGTCCCACACATTTTCTACGGCGTCCGACGCACTCTCATTTTGGTCCCGCACACTTTCTACGGCGTCCGGCGCACTGTTATTTGGGTCCCACACACTTTCTACGGCATTCTGCGCACACTCATTTGGGTCCCGCACACTTTCTACGGCGTCCGGCACACTCACATTTGGGTCCCGCACACTTTCTACGGCGTCCGGCGCACTCTCAATTTAGACCCACACACTTTCTACGGCATCCGACGCACTCATTCTTGGGTCCCGCACCCTTTCTAGGGCGTACGGCGTACTCTTATTTGAGTCCCGCACACTTTCTACGGCGTCCAGCGCACTCTCATTTAGGTCCCTGACACTTTCCACAGCGTCCGGCGCACTCTCATTTGGGTTCCGCACACTTTCTACGGCGTCCAGCGCACTCTCATTCAGGTCCCACACACTTTCTACGACGTCCGACGTACTATCATTTGGGTCCCACACACTTTCTACGGCGTGCGGCTCACTCTCATTTAGGTCCCACTCATTTTCTACGGCGTCCGGCGCACTCTCATTTGGTTCCCGCACACTTTATACGGCGTCCGGCGTACTCTTATTTGGGTCCCGCACACCTTCTACGGCGTCCGGCGCACCCTCATTCGGGTCCCGCACACTTTCTACGGCGTCCGGCGCACTCTCATTTGGGTCCCTGACACTTTCCACAGCGTCCGGCGCACTCTCATTTGGGTTCCGCACACTTTCTACGGCGTCCAGCGCACTCTCATTCAGGTCCCACACACTTTCTACGACGTCCGACGTACTATCATTTGGGTCCCACACACTTTCTACGGCGTGCGGCTCACTCTCATTTAGGTCCCACACACTTTCTACGGCGTCCGGCGCACTCTCATTTGGTTCCCGCACACTTTATACGGCGTCCGGCGTACTCTTATTTGGGTCCCGCACACCTTCTACGGCGTCCGGCGCACCCTCATTCGGGTCCCGCACACTTTCTACGGTGTCCGGCGCACTCTCATTTGGGTCCCGCACACTTTCTAAAGCGTCCGGCGCACCCTCATTCGGGTCCCGCACACTTTCTACGGCGTCCAGCGCACTCTCATTTAGGTCCCTGACACTTTCCACAGCGTCCGGCGCACTCTCATTTGGGTTCCGCACACTTTCTACGGCGTCCGGCGCACTGTTATTTGGGTCCCACACACTTTCTACGGCATTCTGCGCACACTCATTTGGGTCCCGCACACTTTCTACGGCGTCCGGCACACTCTCATTTGGGTCCCGCACACTTTCTACGGCGTCCGGCGCACTCTCAATTTAGACCCACACACTTTCTACGGCATCCGACGCACTCATTCTTGGGTCCCGCACCCTTTCTAGGGCGTACGGCGTACTCTTATTTGAGTCCCGCACACTTTCTACGGCGTCCAGCGCACTCTCATTTAGGTCCCTGACACTTTCCACAGCGTCCGGCGCACTCTCATTTGGGTTCCGCACACTTTCTACGGCGTCCAGCGCACTCTCATTCAGGTCCCACACACTTTCTACGACGTCCGACGTACTATCATTTGGGTCCCACACACTTTCTACGGCGTGCGGCTCACTCTCATTTAGGTCCCACACACTTTCTACGGCGTCCGGCGCACTCTCATTTGGTTCCCGCACACTTTATACGGCGTCCGGCGTACTCCTATTTGGGTCCCGCACACCTTCTACGGCGTCCGGTGCACCCTCATTCGGGTCCCGCACACTTTCTACGGCGTCCGGCGCACTCTCATTTGGGTCCCGCACACTTTCTAAAGCGCCCGGTGCACTCTCATTTGAGTCCCGCACACTTTCTACGGCGTCCGACGCACTGTTGTTTGGGTCCCACACATTTTCTACGGCGTCCGACGCACTCTCATTTGGGTCCCACACACTTTCTACGGCGTCCGACGCACTGTTATTTGGGTCCCACACATTTTCTACGGCGTCCTACGCACTCTCATTTGGGTCCCACACATTTTCTACGGCGTCCTACGCTTTCTCATTTGGGTCCCACACACTTTATACGGCGTCCGAAGCACTCTCATTTGGGTCCCACACACTTTCTACGGCGTCCGACGCACTGTTATTTGGGTCCCACACACCTTCTACGGCGTGCTGCGCACACCCATTTGGGTCACAAGCACGCTCATGCCTATCATGTTTTCCGCAGGGCTACCGTAACCCTCCTTCGGAAATTTTCCAAGTGTCAGCCTGGATATGAGCACATCGTTATAGCCAACCATCATCTTTGCACAATTTCGACCTCCTCAGCCACTTCCCAGTGGCTTCTCGAAGAGAGCGGTGTATGAATGACTGCATACCGCTCCTCTCCCCTTTTATACCCCGCATGTTATGAGCGTTTGTTATCGTTCGTTATCATGTTATGTTCAAGAATGATTACGGTAGCCCTGCGGAAAAAAATTGTCGGCATGGGCGTGAATGTATTTGGATCCCGCAAACTTTCTACGGCGTCTTGCTCACTTCCACTTGGTCACCTCACAGTTTTTATGGCGTCCAACGTACTTTCATTTGGGTCGCGTACACTTTCTACGGCGTACTGCGCACACCCATTTGGGTCCCGCACACTTTCTACGGCGTCCGACGCACTGTTATTTGGGTCCCACACACTTTCTACGGCGTCCGACGCACTCTCATTTGGGTCCCACACACTTTCTACGGCGTCCGACGCACTCTCAATTTAGACCCACACACATTCTACGGCATCCGGCGCACTCATTCTTGGATCCCGCACCCTTTCTAGGGCGTACGGCGTACTCTTATTTGAGTCCCGCACACTTTCTACGGCGTCCAGCGCACTCTCATTTAGGTCCCAGACACTTTCCACAGCGTCCGGCGCACTCTCATTTGGGTTCCGCACACTTTCTACGGCGTCCAGCGCACTCTCATTCAGGTCCCACACACTTTCTACGACGTCCGACGTACTATCATTTGGGTCCCACACACTTTCTACGGCGTGCGGCTCACTCTCATTTAGGTCCCACACACTTTCTACGGCGTCCGGCGCACTCTCATTTGGTTCCCGCACACTTTCTACGGCGTCCGGCGTACTCTTATTTGGGTCCCGCACACCTTCTACGGCGTCCGGCGCACCCTCATTCGGGTCCCGCACACTTTCTACGGCGTCCGGCGCACTCTCATTTGGGTCCCGCACACTTTCTAAAGCGCCCGGTGCACTCTCATTTGAGTCCCGCACACTTTCTACGGCGTCCGACGCACTGTTGTTTGGGTCCCACACATTTTCTACGGCGTCCGACGCACTCTCATTTGGGTCCCGCACACTTTCTACGGCGTCCGGCGCACTCTCAATTTAGACCCACACACTTTCTACGGCATCCGACGCACTCATTCTTGGGTCCCGCACCCTTTCTAGGGCGTACGGCGTACTCTTATTTGAGTCCCGCACACTTTCTACGGCGTCCAGCGCACTCTCATTTAGGTCCCTGACACTTTCCACAGCGTCCGGCGCACTCTCATTTGGGTTCCGCACACTTTCTACGGCGTCCAGCGCACTCTCATTCAGGTCCCACACACTTTCTACGACGTCCGACGTACTATCATTTGGGTCCCACACACTTTCTACGGCGTGCGGCTCACTCTCATTTAGGTCCCACACACTTTCTACGGCGTCCGGCGCACTCTCATTTGGTTCCCGCACACTTTATACGGCGTCCGGCGTACTCTTATTTGGGTCCCGCACACCTTCTACGGCGTCCGGCGCACCCTCATTCGGGTCCCGCACACTTTCTACGGTGTCCGGCGCACTCTCATTTGGGTCCCGCACACTTTCTAAAGCGCCCGGTGCACTCTCATTTGAGTCCCGCACACTTTCTACGGCGTCCGACGCACTGTTGTTTGGGTCCCACACATTTTCTACGGCGTCCGACGCACTCTCATTTTGGTCCCGCACACTTTCTACGGCGTCCGGCGCACTGTTATTTGGGTCCCACACACTTTCTACGGCATTCTGCGCACACTCATTTGGGTCCCGCACACTTTCTACGGCGTCCGGCACACTCTCATTTGGGTCCCGCACACTTTCTACGGCGTCCGGCGCACTCTCAATTTAGACCCACACACTTTCTACGGCATCCGACGCACTCATTCTTGGGTCCCGCACCCTTTCTAGGGCGTACGGCGTACTCTTATTTGAGTCCCGCACACTTTCTACGGCGTCCAGCGCACTCTCATTTAGGTCCCTGACACTTTCCACAGCGTCCGGCGCACTCTCATTTGGGTTCCGCACACTTTCTACGGCGTCCAGCGCACTCTCATTCAGGTCCCACACACTTTCTACGACGTCCGACGTACTATCATTTGGGTCCCACACACTTTCTACGGCGTGCGGCTCACTCTCATTTAGGTCCCACACATTTTCTACGGCGTCCGGCGCACCCTCATTCGGGTCCCGCACACTTTATACGGCGTCCGGCGTACTCTTATTTGGGTCCCGCACACCTTCTACGGCGTCCGGCGCACCCTCATTCGGGTCCCGCACACTTTCTACGGCGTCCGGCGCACTCTCATTTGGGTCCCGCACACTTTCTAAAGCGCCCGGTGCACTCTCATTTGAGTCCCGCACACTTTCTACGGCGTCCGACGCACTGTTGTTTGGGTCCCACACATTTTCTACGGCGTCCGACGCACTCTCATTTGGGTCCCACACACTTTCTACGGCGTCCGACGCACTGTTATTTGGGTCCCACACATTTTCTACGGCGTCCTACGCACTCTCATTTGGGTCCCACACATTTTCTACGGCGTCCTACGCTTTCTCATTTGGGTCCCACACACTTTATACGGCGTCCGACGCACTCTCATTTGGGTCCCACACACTTTCTACGGCGTCCGACGCACTGTTATTTGGGTCCCACACACCTTCTACGGCGTTCTGCGCACACCCATTTGGGTCACAAGCACGCTCATGCCTATCATGTTTTCCGCAGGGCTACCGTAACCCTCCTTCGGAAATTTTCCAAGTGTCAGCCTGGATATGAGCACATCGTTATAGCCAACCATCATCTTTGCACAATTTCGACCTCCTCAGCCACTTCCCAGTGGCTTCTCGAAGAGAGCGTTGTGTGAATGACTGCATACCGCTCCTCTCCCCTTTTATACCCCGCATGTTATGAGCGTGTGTTATCGTTCGTTATCATGTTTTGTTCAAGAATGATTACGGTAGCCCTGCGGAAAAAAATTGTCGGCATGGGCGTGAATGTATTTGGATCCCGCAAACTTTCTACGGCGTCTTGCTCACTTCCACTTGGTCACCTCACAGTTTTTATGGCGTCCAACGTACTTTCATTTGGGTCGCGTACACTTTCTACGGCGTACTGAGCACACCCATTTGGGTCCCGCACACTTTCTACGGCGTCCGACGCACTGTTATTTGGGTCCCACACACTTTCTACGGCGTCCGACGCACTCTCATTTGGGTCCCACACACTTTCTACGGCGTCCGACGCACTCTCAATTTAGACCCACACACTTTCTACGGCATCCGACGCACTCATTCTTGGATCCCGCACCCTTTCTAGGGCGTACGGCGTACTCTTATTTGAGTCCCGCACACTTTCTACGGCGTCCAGCGCACTCTCATTTAGGTCCCAGACACTTTCCACAGCGTCCGGCGCACTCTCATTTGGGTTCCGCACACTTTCTACGGCGTCCAGCGCACTCTCATTCAGGTCCCACACACTTTCTACGGCGTCCGACGCACTGTTATTTGGGTCCCACACACTTTCTACGGCGTCCGACGCACTCTCATTTGGGTCCCACACACTTTCTACGACGTCCGACGTACTATCATTTGGGTCCCACACACTTTCTACGGCGTGCGGCTCACTCTCATTTAGGTCCCACACATTTTCTACGGCGTCCGGCGCACTCTCATTTGGTTCCCGCACACTTTATACGGCGTCCGGCGTACTCTTATTTGGGTCCCGCACACCTTCTACGGCGTCCGGCGCACCCTCATTCGGGTCCCGCACACTTTCTACGGCGTCCGGCGCACTCTCATTTGGGTCCCGCACACTTTCTAAAGCGCCCGGTGCACTCTCATTTGAGTCCCGCACACTTTCTACGGCGTCCGACGCACTGTTGTTTGGGTCCCACACATTTTCTACGGCGTCCGACGCACTCTCATTTGGGTCCCACACACTTTCTACGGCGTCCGACGCACTGTTATTTGGGTCCCACACATTTTCTACGGCGTCCTACGCACTCTCATTTGGGTCCCACACATTTTCTACGGCGTCCTACGCTTTCTCATTTGGGTCCCGCACACTTTCTACGGCGTCCAACGCACTCTCATTTAGGTCCCAGACACTTTCCACAGCGTCCGGCGCACTCTCATTTGGGTTCCGCACACTTTCTACGGCGTTCAGCGCACTCTCATTCAGGTCCCACACACTTTCTACGGCGTTCAACGCACTCTCATTTGGGTCCCACACACTTTCTACGGCGTCCGACGCACTCTCATTTAGGTCCCACACACTTTCTACGGCGTCCGGCGCACTCTCATTTGGTTCCCGCACACTTTCTACGGCGTCCGACGCACCCTCATTCGGGTCCCGCACACTTTCTAACGGCGTCCGGTGCACTCTCATTTGGGTCCACACACTTTCTACGGCGTCCGACGCACTCTCATTTGGGTCCCACACACTTTCTACGGCGTCCGGTGCACTCTCATTTGAGTCCCGCACACTTTCTACGGCGTCCGACGCACTGTTGTTTGGGTCCCACACATTTTCTACGGCGTCCGACGCACTCTCATTTGGGTCCCACACACTTTCTACGGCGTCCGACGCACTGTTATTTGGGTCCCACACATTTTCTACGGCGTCCGACGCACTGTTATTTGGGTCCCACACATTTTCTACGGCGTCCGACGCTTTCTCATTTGGGTCCCACACACATTTACTACGGCGTCCGACGCACTCTCATTTGGGTCCCACACACTTTCTACGGCGTCCGACGCACTGTTATTGGGTCCCACACACCTTCTACGGCGTTCTGCGCACACCCATTTGGGTCACAAGCACGCTCATGCCTATCATGTTTTCCGCAGGGCTACCGTAACCCTCCTTCCTTCGGAAATTTTCCAAGTGTCAGCCTGGATATGAGCACATCGCTATAGCCAACCATCATCTTTGCACAATTTCGACCTCCTCAGCCACTTCCCAGTGGCTTCTCGAAGAGAGCGTTGTGTGAATGACTGCATACCGCTCCTCTCCCCTTTTATACCCCGCATGTTATGAGCGTGTGTTATCGTTCGTTATCATGTTATGTTCAGGAGAATGATTACGGTAGCCCTGCGGAAAAAATTGTCGGCATGGGCGTGAATGTATTTGGATCCCGCAAACTTTCTACGGCGTCTTGCTCACTTCCACTTGGTCACCTCACAGTTTTTATGGCGTCCAACGTACTTTCATTTGGGTCGCGTACACTTTCTACGGCGTACTGCGCACACCCATTTGGGTCCCGCACACTTTCTACGGCGTCCGACGCACTGTTATTTGGGTCCCACACACTTTCTACGGCGTCCGACGCACTCTCATTTGGGTCCCACACACTTTCTACGGCGTCCGACGCACTCTCAATTTAGACCCACACACTTTCTACGGCATCCGACGCACTCATTCTTGGATCCCGCACCCTTTCTAGGGCGTACGGCGTACTCTTATTTGAGTCCCGCACACTTTCTACGGCGTCCAGCGCACTCTCATTTAGGTCCCAGACACTTTCCACAGCGTCCGGCGCACTCTCATTTGGGTTCCGCACACTTTCTACGGCGTCCAGCGCACTCTCATTCAGGTCCCACACACTTTCTACGACGTCCGACGTACTATCATTTGGGTCCCACACACTTTCTACGGCGTGCGGCTCACTCTCATTTAGGTCCCACACACTTTCTACGGCGTCCGGCGCACTCTCATTTGGTTCCCGCACACTTTCTACGGCGTCCGGCGTACTCTTATTTGGGTCCCGCACACCTTCTACGGCGTCCGGCGCACCCTCATTCGGGTCCCGCACACTTTCTACGGCGTCCGGCGCACTCTCATTTGGGTCCCGCACACTTTCTAAAGCGCCCGGTGCACTCTCATTTGAGTCCCGCACACTTTCTACGGCGTCCGACGCACTGTTGTTTGGGTCCCACACGTTTTCTACGGCGTCCGACGCACTCTCATTTGGGTCCCACACACTTTCTACGGCGTCCGACGCACTGTTATTTGGGTCCCACACATTTTCTACGGCGTCCTACGCACTCTCATTTGGGTCCCACACATTTTCTACGGCGTCCTACGCTTTCTCATTTGGGTCCCACACACTTTCTACGGCGTCCGACGCACTCTCATTTGGGTCCCACACACTTTCTACGGCGTCCGACGCACTGTTATTTGGGTCCCACACACTTTCTACGGCGTTCTGCGCACACCCATTTGGGTCACAAGCACGCTCATGCCTATCATGTTTTCCGCAGGGCTACCGTAACCCTCCTTCGGAATTTTTCCAAGTGTCAGCCTGGATATGAGCACATCGTTATAGCCAACCATCATCTTTGCACAATTTCGACCTCCTCAGCCACTTCCCAGTGGCTTCTCGAAGAGAGCGGTGTGTGAATGACTGCATACCGCTCCTCTCCCCTTTTATACCCCGCATGTTATGAGCGTGTGTTATCGTTCGTTATCATGTTTTGTTCAAGAATGATTACGGTAGCCCTGCGGAAAAAATTGTCGGCATGGGCGTGAATGTATTTGGATCCCGAAAACTTTCTACGGCGTCTTGCTCACTTCCACTTGGTCACCTCACAGTTTTTATGGCGTCCAACGTACTTTCATTTGGGTCGCGTACACTTTCTACGGCGTACTGCGCACACCCATTTGGGTCCCGCACACTTTCTACGGCGTCCGACGCACTGTTATTTGGGTCCCACACACTTTCTACGGCGTCCGACGCACTCTCATTTGGGTCCCACACACTTTCTACGGCGTCCGACGCACTGTTATTCGGGTCCCGCACACTTTCTACGGCGTCCGGCGCACTCTCATTTGGGTCCCGCACACTTTCTAAAGCGCCCGGTGCACTCTCATTTGAGTCCCGCACACTTTCTACGGCGTCCGACGCACTGTTATTCGGGTCCCGCACACTTTCTACGGCGTCCGGCGCACTCTCATTTGGGTCCCGCACACTTTCTAAAGCGCCCGGTGCACTCTCATTCGAGTCCCGCACACTTTCTACGGCGTCCGACGCACTGTTGTTTGGGTCCCACACGTTTTCTACGGCGTCCGACGCACTCTCATTTGGGTCCCACACACTTTCTACGGCGTCCGACGCACTGTTATTTGGGTCCCACACATTTTCTACGGCGTCCTACGCACTCTCATTTGGGTTCCGCACACTTTCTACGGCGTCCGACGCACTCTCATTTGGGTCCCACACACTTTCTACGGCGTCCGACGCACTGTTATTTGGGTCCCACACGTTTTCTACGGCGTCCTACGCACTGTTATTTGGGTCCCACACATTTTCTACGGCGTCCGAAGCACTGTTATTTGGGTCCCACACACTTTCTACGGCGTTCTGCGCACTCCTACTGGGGTCCCGCACACTTTCTACAGCGTCTTGCGCACCCCTACTGGGGTTCCGCACACTATTTAAGGCGTTCTGTGGATTTCTTCTGATTCACACCGTGCGGCGTTCTAAAAAATACATCCAAGATCCCGCCGTATTGATTGAAGCGTTCAATCCTAATCAAATGCCTATCAGTGACGGTGTTTATTTCATTAGTTCATTTTTACGAATGAGTAAACGTCGGATGGTTTATAATAACATGTTTACGTGTTTTTGTCTCACTTGACCCTCAATTTTGAGGTCCCGCAAAAATTGAGCTACCAACTTCAAATTTTGTCAGGAGCTGACGGCAATCATAACAAACTTTCTGGCCAAAAATCAGCTTTCTAGCTCAACGATAAGTGTTCCAACAAGATCATGTACGCCAACTGAAAAAAAAGGAGATGAACCCTTTCTTCGACCAAAATCACGTGGTTTTGACAATTTTTCTCGAATCTCAGGTAACCATTCCAGACCATTTTTTGAACAGTTATTCAACTTTCTAAAGTATATCAAATGCAAAAAGAACGGACTTCCTACGTTCACTCTGGACCCTGATACTGAGATCAGGGGGTTGCGCGATGGCGAATCAAAGCCAAATCTAGTGAGCGCTTCGCGCTCACCACAATTTTCTCAACCTCACCCCATCATTTTAATCATACGTATCGACCAGGTTGGGGGAGTTGGGTTGAGTCAGTATGTTACAGATGCGAATAGCACCAACTCTGACCGGGGCCTGAATGGTTTCTCCACACCTTCCCCGCTGTAACACTTTTCCGACAGTGTTGTTATCAGGTCGGCTGTACCAATATGTGTTGCTCGCAAAAAACAATAGAGGGTGTTGAAGTCAAACGATTCCTTCCCGTGAATCTGCAGCGAGTTTGTCAGTTTAATACCAGTTTCTCTCCAGTTTTCTTCGAGTTGAAGACCAGGCGCCGCCCGCGCGCCGTCGACCAAGACACGCTGCCATCCAATCGCCGAATCGCAGCGACCTGACGCTACTAACTGCCAACTGCTCGCAGCCATTTTTCAACACATCCAGGTCATCTTCAACTGGTCGCCCTTCTATGACTCTATCGCTGGCTAAACGTGCGGTGGGGCCAACCCATTGCGCGGAGAGCTCACTTTTATCAGCGCGCGACCTCTTCAAACGTGGTACTTTTATGCAAGATTCACATTTTCGTTGCATCGAGTCTTCAAAAAAAAACTTTTGGTATTTTACTGATTATAAATCAAACGCAGTTTCACTTTCGAGAAAATGTCAATTTAAAATGGCACCTTCGAGAAAAGTAGTTCCTTGCGAGCAATTTGAACGGTTCAGCTCGGCTAAAAATTGAGGAATTATTCTGGAAAAAGGAATAATTCGTCATTCTCATCGGATGGTGGTTGTGCGAAACCAGCCAAATATTCGAGAGGTGTTCGACTCTCCTAAAATGATTTATTCAGCGTGTTCTTCCAGATTTGCAACATTTTGTCTTTTTTTAAATCTGTAAGGTGTAAGTCGGAAATTTTAAAAAACACCTCATTCTGAAATGCGTCTCCATGAACTCAAACTTTACTTGCATTTTTCATAGATTAAACAATTGTTTTGGTTTTGGACTTGTATTTTTCAAATGCTGAGCTGCGATGGTTTGCCAAAAATTAAGCGAAATGGGGAATACAGTTCAACTCCGCATTGCCGTTCAGTCCGCAAAGTGCACGCATATTGCCAAAGCGGGCACCCAAAGCAAAAACCGCCCGGGTGATCCCACATCCCTGTCTGAGGATACTCGCAACCGCGCCGCAGCACGCTTTCGCAATCAGCTTGCACTTTGCAGACTGAACGGCAGTGCGGAATTGAACTGTACCTTATCTTCACGAAAAGCACAGTGCTCACAGAATTCAAAGCCGACAGTTCTCAAAAACAACTTTCCAATGAAATCAATAATTTGAACCTTTCCGAAAAATGTTCACGACAATAATTTAGAAGGAAGAAAAAAATTTCAAGAAATTCTAAAATCGTGTTTCTTGGAAGAAAAGAAATCACCACTTACAGAGAGATCAGTAAATGATGAATACTCTGATATTTGAATACCGTTTAACCCTGGACATTTTTCTAAACAGTGTATATATCAGCGAATTGAGAATATTTTGAGGAGAACTCCATTTTTGGAATATGTGAATATAACTTTTTGTACGAAGAATGTCATAATTCGTCTTTCAAAACGAGAGAAACAGATTATCACGCCTAATTCGCATCTCTACAGTCACAAAACCGAGTGAAAATCAATTCTTGTTCAAGGTATAGAGAAATTCTGTGTCAAGAAATGTTTTTAGAGACTCTTAATCACTACTGACCGAGGCCTGTGTTGAACGGCCCTCGCAGACTCGTGCCAGATACGAGGCCGCCTAGGGTGGGCATTAAACAGCCCGTAGTGCCAGCATCA
Source organism: Aplectana chamaeleonis (assembly GCA_029168955.1). Taxonomy (NCBI): domain Eukaryota; kingdom Metazoa; phylum Nematoda; class Chromadorea; order Rhabditida; family Cosmocercidae; genus Aplectana; species Aplectana chamaeleonis. Next base: position 21,518 of record JAPDOI010000387.1, on the reverse strand, counting down.
TTTCCTTCGACTGTGGCGAAGATCAATGGATATAATCAAGGATGAATCAGCCGTTGTAGATGTGAATGAGCCTCAAGGAGGTCTCTGTTTTTGATAGGTCGACCTAGCGCTGCTGCTGAGCTCGACATATCCCATTCGGGAGAAGGGTTATGAGAAAGAAAGAAAGATCATAAATGAAGAGCAGCGATTGGGGAAAGAACAGCGGCAGTTGGGGCCACAATGAGGAGCAGCAGTTGGGGAGACGACTGGAGCAGTTGGGGCGACTGTAGCAGCACGTGGGGCCACTATACGAGCAGCAGTTGGGGCAGTGAGCGGAGCAAGAGGACACAAAGTGCTGCCAGGGCAGCAGTTGGGGGAACGAAAGAGGCTTACAACTCGACTAGTAACTGCGTTAGTTATCCCCTCGTGCTGCCTCACTAAGCCGCGATTATCTGAGTAGACAATGTGTTCGTCGTCTTCTTCTTCTTTGCAGCCGCGAAGAGAGTAATTGCTATAGGTTCAGAAACTGGGCGACCAGCGTTGGATTCGTCAAAAGGTCTATTGTAGTCAATGTTGTAGCGTTTTTTGGACAATTGAATAAGTGTAGGGTATTGTGGCCAGGACCACCACAGTCCGGGCAAACGTCGGGAGTGCTATTGTCGATCCTGTTCACGTAGGACTTCAGGAACGTTGAGTGCCCACAGCGCAACGAGGCTAGAGTGCATCCAGCACGTCTACTAAGCTGAGACTCAGACTCAGAAACTCGAGGCGGCACAGTACCCAGGATAGGAATAACAGCCGCTCTTTCCAGATACCCTCTGACGAAATGGGTGTGCTCCTCGCGCAACAGACGGAGGTGTTCTTGATATGAATCGTGCCATCTTTGCAGATCGACTTTGTCTGGAGCACCGGCAAAAGGTTTTCTGATGCCTCTGTCTCTTACAGGCTCAAGTACTCTCCAAGATGGGTGTTGGGCTGCTTGACGATGTTAATGTACAGCTGCTGGGCCTGGAGCTGACAGTGCTCCTTTACTGGTAGCACCCGTGTCTCGGCGTGTAAATGCTCGATTGGCGAACTCCTAGCACATCCGGTGGCGATCCGAAGAGCAGCGTTTTGTACACGCTGCACCTTAGTCCAGGATGAGTCCGACACTAAGTGCTGCCAAACCGGTGCCGCATACTCTAGGGCGGGCTGCAGTATAGCCTTATACGTGGTCAGAATAGTTTCCTTACTGCTGCCCCATGATGTACCTCCCAGTGCCCTTAGCACATTGAGTTTAGCTCTTACAATTGCTTGCTTTTGCTCGGTGTTCTTGTGAAACTTCAGCGACGGGTCGAGTATAAGGCCGAGTAGTTTGACGAAGCGAGCAGCAGGCAGGCGATCTCCACCCCAGCTGACATCGGCATGGGCGCTGTGCTCTTTGGGGTCCGTTGTGAAAACTGATACTGAAGACTTGGCAGCGGAGACAATGAGCATCTTGTTATCGAAATAGCTCTTCAAATCAATCAGGTACTCGTTGATCTTACTCGCGGCCACCTGTATGTCGCGGTTTTGGCACATGATAGTCATATCATCAGCGTAGGCGACAACTTTAATGTCCTGGGGAGGTGCCGGAATGTCCTCTAAGTACATATTAAACAGAGCGGGCGATAAGACTCCGCCTTGCGGAACACCGGCAGCTATGGGGATACTTTTAGAGACATGATTTTGAAACATAACTTTTGCTCGACGGCCCTTGACGAATGCTGTTATCCAACGCTTCTGCCACGGTGGAATAGAGGACTTCAGTATGTTATCCGATAGAATACCCAGGTTAACACTGTCGAATGCCTTTGTCAAGTCCAGGGCTACAGCAACGGTCCTGAGGGGCTTTCTCATGTTGAAGCCGTCGATGGCATAGCCAACGATTTTCAAAAACGCCGTTATGGTGGAATGTAGCTTCCTAAAGCCGTGCTGGTGATGTTGTTTCTCATTATGCTGAGCCAAATCATTGACGATAAGCTTTTCAGCAACCTTGGCTAGAGGCGACAAAAGGCTTATTGGCCTGTATCCTTTCGCTGATGACAGAGATTTACCGGGCTTAGGCAGAGGAATGACATTTGCTGTTTTCCAGTCTTGTGGCAGTGTGCAGGTTCGAAATGATGTGTTCATTGAATCAGTGAGCAGCGAGAGAAATTCACTGGGGAGCTTCTTTAGGACTGCTGGACAGATTCCGTCAGGTCCAATGGCTTTTGAATTGCGCATTTCCTTTATAATCTTCTCCACCTGCGCAGGAGTGACGGCATCAGCCGTGCCCATAAGCGGAAGGCGGCACAGCTCCCTTACTGTCACTCGGTTTTGCGGGCCACGCTTCGCACATGTTATGAAGAAGCTCTTGCCCAGAGCGTAAGCGGCATCTTGTCCTGACTTGAATACATTGTTCTCAAACTCGATAGTAGATACGGTGGCGGGTGTGGTTTTTCCGGAGAGTTTTCTCAGGATTTTCCATGTAGCAGCACCATCTGCCTTGAACTTCAATTTTTCAGTGAACTTCTGCCACTCGTCTCTCTTGTGCCTGTCCAAGTCTTTTCTAATTTCTAATTGAAATGTGTTCGTCATTACATCCACTGCTACCGAACTTCAACTCGCAATTGCAAGTCTGAACGGATGCGATTCGAATGTATGCCTCACGATGGAAGTTCCTGACGAAGACGGTATGCTCCCGTTTCTCAATACAAGTGTGAAGATTATTGGTGGATGCAACCAATTAAGGTGGCATAAGAAGGCTGCATCCAAGAATATAATTTTACACTCACGCAGCGCCCATCCGACTAACATGAAGGCTAGTGTAGTGAAAAACCTCATCATTACAAAGAACAGGATGTGTACTCGAGAGACAGAAGAAGTAGAAGAGACGATAGAGCAAATTTTGTCTGACAATGGGTATACCACCTCTGCACCAATGCCGTGGCGGCCGAGGTTTACCCGTGGAGGAGTGCATTTGGTGGTACCATACGTTGACGAGGGAATAGCCAAGGCTGTAAATCGGGTAGTGAAACAGTCGAACCTACCTATAAAGCTCGTGTCTAAACCGCCGCGGACCTTGAAGGATATCCTGACATCATCAAGGTTATACGAAGAGCGATACGGCAGAAGAAACTATGGATACTGCGATGAGAATAAGATTTGTCGGCTCCGAGGCACGGTATACATGGTGGAGTATGAGGGATGTGGACAGAGATACATAGTAGAGACGATGCGGCCCTTACACAAACGCCTGGGCGAGCACCAGCGGAGTTAGAGAAATCCAGCTTCTTACACAAGAAATAGTTTTTCACGGCACCGCGCTGAACACCATGGTGACCGTACTACATCGCTCCCTAGAGGCACCGCTGGAGAGGAAGTTATACGAAGCATTATCTAACTGTTTTGCTTTGCTACGGATTAGTATGATTTGGAAATGTAACATTTTTGAGAAACTCGATAAAAGAAGTGAAATCTCTTATGCTACTGATTTGGCACGGGAATAAACTCGAAAGAAGCGCTAAAAACTCATTGAAATGATTCATCGTTGATTTGGCTGTGCACTTGTTCACTAAACAACAAAAATTGAGTGCGACATTGAAAACCAAATCACACACTTCTTACTGAGAATTTATGTATTCGTGTGACAGCAGTTCTCTTAGTTGACGACATTCGCATAAACATACTACGTGATGTTATTTCCACTTTCATGGGGACACAACATAATTTTGCAAGGACCTGAGACTTGTTAACCTAAACTGCAAGCGTTAGGCTGATTTCAGAAGAGAAGCGCGTGATTTGGCTTTTCAATGTCACACTCAATTTTTGTTGTTTAGTAAACAAGTGCACAGCCAAATCAACGATGAATCATTTCAATGAGTTTTTAGCGCTTCTTTCGAGTTTATTCCCGTGCCAAATCAGTAGCATAAGAGATTTCACTTCTTTTAACGAGTTTCTCACAAATGTTACATTTCCAAATCATACTAATCCGTAGCAAAGCAAAACAGTTAGATAATTTCACTTTATTTTAGCGAAGGTTTCCCTTTAAAGACACATTACGCCCTCAGATATGACTTTTCATATGTTCATGCAGTTGTGTAGTAGACCCCTCTTGCATAACACTGTCCCACCCCTTTTAGAACCACCACAGTTCACACCCTTTTTCTTGGTTTCCGAACCCAATAACGACTAGATGAACGGATGAATCGCAACCGCGTTTTCGATTCTCACTCCTTTGTCGGTCCTCCCAGCTGGGTCAAAGACAAGATCCGTAACGCTTGGCGTACTCCAAGTTGAGTCCCGCCCTCTTTCCCCGGCGCTTGGCACTTTTTCAGTCGAGTCCCACACACTTTCCCCGGCGCTTGGCGCACTCCCAGTTGGGTCCCTCACGCTTTGCTCGGCGCTTGGCGTACCCGAAGTTGGGTGCCGCACACGTTCCCCGGTGCTTGGCGCGTTCCCAGTTGGGTGCCGCACACTTTCCCCAGCGCTTGGCGCACTTCCAGTTGGGTCCCTCACGCTTTCCTCGGCGCTTGGCGCACCCGAAGTTGGGTCCCGCACACGTTCTCCGGCGCTTAGTGTGCTCCCAGTTAGATCCCGCCCACTTTCCCCAGCGCTTGGCGCGCTCCCAGTTGGGTCCCATACACTTTCTCCGGCGCTCGGCGCTTTTTAATTGGGGTCCCGCACACGTTCCTCGTAGCTTGGCACACTTTGAGTCGGGTCCCGCGCACGTTCCCTGGCGCTTGGCGCACTCCCAGTCAGGTCCCACACACGTCCTGAGGGGTTTGGCACACTTCCAGTTGGGCACCGCATACGTTCCCCGGCGCTTGGCGCACTCACAGTTGGGTCCCGCACACATTCCTTGGCGCTTGGCGCACTTCCAGTCAGGTCCCACATACGTTCTGTGGCGTTTAGCACACTTCCAGTTGGGCATCGCATATGTTCCCCGGCGCTTGTCTCACTCACATTTGGGTTCCGCACACGTTCCCCGGCGCTTGGCGCACTCTTGGTTGGGTCTCGCACTCTCTACCGTGCGCTTTGCGCATTTTCATTCGGGTACCGCGCACGTTCCCTGGCGCTTCGCGCACTTCCAATCGGACCCCGCACAATAAATGGTGTGCATAGGGTTCCTGATAGACGTAAAGGAGACCTACTCTAACGCTTGCAATCAGTTCACTCTTATCACAATACCACTCCATTTCTCTCAATTGGCCAACCGTTTCATATCATTCAAAAGTTTCACCGGACTCACACACACACACAGACACACAGACACACATTTAAAAATTCACTAATTTTTCAATATCTCGAGAATCACAGAGCAGATTTTTCTGAAACTTGGGCAGTGTTAAAGACCTTTACTGCTCTACATTTTGTGAAAATGCCAAGTTTGGAACTATCTTCCAAACCGAGATTCTGTAACGAGGGGTGTGCGCAGAAGCAATCCTTTTCCAAATCAGGTGCACGCTTCGCGCGCACCACAATTGGAAAAAAAGCGGTTGTCTCCCGAAATAAACAACAGGGATGAAATGGCGGATACTTTGAGGCTTATCGCATAAGACTCTTTTTCGCGGTTATCCCCTTATCGAGCACGCGCCGCGCATAGAGTAGCATTATTTGCGTTGAGAGCCGTCAGCGGTGAGACCTTAATGACTCTGCTCCGCTTGTTTTCTTTCTCAGAAAGTTACCCTTGCGGAACGCTAACAGCAGGACCACAGTAGGCTCCTTCCGCTTGCTGGGAATCTTTCTTGGTTAGTCTTTCATATCTTTTGTATTTCTCCATCGTAGAATAGGTCACTATGTGATGTGTTTGAAGGTCTGAAGAAGTCGATACCGACGAAAGCTTACCGCCAATAAAATTGGTTACGAAGTCTCATCTATACTGCATTGGAAGATAGAAAACGAATATTTCAAATGAGACTTAGGAATAGTTCCATCTTGCCAAATCATTTTGTGTTTTAAAAAACACAAAATGACAACGAAAAACATGCATTAGGAATTTTCTCGTTTACTATTTTTTGGGAGCTCATGATTGTCTAGTAAGATGGAAAATGTCGTTCGCATAATTGTTTGCCATCAATCACTCAATTCCTCTTAACAATGGTGTGTAAGCCTTCGGGAAATGGGATTGCTGACGTCCAGTAAGGATAGGAAAATGTACTGTGTGCGACCATATGATGACAATGCTGATAATTGGTGTTCGCTTCGGCGGTCATTAGGTTGATGACAGATGAACGAACGTCTTCTCCCATCCAGCGCACAGCAATTCCTAGCACCACCCCGGGGGAAAACCATCCCTCTCTTGCCAGAAGGCTTCTTCTGCACTGATCAACAGTTGAAGTTCGAAGCTTCGCACATGTTTAGCACACAGGGACTAGATCATAGCAGGGTAAGGCATAGCGGTGTGATCGGCCGCTGAGAGGTGCGCCCCTCCCCCTCCCCTCCTCCTCCAGCTTTGGGTCCCCTGTGCAGCCCCACTCCCATCGAGGTTGTGATTGTGACCCCTTGTGTGAACCAATTTGAGGGGTCTCTTCCGAACAATGCTTCCAAACGATTTTTCAGCAAAAACGTACGTTATAGGTCAAGTCACACCGGCCGTAATCGGCTCAAAATGGTCGGATCGACCTGGGATTCGGCCGACAGCTTTTCTCAAGGGTCGTCCTTAAAATAAACACTACAGCAGCCCGATCCAGAAAAAATATTTTTCTACCTCTCCAGACGTCGAAGTGCAGACAGCGGCTTTTCGATTTTTTGGCGCCCCGAATGACACACTCGTAGGCGACTGTTTGGCTGCTGAAAAGGCGAACCAAGTACTCATACACTGGAGGGGGAGCGCAGCTCTTGCGGGGGGGGCAACCCTCCGAGCACCGGCGGTAGTCCCCCCCCCCACCAATCGGGGGAGGAGGCTACCGCCGAAGTGACAATTTGGCTTGATTGGAGCCCCCCCCCCCGTGCACTGCCCTGAAGCCCCCTCCCCGTCACTGCACTGAAGCCCCCCCCCCCGTCACTGCCTCGGAGCCCTGATCTCACGGCCCCGGAGCAGTGACGTCTCGGCCTCGGAGCAGTGACGTCAACCTTCCCCACCCCGGAAAGCGCGCCGCCGCTCTCCTCCAAAAGTATCCCTTTCTGACAGGGACTCAAAGTCCCCGTCCAGGGCCGGCCCTGTTGGGCCGAATGCGGCTCTCTATGAGGTGAGGTGCCTTTTATACCGGTTGAGGAACGGTATACAGCTTCGGGGATTCAAACGGCTCATTCTTGTTTGAACACGATGACAAGTCTTAATACTGTGATAAGCATCACAGCGTAGCTTGCTTGATATGGTGGTTATGAACACGTGATCACGTTGTGACGTGCTTATCACGTGCACAGCCGGTATAGAAGGCGCCTCTCCTCACTTGAGTCCTCATTCAACATTCGATGCCGACCCTGGAAGGTGACTTCGAGTCACTCTCCGGAGGCCAGCATATTTTTGACTGCTGGGGGATAGGGGTATCCTCTCGGCTGGGGGGAGGGCGGTTTTTGCCGCGATCCGCGGGGAGGGTGATTCTTCACCGCAGACCGCGGCGAAGATTACGTCCTTGTCGTGGACCCAGGCGGGGAACTTCTTCGCCGTGGGACCGCGACAACTCGGGGCGGCATGCTTGTGGTGAGTATTAAAATGAATAACCCGTAAAGTCAATGACGTCATCGTTCGGCTGCTCGTTGGGGGTCTCTCGCTAGGCATTTAAGTAGTGTCCCGACCGTGATTGTGACGTCATCACGAGCGTCGCGATGCTGTATTCCCGCTGCCTTTTATCGTTTGACTCCGCGTATGTCTGTGTTTGGAGTCTTACGCGGAGTCAGGGTCAAGCGGAGCGTTGCGTAATTTTTCGAAATCGTAGCGACCCCCGTCACTTTTTTTTTCCAAAATCCAAAATTTTTGCGATCTCCCCTCCCCGAGGCGCCATTTTTGCGATCCCTCCTCCCCGAGTTCGGTCAGTTTATAGTTGATTACCAAAAGTGTCAGACGCCGAAAATTCGTTCAGTAGTTGAGCCCAAGCGCCTAAAACTGAATTTATTTATTTATTTATTCATTTTATTACATAAGCCTGCGGACCAGACTTATGTGCAATTAACAGCTCATATACGAAATCACCAACAAAAAACATCTAGTAACAGCGAGGGAAAAACTACCAGTACTTCGGTCAGGTAAAGCAATGGATGTAAAGCAGATATACGCTACGATCCTTCCCTTGGGATTCAAAAGTAATCGAGAGTTTATGGGATATCCACGAGATTCTCATTTTGGACCGAAATTTTTGCGGTCCCCACTAACATTCACTTTAGAACCCAAATTTTCGCGACCCCCGTTGCAAAATTTTGCAACCCCGCTTGACCCTGCGCGGAGTACCCCCCGATTCGCCTGAGAAGCGCTACTCATTTCCCAAGACTGAGCAAGCTCAAAACAAAGCGCTTCTCACCATCGCTACTCATTCGCGCAGTACTCCTCCTGTTGAGCTATGCGTTTCCCACAAAACGCGCTCGCTTTCCAACGGTGCGCTATCCCGATATCAATGACGCTTCGCACGTTTCCGAAGTTACGCTAATCACCTTCAAAGACTGGCACATTCTAAAAGGAACGCTACTTCCAAAAAGCGCACACGCACTCGACGGAGCATTGCTTATGTTCCACGACGCTGCACTCGCTGCTCGTTGATCGCTTCCCACATCTTATAACTCGGTGCATGCTTCCTGCGAAACGCTACCGTCATGACACGGCACACAATATCATGAGGCACTACACACTTGACGATGCGATGAATTTCAATTTCGGCGACGCGAAAATGAATGAAAATTCGCCGATTTCTTCAATGAAAACACTGTGAATGGTACACTTTTCCATCATACAAATTCGACTTGATTCAACTGCGACACAATCAGAATTATTGCTGCTTGGGCGCCATTCATACTCCTCAACGCCAGCGCGTGATGCGCAAGCGTGGCTTTGGAGTATGAATGGGGTGACGACACACCCACGCGGCACGCATCTGACGCCCGCTCCGCAGCAGCTTAATAATACACCACCAATTTCATTGCGTTTCATAATATTTGGTTCCAGTATTATCCTTTGCTACCATGGTGGTGAACTCGTGCACAGAAATCGCGTGTTTGGAAAAGTTAAGGTCCACTTTTTTACGCTCCGCCATGGCGTCGCCGCTTGCGTTTTCACAGTCTCCGCAAGCGCGTGACGCGCGTAACGCACTGGCGATGACGAGTATGATTTGCACCTTACAACGAATCCTCGGAACGTTATCTACTATTGCTGCAGACCTCGTCCAGACTTTGAGCTGACCAAACTTGTTAACGATTTCGTGTTTGAACAAGAATGAGTCGTTTGAATCCCCAAAGCTCTGTACCGAACCTCCCTTTTATACCGGTTGAGCACGTGATAGATCACAGCAGAAATCACGTCGAATCGGGACAAAACTTGACGTGAATGACGATGCGTGCGTTTGGCATACTATGCCTTCTCTGGCCTCTATTGTCGTATACTACCTTCTACAACTTCCTCCCCTCTTTTCCGTCTCTTCCTCTCGGGGGGGGGGCAAGCGCAGGAGGAGAGCAGGGGTCTCCCCTGAAGCCCCCCCCCCTCGGGATAGGCCTCTGCTGTCGCTCCCTCAAGTTAAAAACGGGCTCTATTGTCCGGCGCTTGCCCCCCGGGTCAGGGTCTCTCTACACACGGATGGAGGAGCACGGACGAGATTTATTGCTGACGCGACGCACGCGGCGGAATTTCTATCCCCATAACTAGAGCGCGTCTGCCAAAGGTGGGTCTTTTTTCATGACTATTCATGTTTTGATTGATTCTCATATGACTTTTTCTATATGTTCACCGATTTTTCCTCTCATTTTCCTATTCTGCACACTCATTTCCATAAATTTTGTTTGTTCTCGTGCCATTGAAAGTGTAATGCATATTAAGTTAAATCGAGCATCATTTTAGATGCAGTGATGGGATCACTGTCACCGAAAACCAGTACTAGTTATTGAAACGAGTGCGCAGGATAAGATAATGAGAAGAACAACCAGTGAACATAAAAAAAGTCATGTGAGAATTAATCAAAAAATGAAATGTCATGAAAACTCGCGAGCCTTCGGCAAACGCGCTCTAGTGATGGGGATAGAACTTCCGCCGCGCGCATCGCGTCAGCAATAAATCTCGTCCGTGCTCCTCCCTCCGTGTGTAGAGAGACCCTGACCCTGCCCCCCCCCGCAATGTCTAAGTTAGCGATCTGATAATGCTCGAAAAACTGATCTAGAGGCCTTCATCGCAAAAATCACACGGTGTGATGAGGCTTGTTTTTATGGTTCAAATCACACCGTCACATTTACAGCCGTCACACCGCCCATAATCGGCTCAAAATGGGGTTCGGCCTCGGATTCGGCTGACAGCTTTTTTTAGTGGTCCTCTTCAAAATAAACGCTACAACAGCCCGATCCAGAAAAATCATTACTCCACCTCTCCAGACGTCCAAGTCGCGGTTTTCCGATCTTTGGCCAGTATCTCGGATTTGGCTGAAATCTTGCTTAGGGGTGCAATTAAGGGCGCTGGAGGCGAACCTGACGTCCGTTTCACAATTTTTGACCTGCTACCTCAGTTATACGATGGTTTGGGGAAGACGTAGTTCGTGCGATAATGTCCATATTCGATTCAATGGCGTGTATCTTCCTACCGTACCTTTTTTAACTTACTACGGAGAACAAAGTGGTGAAATGCGCCCCTGAAGTCAGGGTTCGGCGCGAGGTGCGGATATCTACAGGGGGGGGTCTGAGCTGCGCAGGGATGGAGAGGTCTGAGCTCCGCCGGGACACCAAGTGGACCATTATGAATGTGGGTATGCACGTTTAGAATCAGTTTTTCAAAGAATTCGATTATAACGTCCAATTTACAATAAATGCTCGCCAAAAATTTGACCAAATTACGCTTCTGGAGGGGGGGTCTGAGAAATTCGGCAAAAATTTGCTCCTAGAGGGGGGGGGTCTGAGTAAGATCGGCCTTGTGACAGACGCGGATACTCACCACTATACTACCGAGGAAGATCGGCCTTGTCCACACCTTGTGCCGTACCCTGCTTGAAGTGGAGATTGCTCTAGAGATAGAACGAAATTGACGGGGATTCTTCTTCTTCTTCTGCAGCCTCAAAGTGGTTTTTGTCATAGGTTGAGGAACTGGGCGGCCTTCACAGGATTCGTCCAAAGGTCCATTGTTGTTAAGGAGGTAGGTCTCTTCGGGCACATGAACAAGTGCGCCGTGTCGTGTCCGGGAGCACCACAGTCCGGGCATGCGTCTGGTCGACTGCTGTCGATCTTGTTGACGTAAGACATGAGCAGAATAGAGTGACCACAGCGCAACGATGCAAGAGCACATCTGGCTCGTCTGCCGAGTTGAGACTCGGACTCGCAAACCCGAGGCGGCACTGTTCCCAAGATAGGGTTCACAGCCGCCTTTGCTAGATATCCTCGAACAAACTGGGTGTGCTCCTCACGCAGAAGACGAAGCCTTTCCATGTTGGAGTCGGTCCATCTCTGTACATCAACTTTACGAGGAGCATCGGCGAACGGCGTGCTAATCGACCTCTCTCTTATGGGCTTCATGATTCTCTTTGACGGATGATTCGGCTGCCTCAGAACATTAATATACATCTGCTGTGCCTGGAGTTCACAATGCTCCTTGACCGGCAATATGCAGGCCTCCGCGTGAAGATGCTCCACCGGGGAGCTCCTTGCACAACCGGTAGCAATTCTAAGCGCAGCATTCTGTACACGCTGCAGCTTATTCCAGGAGCTGTCAGACACCAGGTGCTGCCACACTGGTGCCGCATATTCCAGAGCCGGCTGAAGTATTGCTCTGTAGATTCTCAATATAGTCTCTCGGCTGCTTCCCCATGATGTTCCTCCGAGAGCTCTCAAGATATTAAGCCTAGCCTTGACGACTGTTTGTTTCTGTTCCGCGTTTTTGTGGAACTTCAGTGAGGGATCAAGAATAAGGCCAAGCAGCTTGGGGAATTTTGCTGCTGGCAACAGGTCACCATCCCATTTGACATCCGGATGGGCACTGTGTTCCTTGGTGTTCGTTGTGAACACTGAAACAGAGGATTTTGCAGCAGAGACTGTGAGCATCATTTTATCGAGGAAGAGCTTCAACTCGACGAGATAGGCGCTGATCTTGTTAGCGGCTATCTGCAGGTCACGATCCTGGCACATGATGGTGATGTCGTCGGCATACATAACAATCCTTACTTCATTGGGAGGCTCGGGAATGTCCTCAAGATACAGGCTGAATAGGGCAGGGGACAACACTCCGCCTTGCGGAGCACGGGCTGCTATTGGAATGCTATCGGATACATGATTCTGGAACAGAACCTTAGCACGGCGGCCTTTAGTGAACGCTGCAATCCATCGCTTCTGCCATGATGGTAGCGACGACTTGAGCAGTTTCTCGGACAGCAGTCCCAAGTTAACAGAGTCAAACGCTTTGCTCAGGTCGGGGATTCTGAGGATTCATTCGAAGCCTGTGGGGAGTTGCAAGGTAAGAATTTTCATGTTCCTGTTAGTAAGGCGAATTCAATAGTATGTGAAAAGTCTCTGACTCCGGAGATTCATCGTAGTACTTGTATTTCTTTCTGTGATTTCCAATGGCCACAGGTCGAAGCGTGTCAGATTTCTCTTATGATGACCGCCTAATCAGTTCACAATGAGGGAATTTAATATGGAAGTATACAATTTTTGGTTGATTTCGGGTATTGACTCAGTTATTTCGTATCACTCTTGTATGGTGCTCGTTGAAAACTGTTCAAAAATGTCATCAAAATTTAATTCGTTGTACTCTGAAATAAGTTATGGCTATGCGGCGCTTAGTGCGCGCAAAATTGCCGCAAATCGCCGTTTTTGCAAAAAAAATCTGCTCGGTACGGTGGGAGGGAAATTCTTGGCATGATGACTCTTGATATTGCAGGTCCCCTGGAGTTCATTTTCAATCTGAGCTTCATGTCTGGTGAAGTCCCCATCAAATGGAGGCAATCATTTGTTACCCCCATTCCAAAAAAGCCCCCTTTCACAGACCCTGCTAATTTCAGGCCAATCAGTATAACATCTATTTTCTCACGGCTGTTCGAAAAAATTCTGAAGAAGAGAATCGTTTGTCACTTGGAAGCAAATCAGGTTATCTCTCTCTTCCAACATGGTTTCCAGGGAGGGAAGTCCACTGTGACGGCAACCATAGAAGCACTAAACAAGTGGACGGCTTTCCTAGATGTTGGGAAGAGTGTTGATGTTGTCTATTTTGATTTTGCTAAGGCTTTTGATAAGGTTCCTCATGATAAATTATTGCAAAAACTCTCAATGGTTGGTATCCATCCGCGAATAGTTTCATGGATACGTTCGTTCCTAACTGACAGGACGTTCTCGGTCTGTGTTGACTCTTCTCACTCAACTCCAAGGCCAGTCCTGAGTGGTGTACCACAAGGCGGGGTATTGTCGCCCATACTTTTCAACATATACACTCACGAAATCGCCGGTCTTGTCACTTCCTGTGGCACCGGCTTCAGTGCATTTGCGGATGATATCAAGATCTATCGGGACGTTTCCCAACCGGAGAACTGTATCTTGCTACAACAGTCTGTTGACATTATTAGTACTTGGTCTCGCGATTGGAATCTCCCGTTGGCAAAAGAAAAAACGAAGGTTCTCCACTTGGGTAATAGCAATGCCAACAGTAAATATACTTTCAGTGGCTGTCAGATCCAAGAAGTTGACCAAATAACTGATTTAGGTTTCACTATTAATAAAAGTCTGAGTTTTGATAAGCACTGTGAATCTATCTCGAATAAAGCAACTTTTGCTATGAATAATATTTTCAGGGGTTTGTCAACTTGCAATCCCTCTGTGCTTATCGGAGCTTACACCACGTATGTAAGGCCTCTACTCGAGTACGGTACCCCGGTATTCAACCCCGCCAAACTCAAGAACATTAATAGATTGGAAAAGATACAGAACAATTTTACTAGAAGAGTTCTTATCAGACAGCATGGCTTCATTTATGGACAATTGCCCTCCGCTGCTGACAGAAATGCACTCTTTGGCCTAGAGCCTTTGGCTCTCAGAAGGAAAAAGAACGATTTGTTTCTATTCCATCATATCATTTTCAATGGCAAGTTTGGTCTTAGGCCTGGGGATTTCGTGAGAACGAGGGATTCGGTAACCCGGGGGGGTCCGATTAAATTCCACCGTACCGTGTCAAATCTTGAGTGTCGGCGCTGCTTTTCCACTAATAGAATTGTTCCGGTATTCGAAGATCTCAGTAGGAACGATACTATTCCTATAAACTTCGGCGCCTATAAGAACTTAGTGCACATGAAACTGGCTTCTGGGGAGCGGCGGAGTGACCCTCCGTAGTGCTGGATTGCTCGTTTCCCTGTGCTATTCCTCGGACTGATCCATCGTTGTTCTCGTTTCATTGGTTTACAGTATCTTTGCTCTGGAATATTCTGTTTGAGGTTGATATTTTGTTTTATATATATATATATATATATATATATATATATATATATATATATATATATATATATATATATATATATATATATATATATATATATATATATATATATATATATATATATATATATATATATATATATATATATATATATATATATATATATATATATATATATATATATATATATATATATATATATATATATATATATATATATATATATATATATATATATATATATATATATATATGACGAACCTGGCCTGCGCCCCCTCTGTGATCGTCACACCATACGCCTGAGCCTGGATCATAGTCATGCAGGAAAGCGTAGGGCAAAGAGTTCTTGCAAACGATGCTTAGTGTGACGCTTTTATGGTCAGTCAAAGCGTGTGAGATTCATTTGAACGCCGTGTGACTGTTCTGATTATGCTATTTGTTTTACAGCCGCGGAATGCCGTCGCTATTTCGATCGCTATCACAGCGATTTCGACGCACACCAGCTAGTTCGAGTGATGTGAAGCGGTTGGACAACGCTCCGAAAATAGACCATCGTCGTCAGGCCAGCTGCAAGGTGCTCCTGCTCGATGGCACCGATCTGAACGTCGTCGTTCCGGTTGGTATATTAAGGCTGGCATCTACCTTTTTTGCGTAGCTCTGTCTTTTCTTGACGTACCTATGATAAACAATCACAGTTTAAACCAATATTGTTTTCTTTGTTTATTTTCCTGGAATCAGAATCCCATTGTACATAATTCATGCTTTCTTGTCGGTCGTTCGTTATGTTGCATGTCCTTTCCTTTCAGAAAAATGCCTTGGGTTCGGAAGTTTACGAGCAAGTGTTCTATTCTCTGGACCTGGAGGAGAGAGACTACTTCGGAATTCAATTCACTGATCACTATCATGTTCATGTAAGCATATACATTTCCCCAACTGTTTCGAACTTTTCGCTGTGAATTTCGTCGTGTCAGCACCGTATCAACTTTCCTATACAGGTCTAGTAAAATCGCAGCACAGCGCTGTGACATTGGTTACCTGCAGCTTACCACTTTCTTTTCGTATCCTAGAATACTCGGCTGAAATCTTCTACCCGTTTTAGAGAAAACCCATTTTTTGCATTCGGTGCTGGATGAATATTTGCAATCTATTGCCTTCTCCGTTTTTACTCACAACTGGTCCATTCATCACTGTGCTATCTGTATTTTTATGCCTTTGTTTATTATGAAATGCTGTATTTTTCAGCATTGGCTGGATCCTATGAAGAAATTGGTCAAGCAAGTCCCCATTGGTCCTCCCTTCACATTCCGTTTCCGCGTGAAGTTCTACACAAGCGAGCCAAGCAATCTCAAAGAGGAGCTTACAAGGCAAGCCAGACTCAACTTCTAATCCTTTTTTCTCGTTTTTCACTTGTTCACCTTTAGATATGGTATTTTCACATTGTAACTTGACATGAGATCGGTAATGCTTTTTGTCTGAAGGTTTTCTGTTCTAGATATCAGTTCTTCCTTCAAATTAAACAAGACATTGTTTCCGGCCGACTACCATGTACTAAGGAGGTTGCACTGGAGTTGGCGGCATACGCTCTGCAGTGTTAGTTCAGAACTTAGTTCGAAAACTCATCATAGGGCCAACGATCCATGTCTATTAGTAGCTGTTTCCAGCTGAACTTGGTGATTTCAATCCAATTGAACACAATGCACTTTTAATTTCACAATTTCGGTTCCATCCCGAACAAGATGCGCAAATGGAAGTGGATATTTTGGAGCGGTATAAACTATGCAGGTATGTATAATTCTTCCGTGGTCACGTTTCTGATGCTAAGTTCTCCATTGTCACCTGACACAAAAACCACTCGAGGAAAATGAGATGAAGAATCCAACTTGTTCGAGAAAACGCTCCATGATGGTATAAATAGTCGAAACTGCTGTTCCCAAAATCTGGTTTACGCTTGGGAAAGGTCTTTTTAGAAGATTGCGATGGACAGAAAGACGATCAAAAATACTATAAGAGCTCTGAAGTTGAATAGCGGTTTGGCTACATGTGCTATATCGCATTCTAAGGCATCGTTCGTAGTCCACACCGCAAGTGCGGTGGGCTATAGGGGTCTGCAGAGTTGCACCGACGGGCGACTAGTCGTCGAGCGTCAGCCTTGACGCGGCAACAAAAATGTTTTCGAACATTATCATCGCCGCGTCGGTTGCTGCTCGCTGGTAGTGATGCAGGGTCGTCGCGGCGTCAAAACACTCTGCGGTGCCCCTCGTCGCCCTTCACGCCGCGTCGGTCGCCAACGTCGCCGAATGTAATCGATAGTGCATCACCCAGCGCTGATAGTCGCTGCGAGCAACGCGGCGACTTCAACTCTGCGGACTCCTGATGAAAGTTCTCACTCCGCGGTGGGCGACCCGCGCGTGCCGCCCACCCAGCACCGTCTTTGCAGCACCGCCTTTGCAGCACCGCTCGAGCCGCCATGGCGGTTTCACCGTTTGAATCATTACTCGCTTATCAGTTTGAGTCCATTTCAACATTAATAATTCTGAGACTATCCTACGCTATCGCACACGTAAACGCAAGCCAGCAATTTCTGTGCCTATCACAGTTGAGGCGCAACTTCAGCCCGCGCCGCCCTTGCGGTGCCGCCGGAGGTTTCATAGTTGTTTCTCGCGTGTGCCGCGCGGTGAAAAGTTCTATAGTTCACCGCTCATCCCGCGCGTAACGCGCGTGCCGCGTTTGCGGTGAGGACCATGAAAGATGCCCAACGTGTATTGTATTCCTAGAGGACAAACCCCATCGCAAGCCGAGGCGAATTATCTTGCAAGAGCGAAGTGGATAGAGCGTTACGGTGTGGATATGCATACTGTGGAAGGGAAGGATGGGAACAGGTGAGACAGTTGACTCATCTCTGTAATGCTAGCATTTTTCGAATATCTGCAGTTCTTGACAATATATGATATATTCAGTTACACCCTTGGTTTAACGCCATCGGGAATGTTGGTATATGATGGAAGCGAAAAGATTGGCCTTTTCTTCTGGGACAAAATTCAGAAGCTTGATTTCAAGAGCCGGAAGCTCACATTGGTAGTCGAGGAGGATGCTGACCAATCCGTTAGTGTTTCAGTCATTTTCTTTGGTCGTAGTACTCATAAACCGATCTGAAATCCGCCGTTGCAGGCCACGGGACAGGTGCAGCTGCACACATTTGTCTTCAATTTGGCATCTCATAAGGCATGCAAGCATCTGTGGAAGTGCGCTATCGAACATCACACCTTCTTCCGGTTGAAGACGCGCTCCTGCGTCAAACACACCCGTTCGCAGTTGTTCCGTCTTGGCAGCACATTCAAATACAGGTCATTCTTGCTCTTCGTATAAAAACAGTTATCCGAGTTTTTTTGTAGTGCCACCGGTCTATTCCGTTCCTCCCTGCACAATCACGTGACGCTGCGTTAAATCTGAAAAGTGAAAGCATGTATCTTGAAGAACATGATTACAAACAGATTAAGGTCTCATTGAGAGGTGCGCCTCCCTCCGGCTTGGAAATTAATGCTGCCACTCCTCTACCCACGCCATAAGTGTGAATCTCATATGAGCAGGAATTTCAGTGGAATTCCATCAGTTCATAAAAAACACTAAATCAAATATGAAAAAATGTATGGCCTGATAGCCGGCCGCGAGCCATTCACAGGAATTTTAATACTACAATCGTTGGATGGTGAGAGTCCGGTGGCGTGCCCCCCGCCCCCTCGTGATCATAGCCCGGAGCTTCGGCCCTTTTGGTGAATTTCGTTAAGGGTGCTTTACCCTAATTGCGAAAGCCACCAAAGTTCCTCCTCAGGCTTTTTTCTTTCCAGAGGCCGTACTGAATACGAGGCTGTTCATAAGGATGGTGCTCGTCTTTCTAGAAGAACGACTTCAACATTTGAAAGAAGGCCAAGTCAACGTTATGGACCTCGACAGAGCCATGCTGTCAATAAGCTCCATACAAGACTGGAAGTGAGAATTTCGTGGTACAACTAGTAAAGAGCTACCATTGCTATCACATGTTATCGTTCAGGCTATTAATGCTGCACCCAGCGTCAGCTCTGCTCCTGTAGAACAACTAATCAGTAATCTTTCTGTGGGGGAGGCATCCGAGAAACAGGCTATCCCTCCGCTAGCACAGCTTCCACCTTCGGTAACATTCTCCTGTCATGAAAGAGTTGTGGTCTAGTAACGGCTCAGCTGCCAAACTGCCTCTCGTGTATTTCTTATTTTTAAGGTACAAATTACGAGGACTACTGAGCCGATCAAACCCTATGTACCTGTAGTATCCAGGGAAAGCAGGTATGGAATTTCAATTCTAGTGAAGCTAAGGCTCCCAATTATGTAGGAATCAAAATTCCCAGTGTCCTATCTTTAGTATCCTAAATTCTGCCCCAGCACAAGTGCCTCAGCCAGTGGCCGCGCCGTCTGTTCCTTCGTCTTCCCAGCATATCACTATGATTCCGATATCAGCGCCAAAAGAGAAGGTTTGGCTGGTTCTTTCATTCTCATTTCGTATTTCACTGCTCTTTACCCTAGTTAATATTTACTAATATCCAATTTTCAGAGTCCTTCTCCACCCTTAGAGAAGGTGATCCAGTTTTCTGATTCGACAGAAGCATTGCCCTCTCGTTCAACAAGTAGAATTCCAAAATACGTGTCGAATTCTTCCTGCAAGGTACGCTATCTATGTTTTTCATCCTACTCATGTTTTCACCCATTACCCCCGAAACCTTGGGGTCTGTTTCTCATCTCACAACTATCTCATATTTTTCAAAGAAGAAATCCTTTTGTTTGGCTTCAAATTTGCCAGATTCGTTGACATTTTGTAATCAGCGCTTCCGAATGCTAACTCCTCAATTTTAGCATACCAGCTTTGTTGGATGAGAAACATACCAGTTGTCATGTCATGCAGTGCATTCCATTGATACATTTGTAAGGGGTTGATGAACTATTCAGACAATAACACTGGGTGAGGGGTCTTCTTCTTCCTTGCAGCCACTGAGAGGGGTTTCGTCACAAGTTGAGAAACTGGGCGACCAGCACTGGATTCGTCCACAAGTCTATTGTAGTGAGCGTTGTTGGCTTCTTCGGACAATCAAAATAGAGTGTTTGAAATTAATCGTGGCCTTTGGTTTCCGTTGAGTCCGGGCACACGTCAGGGCTGGCTATTGTCGATCCTGTGCAGGTAAGACATAAGCAATGGAGAAGATGTCCGGCAGCGCAACGAAGCGAGGATACACTCTGGCGCGCCTACCGAGCTCCGGACTCGGTATCACATACCCTGGGCGGCACATCACCGAGAATAGGAAGTTGACGGCCGCTTTGGCGAGATGATCCTTCACTAAACCGGGTGTGCTCCGCGCGTAAGAAACGAAGCCGTTCTTCTTGATTCGAAAGTCGGTCCATCTCTGTACATTCACTTTGTTCTCGGAGCATCGGCAAACGCAGCACTCTGATCGATCTCTCTCTCTCACGGGATTTAATAGTCTCTCTCGACGGATGATTTAGGTTGCTTAAGCTGACATTAATAAACATCTGCTGAGCCATGGAGCTGACAAATGCTCTTTTCACTCGGCAAAGAGATACGGGCCTCGGCGTGAAGGTGCTCAATCGGTGAGCTTTTTGCACATTTAGTGGCTAATCGTAGTGCAGCACTCTGAATTCGCTGCATCTTAGTCCAGGAACTGGCATCCGACACGATGTGCTGCCAGACAGGTGCAGCATACCCAAATGCAGGCTGCCAGAATAGGCCTCGATATGTCAAGATTGTCTCTCTGCTGCCACCCCAGGACGATTTCCTCCTAGAGCTCCTCAAGCACATTAAGCTTTTGCCTTTGATAATTGCCTCGCTTCTGTTCCAGCATTTTTGTGAAACTTCAGCGATGGGTCCAAAAGCGAGGCCCAGCAGTTTAGTAGGAAATTGCGCTGTAGGCAAGAAGGTCACCCATCCCACCTGACAACAGGTTGGGCGCTGTGTTCCTTTGGGTCAGATGTGAATATACCGGAAACAGAAGACTTTCGTCATGCGGAAACTGTGAGCATCATACTATCGAGAAAGTTTTTTAAGCTCGACGAGATAGTCGCTGATCTTGTTATGCGGCTACCTGTATGGCGTCGGGCGATTACGGCACGCCATGATGGTGATATCGTCGGCATACGCAAACAGTTTTTATATCTTCAGGAGGCTCCGGTAGGTCTTCCCAATATACAGGCTGAAGAGGGCAGGTGAGCAAAACTCCACTCCTGCGCGCACACCGGCTGCTACAGGTGTACTATCGGAGACGTGATTCTGGAATAGCACTTTGGCCCGACGACCTTTCGCGTAAACGCTGGGCTATCCAAACGCTTCTGCCACGGTTGCAGCGAGGACTTCAATAGTTTCTCAGGACAAAAGTCCTAGGTTAACAGAATCAAATGCTTTGGTTAGATCGAGGGCAACGGCCACTGTTCTTAAGAGGCTTTCTTGAAAATTCGAACCCATCGACCGCATAGCTGGACCAATCTCCAGAAGGGCAGTGGTGGTGGAGTGGAAGCTTTCTAAACCCCATGTTGATGTTGCTGTGGACTCATTCTGCTGTGTTAGGGTCCCTTACACGATTAGCTTTTCGGCTACTTTCGCGATCGGTGATAACAGGCTAATAGGGCGATAGCCCTTCGCCGTGCTTTCTTGCGATTTGCCCGGCTTAGGCAGGGGGTATCACATTGGCGGCTCTTCCATGCTTGGGGTAGAGTGCAGGTTCGGAAAGAAGTGTTTATGATATCTGCGGTCATCGGTAGAAGTTCCGTGGGAAGCTTCTTCAAGATGGCTGCTGAGATACAGGCCATAAAACGGCCAATGTCTCACCGTCGACTGCGTACCACGCGCTGCGCGACCGCACGTGCGTCGGAAGCAGACGAGTTTTGCCCGCCGCGCGGCGGCCGAAACAGCGTCGCGTGGGCGGCCAAAACTCGTCGCGCGGCGGCCAAAACTCCGTCTGCTTCCGAC